>BSBK01000485.1:2560000-3760000 GCA_027943335.1 Chamaecyparis obtusa | reverse complement strand
GTGTCTTGCATATCCCAGGACTAGCAAGAATTTTTTTATCTGTTAGCAAACTAATAGATGCAAGTGTGCATGTATAGTTTTTTGTAGCACGTGTGAAAATTGTGAGAGGTGATATGGTGACAGAAAGAGGAATTAGATTGGATACATTATACTATCTTGATGCATGCACAATTGAGTGAAATAACACTTATGATAATATTGTGACAAAGATTGCTCCATTGAAAAAGGAGAGGATTTCTATTTCAGTAGATGGTCATGGTTTTTGGGTACCCAAGGGTTCTCTATCTAGTGAATGAAAGTTTCCTATAGATAAGATGATGTTATGGCTCCAAAGACTTGGTGATATAGGAGAGAAGGGTCTACGGGCCTTGAAAAATGAGAAACTTGTCGATGGGTTGAATGATTGCTATCTTGAATTTGATTTTTGTGAGAATTTATTTATGGAAAACAAAACAACATTTAGTTTTACTTGAGTTCTCATAAGTCTTTGTGTGTTTTAAGCCTAACCCATTCAAATGTATTTGGTCCAGTTGATGTTCCTTATATTGGTAAATTAGTTTATTATGTTTTTTCCATTGATGATTTCAGTAGAAGAACATGGGTTTATTTTCTTAAGAGTAAATTTGAATTTTTTAGTCATTTCAAAAAATTTAAAGAAATGGTTGAGTTGCAGTCTGGAAAGAAGATAAATTTTTAAGGACAGATAATGGCGGTGAATATTGCTTCAATATTTTGACACATTTTGTAAATATTGTGGTATTAAAAGATAGAAGAAAACACTATATTCTCCACAACAAAATGGAGTTGCATAAAGAAAGAATAGGACCTTGATGGAGAAGGATAGGAGTATGTTGAGTGGTGGTGGACTAGAACAAAAGTTTTGGGCTGAAGTTGTGGCTATTTCCTGCAACTAAATAATTAGGTCTCCTACTTCAACTCTTGTTGATAAGACACCAATGGAAGCATGGTCGGGCCATAAGCCTTCACTTAGATATCTAAGACTTTTTTTTTTTTGGAGGTATATGCTCATGTGCCAAAGGAGAAGTAGAAAAAATTGGATAACAAAGCTATTAAATAAGAAACTCAATTGTATATCACAATATACTACCAAAGAAAAATATGTTGTTGATGCTATGAATTTTACACAAGTGGCATGGATGAAGAAAATATTGAACGACATCAAGATAAGTATTGATGAACCTATCACTATTTATTGTGACAACTCAAGTGTTATCAACATTTCTAAGAATCCAGTGTTAAATTCAAAGACATCATATATCTATCAAGTATCAGTTTTTAATAGATAAGGAAGCCCCGAAGGAAGTCAAGATGGAATTTGTATCTACTAAAGAGAAGATTTCAAATATTTTCACGAAGCCCTTCCCTAAAGATACTTTTGAGTATCTGAGAGGTAAGCTTGGGGCAATTGCCCCTCCTAATCAAAATTGAAATGCATTTACTTGCATCACTCCAAGGTGTTTAGCAAAGACATTATTTTTGTTTGGATTGATGTAAGGTAACTACTCCTTAGGGGGAGTAGTGGTTCAATGGTTAGTGGTTAATGGTTCAAGAGACCTGCGACAGATGATCAGAGCATATTTTTCAAGTATGAGATTAATTTTTGCTCTACATTGTTGGATATTCTTGTGCACATATGTATTCTTTGTCATTTATGTCAAAGGGGGAGAGAATTCATGTGAAAGATAGTGTATGCATATGAGAGTTTGGCTTGTTGTGATCTAAGAGTAGTTATGATGGAGAGAAGAGTATGTTGATGTGTATCTAAGGGGGATACATTATTAGAGAGAATTTGGAAGATAATAAAGATATTGTTGATAGTATTGTTGGTATTGATTGATTTTTTACATCATATGTTTCCATTAATACCAAAGGTGGAGATTGTTGGGTTAATTGTGCAAATATGTGCTTCAAAGATCGCTATCACATATTTGAGAGATGTGTTTTCATTACTATCAACATATTTCTTTATTTTGATAGTATTGTAGAGATGTTGCAGGAATATTCAATAAGTTGATTGGATTGGTGAGGTTGTTGTATTTCATATCTGATGGTGCATAATTGTAGTTGTATTAAGGAATGTGTGTAGTTGACTTATGTCAAGTTACATAGGTTTTTCATGAGATTTGAGTTAATTATGATTGATTTAAATCAGAGATTGGTATTTTTATGTTTTGGATGTGTTTAGGTAGTGATAGTGTGATAGTATTTGGATTAGTGTGGATTGACGTGACAATGTTTAGAGATACGAAGGATATGGCATGTTTAGGAATTGGCACTTTGTCCTTGACATGATTAGTTTATTGATTTGAGTATCGCAAGCTATGTTTCTGGAGTGATAGATTTTACTATTTGGTGTTCTTAATAAACAATACAAAAATAGTTATGAATTTTGAGTCAAAGGTATTGTTGATGTTGTTGAGCTATTCAATGTTGCTTGTTGATATCTTATGATCATGTTCTATTCATGTTGATGGATCAAGATGGTTTGAGTTATCACAATGGAGAATTTTATGGAAGCGTGTCATTATTCTTATCATTCTTGGCTGACATGGTTGGTTTAGCATGTTGTAAAGGATCGTAGCATGATTTATAGCTGAAATTCAATAGATCACTTTGTGTATTGAGTTGAAATGATTTAACATTTTGTAATAAGGTGCTTTGGTTGAGCTAAATTTATTTATTTTACAAGGTTGATAAAATGTATATAAAGATGTAATCATTTGTAAAAGAGAAGGAGAGAGAGAGAGTGTGTGAGCATGATGTATTATTGACTGAGTGAAGAGTTATGAGTGGAATTTTCAATTGTGGTATATATTTATTATAATTCATCAAAATTGAATAAGCTTATTGGAGATGCTATCAGACATCTTATAATGAAGTGGATTGTTTCCCAAGTAAATATTAAGGAAATGAGCCTTCCCTTGTATTTGATTAGTGAGCTCTAGGTAGTGTGTCTGGATGCATGCACATTCCCCTTTGTATTACCTTTAATAAGGTATTGTGCTTTTAACAGAGTACATCATCTTGTGGGTTTTATCCTCATCGTGGTTTTTCCCCTAATAGGGTTTACACATCAAAAATATTTGCGTTAATGTGTTCATGCGTTGTTGTGATTTTGTGAGCTTTCATGTTTAACATTGAGATCAATGGTTTAAAGGTTTAATTTTGCAAGCTAGTTGAGTTTTTTTGGTTAGGACACAGCTGATTCACCCCCCAGTTGTGTAGTGTTTCTATATTTCTATCATCCCTAGCACTCCTAGCTAGAAATATGAGCTGGTGCAAGAAATTCATGCATCCATTGAGTTTTTAACTAGCCTCTAGGTAGGTGCATTATTTTATTCCCCACATTGTTGAAAGCTAGTGAATAATGTTACTTTCATTTATAGCTTCTTATATTATATCCACATATAATTTTATGTTCACCTAGGCCTCATTTTAGTGTGTTTTGCCTTCTATTTTTGATCATGTTCAATTTTCCTTACACTAGCTCAACCTTGATATATAACCTTGTTAGAGAATGAGGATTATGTTTGTAAACTAAAGAAGCCTATTGATAGACAAAACATGGTATCTAGTTGGGCCAAAACCACTCTCCAATGCACATAACATAATGCAGATCTAACGACAAAATTGTAACATCCATATCAAACTCATAACTTTTCCTTTAAAGCATATCCAAACCAAAAGATCATTAAGTCAATCATTATAATTCACTGATTTGTCTAGAGACCAACATAGATAATGATGCCAAACATAGAAAAACTTATCTTCACTTGCAAAACAAACAACACAAGATATATGAACTAGAACAATACACAAATTTTAGGAACATGTACACTAAACCATACACCCCAAAAAATTAATGCAAAGCATTCTCTACATCAGTCCTAACAACTAGCCTCACTTTTAGTGAACAACCAAACATAACTTTAAAATCTAAGCTTCTATGGACCTAAAAATATGATAGTGTAACATTCACATACTATACTAATTTACTTTAGAACCACAAGCCACCAAATTCTTACACAAAGGAATGAAACCATTCTCCTATAAGGACTTCAAATATGGTTTCTTGCATATTTTAGCTTTCCATACTGTCTCCTTTTGAATACACCACATATTTAATTTATATCACCACTACACATTAGAATAACATCTAAACACTCAATATTGAATCTCTATTAGCTTCCACACATTAGGCGGCACACCACTTCATAAGATATCAAACCTCTACCAACTTTCATACATCAGGTAACACATCACTTCGTTAGGTTGACATTAATGTAAATAACTAGTTGACATCAATGATAACATTGAACACATATTCATAACAACTTCCCCCTTTATCATTGATGACAACACTAATGAAAAATACTAATTGATCATATTCTCCCAGTCATTAATATCAACAAGTTTGAAATTAATGACAATACAAAGCCAACTACCTAAAATATCCTTTTTCATTGATGAAAAAAGTTGTGAAACTCTCTTCTCTCTTTCATTATACAATATTGATCTCACCCAATTATATTTACCCCCCCTTTGACATTAAGGAAAAGGAGCACAATACTTACAACTTCAAACAATTCCAAACCTATTTTCCAAATAGTTCTCCCCCTTTCAGGAATATCTTTGATAATTTTTAAACTCCCCCTATGAGGGATAACTCATGTTTGCAACATATTTCCTACAACTAGGAAATCACCACCTTTACTAGTCCCCCTAAGAATAGTAATTGTATCAATCTAGGAGAAAAAATATGTACAATAAGTCTCCCCTTGTAAAGATGCACCACTCTTAAATACATCTAGTTTGAAGGAGGGTCAATAACTACCAAAGATACTCAAGAATAACCTTTGAAACTGCCTTGGTAAAATACTTGCAATCTAATCCTATGTGGTAACATACTTTGATTTGACTTCCTTATTGTACACTCAAAATGTGCACTTCTCTAAGCTATTGATTCCAAGGGCATCCATGGATTGGAAACCTTGAAAAGTGACCTAGAGCTCCCTAGGCATGGAGTGCAAGGGTGTTTAGAGGGCTCTCAACTAGAGCTATTAAGCATGCAACCTTGCTAGTAAACCATGCAATGAGAGATTCAAAGAGACAAGGGCAAGAATGCCAATATCTTCAAGAATCACAATGAAAAATGAAATGCAATCTATGCTAGAATGAGAATGCAAGAATGCAACTAAACTATGGAAATGAGAGTGTTACAAGCCATTATTAGTTAAACTATGTGAACTAAGCTAAAGCACGAAAGGAAACTAAGCTAATAATTCCATGAGAATTAAGCTATGATGCAAATATGAGGACTAAAATGCAACAAGTTCTTCAAAAGCTCCAATGGCACCAAGAAAACCTGCAACATAACATTAGCATCAAGAGTGGGGATCCTAGAATGAGAAGAGAGCTCTCCTTTTAAAGATAAATGGACCATGGAGATTAAGAGGCAAAAGATTTGATCAAGGGTGGAGTTTGAAAGTGGGAGAAATCCTTGTGCACAAGTCTCCTCCAATGAGAAAGAAGTTTTGACTTTTGTGCCCCATGTGAGACAAAAAGCCTTTTCTTCTTATTTATTAAATAGGAATAATGCTTTATTTGTGCAACTTAGGATAAAAGTTAAGTGGGGGCTTTTTATTTAATAAAAGGAGAGGGAATTACTTTTAATTAAATAAAGACTTAGGATAAAATGGTTAATCCATAGAATATAATCGAATAAATGATAGAATTAGGATTTGATCAAAAATAAGCAATTGATAAATTTAGCAAATAATGCTAGAAGGGGGCTAATAGTTTAGATGACCATTTTTGGGTGATTACATTTTCGCCTATTTGACTAATGTGTGATCGATCTGGGAACACATTACGTCAAAGAATAGATCAGCCAAGAAGGAAATAGATAGAGATATGACTCCAAAGAATGAAGTGCAAAGAGATAGCAAATCTTGCATGGTCAGCCTGGTAGTGATAGTACTGAACACTTAGGAGAGAGATGGATAGTATCAGAACTCGAGATGAGAACTAACATGTCAAGCACCATAGATAGATAGATAGATCAATCAGAGCAAATGGAATGGTCAAGCATATGCTCTGGAGAATAGCTGATAGAATATGTCTATCCCCTCGGGATCAAAATCAAAATGAGGTAGAGGGAATGTAGAAGCAAGATGAGAGCAACATGATCAAATCACCAAGAATCATAATCGAAGATGAAAGATAATAGAATAACCATCAAATAGTGAAAATATGCCCCAGTTTGACTAGGTTTGACTGAGAAAGATATAGGATAAAGATAAATTCAAAATCTCAGAGAGATGAAGTGAAGGAAATGAATGAGAGACTAGAAGGTTGAGAGAGATGGAGATGAAGAAATGAAGATGCCCCAACGAAGATCGAAGGACCATGCCTCAAACGGTCAGCCAACTGCGCAGAAGAAGGAGAAATTTAAAATGTGATTTTAACCATCAAGATGAACTTGGATTTTAATTTTGATCCTGAAAATGGATCTAGGACATCGAAATTAGCTAGGGGTGCAATTTTTGCAAAATTCTGAGATGTTTTGAAAATTGGGTCAAAATGCCATATTAGGTCAAACTGCTAAATAAGGGGTGAAAAGGTCATTTTCAAATTCATTTGTCTTATGTGAGTTTTGAGAACTTTGAGAGATTTGAGAGAGACTATGGCTTGGCAAGCAGGCATTCCCATTCATACACATCGATTCGAGCGCGATCGATTGCACAACCGGCCTCCGCAGTATGGTGCCCCGGTAAGTTTTCATAAAAACTAGCCATTTTGAGTCATTTTTTGCATTTAAAGCATGTTTTTTTGAATTTTCAAATTATGCTTTAGAAAAAAATCATGCGATACTTTAAAAGTATCACACACTTGCTATATACTCTATCATGCGATACTTTTTGGGGCCACAAAGTGTTGCACGGCCGTCCAGGAAAGTATCGCACAAGCCTGGATGAAATGTTGTGCTACTAGGTGTGAACTATCACACAAAGAAAAAGTATTGCACCAGTATACAAGAAAGTATTGCATGATATAGTATCAGTAGACAATGTCACACCAGTATAACAAGAAGTATCACATGACTTTAATTTGAGCAATACAACATGTGTAGAGACAATTTTTTCTTTTGAGATTACTTATACTGATTTTGGACATCCATCGTGACATGTTCTAACATTTGGTTTGCAGGTTTATGGCTTGTAGGAGGTTCTGGAAATGCTCATCATCAGAGCACCGAGGGTGGTCGGGTTGCACTGTGTCTGGGATTTGGATGATCCAGGGAGAGCGTCTTTGTCTCAGATGGGTTTCGGTTACTTGTTGGAGATGCCCCATATATGGGAAAACCATAGGTTACTGATAGCACTAGCAGAGAGGTGGCATAGCAAGCATAACACCTTTCACTTGCTGACCGGAGAGGCCACTATCACACTTGAGGATGTCTACCAGATCCTTTGTGTACTAAGCCATGGAGATGCAATGAGCATAATCATGTTTGTATAGATGTTCATTAATGTAGTGTTTCCATATGATGAAAACTGGCATGATTTTTTGTTGGCATAGGTATACTATGATCAGAATCCCATAGATGGGAGGCAAGCCATTCAGGACCTCTTCTAGGATGTTACCATCATAGATAGACATCTCAGTAGGGACCGTTTGATAGAGGAGTATAGTCGAGACTATCCAGTGCCATGCATCATGTGCTCCCTAGTAGCACATGCTTTGATCACTGACCGGAGTTAGAGAGGGTTCCCACTAGGCTGGGGGAGACTGGTCATAGACCTAGTGGTGCGACCTAGATGGATGGTGTGGGGGCTAGTGATCCTTGCAAATATGTATCATGAGCTGCACGAGATTATCTACAGGGACACTCGATCATGGGCATGTGGGGCCGTCCTAGCGCAAATATGGGTGTGGGATCACATAACTATTGTGCGACCATGGGTATAGCCTCGGGAGTGAAGGACTCCCTACATATATCGATATACTGGGTTCATCACACAACTGCACAGTGGAGACCTTATATATTACAGGAGGCTATTAGATGAGCTGATGATGTTTGAGTGGAGACCATACAAGTAGTGTGAGTGGTGGAGGGATGAGGATTGAGAGCTTGGGTACATGCTATGTAGCCGGCCATTACTAGGAAAGTATGCAGAGATTGTGGAGCATTTTGTGATTATCTGAGTGTGGAGGAAATTTGGAAAGTAGTAGAGGGTGGCAGTAGAGACCACTACATATGCCAGGGTATGGGAGGAGGAGACACTGGGATAGCTGCCGATGCTAGATTACCAGTAGGAAGCACAGGAGACAACAAGGTTATGGCGGGAGCCATGGGATTACTTGTCAGACATGGTAGATGCAGGAGTAGATGCGACATACATAGTGGAGCATCGAAGACGTCCATTCCCAAGGTTTATAGTCCCAGATGCATAGCCACAAGCACCAGGCAGGGATGGAGGGGATGGAGGAGGGGGAGGTGGGAGGAGAGTGGAGGTAGGCCAGGGGTCCCGATCGGGTGGCCGTAGATGGTCACACCGATAAGCAGAGGAGGATGAGGAGGAGGAGGCGAGACTAGTTCGCTGATGGGTTGAGGCAGGGCGGGAGCAGCTTGCAGCCGAAGGAGGAGAGGATCTCCAGGCTAGGATCTGGGCCTTAGAGGCCGAGGTGCAGTAGCTACGGACCATGATTGCCATTCATGATCATCAGCTTATGGATGCATGGGTTGAGATAGATCGGTGGGAGAGAGTGCCACAAGATGATGCCACGAAGATATGGAGGGAGGTAGCACAGGTGGCATACTACCATGGATTGTACATAGCAGCTGTGCTTGAGGGTCAACAATTTCCACTCTACTCCAAGAGGGCAGGGAGGTCAGACATGCTAGCTAATAGGATGGGACCATTGGCTCCACCAGCACCTCCTGCACATGAGGGGGAGAGCCAGTCCTAGGTTTAGGGTTTTGGATGTATAGACATGTCTCGAGACTTTATCCAGATTTTTGGATCTCATATTGTATTTGTATCATGATGTATATATATGAGATGATTGGATTATGATATATCTTATGTACTTGTCTCATTATGATGGATGTTTCAGTATTATTATCTTTTTATATTGCTCAAATGTATGATATATGCTTATAAATGCTCATGTATAGTTTCTCTCATGGATGTATGTTTAGTTCTCATGTTATGATATAGACTCGTGTATTTGAAAATGATATTTTTTTATATGATGATAAGATTAACCCCTTGTGATGACATGAATAGAAAAGGATTTGATATGAAAGACAAGAAGTGAAAGACATGATCGAGAAGAAGAGAAAGGCGAGCACAGTTGATTGACAAGTCCGTGAAAGATGAAAGGAGAACTCTCTCCATATGTAAGATGCAAAACTAAACTAACATGAACCTAAGAATGAAAGCTACTATGAAAAGTGGTTTACATGCAAGGTTACAAAGCTATTAGACTCTAATAATCATCATCGAGCTTTATTGGTAGCGTCGCAAGATCATACAATACGCACTAGTATAACTATGGGTATATGAATATGATTTGTATCAAATAGGTATGTGGGAATCCCACCTAAGCATCAAAGACATGTAGGTCAAGATGACTAGTGCAGTGAGGTTCCCTAAGTTTAGTATAGCAAGATTATGCTTGCATCGAGACACAAGAAAGTCAAGATGACCATAAGCATGCACTTGTGGAAAACAGTCAAGGATAATACATTGTAGATCCTTAGTGTCAAGTGTAACAAGCATAAATGCTCATGACAAGTAGGACCAACAAGATATACCCACAGATAGAAAATAGATAAAACATATCCTCATGCCCCTAGTCTTCTAGCTATGCATCATCAAAAACTATTAGGGAGAGAACACTCATCAAAAGAAATCATCATAGACAACACACAAAGAAATAACGTCAAACAAGTCTTAGTGAATCAAGTGTTTAAGTGCGTGTGTGTAGGTCATAAAGTCAAACTTTGAGTATTGCATCTGCCGGTGAGAAATATTGTATCATTCTAGACTACGGGTAGGATATCTGATAAGTGTTGAGAAACACTTGACGCTAGGGAAGTGTTGAAAAATACAGTTGGAAAGTGTTGAGAAACACTGTTTGAACCAAGTTTCCCAAGAAACCTTGATGCACAAAGAGACCCACGATAAGCTAAAACAACGTATGCCCCCTAGACTAAGACAAGAGTTAATTCCAGGCTAGGAGAGACAAAGTGAGAAGTGGAGTGAATGAGCACCACACAAAACTGATAGACATAGGTGCAAGGGTCCCAAGCAGTGCCTGTTTCTAGGTTTTCACCGCTTAGTAGATTTTTTAGGACTTTTATATTTTTTATATTTTTGGAATATATAATTTTTTTGGTGAGACATCAAAGCTCCTATTGGTAGGTTCTCACTAGGATGCTCTTTTTTTAGGACTTTATATGCTTTTTAGGATTTTTTTAGCATTGTATATGAATTTTTTGGAATTTTTTCAGGATTGATAAGATATATACAAAGAGCTCAAGAACCTTAGGCATATAACTTCTTCAGATGTAGAACATTAATAGGTTTGGCAAGTTCTTCCCCCTCAAGTGTAGATAACTGATAGGCCCCAGACCCAAATGTTTCTGTGATGATGTAAGGCCCTAACCAATCCGGCTCGAACTTGCCTTTTTGCTCTCTATTATGCTGATTCTTAGGATTTTCTCTTAGGACTAATTCACCCACTTGGAACTCTCTAGGATGAACCTTCTTATTATAGGTAGCAAACATTCTCTTCTGATAAGTGCACATGTGATCAAAGGTGGCCTTGTGGCATTCCTCCAAAGTAGTAAGCTCATGAACTCTCATGGGCCTATGGTCTTTGTCGGTAATCAAACCATGTAGAGAGACTCTTAGTGATGGTATTTCGACCTCTAATGGTAAGACAACCTCAGAACCATAGACCAAGGAAAAAGGTGTGGGACCTATAGGAGTACGAATAGAAGTTCTATAAGCCCATAGCATAGGATTGATCTATAGATGCCAATCCTTACCTGATTTGTGCATTGTCCTATGAAGGATTTTCAGCAATGTTTTATTCGAGGCTTTAGCTTGGCCATTCCCTTGAGGGTAGTAAATAGAAGACCAATGTTGTTTAATTTTGAATTTTTTGCACAATTTTTTTAGGTCTTTATTCTTGAACTGGCCGCCATTATCCGTGACTATGGAAGAAGGAATACCATAGTGGCAAATGATGTGATTCAAGATAAATAAGGAAACATTTTTTCCCATAGCTGTAAATAGTGGGACAACTTCAACCCATTTGGTAAAATATTCAATAGCTGTAATAATGAACTTATGCCCACTTGAAGAACTAGGATGAATCTTGCCTACCAATTCAAAGGCCCATTGCTAAAATGGCCATTATGTAACAGAGGGAATAAGCTCACATCCAGGAGCATGAATGAGATTCCCATGTAGCCGACATTTCTTGTAGGACTTGGCATATCAAACAACGTCAGCTTGCATAGTAGGCCAATAGTAACCAGCCCTAAGCAATTTTTGAGCTAATGCAAGACCATTAGAGTGTGAACCACATATTCCAGTATGGACTTCAGCTAGCTCTTTTTTTGACTCCTCTATTTCTAGATACCTAAGGAGAGTTCCATCTAGACCCTTCCTATACAAGTCACCAAAGATGAGGGTAAAATGTGAGGCATTGCCAATGAGTTGATGCTTTTCATTGTGTGTTAGATTTTCAGGAATAATTTGATCTCAGAGATAGGAAAATATAGCAGCATAGCGGGATGAATCATGACTGACCATAGTGTAAATAACACGATCATCAGGAGAATCATAGGTGGGATAACACAACTCTTCCACCAGGAACTCAGAGCGTGACTCATGTTCTTCCAATTGTAGAATGGATGCCAAAGTAGCCATGGCATCAACAACTTTGATCTTAGCTCTAGGAATTTGTTGGAATGTAACAGATGTGAAATAATTCCTAAGCGAGTCTATCATCTTCTTGTAGGGAATCAACTTGTCATCCTTTGTCTAGTAATCTTTGTTTACTTGATTTATGACAAGCTATGAATCTCCAAAGATATGCAATTCTGTAATCCTCCATTCTACGGCAAGCTTAACACCATTGAGAAGGGCTTCATATTCAGCTATATTATTGGTGCATGGAAAGAGAAGCTTATAAGATTTAGGAATCATGTATCCATGAGGTGTAACAAATAAGATTCCAGCGCCAACCCCATTCTATGTATGAGAACCATCAAAGAATATTTTCCATGTACGCTCTGTGACATTCATGATCGAAGCATCTGGGAAGTCTATCTGAGGAGGAGCATCATCAGTCATGGGAAATTCAGCCATGGGAAATTCAGCCAATTGATCCACGATTGCTTATCATTTAATGGCTTTCCTTTCGACGTACTGAATGTCAAATTCTGAAAGAATCAGCATCCATTTAGTGAGTCATCCAGTAAGCGCAGCTTTACTTAAGAGGTACTTTAAAGGGTCAATTTTGGTGATGAACTGCGTAGTATGTGCGAGCATGTAATGTATGATTTTTTGGGATGCAAACACTACTACTAGATAAGATTTTTTGATGCTGGTATAATTGAGCTCATTAGCAACCAAGGTGTGACTGATGTAATAGATAGCTTGTTCTTTTCCCATATCATCTTTCTATGTAAGGAGAGCTCCTAAAGAATTCACTGTAGCAGATATGTAGAGTATCAAAGGTTTCCCTTGGATAGGTGACATAAGAATAGGAGGTTTTTCTAGGTAATCCTTGATTTGGTCCAAGTTCTTTTAACACTCCTCATTCCATATGCAAGTAGCCCCTTTATGCAAATTCTTGTTGAAAGACTAAGCTCTGTCAACTAATTGAGAAATGAACCACCTAATAGATTGGATACGGCCTTGGAGACCCCTTAATTGTTTTATGTTGCGAGGACGTGGCATCTCCAAGATAGCTTGCACCTTTTTTGGGTCTACCTCTATTCCTTTTGTTGATATGAAATAGCCTAGCAATTTTCTAGAAGTGACACCAAAAGCACATTTCTTAGGATTCAATCTGAGTTGAAATCATTCCATGCGGTCCAATATCAAACTCAAATTGGATAAATGAGTGCTTCTTTGTTGTGATTTAGCAAGTGTGTCATCAACATAGTTTTCCATGTTTTTATGCATCATATCATGGAATATGGTAGTCATAGCTCTTTGATAGGTTGCACCGGCATTCTTAAGACCAAATGGCATGACATTCCAACAAAAGGTACTCCATGCACATGTGAAAGCTATCTTCTCTTGGTCTTCAGGGGTGATTTTGATCTGGTTATATCTGGAGAAGCCATCCATAAGGGAATACATTTCATAGCCTGCTGTCATGTCCACTATCATATCGATGTTTGGAAGTGGAAAATCATCCTTAGGGCATGCTTTGTTTAGATCTCTGAATTTAGTGCATACGTGAATGGACTTATCATGTTTGGAAATAGGAAAAATATTGGAAATCCATTCAGCGTAGTCAATAGCTCTTATGAAGTTAGCTTTTAGAAGCTTCTCAAGTTCAGCCTTAACCAATAATGCCACATGAGGATGCATCTTTCTGAGTTTCTATTTGACAGGTTTTACCCACTTGGAACTCTCTAGGATGAACCTTCTTATTATAGGCAATAGACATTCTCATCTGATAAGTGCACATGTGATCAAAGGCGGCCTCATGACATTCCTCCAAAGTAGTAAGCTCATGAACTCTCATGGCCCTATGGTCTTCATTGGTAATCAAACCATGTAGAGAGACTCTCAGTGATGGTATTTCGACCTCTAATGGTAAGACAACCTCAGAACCATAGACCAAGGAAAAAGGTGTGGCACCTATAGGAGTACGAATAGAAGTTCTATGAGCCCATAACGTAGGGTTGATCTGCAGATTCCAATCCTTGCTTGATTTGTGCACCATCCTATGAAGGATTTTCAGCAATGTTTTATTTGAGGCTTCGGCTTGGCCATTCCCTTGAGGGTAGTAAATAGAAGACCAATTTTGTTTAATTTTGAATTTTTTGCACAATTGTTTCAGATCTTTATTCTTGAATTGGCCACCGTTATCCATGACAATGGAAAAAGGAATACCATAGCGGCAAATGATGTGATTCAAGATAAACAAGGCAACATGTTTGGCTATAGCTACAGATAGTGGGACAACTTCAACTTATTTGGTAAAATATTCAGTAGATGTAATAATGAACTTATGCCCACTTGAAGAACTAGGACGAATCTTGCCTACCAAGTCAAAGGCCCATTGCTAAAATAGCTAGTATGTAACAGAGGGAATGAGCTCATGTCTAGGAGCATGAATGAGATTCCCATGTAGTTGACATTTCTTACAGGACTTGGCATATCGAACAATGTTAGCTTGCATAGTAGGCCAATAGTAACTAGCCCTAAGCAATTTCTGAGCTAACGCAAGACCATTAGAGTGTGAACCACATATGCCATTGTGGACTTCAGCTAGTGCTTTTTTTGACTCCTCTATTTCTATATACCTAAGGAGAGTTCCATCTAGACCCTTCCTATACAAGTCACCAAAGATGAGGGTAAAATGTGAGGCGTTGCCGATGAGTTGGCACTTCTCATTGTGTGTTAGATTTTCAGGAATAATTTGATCTCGGAGATAGGAAAATATAGTAGCATAGCGAGATGAATCATGACCGACCATAGTGTAAATGACATGGTCATCAGGAGAATCATAGGCGGGATAATGCAACTCTTCCACTAGGAACTCAAAGCGTGACTCATGTTCTTCCAATTGTAGAATGGATGCCAAAGTAGCCATGGCATCAACAACTTTTTTCTCAGCTCTAGGAATTTGTTGGAATGTAACAGATGTGAAATAATTCCTAAGCAAGTCTATCATCTTCTTGTAGGGAATCAACTTGTCATCCTTTGTCTGGTAATCTTTATTTACTTGATTTATGACAAGCTGTGAATCTCCAAAGATATGCAATTCTGTAATCCTCCATTCTATGGCAAGCTTAACACCATTGAGAAGGGCTTCATATTCAGCTATATTATTGGTGCATGGAAAGAGAAGCTTATAAGATTTAGGAATCATGTATCCATGAGGTGTAACAAATAGGATTCCAGTGCCAGCCCCATTCTGTGTATGAGAACCATCAAAGAACATTTTCCATGTACGCTCTGTGACATTCATGATCGAAGCATCTGGGAAGTCTATCTGAAGAGAAGCATCATTAGTCATGGGAAATTCAGCCAATTGATCCGTGATTGCTTATGCTTTAATGGCTTTCCTTTCAATGTACTGAATGTCAAATTCTGAAAGAATCAACATCCATTTAGCGAGTCGTCCGATAAGCACAACTTTACTTAAGAGGTACTTTAAACGGTCAATTTTGGCGATCAGCTGCATAGTATGTGCGAGCATGTAATGTATGAGTTTTTGGGATGCAAACACTACTATTAGACAAGATTTTTTGATGCTGGTATAATTGAACTCATAAGCAACCAAGGTGCGACTGATGTAATAGATAGCTCATTCTTTTCCCATATCATCTTGCTGTGCAAGGAGAGCTCCTAAAGAGTTCGCTGTAGTAGATATGTAGAGTATCAAAGGTTTCCCTTGGATAGGCGACATAAGAATAGGAGGTTTTGCCAGGTAATCCTTGATTTGGTCCAAGTTCTTTTGACACTCATTCCATATGCAAGTAACCCCTTTATGCAAATTCTTGTTGAAAGATTGAGCTCTATCATCTAATTGAGAAATGAACCGCCTAATAGATTGGAGACAGCCTTGGAGACCCCTTAATTGTTTTATGTTGTGAGGAGATGGCATCTCCATGATAGCTTGCACCTTTTTCGGGTCTACCTGTATTCTTTTTGCTGATATGATATAGCCTAGCAGTTTCCCAGAAGTGACACCAAAAGCACATTTCTTAGGATTCAATCTAAGTTGAAATCATTCCATGTGGTCCAATATCAAACTCAAATCAGATAAATGAGTGCTTCTTTGTTGTGATTTAGCAAGTGTGTCATCAACATAGTCTTCCATGTTTTTATGCATCATATCATGGAATATGGTAGTCATAGCTCTCTGATAGGTTGCACCGACATTCTTAAGACCAAATGGCATGACATTCCAACAAAAGGTACCCCATGCACATGTGAAAGCTATCTTCTCTTGGTCTTCAGGGGAGATTTTGATCTGGTTATATCCAGAGAAGCCATCTATAAGGGAATACATTTCATAGCCTGCTGTCATGTCCACTATCATATCGATGTTTGGAAGTGGAAAATCATCCTTAGGGCATGATTTGTTTAGATCTCTGAAGTTAGTACATATGCAAATGGACTTATCATGTTTGGAAATAGGAACAATATTGGAAATCCATTTAGCATAGTCCTTAGCTCTTATGAAGTTAGCTTTTAGAAGCTTCTCAAGTTCAGCCTTAACCAATAATGCCACATGAGGATGCATCTTTCTGAGTTTCTGTTTGACAGGTTTTACCCCTGGAGCAATAGAGAGGTGGTGCATAATAAGTTTAGTGTCCAAACTAGGCATGTCCGAATATGTCCATGCAAAGTTGATCTTTTTCTCTTGAAAAAATGTGGTAAATTATTCTTTCTCCTCTGCTGAGAGGGACTGAGCTACATGGATTATCTTAGGAGACTCCTTTGTCCCTAAGTTGATTAGCTATGTAGGTTCTATTAGAACTGAAGATCTTTCTTGGAAGTAGCTAGGCAGACTACCAAGTACCTCATCCTCGGGTGCCTTGAAGAGGTTTTCACCCTTAGATACGTCTTTATTTTTACTATTTTGGGGTTCAGACACCGCCACAATGTGGTTTTCACCATCCGACCATTTATTTTTTCTTTTGATTTTATGACTGAGGTACTTGATATCCGATTCTGTCATATTTGTTGCTGGTTCACTGGTGGAAGAGGTGACAGGTTCAATGACATTGAGGTAACAAGCGATCTCATAGTCATTTTGGAAGGAAGGCAATGTAGGTCTTTTATCCTGAGCAGACCAATCTATGAGATCTAGGTGTATGAGAGGAAACAAAGTGACAGGTTCAAGGTTATTGATGTGATAGGTATCATCTCTGGTGATGAGAGAAGTCAAGCCTATAGAGTAGGCTCCAAAAGTATTAAGATCTAGATTTGGCATAGAAGGACCAGCATGGTTCACTAAAGAAATACATAGATTGAACTCATCAGACCCTATGTGAGACTCATCAACTACATCGGGTTGGGCACTATAAGTATGAATCACATCAACTTCCATATCCATTGTGGAAGATCTGTCTGAGAGAATGTCCCATTTGTACTCATTTGAATCTGTCATTGAGCTTCTACTGGGATGTTTTCACCAAGAAGGTTTAGGATGCTTAGAAGTAGAGGCACCCATGCCATTATGTGTGAGACTGTCCCTTTCTAGTAACCGCACAATATTTTTGTGTTGTCTACCTCTGAAGTCAGATTCATTAGGTACATTATTTCTAGATGTAGAGGCTTCAGTTGTTTCATCATTAGGTATGCATTCTTCTCCCCAAAGGAGTGAAGTAGAAGGAAGATTGTCTCCCATTTGGTCCATAGTGTATAGTGGTGATTCATCCATATCTGTATTTGAGTCACTAATCATGGGAGCATTTTTGGAACATTCAGGGGGGTCATCTTCAGCACCATATCCTAGACCCATGGTATCCTTAGAGTGTTGACCATCGGTATGACTCAAAGGTTCAACTAGAGCATGTCCATTATTACTTAAAGGTCCTTGACCTTGATAGTCCATTTGCTACAAAAATGTGTAGCCTTTACCATAGCGTCTAGGGGAGATGGGAGTAGCAACTGTCGTACTATCTTCTTCCACTTTATAGATCCAATCTCTAACAACTTGTTCTTCTTTTTCTGCCTCTAAGGGTATGGATGCGTGAACAAAGGTACCAGAAACCATCATGGTGGAAGTGAAAGGTTGCACCTTATCTGAAGGTCTACCATATGACTTAGGAGAGATAGGCATAACAATAATAGAATCCAATGTGTATTCGCCCATACCAATAGTCATCATTTTTAATTTTTTCTCAGTAGCAATAAGGGACACAATAGGATCATGAGAAGGTTTATTGTGTGGGACAAACATTTTAGTGGTAGTGCGAGTATTAATAGCAATAGCATTATCCCTAGGAATCACAATTTTAGCTCCATTGTATGGGAATTTAACGCATTGATGGTAGGTAGAAGGAACAACTTGCATGTTGTGGATCTAAGGATGACCCAGAAGAATGTTGTATATGAGTGGGATGTCTAATACTTGAAACACAATATCTTTCACAACTAGACCCACTCAGATAGGCAGCACAATAAGACCCTTTGAAGACCTCTCCACTTCATCGTATGCTTTGATAGTGATCTTTCACCTAGGATCTACAACAAATTTGGATAATCCCAATTGTTGCACAACATGAAAGGAAACAATATTCAATCCCGCACCATTGTCTATCAGGACTTGGTGGAATCGAGTATGGTAGATTTGGACCTCGATATGTAAAGCTAGATTATGTGGGTGACTAAGGGACATGTCATCCTCTACAAAAAATGAGAGATAGTGAGGAGATGAGATATGATTGACCATAGCTTGAAACCTATCTAGATCAATGTTATTAGGGACATTCACTGTGCGTAGAGTCTTTTCAAGGATCTCTTTGTGCAAGGGGGATAGCTCAAGCAACTCAAAAATGGATATTTGGGTAGGTGTTCATTGCAATTGGTGAACAAGATCATAGGTAGATATGGCTGAAGGAGCCGCTTGTTTAGAAGATGAGGCTTGTTTGGGATCGTGAGCAATTTGAAGGATGATTTTAGCTTGCCCCCTAGTAACAACATTCAGTGTCTCACTTCAGGAAGATAAACCATCAAGTGTTTGGAAGACCAACTTAGGTGTATCATGATTGATGTCACTATTACCTTGAGATCTCATCATGAAAACACTCTCAACGGGCTCTATCATATTGATCACATTCGCATTGTCAGTATATGTATAATTGATATTGGCATCATGATTTTTCTTGTTCGCTTGAGAGGACTCCCCCTTTGCATACTCAGGTAGAGGGGTTTTGAAGGCCTTGTGATTAGAATTCTTAACCAAGCCATCTGTGAGAACTACACCTCCATCAATAAGATCTTGAATAACATCTTTGAGCTTGAAACAATTATCCGTGTTATGTCCCTTATTTCTATGGTAATTGCAGAAATGATCCTCTTTCCACCAATCGGGCTTAACTAGTGGATTGAAGGGATGAGAATTGTTCGGAAGTGTAAGATACTTGTTGGCAACTAAGGTCTTAAGAATCATGTCATAAGGTTCAGCCAACTTGGTGTAGACTCGTCGTTGATATGACTTCTTGGGTTTGTCTACATATTGAGGTTTAGATGCACTTTGAGTGTTGGCCGCCTCTTGTTGTTTAGCTGCGTACATAGCATTGGAGAGGTGAAAAGTGAGCTCTTTAGCTTTAGGAACATCCACAACCCCATCATTGACAACATATTTGTTTTTGTCCTTTCCATTACCTCTAGTATCTCTGTTGATGATAATATCCCCTTTCCTTATGGCAACATCCTCAATATGGTACGCACTTTCAACCATATCGTTGAAAGAGGAAAATAGTTGTTTCCTTAGATCAAAATATAATTTAGGTACAAGAGTGTTGACAAAGATGTTGATCTTTTCCCTCTCGGGTAGTTGACGAGGATATCTAGAATATAATGACCTCTAATGTTGCAAGTAGGTAGCGAATGGTTCACCTTGATTTTTCTTCAGAGCACCTATATCTATCATGGTAATAGGATGCTGAATGTTGTATGAATAATGTTGAGTGAAATGCCTAGGTAACTCATCAAAGGTCTTGAGAGGGGGTGTCAATTTTGTGAACCATTCTAGAGCTTGTCCTCTTAAGCTCCTAGGGAACAACCATAGTAGAAATGTGTCCTCTTAAAGGAAGTTCATGCTACGAGCATAAAAATGATGCACATGGTCATGGGGATCACCATTTCCATCATACTTATCGTATTTGGGAACCTCAATATCCTTAGGAAATGGGACCATGTATAGAATCCTATCAAAGGGAAGAGCACAAATAGATTCTACAAAAGAGACCTTTGGAGGTTCCTTTTCTATTGCAAGTTGAGCAAGATGCTGGTTCATTCATTGTAATTCATCTCTAAGGATTTCATACTTGGTTGGCACTCTTTCTTCAATGATTTGGAAAACATCATAACCAGGAGGGAGCTTGTATCCTCTAGAAGTCATGTATTGAAAGTATTGATCTCCATTACGCTCTAAGAGTTTATCTATCAAATGTTGGGAAGCCTCATCTTGTTTAAACCTCATAAGTTCTTCACTAGAAATGTCATCATTGGTCTCTTCCTCATGATGAGAGGGAGGAGGTCTAGGAGGTGCGGAAAAAGTTCATCTTAGAGGGGACCTTGGTGGCGTATTGTTACCATGATTGCCACTAGTGCCAAAAAAAGATCTATTTTCATAACCACTAGTCTCGGGTTGATCATGAGACATTCCTCTTGAAGCCATGCGCCTAGCAGCATCCATTATGTTTTTATTATGCTCTTTATCTAAGTGTGCTTGGTTGTCTCTATGCTCAAAGTGTTCTTACAAATGGCGATATTTATCGTGTTCAATCATGGTAAGTGAGACACTATCCGTGCTTTTGGGGGTCTTGAATGCAGAAAAAAGGAAGCCTCCTTTATACCATGGGGTGACCTTGGGATCCTTGGAATCTTCAGATTTGTCTGGGCTAGAACTATCATCACTAACTGGTGCTCATGAGCATCTTGTAGGAGAAGGTAACTGCGTATAGTTGAACGGAGGATGACTCCCTTGCTCAAACTGAAACTAAGTTGTAACTAGCATGAAAAGAAATGTTGTTTGAATAATAGAACGAGGCAAAGTTTCTTAGATTTTAAGATAAGAAAAGCCAATAAAGATCACTTGTCGAGATAGCACAATAGAGATGGCTTGTCAAAGGTGCTCAAGAATTTACAGTAGTCAATTGACTCAAGTTGAGATATGAGCAAGAAACTTGATTAGCAAATAGCTAGAGAGGTAACCGTAGTGTGACAAGTGATCGAAATTAGCATTTGATAGGCTCAAATCCAATAGTTTTAACTCATCTTTCTCTTTCTAGAAAAAACTTAAACATGCAAATAAAAGGCCAGATTCAGGTAAGAACAGGAAATGACACTCTACAAAAAACCAAGATTCAAATTTGACAGATAGCTTCGGATTGCACACAACAGTAAGACAATAAAATGATTCTGTGCGATAGTTCGCAGGATAGCAGGATGATACAATTTTGCCAGATGATATTTTACACATAGCAATGCGATAGTAACCATGCGGTTGATGCAATAGAATGTATAACATTTGGGCGATACAAGGTCAGCAGTGAAGTATCACGCAATAATACTCAGGTAGATGGTGCGATAATTATCCAGTATTGCACGATGTTTGACCAGTGAATGTGTAAAACCCAATTTTGAAGGTAATTTGATCAAAGTTGTGATTTGATAAGTTCAATTTCTTAGTTTGGAATGCAGTAACAATAGAAAACATACATGTTTGCAAACAATGAGGGATCAAACATGTCATAAAACACTTGAACAAGGGAAAAAGAAACCTTTCCAAGACATGCACTTGGGATATCAAAATAAAAAATCCTACGAACACTACCATGATGTTTGATGTTTTAAGAATGTTTACATGGGTAGATCACAATGAAGACAATTCAAGAACTTGATGATCTAGAAAGACAAAGGCTCAATACTCAACAACTTAGCCCACACTTGATGTCCCATTGCCTCACACAAAGTGGTTGCCCATAATAGATATTGGCTTTGTCGTGCAGATGCCAATGACACAACCAAAGGAACACAGATGGTGAGTGTAAAATCTTGGGGTGATCTGGGTAGTCCACTAAGATCAATCCTTGCACCAAGATGTTGAGCGGCAAAATCAGGTAGCTTCTATCTAAGGTTCATAATAAGGGCTTCCATTCACAATACCCCTCTTGCTCCCCGAAGGGACTCCTTACCTTGTAGCAACTAACGGACCTCGCGGTGACAAGAGTGCCTTAAGCATTCTTGCTTAGCATTTTTCTCATGGTCACAATCCCACAAGTATTCATACTAAGCGAAGACAAGTATTACATCTACCAAGGTTTTGTGTCCTTGATAGCCTTGAGTTTATAGTGGGTCAGAATAGCTAGGTATTAGCTTGTCCCCACTTGGGTCATTCCTCTTGATTCCTCAAGAGCAAGCCCTCTAAAGGATTCTAGACTAAACAAGAAGCAGATCAACCTTTGAAAGTCAAGATTTCTGGTTCACCACAAGGGTGAAGAGCATACTCTTCTACCTCAAAATCCTTTCCCAAACACGCCAAGAAATGTTCAATTAACCCTCTTGCTTTCAAAATCTAGAGGTAGGTCAAGATTTTTGGTTCACCATAAGGATGAAGAGCATACTCTCCTACCACCAAAAGACTATAATAATAAGATATTAAGTGCCTAAGAAAATGAACTAGTATAATGCTGCACTTAAAAATGAAAAGAAAGAACAAGCACTTGGTTGTTTGGTTTTTATGCTTTGGGCAACCCTGCAAGAAAGATTAGTAGCCTTTGTGCATTTGAAGCTTTGACATGCATTCTTTTAGCAAACTATGCAATCAATTAGGGCACACCTACAAGCACAACTCGTTAGGCCCACAAGGGTTAGTACAACAAAACCAGGTATAATATGTAAATAAATCTCTGTCCTAACACAACAAATCAAAAACCAGAAAGTAGAAAACCTGAATCTTGCAAAAAAAGAACTAGAAATAGTCATTTTTAGGCCCAGGTGACAGTTTCTATTGGCAGAGGTTCACACGATACTTTGTAGTATAGGGGTGCGATACTTCTGTTCTGAATGACACTTTGCACTCCCCAGGTGACATAATGTTATATAGCTGGGCGACAGAGTTTTGTATGGATGTATGATACTTTTGACTGACAAAGTATCGCATGGATATGTAAGAAACTATCGTACAATACTATGAAAATGTTGTATGATACTCTGCCAGAAAGTACAAAAAATAAACAAAATAGCAAGATAAAAGTGACAAAAATGTAGCGGAAATGCAAGAAAAGAAAGGCAAAACAAAGTTATTCTGCCCCACGGTGGGTGCCAAAAATGTACACTCAAAATGTGCACTTTTCTAAGCCATTGATTCCAAGGGCATCCATGGATTGGAAACCTTGAAAAGTGACCTAGAGCTCCCTAGGCATGGAGTGCAAGGGTGTTTAGAGGGCTCTTAGCTAGAGCTATTAAGCATGCAACCTTGCTAGTAAACCATGCAATGGGAGATTCAAAGAGACAAGGGCAAGAATGCCAATATATTCAAGAATCACAATGAAAAATGTAATGCAAGCTGTGCTAGAATGCAATAATGCAATAATGCAACTAAACTATGGAAATGAGAGTGTTACAAGCCATTATTAGTTAAACTATGTGAACTAATTTAAAGCATGAAAGGAAACTAAGATAAGAATGCCATGAGAACTAAGATACAATGCAAATATGAGGACTAAAATGCAACAAGTTCTTCAAAAGCTCCAATGACACCAAGAAAACTTGCAACATAACATTAGCATCAAGAGTGGGGATCCTAGAATGAGAAGAGAGCTCTCCTTTTAAAGATAAATGGACCATGGAGATTAAGAGGCAAAAGATTCGATTAAGGGTGGAGTTTGAAAGTGGGAGAAATCCTTGTGCACAAGTCTCCTCCAATGAGAAAGAAGTGTTGACTTTTGTGCCCCATGTGAGACAAAAAGCCTTTTCTTCTTATTTATTAAATAGGAATAATGCTTTATTTGTGCAACTTAGGATAAAAGGTAAGTGGGGGCTTTTTATTTAATAAAAGGAGAGGGAATTCCTTTTAATTAAATAAAGACTTAGGATAAAATGGTTAATCCATAGAATATAATTGAATAAATGATAGAATTAGGATTTGATCAAGAATAAGCAATTGATAAATTTAGCAAATAATGCTAGAAAGGGGCTAATAGTCTAGATGACCATTTTTGGGTGATTACACTTATCAAAAAAATTCTCCCTCAAGAAGTGATACTAGATATAAATGTGTTTAGTCCTTGAGTAAATCATTAGATTCTTTGGAATGTTAGTAATACTTGTATTATCACATATGATTGAAATTTCTTAATCATACACCACCTTGATATCCTATAATGTTCCCTACTTAGGATCTTACTCAACTTACTCTAGAATTTTCAATTTGGATTTAGATTTGTAATGTCCTCTATGAAATGACTTATGCTTTCCCTTCTCCCCAATGATTTCTATCATACAAAACTAGTTATCTTATTTTAATTTCCTCTATGGGTATATTTGTTTCAGCTCTTGAATGTATAGTATCAATATCCTCATCTCTAAGGGTTGATCTTCAACTCTATATATACTTATAAGTACTTCAGCTCTTGAACATAAATTATCTTTATTCTTTTTTTTGTAAGCTAGTCTTGAATCCTCTCCCTATTTTGGAGTCACAAATTTCCTTAAGTGTCTATCAAGTGGACTCCATATATATCTTTTCCCTTTTTTGTTTTACTACTCTATTTCTACATGGGATTCTTATTTGTTCCCAATGATGCTCAAATGGAAGAGGGGATTTCCATATTATATCTCATGCTAAATATGACATGACATGTTTGAAGAGACATACATGTCTCTTAATAATAACATTGATCATACCACTTTATTCACAACTTAATCAACAAGCCATCATTGAGTAATAGAGTTTGATGATTATATTAATGTTAATCTCTTATAAGTGTTGGTCTCAATCCTTAACAATCTTGCTCTATTCACCAATAGTTGTTAAGCTTAATTGATGTCTCCCTTTAATTAGTGTCTTTCGACACTAACTAATCTTCCAAATCGACAATCAATACTCAATGATAGTATTCGATGACCAGATAATTTCTCTATTTTCACGTCTCCATGAAATATGTCACTCCCTTCTATCTTATTTGACATCGACTGATCAATATGACTATTTGATGTCTCCCAATGAATATTCATAGATAATTGCAAGCCACTATTCTGAACCAACCTCTTCTCCACTTGTATAAGCCTCATCATTTGTACCCATCGAAACACTTGGAACTTGGGTCTGAACTTGATGTTGTTATCCTTGATTACCACTATAATTCTAATCATCAGAATCATATCCACAAGATCTAGACAGACTCTCAAAGGTTTCATCCACCTTGACATTAGTACTCTCCACTATCTTCATGAGCCTTTTTCTATAGAATCTATATGCTTTTCTTTTGGTATAATACCCAAGAAATATACCTTCATCACTTATTGCATCAAGTTTTCCAATATCCTCATCTCTTTTAATATAGAAATTTCTACCAAATTTTTTGAAATACCTGACTATAAGCACATTTCCACACCATAGCTCATAAGGTGTCTTACCTATATCTCCTTTTGTTTTCACTCGGTTGAGAGTATAAATTGCAGTGCTAACTATTTCTCTCTAGAATATATGCAGAATATTTATTTCAAGCATCATGGTCCTAATAGTATCAAGAATAGACCTACTCTTCCTCTCCACCACTCCATTCTACTATGGAGTCCCCAGAGTAGACAACTATCTCTTTATTCCATGCTTCTCACAAAAAGAGTAGAACTCACCTGATGTGAGTTCTCTGGACCTTTGTTTGATCTTAGACACTTCAACTTCAATCCTATTTTAGTCTAAAATATGTTCTTAAAGATCTTAAAATTCTCAAAAGATTTAGAATTATCTTTCAAGGTCACCCATACCATCCCAGAATAGTCATCAATACGCAAAATGAAATACCTATCATCTTGCAAATTTATTGTCTTAGCGGGACCACACAGATTAGTATGAACAAGATCTAACAATCCATTTGAATTTTTAGTTTTATAATGAAAAGTGGCTCTTGTTTTCTTACCCAATTGATAATCTTTGAAAATAGTATTAGTAGGCTTATTCACCCTAAGAAGATCTCTTATATCATGAGTGGAACTTATCACCACAATATTATCAAAGTTCACGTGACACAACCTTTTATACCATAACCAACTTTCATCTATTTGAGCAATCAAATGTTCAATGTTTCTGACCACTATTCAAATGAAATATGTTACCATTTTTTAAATCCTATTACAATATCTATCCCTGAGTAATTCAATATGTTTCATTTATCATTCTTGAAGTGAAGACCATAACCTTTTTCCATCAATTTCCCAACACTACGAAGATTATGTTTCAAACTTTCCACATAGAATACATCATCTTTATTATTCTTACCATCTAGAGAAATAGAAGCTCTATCTTTGATCATACCAACAATATTATCTCCCCATTTTACAATACCACTATCATAGTTCTCATAGCTCACAAAATTTCTCTTATTACTAGTCATATGATGAGAGCATATGTTGTCTATTACCCTCCTTGACAACTTGAGAAACTAATACTTTCTCCTCAAAAAAACAACTTATAGAACTAGTAGGAATAGGATCTTTAGTCTTAATATCTTCTTCCTTAATAGAAATGAATGTAAATTCATTATCACTCTTGTCATCTCATCATCAGATTCATCATTTGTAACTCTTTCATCAATAGCATAGTAGCACTTCTTTTGAACTCTAGGTCTATTAAACTTAAACTTAGGAACCCTTTCAGGACATCTAGATGCATAGTGTCCTATCTTATTGCATGAAAATCATTTGAGGAATATTTCCTATGTATTTACTAGATCCTTTTGGTATTCTTTTAGCAATCAGTGGTTCCAACTCTTGAAGTTCTGACTCTTCTTCTTCAAGCTCTCTCATCTCTTTCTCATATCTTGACGTGCTCTCATTGTGGATCCTTCTCCCAAATCTAATCTTTGCATGTCCTTTCCAAATATAGTAGCTTTTAATGTTGTATCAAATTTAGCTAATGAACCACCAAATTCACTTAACTCAAAAGCAATAAGATTACCAATTAACTTATCTCTTGTCACATATATCATTTTTTGAATCTCCTCAATGGATGCAAATTTATGTTTGTAGGTAGGAGGAAATGATCTCAACACCTTTGCAACTATATCCAACACATCTAATAACACACACAACCTCATTTACCCTAAGCATGAAAGAGGAAATGTTCTCATCTTCACTCATTTTCAAAGCTTCATACAAGTTTCCTTCAAACTCTACAAGTTGGCCAATTTCACTTCTTTGTCTCCTTCATACAAGGTTTTCATCTTCTCTCAAATATCATTTGTCATCTTCAATTACATGAGATTGTTCATCTTAGCATCAGTCAAGGCACTCAACAAATCTTTCTTGGACTTGATATTGGCTTTGGAATCTCTAATCTCATCTGGGGTAGTAGAATTTGTAGGAGGAACATAACTTGACTTGGTAAGCCTCCAACAAGCTTCATCAATGCATATGATATTGACTATCATGAGACTCTTCCATAAGGTGTAGTTACATCCATCAAATCTTTGACTATTCTTCTTATAGGTTTCCATCCTTGATCACTCTCAAGTGATTAAGCTTTCTCTAAGGGACTTGGCTCTGATACCAATTGTAGAAAAAATGGTAGCACACAACTGAGAGGTGGGGGAGTGAATCAATTGTTTCCAATCTTCAAAAATTCAAAACCCTTATACCTTAAAACCCTTATTTATGATCTTAATGAATTAAACTTGCATGCATGAATCCCAAACACATAACACAAGGATTTTTATTGTGGAAACCCTGAAAGGGGAAAAACCACGATGGGGCTGAAACCCACAATAAGACTATACCTTGTTAGAAGTATAACTTATTACAAATAGGAATGCACTTGCATTTAGGCATACTTCCTAGAGATCACTACTCAAATATAAAGGGATACAACATAAAGGAAGGCTCACTACCTTACAAGATCACTACAATGATCAATCAAACTACAATCTAAATTTTATGAATTGTATAGTAGCATCTACCTTATACCTGGGTTAGTTCCAATGAATCACAATTGGATCTCTGTTCAAATCCTCTCTCCCACCTTTAGATGAGTGATTTAACCCTCAATAGATTTGCACACTTTATCTCCAAGCAATCACACATGTCTGCTACACAAGATTTTTTCCTAAATCCTTATATAATTAATCAACCTTGAAAGATAAACAAGGTAAACAAAAACCCAATTTTATATTGCAAATCAACGTGCCAAAAATTAACATCTAAAATCCATGTTGATTATTAAATCATAGAAAAAATCCTTATCAACAACCTCAAGCTCATAAATCATCCATAAATCACAACTTGATTCATCCATAACATGTTTTATTGATCAAGCCGGTCAAGAACAAGAGGAAAATACCACCATCTAAAAAATCCTCCAAATTCAATCACCTCAATTGATGTGGACCACCATCTTAGTAGACACACAATCCAAGACCACCCATAGACATCATGAAGAATATATAAACATCCAAACCCATCCAAATCATCATATTTGCTAGAATCTCTTATTTCAAACCTCAAGATCACTATCAAATTCAACTGCAACACCTAAAAAATGCCATGTGAATCTCTAAAACACAAACCTTTTGAATTGAGGACACATCAGAATGTCCCAAACATCCACCTGGTTGTGCATACAAAATATCAACTTGAAAGTGCACACCGAATTGATTTCAGTCACATTGTCAATATTGGAAGACAATGTAAGAGCCAATAACTATACTTGACCTCATAACATATCTCAAATATCATGCACACCTCTATAAATTGACATAGACCAAGTACACAATCTCTTCAACATCTCCTAACATGCACAACCATTACCCTTCAATCACTGAACCTATGAATGTATTGCACCATTGACAAACAAATATATTGACATAAATGACAACACATCCAACTTGCCAACAAAAGAGTGGTTCTACTGCACATAGATTCTATTTTGCATCTGATGCAGGACATGTAAGGAGGATCCAATTAAGGACAGTCCAAACAAGTAGCCAACACCACAATGCGGAATAACACAACAAGATAATGTTTTCAACTGAATTTTATCATTAACTTGCTTGACTATAAGGCCTTCCGGGTTAGGGCCAAATACAATCAAAGTATTTCTATAAACATCCAGCTAGTCCAACTCTAAAACAAATCATCAACTGATGGAAACACTAAGGAAGATCTAAAATTGAGCTCGCAAGCCTCCAAGCAATCTCCTTGTCTCCAAGCATGCAAACCACTATCTCTGCTATTACAAACTATTAGATAACAATTTGATCTTTGAGATCTTGTAGAATCCATATCTAATCTTCTCACTTACTGACTTTGTACTACCCTAAACAACTACCCAAATAATCCTTAAATACTAATCTCTAGCCACAAGTCAGCTGGAAGAAACAATTAAATCCTAAGCCAAGTCGGCTCCCAATACAAACAAATATTAAATGCAACAACAATCAGCTCTCAAATAGCCTTACAAACACTTAATTCTCCATGTTGGCCTCAAGATCTACATAGGACAATACAATAAAAGCTACCAACAATAAATGCACCAAGTCAGCCAACCAAATATCCAAGAACTCTAGTCGGTAAACCAGAACAACTGAGCGCTAGAGAAACAACTGAGGACTAGTAAAACAACCAACCAAGCCAAGAAACACCTAGTAACACCAGTATTGCTGATTACAAGTTTCATTGAGTTCCTTCATCGACCGAGCTTCCTTCAATAATCGAGACCATTGGTTAAAGTTGTGATCGAGTGACACATAACCAAAACAACACACCTCTATGAAGATCCATGAAGTGCCCTAGAATGCCCATGCATCAGACATCCCAGGTTCAAAAAGATGTTCTCACAGGCTGGAAGAACATCTTCTAGGATTCAGCACATAAACCCTGAACTGGTTCTTCACATACAAGTCCTCCAACTCTTCACCTTTCATACTTTTCCACTTTTGTTTCCTCTGTCTCTTCAAGTCTTTCTTTGATAACACATAAGATTGTTCTCCATACTGATCCATCCTTTCAGAATTTCTCAACTCATCTCGGCTACCAAAGCTTAGGTTTCTCCTACTGAGTGCTGTATCCAGAAAAGGCATCAGGGAAAGCTTCCTATTATCCTTCTCAATAGTAAATACAGTCTTGACACAATCATACATAGCTTTGCAATCATACTTCCAAGGTCTACCAAGTAATAAATGACAACTATTCATCTCCACAATATCACACAACACTAGATCCTTATACTGGTCAATCTAAAAATCAACAAAGCACTACTCCCTCACTTCAAGAGCATGAACATTTTGTAACCAGCCAATCCTATAAGGATAAGGATGCTTCATTCTCTTCAAACCAAGTTTTTGAACCATGTCCTCAGCAACAAGGTTATCAGTACTACCACTATCAATAATTACATCACAAAGTTTACCTCTAGACTTGCGTTGAGTTCTGAACAAGTTACTCCTCTGACAAGGTTCCTCCTTTGCACTGAGCAATGTTCTCCGAACTAGCAAGTTCTCAAATTTAGGTTCATTCTTAATTTTTTCATTTACTACAATAGTCCTTCGGTCACCAAACTTCTTCTGTGTACACTCAAAAGAATGGTGTCCTTCTTCACCACAGTTATAAAAAGTACCCTTAAAGATAACTTTACCTATCTTCTTCTTCAATTCCACTAGTTTTGGTTCATCTTCAACAGTCAGTTTATCCTTCACCGAGTGATCAATCTTTTCCTTCCCTCGGGGATTACTATTTTGTCTCCTTTTCAACTTATCTTCTACCTTCAGAGCATACTAATAAGCATCTTCAACCGAATCAATCTTCAACATACCAAGCTCATCCTGAATATTGAATCTCAAACCATTCACATACCGAGCTCCTTTTTCTTTACCAAGTTCTCTATGTCCAGACCGAATAATCAACTTATAGAACTCCTCGGTATAGTCCTCCACATTCAAATATTTTTTCTTTAGATTCTACAACTTCTTAAATAAGTCAAGCTCATAGTTGGAAGGTATGAACTTAGATTTCAATTTAGTCACCATCAACCTCCACTGATTGATCTTCATTTCACCTTCATCTTCTCTATTTCTTTGTAATTCTTTCCATGAAAGAGTAGCATGTCCTTTCAACTTAGTCTGTACCAATCTTACTCTAAGAGGATCTTCAATTTCTTCTAGCTCAAAGAAGTCTTCTAATTCACCAATCCAATTAATCAAGTCCTCGGGTCTCAACGTACCAGAGAAAGTAGAAACTTCCATTCGGTAACTAGTACTTAACTGAGCTCCAGATCTATGTAATCAACTTATTCTGTCTTCACCAGATCTATCTCTCTGGTCATCTCCACTAGATCTAGTAGCTTCAAAGTCTTCAACAACTTCCTCATAACCATCATTAGTACCAAGATTCCTTGACATACCAACAATATCTCACATGACCTTAGTGATCATGTCATTCTTCATCAATTCCATCTCAAATCTGAAATCAACTTTAACTTTCTCTGTAATCTTTGATCTCATAGCATCATAGAGATCTACAATCACTCTAGGGTCCAATCTTCTCGGAGGCATCCTTCAAGATTTTTGAAAAACCAAAGAAATAAATCACCAACAAGGTCTTGGTGTAAATAGCCTCAATCGGAGATCGGTTTACACACTCAAGATCTTCAAGCACTGATACCACCTATTGTAGGACAGGTAAGGAGGATCCAATTAAGGATAGTCCAAACAAGAAGCCAACACCACAATGTGGAATAACACAACAAGATAATGTTTTCAACTGAATTTTCATTAACATGCCCGACTGTAAGGCCTTCTGGGTTAGGGCCAAATATAATCAAAGTATTTATGCAAACTTCTAGCTAGTCCAGCTCTAAAACAAATCAACAACTGATGGAAACACTAAGGCAGATCTGAACTTGAGCTCACAAGCCTCCAAGAAATCTCCTTGTCTCCAAGCATGCAAACCACTAGCTCTGCTATTAAAAACTATCAGATAACAATCTAATCTTCAAGATCTTATAGGATCCATATCTAATCTTCTCACTTACTAACTTTTTACTACCCTAAAAAACTACCCAAACACTCCTTAAATACTAATCTTCAGCCACAAGTCGGCTAGAAGAAATAATTAACTCCTAAGCTGAGTCAGCTCCTAATACAAACAAATATTAAATGCAACAACAGTCGGTTCTCAAATAGCCTTACAAACATTTAATTCTCCATATCAGCCTCAAGATCTACATAGGAGAATATAACAAAAGCTACCAACAATAAATGCACCAAGTTGGCCAACCAAATCTCCAAGAACTCTAGTTCGTAAACCATAACAACTAAGCACCAGAGAAACAACCGAGCACCAGTGAAACAACCGACCGAGCCAAGAAACACTGAGTAACACCGGTATCACCGAGTACAAGTTTCACCGAGTTCCTTCATTGACCAAGCTTCCTTCAATAACCGAGACCCCAAACAACACACCTCCATGCAAATTCACCGAGCACCCTAGAATGCCCCTGCATCAACATCAAACTAAAATGTTTAATTTAAAACACTAAGAATTATAATGACAAAGGTGTAAACTAAAACACTAATAATACTAATGGAAATCAACTAAGTGTACATATCCTCAAGGGTAAAGAAATTGTTTTCTACTTAGGTAAATCTCATTCAAGGGTAAAGATATTTCTTTCTATTTAGGTAAATCTCATTGTGGACAGTTCTAGTTCTCTTTGGTCCCAATTATAGCATACATTTTGACATCTCAACATACCCCTTCTTGGAGTTTCTCAAGAAAAATTGTGTCCCTCCCAATGCAACTTGTTTTCTTGTAAATATTGTACAAGTAAATTTGAAGCTTGATAGAAACTAGCCTGAAAATCCATAGAACCCAAATGATTAACTTCATAAGCTATGTGTGGCCTACAACAAATAGAATATAATTATTCGACAAATGCTATCCCAATTACATACAACCAAAAATAAAATTGACAGGCTTGAGGCTTTGGTGGAAGATTACGTGATAGTTGATGATTGATATGAGGTGGCTCGTGATGAGAGGGTTAAGTCCGATATTGATGACATTGCTAATAGACTAAATAGTCAAAATAATATTGAGATCCAAATCAAGTAACTCTATGATTCAGTACCCTTTGCGAGTTTATATTTATTTATCACTACATGAAAGACAAGTTACTTCATTACCTCCTCCCACCATCATCTGCTTTACAACCAATGGATTTCAAGACTTATCTTTCCGATTCTCTTCATAAGAAATGAGGGTTGTCTTCAAGAGGCAAACTATATATTACACTGGCACTATAGTCAATTTTATAGGAATTCCATCAAAAACACAATTCTGTTAAATTGACTTAACAAAAATAACTTGCTTCGACTTCCAAACATTAAATATTTCTCACGCATACACTTTCAATAGATGCAATGAATATTATTATTTTAATATGCATTCTATATAGACCACTATGGCATTTATTGCAACAATTGAAGGTTTTCATGACCAACAAAACTGTTAGTGAAGACATAAATAAGAGCAATAAATAATGTTTTTTTCTATTATTTCAATTTTAAAATTTATAATTTGTTGTAAGACTCTACTCTTCATATTGTTTTACACATGTATCTCATAGTTTTAGCATTGTCCACTATATCTTATTCACTATGTCCTTACATTGTGAAAAAACATTTTTATTGTATATAGATAATACCCTACTTGCCAAATGCAATAAATATCCAGATTGTGCATAATCACTGTTACTTGAAGACGTTGTTCCAAACTTACAACACAACTACTAACCCATTGCATTGATTGTATAACACACTACTTGCTTATTTATACAAGTTCATCTAATAAATGCTTTAAGGCTTATGATGCCACATTATGAAATTCAACATTCCAACGAATTGTTTACTCAACTTTCAAAATTGATGCTAATTGTACTGTTACAATTGCCTATTGTAGACTAATACAAAATATATGGGACTTTCAACTAAAACAATTTATTGGCTTTTTAGACACAATAAAATAAAATAAAATAAAATAAAATAAAATAAAATAAAATAAAATAAAATAAAATAAAATAAAAATTAAAAATAAAATAAAAATGCAAAGACAATATCAATTAAAGAACTCAATGCACATAAAATTGGGGAAATTTTTGAAGGCGATGCAATTTTCACGTATAGAACTCATCTCAACAAAACCAAAAATGTAACCGAAGTCTTTTGTGTAGGCTTGACAAACCAAAAAGGAGAAATTATAGTCACGCTAAATCTAAAATAATATTTTGTTCAAATGTTTTAACAAAAAATATTTCTAGAGGAAGAATTTGTGTCACCAATTTCCAATTTTCTCCAAAAATAGGTTATCACCATGTGGACTGCAACTACATTGTGTTGTGGACTGAAGCCAGTATGATAGAAAATATATCTCAAATTTGTCACAATTATCACTTCATTCCAAGAACTACAATACATCTTATTCTACAGAGCACAAACCAATACACAGTCGAATCAATAGATTCCATTGTTGTGGGAACAAAAATGAAACTTTACCAATAAATTTTGGATCTAAAAGATGGAGATACATAATTTGATCATACACAGGTAAATTGATACAATGCTCTACTAACTACATGATACAAGTTTTATTAGTCAGCCCTTACATAATATAGATATCTCTCCACCCAAATACGCTACAACAATTTTTGAACATTTAACAGCGTGTGCAAATCACCGACTACCCATTGCTCTTGTTAAAAAATATTGTCAAATGAACTGATACAAAAGACATCACATTCCACACTAGCAAATCCACACATATTGGACCGTTGACAAACAAAGAAACCAAAAAATTCTTCTAAAGTTGTTGGATATAACATATGAGGTAAGTTGTTCAAAATTGGTGCAAAGGTTCTCTAGTACTATGCATATCATAATATTTTTCCACTTTATACAGCTCAAATTTAACTAATTTATAGTTCTATTTATTGCCACATTTATGTCATCTTTAACGCAAACATTAAATAATTTACTAACATTATTGTCACATGTATATGGAGTATTGAGATTTTTAAATGTTTTTTCTATACCATTCCAACCAACATCCTCAAATTGTAATTGGACAAACCTAAATTTTGTCACACTAAAAAATAACTTTTCTCATTGCAAAAAGTGCAATGAAGATACAAAATACAAGTGTACACATTGCCTATGTTGCATTTTGACTATTGAAAATAAATAAATAAAATGGAATGTCTTCTACAGGAGGACATGTTCAGTTGGCAATGACCACAGCTAGATGAAATCACTTACGAAGAATATCTACAAGAGAAGATGAATATGGTATTCATTGTTTATGGTTTACAAAAGGAAGTAAAATGTACATTGTATCAAGATAATGTGGTCATCAACTTAGAGGAGAATAATATACCTCAAATTGAATCTTCAAGCCAAGTATACAAGCTATATTGTACACCTACTTTTACATTCCAAATTTAGATAAAAAAATTTATGGGTAAGAGGTCGAAGCTAAAAATTTATTAATATTAAAAAATTTAAAAACTTACAAGCTTGATTCAGTAAAGGCTTCAGGAGGAAATAACCAACCCAAGAAAACCTCTCAAAAAGCCCATAACAAAATTTTTGATGTAACAAAATTTGCATATTCTAGCCTTTGTGACTCAAGAGTGAAACCGATATCATCATTAGCACTATCTTTCCAATTAATAATTGAAGCTTCCTAAGCTAGATGGATAATCAATCTATACTGAAAGAATCTCAGGTCCTCAAAGCACATTCAGAATACCAGACCATGGCCATTGTGCTTCCAGAAAGATCAGAAGACATCCCCTAAGTCATCAACACAATAGTGAATCATGTGATTTCACAATTGCCTCTCACAAACCTTTTTTAGCATTTGATATGAAAGGATATTTATATTGCATATTATGTAATCAAGGTTTGATTCAATTAGAAAACAACATAGCAATATAACTGGGTGACAAAGACATATACCAAATTAACCCACCATAGTGTCACCAAAGCACCCACAACGCCAAATTATAGATCTTGGAATACAATCAATTGATTTTTGAAGCAGAATAAGATCAAAGAAATTACTACCACATGCCTCCTAATGAGGCATCACTTGTCAGAGGCATATTGGCACCTGACACACCAATTTGAGATCATCAATGTTTTCCAAGGGAGGGAATTCCTCCCTTAGAATATAAAAACTTCTTTCAATGCTGGTGAAGCCTTTCAAAGAAGCCTCTTCCTCCCTGATCTTTTTAGCAGATTTCCTAGACCCTTTCTTTTTCCACTTGAATTAATTATACCTCTATCTAGCATCTAGAGTACAGATTGTGATAAGTAACACAAATCAAAGTCTCCAAGTTCATCCTTGGCATCCAACGAACACACATCAGAATCAAAATATCTAGCTGGCTCATCCTAATTCCCAGATCCATCCTTTTTCATAGTTATGTCTAGTTTATCTGCAAGAGGAGAAGGTGCGATCAACTTAACCGAAGAGGGACTGGGTTTAGTTAGTGTTGAAGCATTCTTAATATCCATCATTGACTTGGTGGTCAAACAGTTAAGGTTCCTTCTTAGAGGTTTTTTCATCCAAAGTGATTTTGTTCTAACCATAGTTTTACAAGAGTCTTCAAAGTGTGATCAATCCCTACGGGTAAAAGCACAATAAGCTGTCACCCTTTAACAAAGGAAGAGTCTAACAACACCAAAACTAAAAAACTTCAAGGGCATAAAAGTCACATTTCTATTTATAATTTGAAGATGATGTAAACTGATGAATTGTGTGAAATAGGATGAATTTTATGCCTATAATTTTTAAAAATTATTTTGGACAAAAATTAATATGTTTTTTTAATTTTTTAGGTCTATTTTTCATGTCCTAAAAATACTGCAAATCAAGGGGGTTTACTTCCCGTCAAATCATTATAAGTAAAACATTGTTTTTTCCTCTAATTTCAAAATATGTTTTAAATGACATGTATATCTAGTACAAGAAAAAATAAAGAAGTGTTTTCGATCTATAATTTGCTCGTTATAAGTATTCAAAGCCAAACTTACTCGAAATCAATAGTTTTGGTCTCCCGCCACTTTTCACTTATCAAAAATATTCCAAAATCCAAATAAATTATATATTCTTGAAGAAGATTCTCTTCTCTAGTGCTGCATATGATTTTAAATTTTTTTGGAATTGATTTAGTATTTTTTTATATTTACCGAATCAACAACTTCTCAAAGCTTTATATACCTACATGTAGTTTTTTACAAATTCGTTTAACATTTTCTAATTGAAACAATATAAAATTTATATGTCCAGAATTGTAGTTCTGAGATCTACAAAAGGGTAGTTTTAGTTTTTTGAAATTTTTATTTGCAGAAGAGAAAAAAATACCAAAAGTGCAAAATTCTGCATTTTTGGTGTTTTTGAAATTTTGGCTGCCAAGTTGGCATGCCACCTAGGATGACTCGGCTGAGTCCCCTAAGAGGTAGGCCCCCCATGAGAGGTCACATGGGTGACCCACCCTTTCAATGTGAAGGCTATATATATATATATATACATATATATATATATATACATATATATACATATACATATATATATATATATATACATATATATATATATATACACATATATATACATATACATATATATATATATATATATATATATATATACATATATATATATATATATATATATATATATACATATATATATATCTATATATATATATATATATATATATATATATATATATATATATATATATATATATATATCAATTGCGAATTTACATTCTTATTTTAGGATATAAGGATATTTTGAAGCTGGGAGTCATTTTTTCAGGAAAGTTACAAAGACATTTTGGTTTCGAAGGAGTGTGAAGGAAATTTTTTCAGTGACGAAATAGTAAAACAATAAAAAATTTCTTGCTTAGATATTTGAGCAATGGGAAATAAAAGGACTAGAACAAGGAAGTATGATCGTAAAAGGGATGACCAAATGAAAGGTCATATGAAACTTGTTGAAGAGAAACCGATCGATGTTGAAGAAGAACCTATTGATGTAGAAGGTGCAACTCAACTAGGGGAGGATATTGGTAGTAGTCGAAGTATACATATTTTTCCTACAATGCAGAATTTGATGGACATGAATGAGGAATCACTTATTAGTCAAATTGCACCGGAACACCTGGTACCTGAAAGCACTATTAAATTGCATCTCAAAAACATGTGGATGGAATATTTTGAGAGTAAATCTTTGGTGGGAAAAGCACAATTGTTTGCAAAGTTATTCAAGAAAAAAGAAATGACTCAAGTTTTGGATTTGTTGGGTATTGATAATAGGAAAATTATAGGAGGTAAAGTAAAAGAGACAATAATTCAAAATTTACAAGATTCATTGAATGTTGTTAACATGGCAGATCATAGAGGACCAGATTCAAGTGCGGCTAGAAGAGTGTTGATGACTATGATTGCCAGTAAGAAATTGACACATATAAATCAAGTTCAAGTAATTTTTGATTTACTCAAGGTATCTCGAAGAAATGTTCAAAGATATATTAGGAAGAGAAATATGTTGGATGTGGACATTGAAAAGAATTGGGTACAGATTTGTAGAGTTCCCCGTAAAGACATAATTTCTGAAGATGTAAGAAGATGGGTCATTGATTTTTGGACCAACCACTCTCATGTTTCTTCCAATAGAAGGGACACTATACAAATGAACGATGAAGAGACTGGTATGAAGATTTTACATCCAAAACATTTTGTCAATACTACACAAAGTGAATTGTTTGAAACATTCAAGCATGAATTTTCAGATGTGAAAATAGGTCAGAGAATGTTTGAGATGTTGTGCCCTTGCTTTGTACGCATAAATAAAGTTTGTGAAACATGTTGTTCTTGAAATCATGTTCAGTTTCACTTATACTTACAATCATATAAAAAGATTATGACAATACTTGATCTAGATATGGTTATTGGAAGTACAACAGAATTAGAAAAGTCCATTTTATGTGATAAATCAGAAGATTCAGATGAATTCAATGTCTAGTGTATAAAAAATGAATGTAATAATTGTGGAAATTTGCAAAAATTTCCTTTACAATTTGATAATATTAATGTTACAACACCAGTCCAATGGAAGAGATTTGAATATGAGATATACCAAATGAAGACAGGAGGTGAATTAAAAAAAATTACATTAAAGGAGAGTGAATTACCATACCTTCAGTTCATGGATAGATTTTGATCTATGATTTATCCACATATCCACATTGTCACGGTGCACGATGGCAAGCTAAATAGTTTCGTGATTCCAAAAATTGTTTCCCACCTGGTTGTATTCTTTCAGTTGTAGATTTTACGGAGAACTATACATTTCACCCTCAAAAGGAGCTCCAGAGTCAATATTATCATTCTGATCAAGCTACAATATTTGTGCATGTGACCTATAGACATGAACAATTCAATTTGGATGAGATAGAGAGTATAAATCAAAATGAACACATTATCATCAAGGAGGTTCATTTCTATATTAGTGATGATAGGGTTCATGATAGGAGCTACGTAGCTCATTATTTCAACATGTTTTTCAACAATCTTGTGAGTCGTGGGATAAACGCTTCACAACATTAGATCTGGTCTGATGGGTGTGCAGGTAAGTACATGTGCATTATAAATTTTCTTTTAAATTTTCTCAATTCTAGATATATAATATATTAATGTGTCACATGTACATTTTTGTAAATTTAAATTGTAGGTCAATTTAAGTCTGCAAAATCCTTTAATTGGTTAGCCATGCAACATGCTAGACATAATGTTAAGTTTGTTTGGAACTTATTTGAAAGTGGACATGGAAAAGGAGAGCATGATGGAGCATGAGCATGTGTGAAGCGTGCACTCCGACAACATGAACTTCAAGGTATGTACATACATTTGATATTCAACTTGTTTACTTGTTCCTATTTAACTTTACATTACATGTACATGTATATATATACTAAATTGTTAAAAATATATCTCTAGGTAACATGATAGAGAATTCAAAGAAAATTGTTGAATGGTGTCAAAATCATTTTGCTACTCGAGACACAAAATACAACAAACGTTACTTTTGGGAAGTGATAGGTATTTATTTAATTTACTTTTATTTTTCAAACTCAAATTCAAAAAACTATACATATTATAGGTCCGTCACATGTGTGTTTTAACTTGTTGTAGATATATATATATATATATATATATATATATATATATATATATATATATATATATATATATATATATATATATATATATATATATATATATATATATATAGCTGATGTGAACTACACAATGTATGAATGTATATATATTACATTTCACATTTTTCATAATTTCAAACTGAGATCTATATATCAATCCATCCAATCCAGATATCAATCGATCGAATCCTTACAATTGTCAATCAATTGTTGGAATTAGAAGTTTGCATCAAGTGATGACTATAGGACAACACAAGCCTCCACTGATTCAACTAAGAGATAAATCATGCTTTTGTGAAGATTGTCTTAACAACAACACAATAAGTCAATGTGTTAATATTGCAAATGGATATGTTTCAAAATGGGATAAAAAAGAGTTAATCAGAATGCCTCCTTATGAAGATGATGACAATGACATAGACATCCATGATCCTATATATTTAGCTGACTATGAACGTGTTTATGATTTAGTTGTTACAAGTGCATATTTCTGGTTTCTAGTTACATTACATGTGCATGTTTATATATATATATATATATATATATATATATATATATATATATATATATATATATATATATATATATATATATATATATATATATATATATATACACATATACATATATACATATACATATATATATATACATATATATATATACATATATATATATATATATACATAGATATATATATGTAGATATATATATGTATATATATATATATATATATGTATATATATATATATATATGTATATATATATATGTGTGTATATATATATATATATATATATATATATATATATAATATTCTTGAGGTTTAAATAACAAACTTGTACATAAATATAAATTGTGCAGGTGATATTTTTGCTGTGGTTGCGGATCCTGAGAATGCAGAAGGTGTAGATTATTATCTACTAAGATGCACCAACGAAAAACACAAGTTGCCTAAAGAAATTATCGATGGTGATGGACAAAAATATCCGACCGATTCAATTGTTATTGAAGGCACTTATTATCAACAAGCTAAGATTGAAAAAAATGGAGTTCAATTTATTGAATAATGCCTGGACAGAGAGTTCTACATTATAGTCACTTGGTTATAGCGATGAAATTGTAGTTTGAAACTATGCCAAAAAAAGGGTCATGTGGAAACCAAAAGTGGAAGTTGCCTATTGAAGAGCATGAATTTTTTTTTGTGCATACTTAAAAATCCTATTTGAAACTTACAGACTATAAATTTGATTTGAAATTTATGATTATATTGAATTTATATTGATTAAACCTGAATTGAATTTTAATTGATTAGACCAAGTGAGTTCAATAAATACCTTTTCTAGTCTCTATTTCTATTTATTGATTAGATAGGTAAATTGAATTTTAATTGATTCTAGAACTTTCAATTTACTTTCTAGTTGAATTTTAATTTCAATTAGAACTTTCAATACTTTTTTCAATTGATTAGAATAGATCAAGATTCTAGATGAAAAATAATTCCACTCTAGATATATTAAATTGATTAGATTGATTCTAGGTAAATTGAATTTAATTGAAATTAGATTGATTCTTTTTTCAATTGATTCTAGAATAGATTGATCACGTTAGGTGCATAATAGGGCTTAAGGGGTCATATTTTAATTTAACTCAAGATTAATTTAGATCAATATTAGATTGAACATCAGTTAGATCAATTAATTTTTGGCTTCAATTAGATATGTACGTAGATACACAATTTAAATCAAACATGTACACATCAATGTAAATGGATATAGATTAGTTCATATTTTCAACATGTATAAAAAATAAAACATGTACAGATTGAAATGTAAATGTCTATATCACAAAATCCAAACATGTATCAATGTACAAATAGAGATCAACATACAAAACATGCACATACATATCAATGTAAATGTCTATATATATCACAAAAAATCAAACATGTACATCAATGTAAATGTCTATATCACAAAATCCAAACATGTATCAATGTACAAATAGAGATCAACGTACAAAACATGCACATACATATCAATGTAAATGTCTATATCACAAAATCCAAACATGTATCAATGTACAAATAGATCAACTTACAAAACATGCACACACATATCAATGTAAATGTCTATATATATCACAAAAATCAAACATGTGTACATCAATGTAAATGTCTATATCACAAAATCCAAACATGTAGATCTATCAATGTAAATATCTAGATATCACAAAATCCAAACATGTATCAATGTAAATCTAGATCAACGTACAAATGTCTATATATATCAATGTACAAATGTCTACATATCTAGATCAATGTAAAACATATCTAGAGATCAACGTAACATAAATACTCTCTAGTACACATGTGTACACTGTAGATCAAAATCAATTCCATAGATCTAAATCTATGAACACATCAACTACGTCGATGATCGCCATCATGTGCTAGATGTTCGGGCCTGTGTGGATCCTCATCCTACTGGAGCTAAGTCTGTAAATGTAAATACATATAATAATTTATAAATAAATTTATACATACATACATACATATATATATATACATACATACATATATATATATATATATATATATATATATATATATATATATATATATATATATATATATATATATACATACACATATATATATATATATATATATACATATATACGTATACATATATACATATACATATATACATACATACATACATACATACATATATATATATATATATATATATATATATATATATATATATATATATATATATATATATATATATATATATATATATATATATATATATATATATATATAATATCTTGAGCTTAAATTAAAATGTATAGATTTAAGAGCTCAACAAATAAATTATAAAATTTAATTTTTAAATTATTTTGTACCTCTGTATCCTAATGAATCAGATTAGCAGGCTCCTCTAAATCTCCAAATGCAGCACCCATTGCAATGTCCTGTACTAGGTTTAAATAAATTTAAATTTAAATATAGAACAATATATACATATATCTATATAAATTGAAATTAAATCCAGTTTCTTACCTACTGTAATGCACATCCAAGGTCGGATAACTCAGAAGAGTGAAAGGACACCGCATCAGGATCAATGGCCTCATCCATAAGCAAATCTAAGAATCCACGGTGAAATCATGAGGTCGTAGCCCGTGTCTGTTGTACAGGAACTTGTGTATGTTGTGGAGGTGGTGTAAGATCATCCACACTCTATCTAGCGGTACTTGCCTCTGCATTTGATCCCTATCCTCGACTGCTGCCTGTGGAGGATCTACGACACTGTCCTCCTCCAATGAAAGTAGGCATATCACACGGATTAATCCCATGCAACATGGAAATCCTCTGGTAAGAAACCAAGAGATCACTCGCTAATATAGAGCTAATCCCATGCATGCGATCCTCGGGTAGTCATCCTATCTCATATGGAGTAGGAAGATCAAATTTGATGTACGGTTCATAAAATGGACTAGAAGGTGATACACCTGCACTTGTCTATGATTGAAGCATGTGCCTACCCACATGATCATATGACAACTCCTCAACCCGAGTCACGATGGTGGAAATGCTAGAATACATATCTAAACGTGTGTCCTCATCTGTAACCTACCTAGCTCTAGTGTAGGTCTCCAAACCTTTTGGAAGAACCAAAAGGTTTTGACCCACCAATGCCCTCTTACTAGGGGGCTGTGGTATATTGGGTCATCTACACTTATCCTGATATCTCCCTCGACCCTGACCAGCATGTGGAGGTAAATCAATGTAGTCAACATCGTAGCCCAAATGAAACTCTACAAATAATTATTTGTAGAAATATAGTGGCACCTCATCCTTTTGGGGCCACATATGATGAGTTGCCAACCATCTAGGATATATAAAAGGGGCCACTAAGTCATCTGTACATTTTGTGACCCTATATACTTGAAACACCCTCTTATCGTTGTAATGGGTGCCAAACATGTTCTTAACCTAAGTGACTGAAACATCTGAATCAACTGTCCTCCAATCCACTATCCCTATGACAGTGCTAGAGAGGCTATAATAAAAAGTATCAATCGACACATCATCATATGGATTGTATGATTCAACCTACTGAATCATACTCATGAGCTCAGTGTGTATAGATGTCAATTTCTCCCTATTAAGGAGAGTATTACTATTATGCAGTGTCCGCTCTAACGTAGTCAGAGTGGCCTGCATCCTAGAGATAGTCTCATCTCTATGACTAGCTCTACTTTGTGGGGTCTAGGTACCATGTTGGTCTGAGGGAGCTCATGATCCCTGAGTATTATGGACACTATGATCTAAACCACTAGAAGCCATGAATGATGTGCACACAAAGGTAATATATATATATATATATATATATATATATATATATATATATATATATATATATATATATATATATATATATATATATATATATATATATATATATATCTAGAGGTCTAGATAGATAAAAATGCTCGCTGCAAGTAGGCACATGCACATATACATACATTCATTAGAAAATCAATTGATATATATATATATATATATATATATATATATATATATATATATATATATATATACACTTGATTTACATGTGTACATACTTCAAGTAAAAAACATTTAAAACCTCAAACAAACATGAACTAATTTTCAAATGCATTTACATATATAAATTAAATATTTTTAAACATTTAAATTCATGCATTTACATGTATGTACATGTAATATTTTTAAATATTTAAACATAATTTAAATTCATGCATTTACACATGTATTCAATCATGGTACTAGAACTAATTCATGCACAAATATTTACTAATTTGAATGCATATTTATGTACATATTTAAAAGCACACATGAAAAAAATGAATTTAATATGTAAATTTCCAAAATCTACCTCTAGATTCAAGTGACAATAATTTTGCTTGATAAATTTTAAATCAGTTTACTAGAGTTTGAATGTAAATTTCCATAACTAGGGAGGGAAAAACATTATATTTAAATTATACTAAAATAAATAGTGAAAATATAATAATCTAGAAAGGGGTTCATGGGTCTTAACCTGGTCTTAAGGGTCTTATGCCCATCTTAAGGGTCTTATATATGCCCATCTTAAGGGTCTTAATTAGGTCCTATTGGGTCTTAAGGGTCCTATTAGGTCTTAAGGGTCTTATTGGGTCATATTGGGTCTTAAGGGTCCTATTGGATCCTATTAGGTCTTAAGGGTGGACTATTTGGTCCTATTAAGTTCTATTAGATCTTAAGTGGTCCTATTCTAGGTCTTAAGGGTCCTAATAGATCCTATTCGGTAGACTAAATTAAGTCTTAAGTGGTCCAATTAGGTCTTAAGTGGTCCTATTAGGTTAGTAAGAGTCTAGTCCATTATGTTTTAATTGGTACTATTAGGTTAGGTATTGGGTCTTAAGGGTCTTATAATTGGTCCTATTATTATGTCTTAAGGGTCCTATTATATCTTAAGATTAGGTATTATTAGGTCTTAAGTATAATTTTGTCTGTCAAAAAAATATGTTAAGGATTTTAGATCTATATGTTCTTAATATATATATTTGTTTTGGAAAATAACTTAGTGGGATATATATAAGTTATATTTCAAGTAATCATTTTAAATAAATTTTATTGAAAAATTGTTTAAATTAACTATGTATTGTGTACTATTTACATGTTTTTAGGTTTCAGTTTACATTTTGCACAAATTATATATGTTTTTCTAGGATTTCTAGGTTTGTATGTTTAAGTTTCAAACTTTTGAGTTTATGTTTTGATTTTGTACATTTTTAGGTAAATACGTTTCTAAGTTTTAATTTTACATTTACATTTAGTTCATCAATAATATAGATTTCATAAATGGAAAAAAAAAGAACATTTAAATTACAATGCTAAGTAAAAAAATGACATTTTTTTTGCATATAAATATAAAAAAACAATTAAAAAACACAAACCAATTAATTTTTTTTAAAAAAATATCCCCTACCTGGTACTCGGCTGAGTGGACACTATTGCTTGCCCGTCGCCAATCCTTAGCCCCTCAATGCGCAAATGAGGGGCTTTGGGCATTTGATGGGGTATTTAAAATCCCTGTTAGACTCAGCCGAGTCCTACTCGACTGAGTAGGACTTGGCCGAGTCTCCCTCACCACGTAGGCACCATTTGGCACCACATGGCACCTACGTGTATTTGACCGAATGGGACTTGACTGAGTCCCACTGGGCCTAGTCGGATTCGGCCAAGTTGCATGGGTTAGCTGAAAAAGGTGACACTTGATCGTGCTTTTACCGCTACACAAAATGCAAAAATTTCCATCCTCCTCAATTCAATCAGTTGGCACCATTTATCCCCATTGACAAGAAGCCCAATTGATGTGGGGATAGTGTTGGTCGCTACGTTTTGAAATTGGATATATTTTCCCATGTCGTCATCTAAATTACAAGTGTCCATATCAATGAAGGTATCTAATGTTCTTCCAATTTTTTTAATACACTACTTCGTCCAATATTCTAATGGTAGATTTTAAAGGCATAACCACAGTGGCAATCATATGAATGATAAATCATCATATCAAAATTGTGGTTCCAAGGAATCAAGTAAAGAGGGTGGCCATCCATATACTAGATATCTACCTTGACAATCTCCCATTTAATTTCTTCATTGGAAAAGATGACGGTCAAGAATTTTTTGGACATAAATTTGACGATAACTTTTGTTTTCCAATTCTTAGTGATCCAATCTTTGACTTATTCATGCTAGGGAAACCTCTTGTGAATCTGAAATTGAATGTGATCTTCTCCATAATAGAGAATTCTTCACCAATCTCATTGGAAACATTAATCTCAATGTCTTCAATCTACCTTGGTACATACATTCGATCCTACACTGATTCTAGCTCGCTCCCGCGAGCCTGCTCGTGCACCATCTTTATTAGTTTTTTATTAAGTTATATCAACTTCCAAATTTAGATAAGTTACTATACATAAATGTTTTCTAATTATTTTTTTTTCTCATTGTATAATAATATTATTATCTTAACTTTGTAGACAACTCAAATCTAGTTCAATCTCCACCACAATGTCTTCTATTAAAGAAAGTATAAAAATATTGTACATATAAAAGACTTACTATTTTTGGATTCAAAATACTCCAGTACTGATTCTCAATTTCTTCACAAGGGATTCACTTAGTGAACCTAAATCATAGCACGTGCATTCCTAACATACTAAATAATTCCTCTAATTTCAAAAAATATTGTCTCAAACTCCCTTTTCTCACCCCCTCCAATACCCAAACAATACCCCTTTTCCTATATAAACTCTCACCCCCTTCCCCACCCCCTAAAAAAAGACCCTCCCCCTATTTAGGTAATATATTGCCTCATTTTTTTGCCCATTTTTAAATGGGCCCCAATATTAACGTGTGTGGTATTGTACTTCCTCTTTAGTGATGACCCTGTGAGTTTCTCATAGATCTTTTGTAAAGATAATATGTTTATGAATAGTACATATCTCAATTTTGGGTTTCTTAGCAGTATAGTTCTTATTTTTGGATTGTAAATGACTTCATTACTCTTCCAATGACAATATGTTGTGTAAGTTCCTTACTTTTTCAAAAAATAGTAATATAATTTTGGTATTCAAATGCTCTATATTATGTTCAAGTTTTCTTATTCTAATTAGATAAAGTGGGATAGAGTTTGAAACCTTACAAAGATGCCAAATTGATGAACAAGAGGGAGGAACTCACAAGAAGTGAGGACCGAAACCCAAAAAAAGAATACCCTTTTTGAAAGAGAAAATTTTGACTGGAGAAATTCACCAATGGAACAAGGGTTCTGACCCCACAAAACATCGCATATTCAAAACAAAGGGGTTTATGAAGGAACGTTGAACCATCATCCTAAAAAGCCCCATTGACTTGGAGCCAAAGTAGCCAAGACAATAGTCAACTAAAAACAAAAATTGAAAGGCTTACCACAACCTTTTACCTAAAGGACCACCTTGAATAGAGAATTTATCAGACAAGGAATGAGACAAAAAATAACTGGAGGCATCTATAAACCTTGTGATAATAGAATCACCTAGCCATTATAGAAAGATATTAAAAAAAATAAATAGAGAATGACCAAACTCAAGAAATACCAAAGGATTTTGAAAGGCATCCCTAAACATTTTACTAGAAGAAATCCTTAAAAAAAAGCATTATGAACCACCTCAATAGGTCCATTGTCAACAGTATCACTAAAGAAGACCAGGAGGTTTTGAAAGGCATCCTCTAATCTTTTTCATGTAAATCCACTATAAACATCTTTTTTCATAGAAAGGTAAGAGAGGAAAAATTAGCCCAAGACCATTCAAGATGAAACCACTATAGGCAAGGCATCTAGGACTACCAGAAAGAAGGGCCACATGTGCTCCAAACCTATACTCCAAAACCAACTGTCACTAGCACAACCATACTCCACCTCAATAGGAAATGAGACCACCTTGATAGGAGAGGAAAGAGAGGGGAACACTTGGAGAAGAAAAAACTCTCGACCACGCACTCATGAAAAATTTCCACCTCCATAGAAGACCACTCCACCTCAAAAGGAGAACCATGAAGAGTATCCAATAAAGTTTCCAAATAAGACCTAAAAATGCTGGAAAAGTTAGGAGCCCATGAAGCTATATACTTGAAAAGATCAAGGCAATAAAGTATCAACCACAAGAGAGAAATGAAGAACAATGAGATTGAATGCAAGGGATTGCAATTTAATGATATGAACATCATTATTGAATTGATGATACAAATGTATGTAAGAGAGATTTATTATTTAGATAAGTGAGAGGGAGTTAATTGAAACTACTCTACAATAAATATTTAATGTATGATAAAATATATTAAATAATGACACCTAAGATAACTATAATTAAATGATTGTAGCATGTGCATAATAAGATCCTAATAAAACTTAATTAGAGTAAATTATATCTACTCCAACACCCCCACTAAGGTGAAACGTAGGGATCAAAACTATTATGCAAGACTAATATGAAGATACATTATACAGGTTCCAACTACTAGGCCATGTTATGTACCCATGTACAACTAATTATGCAACTAATCTCTCACAAATGGAGAAAAGGAGAAAAAATCACAGGACATAATTCTTCTCCAAAAAAGAGATACACAAAAAGTGTAGAAAGTGAAGTAATTTATGGAGGTTTCACATCAATGACCTTCAAGAACTACATTAATCACTTGAATATGCAAAGAGGAGGGATAAATCCTCAATAATGTCTTCCAAATCTAAAGTAGAAGAATGAGAGGCCAAGTTAGCAAGCCCTAAAATAAAACCATCCTAAGTCCATAAATTTGAAGAACTAAGTAACTCTTGCTATGTCAAAGTCTTAGAATCCATGTCAACAATCAACTCTAATGTGGCAGGGAGTGAATAAGTCATGAGAAGATACACAAACCCATAAATAGTAACTACATTACTCCCCGTACTAGATGGAGGTGTCAAAGGAATATGGGCAAGTGCACAAAGATGTTGGACCAAAAAGGGGGTATAAGATGCCACTTTTGTTTTTCTTCCTAAAATCAGCAATTTATGAACTTCAACGGGAAATTGAAGATAGTTAGACTCAAATTTTCAAGATGCGATAAAAAAAAGTTGTAGTCCTCCAAATTTAGTTTCTAAACTACTATTTTTTTTTATAAAAATGGTGGATTTTAAGGCCCTTAGAAAGGGGGAGCACAGAAAGTGGTCCTGTATTTTGAGGAAAAACACATAACATAGTACTAGTGTGCTCCCCCTAAAATGCTAACTTTTTTTTAAAATTTTTTTTAATCGCTCTAGTGAGAAGTTAGCTAACAACAAGTAGTTTATCCTAGATTTTTTGCTAATCTTTTAATGTATATTTATTTTTTTATGAATTTTGTAAGTGGACACATCCTGAAAATGTGAAATTTTTGTGTGCCCCCTAGAAATCATTGAAAACTAATAAAAAATCAAAACTTATTTTTCTTCAAATGTGTAGAATGGAGTCTAGTTTCTAAAAAACTAACTTGTTGCAAAATTTGACGAACAAGCCAAAATTGAACCCCAAAATACTACACGTTAGATTTTTGACAAAAAATCAGACATACATTCAAAAGAAATTAGAGATTAAAGGCTTAACATAATCAAACTTAAAAATAAATTATATGGTTAGACAGCTAAAAGAGAGATTTACAATATCATGTCATCTGATTTTATTGTTATTGAACCATGAGTAAACCTGACAAAGGGCACACAAAAAAAGTTCCAAATGTTTCGTATGTTTGTTGGAAAACATGTGTATACTTATTTTAGATACCGTGTGTATCTTAGCAAGGGTCTATGTAATTGTTTGTAATTAGGAAAGCCTTATGGGATGACTTGTTCATGGAAATTGTAATAGGGTATATATGTAAGATCTTTTCTTTGAAAAAAATATGATGAGACTGTATGTGATGTAAAGAAGACTGTAAAAGCTACGAGCTTGTGTCTGCTGGATGTAGAGAAGAGGTTTACTGGTGTACTTTATTGGAACCGATCAAGCAAAGACAGTTGTTGCCAGACAGTTCAAAAGATTGTGTATTTCTTCATATACACTTGTGTTGCAAACAATGAGTTCTGAAGGTGGATTTAACCTTCTTTGGGTAGTGAGACCACCCTTCTTTATTGACTCCTAATAGGGTCTATCCTCTAACAAGGATACTATAATCTCAGTACATCATTTGTGGGTGCTAATTCCCACTGAGTTTTTTACCTTTAATAGGGTTTGCCCAACACCAAAATATTGTGTTATTGTGTTGGCATTCATTATATTCATTGGATCTAATATTGCTGCTATTCAAAGTTAAAAGTTTAATAATCTTTCATACAACCGATTCACTCCCCCTCTCAGTTGTATTGGGATTTTTATTCCTAACAATTGGTATCAGAGCTGGTGGTCCTCAGAGAGAAATCCTAATAGCTTGAGGTGATCTTGGAGATGGTTCTCTATAGGAAGGATAGTCTGAAATTTGATCCTAAAAACTTTGATAGTTGGAAGAACAAGATGCGAACTCATTTTCTATGTCTGGGCATTAACTATTGGTTGATTAAAAAGAATAAGGTAGCTATGAAGATTGGGAGTGATTTTCCATCAGCTACTGATGATGAAAAAAAAGTATTCTCATACAACATGGTCGCAAGGGAAACATTGATCAAAGCACTATCTGAAGGAGAATTTACTGAAGTTAAAGACTTGGATTTGACATATGAAATTTGGCAAAGATTAGAAGCATTATATGAAGGAGACAAATATACCAAGCAAACAAAGTTACAAAACTGGAAAAAAAATGGAGAAGCTGCAAATGAAGGATGATGAAAGCATTAGGGCTTATGTTCAAAGGGTTACAAAAGTTGTGGTTGGAATCAGAAAATGTGGAGGAACTTATGATGATGAAGAAGTTGTTGTGAAGATCCTTAGATCATTGACTCCTTACAAGTTTAAGGCTATGTCTATTCAAGAGACTATACACTTGACTCTGAACTTTAGCAGAGAGATTTTGACTACAAAGCTAACTACCTTTGAAGCTACTGAAATGGGAGATTCTGTACCTAAGGTTGAATCTGCATTCAAGGCATCTGCGCACAAGAAGATCATGTCAGCACCTTCAAGCATCGTCAGTGAAGAGCTAAAAGAAGAGCTTGGTGAATATGTTGAGGAATGGGAACAAATAATGGTAGAGGAAAGGAAGATGGATGAACTTGTTGCACTGATTGGTAGAAGAGAAAAGAGAGGTAAGGGTAAATTTGAAGGAAAGTTACCTTTGAGATGTTTTTCATGTAATAAGGTAGGTAATTTTGCATCTAGATTTCCTACAAGAGTTCCTAAGTACAAGCCTAACATTTTCAAGAAGGATAAAAAATGTTATTATGCTAGTGAAGGCATTTTTGATGATGATGATTTAGATTATGAAGAGACTGGATTTGCTGCTATTAGAGATGAACCAATACATGAGGAAAAGGCTTTAGTATCTCATGTTGATAAGAAAACTAAATGGATTTTAGATAGTGGTTGTTCACATCATATGATTGGAGACAAAATTTTTTTTGTTAAACTAGTGAAGTGTTGGAGCTCAAAAATCTTGAATATCTTTTGAGTCCAAATTTGTAAATTTTGTCCAAGTGTCAGAATTGTGCCATTGAAAATTCATTCAAAGATGCCTAGTTTAAGTGCATAAAAAATGTGGACCCGTTCATTTTCATGAGAAGTCACTTGGATAGGGTGTTCATCACCTATCATTTGACATATGTAATAGGTTTGAGGTCCTAGGTTTCAATTCTGACATGTTTTTAGGTGGCTGTTTAAAGGTGTTTCCCAAAATCTGCATAATGTGTGTTTCCTAATTTTCACTAAGTGGCCCACTTTGAGGAAGTGCATTTATTGCCCTGTGATTGTTCATAACATGTGGATTGTTGCATCATGCTATATGAATGATAAGGAGTGTTCATGCCAATTTTCAGCCCCCCATGTGCTTGTATATTTACTTTACCAGTGTCATTCCATTTGTAGATTGTTAAAAATTGAGTGTGCCTTACCCAGTTTTCTGAATGACCTACTTTGAGGTCTCCTAGTTCACACCTAGTTCAACGTAAAGAATAATTGAAGGATGTTATGTACTTTACACTTGGAAGTGACTGTGCCTGAGGATTTTGAAGTCTTTTCCAATCCATTTAGTCACTTTCCTAGGCCAATTCCAAATCAGATTTCTATGTATTTCACTATTTTAGTCCTAAATATTTCTAATATGTTGACTTTGGCATTCGATTGTGATCGGCATTTCAACTTTTTGAGCAAGCTAGTTGTGATTCATTATCACTATATGGAGGTTAATTAGTGCCTAATTTTTTGGTTCCCGAGGATTTCAGTGGGTGAGTTTTTTAAGCCAGTTCTGGAGGTGACTTATGTGATTTTGGCAGTGCGGAAAGTTTCAGTTTTTTGAGTGGCCATGTTTGGTTATTAAAATCTTTTTACTCGGGTCTTTTCATGATTTCTCCTTTGGAAGGTGTGTTTATATGTTGGAGGTGAACTTTTTTTCTCGATGGCATGTTCCTATGAGGCTATTTGGTTAGTTTTTAAGGCCGCTCCCGGATGACGGGTTAGTGTGGTTTGGCAATTTTGCAAAAAGTGTAAAAAGCGAACTATATGGTTGAATCATTGAGACATCATGGCTTGTTTTCACTTGGTGATGGTATTTTGGGTAAACGAAGGAATGGATGTTGATTCATAAGTGGTTGATGCCCTCTTTCTAGCTCAAGATTACATTGATGTTGTGAACTTTCGGCCTTGTATGTTTTACTAAGTAAACTGTGCTAGATTTTTATCATTTTAAATGTCATAACATTCAGATAGTTTGAATATGTATGCATTATGTATGCACTTCATTTCAGTGTATGCATTTGTTTAATGATGTGCATACAAGGGACTGAAGGTAATTAAGGGTGCAAATAACCAAAGGCTACCCACTCAAGCAAGGAAGAAATGAAAGCCATTAAATGAAATGGTGTGCTCATTGGTGATCAGGCAACAAGATAAACTATAAAGGAAGCATAGTAAAAACAAGCGAGGGCTTCCAATGTCATGAATTGACTGATCAATAAGGTGGCTACATCTAGATAAGGAAGGAGTATGCTTTTATTGAGCAGTATTGAATGGAAGAGGAAGCTTATTTCAAAAAGGAGCTGTGAGTCATGTTTTACACAAATGAATGCAAAGTAAATGCAAACACACATGAAAAAAATGTGTGCCAAATGACTGTCAGCGTAAGGAAGAAAAAGGGAGGCTGCCAGTCTGATGGTTATGCACTGATTTGTGAAACATGCCATGGTGCTTGAGTCTTTGTGTTGGGTGCGTGACAACACTTGGTGGCAAGGTAGAAACAAAGAAGATAAATAATGTGTACTAAGATGGCTGTGTATACATCAAGGAGAATACATGAGTCTATAGAGAAAATCCAACATAGATTATGAGGGGCCAAGTGATATGAAAGAAGGGCACTCACGCAAAATGGCAGGGTGTGTGTGAAAAACCAAAAGGAGGAGCCTGCATGAGACCAATGGTGGCCCACGCACAAACCAAAGGATGCGCACACTAGTGAACAAAGGGTGCATGCACATTTTTAGATGAGAAAGCAAGAGGAAATGCCAAAGAAAAGAGGGCTGAGTATGTAATTCATTCCATTTGAGCATTTGAGGACTCACGCACCAAACTAAACAAGTCTGGAGGACAATTAAATAAATAAAAGTTTGAAGATGATTAAGGTTGATGTGCGTGAGAAATCTGGGAAAGGCCAACATATATAGCCAATCAACCATGGAATGTTGTGTGAATAAGAATTTAAAGGATGTGCTCACGAAGGTAATTGTAGATTGTCAATGTTTACAAGGGTGCATGGCAAACCAAGTGGCCTACACATGAGAATGGGCTCATGCCTAATGTGCAGCTAGCACAAGTGGTAAATGGAATGAAGGCTACCTGTGTGAATGAAACATAAGGATGCCTGTAATTCACATAGGGGACCAAGGTGCTTTATGTAAGATGGGGCTGCAAGCATCAATAAAATGCTGTGTAGGAATGGAGAGTTGTTGGTTCTATGCAGGTCATGAGTGCTGGCCATAACACTTGGCCACTGTCAATGTTTGTAATGCCTAAGGAGTCTGTGCAAAGCTCAAAGGAATTTGCATGAATATCAAGACAAACATGGAGAAGGTTCACACTAGAGACAAGTAAGGGTGCATAGAAGTTTGGCAGTTGCAATATGTATACAATTTGGAATGGTTTGAGCAAAAGATAGGAGACTCACGCATAATGCAGCCAACCCAAAGAATATATGCCAGCTCACGCATGAATTGGAAGATGCCAGTGTGTAAACGCAAGTGAGGGCTTGTCTTTCCTTTTGCGTGAGGGGGCACAAATGGCAGCACATAATGTATAAATAGGGGCTCATGCATGAACAAAGGAGGTTGTGTGAATCTGATTGGAGAGAGGCCAACATAGGTATAAAAGATGAAAGGAGGATTTTTCGCTAGTTTTGTTTTAGTGAGCTTTATCCCACATGCATTCTGCTCCTTATATATTAGGTATTTAAATACAAGGGGGCTCAAACTAAAGGTAAATGAAAGAAAGAAGAGAGGCTAAGTGCAAGCCTTTGCCCTATGGGCCTCCATGGGGTTGCGTGCTAGTTGGCACTATAGACAAAATTTTTAAAAGTCTTTAAAGCCATTCAAATGTTTAGTCCCACATTCACCCTTGAATGGAGATTTGAGGTGTTTGAATGAAACTCCACATGCATATGAGTTAGAAGAAAGAGAAGGAGGCTCTATAGGTGGGCTTGTGTGGAGGTACCTCAGGAAGCGTGCTGATGGGCTGGAGATAGAAATTTTGTAGACAAGTGGTGAAAAGATGAGGACGGAGGAGGATACGTGGCACCTAGTCACGTGATTGTGAGTTGAACTCCGTAGTCAAGGAAAAATTCAGAGACTTGGAGAATAGCTGTGGTTGCGCATTCACCAGATGCTGGCGGTTAGAGGGCTAAAATTCAGAGATCATGAGATACCTAGTAGCCAGGTCACCAGATAAAGTAGCGGTTAGCTTTAACATTCAGTGATCTGGAGAAATGCATAGTTGCATGTTCGCTTGATTGTTGGCGGTTAAGCAAGAAAATTTAGAGATTAGGAGACTACGGTCACGTAATCTTCAGAAGTCTAGCAGTTAAGAGGATTAATCTGGAGATTGGGAGATTAGTGCAGTCACCCAATTGCCAGATTTAACCCCGTGTTAGTGAAATCATTTAGAGATTCAAAGATTTGTGTATTCGCTTATGTAATACCCCAAAAATGGGCTATAAGTTCATTAATATTCTATATCAACATATCGAATGAAATCGACATCGAAGTCCTAACCAAAGGCACATCTGAACATCATTGAATCCTAATTGATTATCTCAAATTTTGCATCGGGGAATATTCCTAGTAATATTCCTAATTATCTTAATTATCTTTAATTTTATAATTATTTGGCGATAAATCATATTTATCCTAAAGTTTGATTAATTGAATATTCTCAATATTTAATTAATTAGATTTAATTTGGCCACTTAATTATTTAATTAAATTTAATTCCATTATTCCTAATTATGATATTTAATTTTGACAATAAATCCAAAATCTTACAAATAATTGATTAAATATTTTATTTAATTAATTAAAGCAAGTTGTCAATTTTTAATATTGTAATTTTGAATAAACATTTGATTAAATGATTGATTAACCCATAAATCAATTGTTTTATTTTCAAAAATCAGTTAAGTTGAGAATAAATCACTTTATTTATTTATTAATTCATAATTATCCATGTGCACAATCAAAGAGCAGTTAAACTCCAAATCAGAAAATCAATGCAAGTTATTGACTTTTTGGAACTCAACATCATTTTTGAGTTTTAAAGTTGATCTAAACTTCTAATTTGAGTTAAAAAGCTATTTTTGCATGATTTGCATGTTTTTGTGAATTAAATTATCTTTATTTAAAAATAACTCAAAAATCAAGCTAAGTTAATCTGAGTGATTTATGGCTTTCTTTCATGCACCTCCAAAGCCCTGGATTTCTATAAATTAAGGCTTCAGCTCATCTCAAATCATCTCATAATTTTGCATCCTCGCACTGTCGAATTGAAGGATGAAGAATCAAAGCTTATTGCGAATCAAGGCTATTGTGAGATCAATTTCATTTGCATTCATATCATATTAGTTTTCATTTGTTAGATCATTTAGCATATCATAGATCAATTTTCATATTAGCAATAGATTCATATCAGTTTATCATATCATTGCATAGAAAATACCAAAAAAATAGATTACTTTGCATTCATATTTCATATCCAGATCAATTGCATTCAAATCCTTCATTTAGGTGTCATTTAGGTCACTGATCTTGATAGCAATCTGAGAACATCAATATCGCACCTATTAGAAGGTAGTAGATTGCTTGGTTAGATTAGATTTCAATTTTGCACAATTTTTGCTAACCTCTAATGTTTTACTGAAGTGTTGTGTCTACAAATTAGGTACAATTTTCACACACATTTCTAGCGCCCATCGTGGGGCCCTGAAACAGGCTTCCCTTCATTTCTATCAATCTTCTATCATTTCTCTATCAGAACTCCCCTGCTGCTGCCTGTTCTGGTGGTATTCTCAGTAGGACGTTATTTTTTGTTTCTTTTTTTTGGCACTTTTTCTATCAAAACTGTCCATACAGCATGATTTTTAATTTCGGTCTGTACAGTGTCGTACGAGTTTTTTGGACTGTCGTTTCATCAGACACCCAGTGTCGTATGAGTTTTGTCAGACTATCATTTCATCGGACACCCAGTGTCATCTGGGAGCATACCCACTGTCGTACGACAGTTGATTTTATCGAGGATCATTTCATTAGGTACCCACTGTCATTTGGAAGCTGGATTATCATTTCATCAGACACCCAGTGTCATACGAGTTTCCAGACTGTCATCTGGGAGCATACCCACTATCATACGAGTTTCAGACTGTCGTCTGGTAACAGACCCACTGTCGTACGAGTTTTGGCATCAGGTTTCAGTTGTCGTTTCATTTTTCAAGGCAGTTTGTCATATTTGGTTTTTAAATTTTGACTAACGGCTAATCTTAACAATTGAAATTCTCTATTTTTGATTGACTCCTGCTGGGTTTGATTGGAAAAAAGTGCAAGAATTGCTAAAAATTAGGTAAACATCTACTAAGCGCGTTGCGAGGATTCTAGGTATTCTCCTTAATCTGATAACATTTCAATTTGGATCCTAAAATAAATCTCTCGTGTGTCTAGCTTGAGTGCTTCTTTTCATTCTTTTGTTTTACACACTTACATAATTCATACTAGGTTGTGACACCTTAGGTATTTATTGGCAGTCTTAGATTCCTTATGATTGATCTAGATTGCTATCTTGGGTTATTGGACTCGCTAATCCACCGGCCGCTCATTTTCACCCCGTGGTTGCAATATCAGCGCCACATTAAAGGGGAGGGGTCTATAGGAAAGAAGCATTTAGTGTTCCTCCAGGCAACCCTTTTGTGCTTTTGGAACTCACTTGTTTTCTAAGTTTTGGACTCATTTTTAGCTTGTGTGAGGGGTAAATTTCTCCACTTTGTGGACTCACCTCGTATTTTCTTTAAGCATTAAATGTACCACCTTTTGCTTTTGAATACCTTTGGATAGATTTTCTTTCTAGAATAATTTTGTACTCACATAGTAATTAGGCCCTATGAACACTATTTGTGGATCTTGAGAGAGTGGGTTCCCAGCAAAACCCTTCTCAACGAGGGATCCCTTGTAGGTGGGGAGGATACTTTGAGAGTCTCACATTCTACTTGGTTTGTGCATCTTCCCTTATTGATTGATACATTCTCTCTTCGGAGAGGTTGATAGATCACGTGGGGTTGATATCATAGACCTTGGTGAGATAATCTTTGTCTTAGTGTGTCAGATTTATTTGCCTGCTTTGTTTGGGTTAAAAGTGAAAAGGTGTCAAACCCTTGGATCTAGAGCCAAGTCCCCTTGCGGTGTACTATTGTGAGTCACCTTTAGAGAGGGTTAACCATAGTGGACAATCCCTTCATAGGGAAAACTATGTTGACAAAACCTCAAGCGGTAATAGCCATTTTCACCGTGGTAGTGACAACCGCTATATAAATGTCCTTGTGGAAGAAATCTTCATGGGGTGTGGTTCATTGTGGGTTGTTAGATCTCCCTAGCAGCTCCTGATTGATTAAATTCTTGGACTGTGTCAAAACCCTGGTGCTCCAGGATTGGAGTTCACCCCTTTGGATCATAAAAGTTGCAGAGTCAAACCATTACTAAAAACCCTAGAGAGGCCAAATTTTCATTTTCTAGGAATATGTGCGTCATTGCAAAACATTTTGGAACATACACAATTAGCTCTCTTAGGGATTAGCACAATTCAGTCACTTGATAGTTCATGCGCAAGGTTTCTTTTTCCCTTGTTCATTATTTTTAGACGTGCTTGAAATCACTTGCTTGCTATTCTGCATGCTTGTTTATCTACTTGGCTACTAAAAATGATCAAATTTGCTATAATCTTGAAATCTGGACAATACATTTTGAAAACCATTTGAAACTGAAAACCCTAAAATTTGCAAAATTTGACGTAAAATCCTTTCTGGAGTCAAAAGTCATCTCAGGAAGTCAGAAAGTCATACGAGTTTCTATGAAGTGTCATTTCATTATTGCCCAACTATCGTATGGTAAGGAACCCAGTGTCTTACGAGCCTTTCTGCCAGTCAAATTCCAAAAGTCAAATCTTGCTAGCAACTATCATATGAGCTTGTCAACTGTCGTTTCATTGCCTACCCACTATCGTACGAGTCTGCAGAAAGTCATTTGGGAACTTTTTGAAAAGTTGTCAGAAAATTGTCAGAATTGCCAGATATTTAGCTTTTTCAGCCTAATTTCAGAATCTGTCGATCAAATCACCATGTCAGGAATAGAGCAGTAGCTATTGAGAATCTAATCATTTTCCTAAAGTGGCCTTTTGAATCTGATTCAGCCTTCTATTTAATCGATTTGAGTCTTTATCATCTCGTGTCAAAACCTTGTCATAACTATCAATCTTCAATCAATCATCAAAATGACTAAGTGTTGTGATATCTTGCCTTCTATCTTTTGGGAACCTACCCATACATCCAGGGCACAATATCCTTCATCCACATCTAATCGAATCTTCAAATCAATCAAACCTTGACAAGGTTGCGTCATCTGATCATCTTGATTCAATTCATTCTTTAGTTATCTGGATCTTATTCTTTTGTTTCACTTGAGGTTAATGGTGGAGACTAGAGCTTCATCTCACAAGAAATCTATCACCACTCTCCAAACTCCAACTCTTGAGAAACTCATCAATTTTGGTCTTTATGAGGACGATGGTCTTGGCAACTATCAATTGAAATCTGGTCACATACCCCCTCCATCAACTCACGGAGGTACTCAACATACCCCTCATCAATCTAATCTAGGAAGTCCACAAACTCCTACCATGTCTCAAGTAGGGACAAATTTTGGCTCTCGAAGAGCTCAATCTCAACATGGTGCAGATTAGGAACCCACACCTGAAGAAATTGCTCAATATCAAAATGATGATAACTTCAAATGGATGATGAAGCATTTCTTGAAAGAAGATAGAGAAGCATACTTTTTACAATTAGCTCATCAAGGAGCTAAGCTTCCTCCTAATTTTAATGTCAAAGCTATCATCACACATGAGGAAGAAACTCCACTCATAGCTATGACAAAACAAATACATACTTTACAAGTCAAACTGAATCAACTCGAAAAAGAGAAGGAACCCAAAGAGTTCTCCATGGAGGCTCTATGTCCTTTTCCATTTGACAAAGACTTGTACATGCCACCCTTTCCAAAAAGAGTGGAGATGCCGAAGTATGATAAGTATGATGGACACTCAGATCCTCAAGATCATGTCAGAGAATTCTATACACAATCAATGGAGTTCATGCACGAACCAACCTATCTGATGCGTCTCTTCCCTCGATCTCTAGGGGGAGTAGCCATCCATTGGTTCTCTAGACTGCCTTCTACTATCAAAACTTTTTAGGAGTTGATCAAATTGTTTTATCAACAATACTCCTACAATATTCAACATCCAGTCACCATGATTGATATCTGTAATCTCAAGCAATATCCAGGGGAACCATTCCTAACATTTCTCAAGAGATGGAGGAAGAAATTCTCTCTATATGCCAGACCTATTCTAGAAATAGAAAAATTGGAAATCTTCATCAACAACCTTGTTCCAGAAATCAATGATCCTCTACAAATGCAAGATCATACATCTTTTGATAAGATGGTGGATAATGCTATCAAAATTGCAAAAGTGCTTGTGAAAAAAGGAGAAATCACACTTCAAAAAGACAAGTACGAATCAGGATCCAGTTCTAAAGATAAGAACAAAAATTGGAACAAGAACAAAGGCATCATCACAGATGGCATTGTTGACACTATCCATGCCCCATCAAAGGCACCAGCCTACAATCTCACTCTTGGCACTCAAGCCATTAAAGCTTCAGAGAAAAAGTCTTCTGAACCATCTCAAAAGAAGCCAGAATACAAAAGATGGGATAAACATCAAAAGTTTACTCCTCTGGGAGAGTCCTTAGAATTAGCTATGAAAACTCTACTGGCTGATAACATCATCTCTTTACCACCAATCTGACCAAATGATCAGGACCCCAAACCGAAATGGTGGAGAGGAAACAAATTTTGTGATTTCCATCGGAGTAAAGGTCACAAAACTAATAATTGCTACCACTTGAAGCATACCATTCAAGATTTGATCGATAGTGGAGACATCACAATTGACAATCCTCAAAGCAATAACGATCATACAACATTCACAGAACCATTTCTGAAACATGGTCAAGAAGTTTCAACTTCTCAGCCTAATATGGGGGCAAAAGTCAACTATGCCTACCCTGGAAATAATGCTGTCATCAATATGGTTGAACCATGTCTCTCTAAAAGTTGCAATGTCATCACAATCATACAAAGAGACAAAGATCATTCCTCAGCTAACGTAGTTACTCGATCACAAGCTCAAACACATCTGAAAGGACAAATCCTAGATTCATCAAATGTCCCTAAGGTGCCCTTCAATCTTTCATTTGCTTCTAAATAGAAGGCTGCTTCCAAATCTTCCAATCCAAAGGATATAATTAAGGCATACATCTTATAGCATTGTCCAACAACTCCAACACACTAATGTGAAAATCTCCAGTTTGAGTTGCTTCGAATATCTCTAGCTCATAGAGCCATTCTCGATAAAGCTTTGCTCGGTTCCAATGTTCCTGATGACCTTGATTTAGACAGGTTCCAGACTATGGTTGGACATCTTACATCTCCGCAATATATCTCCTTTTCAGAGGAAGATGACAACTCCTTGAGTCACCCGCATAATCAGCCTTTGCATATAGAAGTCCTGATCCAGAACCATAGAGTCAAACATGTGTTGATAGATGGGGGCGCTGGCCTAAACATTTGTTCTTACAACTTGATCACACAATTGGGATTTTCAGAATTGGCTATTGATCCTAGAAAGAAAATAACTATCAAAGCCTATGATGAACAAGAAAGATCTTCTAAAGGCACCATTATCTTACCTATCAGAGTGGGTCCAGTTATCAAAGATACCATCTGTCAAGTGCTTGATCTACCTTTGGCCTACAACGTCCTTCTAGGGAGACCATGGATACATGAAATGCAAGCTATTCCTTCTACATACCATCAATGTTTGAAGTTTCCTTATGAAGGAGTAGAGGTTACTATCCCCGCAGATCTGAATACAAATTACAACACCTTGAAGGAAAGTGCAGATAAGCTTGTACCTAATAATAGAGAATCTTCCATTGAACCAACTAAAGAAGCATCCACATCTAAAATGGAAGATCTTTCAAAAGAGGTCAATATCAAAGTAAATAGTATGGGAGAATATACTATCGAGCCAGTCTTATCTTTGACATCTCTCCCTATCTTGCCTAAGTCTTATGGGCAATCTTTGAAACAATCCAAGCCCGAACCTAAGGAACCTCTTGAAGCATATAAAAAGAATTTTGTAGCAGAACAAGTATCTAGGAAAGAGTTTGAAGAGGATGAAGCTGTGCTATCATGGCTATACAAAGACGAACCTGAATCTCAAGTTGTTCAAACTAGTGACTCTATAGTATCCAAACTCCCTTCTAAGTTGTATGGTCCAGGAGATAAATTAATAGCTAAGATGGGATATTCAGGTAAAGGACCTCTAGGAATCAGAGGAAAAGGTCTTGAGGCACATCTCCCACATACTGGTAGAGAAAATAAAAACAAAGTTGGCTTAGGATTTAAGAAGAAACCCTATCACCTCAAAGGTAATTGTTCCCATGTCATAGAGCAGATCGCACCAGGAGAACCTCTTCTTAAGAAAGAAGAAATAGAACCATCAGATAGTGATTCAGATAGCTTAGAACTCATCCCTTATGAAAAATTTCCTAAGGACATCAAAGACCTTCTTGGTGATAAAGATGATCTAATCAAAAGAATTAATGTAGTAGAAACACAAGAACCTATTATCAATAAAGAGATAGTTGCAACACAAGAACCAGCTAATCTCGAAAGCAATCAAGAAGAGGGAGGTGATAGTGATTCTAAGATAGATTCCCATGAGTATGAATTCAAATCAGAATCTGAGGGTAACCCTTCTTGGGGTATTCACCCCGACTTTACTCATGTTCTAAGATTTCCTAGAGATCCTGAATCAGAAGCTAAATCAAATGACTATGAATGGGGAGCCATTCCAGAACTAGATGAAGATGAGCTTATTATAAAGGAACATGTTGATGTTATTCACCAATATGTACCTAATCCCAATGTGAGTCTAGAGCGAAATGATGAAACTATCGAGTCTGATCCACCTATAGCTAAATTGAACTCCCACTATGACATTGAGCCTATTCATGAATTGAATGTCTTAAGTTGTAATATCACCTTTGAACTCAAGCGTTGGGTTAGGACCAATGATGACAAATCCATATTCGTAAACACTATCTCCCAATCTTTCCCTACTTTGACTATCCAATATCTAGAACTTATTGATCAAACCTCCACAAATCCGAGCTAGGGTATTTATACCTTCTCGAATGACTATGCCCTTGCTTTCTACCTCAATGCAGTTGAGCCTATGAGGACTTCCATCAGTGAACCAAGTGTCAGCATGACCGAGTCGGACATCAAATATCTTATTTAGAAAAATAAGAATAAAAAGAAAAAGAAAAAGAGTTCTGAGGGTGAAAACCACTTTGTGGCAGTCTCAGAACCTACAAAAGTAAAAATAAAAGATGTATCCAAAGGTGAAAACCTCTCTGAGGTGCCTAAGGATGAGATATTTGATGTCCTTCCGAGTCATTTATAGGATAGATCTCCAGTTCTAATTGAGCCCACCCAATCCATCAATTTGGGTACAACAAAGGAACCACAATAGGTACATGTAGCACAATCATTATCCGAAGAAGAAAAGCAACAATTTACAACATTCCTAACAGAGAAGAAGATCAACTTTGCATGGAAATATTAAGATATGCTAGGATTGGATCCTAATCTCATAATGCATCATTTATCTATCACTCCAAATGTCAAACCTGTCAAGCAAAAATTAAGAAAGATGCATCCTCATGTTGCACTCTTGGTAAAAGCTAAATTAGAGAAGCTCCTAAATGCTGGATTCATCCGAGTTATTGACTATGCAGAGTGGATCTCTAATATTATACCTATTTCTAAACCAGATGGCTCAATCAGAGTGTGCACAAACTTTAGAGATGTGAATAGAGCATGCCCTAAGGATGATTTTCCACTACCTAGCATTGATATGATAGTGGACATGACTGCAGGTTTCGAGATGTATTCCTTAATGGACGGTTTCTCTGGATATAACCAAATAAAAATTGCTCCCGAGGACCAAGAGAAAACTGCTTTCACATGTGCATGGGGCACCTTCTGTTGGAATGTCATGCCATTTGGGCTTAAAAATGCTGGTGCTACATATCAAAGAGCAATCACATCTATTTTCCACGACATGATGCATCGAACTCTGGAAGATTATGTTGATGATACTTTAGCAAAATCTATGATCAGAACTAAACATCTAAAGGACTTGAGCATGATCCTAGATATAATGGAAAAGTTTAGTCTCTGACTAAATCCTAAGAAGTGTGCTTTTGGTGTCACTTCTGGAAAGCTCTTAGGATACATAGTTTCAAAGAAGGGCATTGAAGTTGATCCGGCTAAAGTCAAGGCTATAATAGAGAAGAAACCTCCCACGAATATCAGTCAAATGAGGACGTTGCAAGGAAGAGTTCAATCTATCATAAGATTCATATCACAGCTAGCGGACATATCGCAACCTTTTACAAAAACATTACATAAAGGTGTGACCTTTGCATGGAATGAAGAATGTGAGAACAACTTTAACCATATCAAGAAGTATCTATCAAATCCACCTATCTTGATGCCTCCTATTCATGGGAAGCCATTGATCTTATATGTCTCCACAACAGCCACATCACTAAGGGCATTGCTAGCACAACATGATGAAGACAAAAAGGAAAGAGCCATTTATTATATAAGCAGAACATTGGTGGCGTATGAAAAGAACTATTCTATGATTGAGAAAGCTTGTCTCGCTGTGATCTTTACATCACAGAAACTAAGACACTATATGTTAGCTCATACCACACTTCTAGTAGCAAAAATTGATCCACTAAAATACCTACTAAGCAAGGTTGCCCTCACAGGTAGACTGGCTAAATGGGTCATGCTTCTAAGCGAATTTGACATTGAATATGTTGAAAGAAAAGCTATAAAAGGTCAAGTTATTGCTGATCAACTAGCAGATGCACCCATGTTTGATGACACACTAATGCAAATGGAATTTCCAGACTCCTCTATTATGCACCTATCTTCTAGAGAATGGAAATTGTTCTTTGATGGCTCCTATACACAGAATGGATCTAGAGCAGGCATATTGTTCATAACTCCTCAAGGATACTCCATCCCAAACGCATTCAGACTAAAGTTCCCTTGCATAAACAATATTGCATAATATGAAGCCCTTTTGAATGGTATGAAAATAGCAATTGAATGGAGAGTAACAGAGCTACACATTCATGGAGACTCTCAACTTGTTATTCATAAAGTCAATGATGTGTACCAAACTAAAGATGAAAAGCTCATTCCTTACAAGAGAATGGTAGATGATCTTAAGAAATATTTCATGTCTATCACATTTGAGAAAATTCCTAGAACGGAGAACAAGGCTGCCGATGCAATGGCAACACTATCTACTTTATTACAACAACCTGAACATGAGCCACACTATGAGTTCCTAGTGGAAGCACTATCTTATCCTGCATACGATTCCCCTGAAACTCGCATGATTTGCACTATTGTAGGTCATGATTCATCCAAATACAAAACCTATTTTCCTATCTCCAAGACCAAATCATTCCCGATACCTTCAACCGCCATGAGAAGAGATACCTTATCCGTAATGCCTCCCGATATGTCATCATTGGTAATGATCTATACAAACAAGGTCTAGATGGTACGCTACCTAGATGTTTAGAATGGGAAGAGTCTCAATGTACATTAGAGGAAGTCCATGATGGTATTTGTGGGTCACACTCAAATGGTTTAACACTAGCTCGAAAACTTATTAGGGCTGGGTACTATTGGCCTGAAATGGAGAAAGAGTCTATGAAATTTGATAAGAATTGTCAAAAATTCCAAGTACATGGCAACTTAATTCATGCTCTAGGGAGGGATCTAATCCCCTTTACAACACAATGGCCTTTCTATCAATGGGCATTTGATCTTATCGGCATGATTCATCCTCATTCTTCTAATGGACATACCCATATAATCATAGCCACAGATTATTTTACAAAATGGCTAGAAGCGGTCCCTTTGACACAAGCAACTAGAAAGCAGATATCAATGTTCATCTTGAACTATATCATATGCAGATATGGGATCCCTCATTCCATAATCACAGATAATGGTGGGAAATTCAAGAATAAAGACCTAGATGATCTATGTGCCAAATTCAAGATCACCCAACATTGGTCTTCTATCTACTATCCACAAGGGAATGGCCAAGCAGAGGCTTCCAACAAAAATCTATTGAAGATCTTGCACAGAACAGTAAACAAAACTGACAGAGACTAGCATCTCATGATTAATCTAGCTCTATGGGCCTACAGAACAAGTATCAGAACACCTACAGGGGCTACACCTTTCGCTTTAGTTTATGGGTTTGAGGTGGTACTACCTATTGAGGTTGAAATCCCATCACTAAGAATTAGAATGCATGGTCTAGTAACCGATGATGACTACAGAGTGTCTAGGTTGCAAGAACTTGAACTACTAGATGAGCACATACAAGCAGCGTATGATCATCTCAAAGTATATCAGAAGAGAATGTCTAGAGGCTACAACAAGAAAGTCAGACACAGAGAATTTTAGGTTGGTGATCTAGTCTTGAGAGAAAATCCTAAAAATCAATCCCATCGAGAACGCAAGGGGAAGCTTGAACCCAACTGGCTGGGTCCCTTTGTAATCACTACTACTTTTGGCTCTGGTGCCTATCAAATCTCAATGACTGAAGGAGAACAGCTCCGAGAACCAATCAATGATCTCCATCTGAAGAAATTCTACGCCTAAGGCATTTAGTCTATGGTAAAATGTCCTGAAAAAATCTTAAAAATTAGAAAATATCCTAAAAAAATGAATATCTTGGTGAAAACCTAGCAATAGGTGCCTTGATGATTCACAAAAAAATCAGAAAATATCAAAAATTCAAAAAAATTGAAAAATGAAAAATACAAAAAAAAATGAGAAAAAAAGAAAAAGTGCCTTGGTGAAAACCTGGAAACAGGTGCCTTGGTAGCAAAAATAGAATCTCTGCCAAGATGGTGAAAACCCAGCAAACGGGTGCCACTTGTTTCAATACGTTCCATCTATCAGTGCAATCTTGGTCTTTCCCAGCTTTCAGTCTTGCTTTAGTTTGTATATATCTCCCTGTTTGTTTCCGCATTCAATTTTTCAATAAGTCAGTTTGTACACCAATCTGCTCAAGCGTCTGTATCCTATCAATGTTCAAACTTGGGGGCAATCAATGTCATATCCTATGGTCTCCAATGTATCTTAGACGTATCATATCCAGTCAGAGTCCTTTTGAAGCTTCATGTGAGTCAGTCAGTCAGTCTTGTCTCTAGAAAGGATTTTGCATCAACAACGCAATCAAACATCAAAACTCAACTGAAAACAATCTATGCTTTTTTACATGCTTTTATCTTCTTGTATGCTTACTGATTCGCATTGAGATTTTTGCATATTGTGTCCCTTCGAGCTCTTCAATGATGTCCTTTATAGGATTTAGAGAGTGATGACTGGGGGCATAATCATTTCTTTGTTTTCTTCTTGTATGTGAAAATTTAACAACTTTGGAAATTTTGGATTGAAATGGTGTCCGACTATAAGAGCCTCTATCTCAAATTGGATGGCCATGCGTACCTCGACCATTGATACCTAGAAAATTCAAAGAAGTTTGATCTAACTATTGTCTTTTTGAGTGAATTCTTTCTCCTACTGTGAAACGTGATCTTACCTAAGGATGTGAACGATAAAGGGTCACTACGGGTAATTCACACTGGACTTAGAATGATCTCTTGACTGCTTGATATGTTTGTAACACAAGGCATATTCAGGTCATCATGATGTTTATGTTTTGATGCTTGTAAAAATTGCTATATCAAAATGGACATGATATTCAAGTCATCCTGGCGCTTGTGCCTTGGTGCTTATATCTAATCCAACATTCCGAAAATAAAATCAATATTCATATATCCATGGTTGCCTAATTAGTGGGTGTTGTATTGATTCCTACACATTCAAATCGATATTCGTATGTCTATGGTTTCATAACTAGTGGGCATTGTATTGATTTATCCAGTTACCTAAAAGTTCAATGATGATAACAAATCAACATATGTGATATTGCTATCAGGATTTAACTGTGTAGTTTTTTTTTTTTTGAGTCAAACTCATTGACCCATGATTCATGAGTAGTGGTTCACCGAACCCATCTCTCATGAGAATGAAATGGAACACTTAGCACTCATTGGATCTAGGTGATGCTCATAGAGGTGAAGCACTGGGACTTCCCGGGAGGTCACCCATCACAGTACTACTCCAACTCGAGTGCGCTTAACTACAGAGTTTCCTCCATGGTTAAACCCACTCTACTTGCATCCTCATTTGCAAAACCTTCACCAAGTGTTGTGCCTTATGAACCATTCATTAGAAATCCCCTTAAGCTCATCAATTGATAAGTAGGAGATATTTTCCACAGCAAGTCAAATGAGTGACCTCCCGGGAAGTCTCGGTGCTTCACCTCTATGAGCATCACCTAGATCCAATGAGTGCTAAGTGTTCCATTTCATTCTCATGAGAGATGGGTTTGGTGAACCACTACTCATGAATCATGGGTCAATGAGTTTGACTCAAAAAAAAAACTACACAGTTAAATGCTGATAGCAATATCACAATTTGACTTGCTATGGAAAATATCTCCTAGTTATCAAATCGACATATGATCAGTGACTAGGTCCTAGGTCTTAGGTTGCATTTCATTTTGCATGTCTCTTTGCATTTTGCATGTCTGCATGATCTCACAACTGTTTGGAAACACTTCAAAGCTTAAACAAATCTTCATATCAATTCTTCACATCTACCAAGAGCTGAGTCTCACTTGAAGGTCTCTTCATCAAACTGCAAGCAGTAACCCTCCTGGGTTAAACATCCTTTTGACATAAGACTGAGTACTTGTCTTCATCAACCTGCAAAAAAATATCATGTGTATCGCTGCATTTACATCTCATATCATTATCATTTGTTGCATTATATTATATCCATTGCATAAGCATAAATCATACATACATCTTTTTAGAAACAATTACATTCGCATAACAACCATACATATGAAAGAAATCATTGCATTGCATTGATCCATACATACATTCTACACTACTCATAGCATAAGCATAGCATGATATCATCATAAATCCAAAACATGACAAGTACAAATGAAGTCACAACCAAAAACATCAATCTCATATATATCATAAACTCGAAATGAGTCAGGGGTGCACTACTAGCACAAGGTACAAAGAATGAACTCTGGAGAGCTATTAGAGTCAGAATAGTATATCAGTGATCAAAGAGAATAGAGTATATCAAAACATAAGCACAGGAATCAACTGTCGGCACTCTCCTTGGTATCTGGTGGAGGAGGTGGTGGTGCATCCGATATGGCCTCTACTCTCGGTGCCCTAGCTCCCTCTGAGGCTGCCATGTACTCTGAATACATAGGTACTCTCTGCGTAGCAGGGACAACAACATAGTATGTAGACACATAATACGAAGCCCGTGAGGTTTGATGGGTCACCTTTGTCTGTAATCTTCGAACCTCTGAGTGAAACTCTGCATGAAGCTCAGTGCGCTGCCTATCTGCCTCTCGATACCTCTCCTCCCACCTAGCACTCTGTACCTTCAGGTCCCAGACCTGAGCTCTGAGACGTATGATAATCTCTAACGAAGTGAGAGGAACAGTAGGCTTGGCCTCAGCTACTGGCATCTCTGTGTCCTGTGGCTGCTCTGGCTACTGACCAGTGGTATCTACTCTATGTGCCTTACGACGTCTAACCTCAGCTCCTAGATTAAAAGTGGTATCTACCTATGAGGGATCTACATCGCTACCCACAAAATGCTTAGCTACTAAAACCTCATCTGCAGAACCAACACTAACCAGAGTACCCCTCTCCCCCCTTCTCCGTCTTTGTGAACCTGTGGATGTGCCTGCTGTTGAAGTAGAAGGATGAGGGGGCCTCATGTGTCCTAATTGTCTCTGAAGTGGAGCTGTCACTCTTTGTTTGGGTGGTGTAGGATGCACTACCTGAGGTCTCGGGCCCTGTCCCACGAGAGCACCTGTAACATCCATCACCTTCTCCATGGAGGGTATCAACTTAGTGGGATCTAAGAATCTATGAATGGGGTGATCCGCTAGCCAAGAAATGTATCCATCTGTAACCCCTGCATCAACAACCTATGGACGGTAATCCCAGTCTCACCCTATGATGCGACTGTACTCATCTGAGCATAAAGAATATGTAAGCTGAGCTATCCATCCAAGGCCGATCTCACGAACAATGCGTGCATATGTAGTATACTCCTGTGGGGCATCCTGTCTGTGTCCATACTGACGCCACACTCTGGTAATCAAGAATCTCTCCAACACAGTGGGAGACCGGCCAATAAGTACCCGACTCTAAAAAAGAAAGTTGTACTGCTCCCTCGCAGTGCGCCAAGCCTCTATCTACAAGTAGAGTCTCCAATGCACAAATGTCATATCATCTGAACATCGTTGAAAGTACTCAGTATGACCCATGTGAACCTGTGTGACATAACCTACATACGTATATATCACTGGCTCCTGTGGCTGCCGCTGTGACTGGAAAACTAGTATCAACACTAGGATATGCTCCCATGCCCATATCTGTAATACAAGAGCTCCAAAAGTGAAGCTCTTACAATCCTGATACACGACCTTGTGCATCTCTGAAAATATGTGGGATAATAGGCACTGACCCCAGGCAAGCTTAGTGGGAGTGGCCATAAGAAGTGCTACCATCGGAGCCCATCCCATCAAAAAGTCATTCTGTTGATGGCTTGGCATGATGAGCTCCCCGATCATCCCAGTAATAATGCATTCTAAATGGTGCGTCTGACAATATCTCTGTACAAGGGTCTCCCAGGAAATGGACCCCGTCAACTGTGTATCATCACCAAACAAACGCCTGAAGGCATGAAGACCAATCTGGCCAGAACTCACATACTCAGGACGTCGACTATTATGGAATGGAATGCGTAGTATCCTATAAATATCCTCTAGAGTCACAGTCATCTCTCCAGTCGGTAAATGAAAGGTTTGAGTCTCCGAGTGAAATCTCTCTATCAACGCAGTCAATAGGCCATGATTTACCCTAATATCAGGTAAATGAATGAGATGCTCAAAACCACATGCAGCAAGATGAATCCTCATAGGGTCAGGAAGCGAGACGCATAGTCTCTATGTCATCGGGTAAGAATGATGAACATGGACATCTGGATATGTGACCTAAATCATACAGAAATAGGGTGTTTTATCAAACATTGAGTTCAAAATCAGGCTAATAGTACAAAAATGGAACAGTTTGATATTTCAAAAGGTGGGTCAAAGGATCAGCAATCAGGCAAAATTATCAGCAAAATCAAATTTTTGACCTAAATATCAGTTTTAGTCTCACTTTCTCTCAAATGACATTCCAGACTGGTTTCAAAAGTCGTACGACACTCCATAAAAGCCCAAACGACAATCCATGGTCATACGACACTGTGCATGTTGTCATACGAGTTTTCAGGGACCCGATGACATGTCATACGACAGACAGGTCCCCTTCATACGACACTTGGGTGGACTTGAAATGACAAAGGAAATTCAAGTGAAGTGTCGTACGAGTTTGGGATGGGACTCGTACGAGTTTTCACACATGCAAAATTCAAAAAGCAAAATGCGTACGAAAAAAATTTAAAAAATGCTATAAAACATGAAAAATTTGCATTTTCAGAGGGGCACAAAGGTCCACCTACCGGATGTCCATACTGTCGGGGTCTCTGGTATCTCTGGCTGCACTCAAATGTTTAGTCCAACATTTTCCCTAGAATGGAGATTTGAGGTGTTTGAATGAAACTCCACACACATATGAGTTAGAAGAAAGAGAAGGAGGCTCTACAGGTGGGCTCGTGTGGAGGTGCCTCAGGAAGCATGTTGATGGGTCGGAGATAGAAATTTTGTAGACAAGTGGTGAAAAGATGAGGACGGAGGAGGATACGTGGCACCTAGTCACATGATTGTGAGTTGAACCTGGCAGTCAAGGAAAAATTTAGAGACTTGGAGAATAGCTGTGGTTGCGTGTTCGCCAGATGCTGGTGGTTAGAGGGCTAAAATTTGGAGATCACGAGATGCCTAGTAGCCAGGTCACCAGATAAAGTAGTGGTTAGCCTTAACATTCAGCGATCTGGAGAAATGCATAGTTGCGTGTTCGCTTGATTGTTGGCGATTAAGCAAGAAAATTTAGAGATTAGGAGACTACGTTCACGTAATCTTCAGAAGTCTAGCAATTAAGAGGATTAATTCGGAGATTGGGAGATTAGTGTAGTCACCCAATCACCAAATTTAACCCCATGTTAGTGAAATCATTTAGAGATTCAAAGATTTGTGTATTCGCTTATGTAATACCCCAAAAATGGGCTATAAGTTCATTAATCTTCTATGTCAACATATTGAACGAAATCAACATCGAAGTCCTAACCAAAGGCACATCTGAACATCATTGAATGCTAATTGATTATCTCAAATTCTGCATCGGGGAATATTCCTAATTATCTTAATTATCTTTAATTTTATAATTATTTGGTGATAAATCATATTTATCCTAAAGTTTGATTAATTGAATATTCTCAATATTTAATTAATTAGATTTAATTTGGCCACTTAATTATTTAATTAAATTTAATTCTATTATTCCTAATTATGATATTTAATTTTGACAATAAATCCAAAATCTTACAAATAATTGATTAAATATTTTATTTAATTAATTAAAGCAAGTTGTCAATTTTTAATATTGTAATTTTGAATAAACGTTTGATTAAATGATTGATTAACCCATAAATCAATTATTTTATTTTCAAAAATCAGTTAAGTTGAGAATAAATCACTTTATTTATTTATTAATTCATAATTATCCATGTGCACAATCAAAGAGCAATTAAACTCCAAATAAGAAAATCAATGCAAGTTATTGACTTTTTGGAACTCAACATCATTTTTGAGTTTTAAAGTTGATCTAAACTTCTAATTTGAGTTAAAAAGCTTCTTTTGCATGATTTGCATATTTTTGTGAATTAAATTATCTTTATTTAAAAATAACTCAAAAATCAAGCTGAGTTAATCTGAGTGATTTATGGCTTTCTTTCATGCACCTCCAAAGCCCTGGATTTCTATAAATTAAGGCTTCAGCTCATCTCAAATCATCTCATAATTTTGCATCCTTGCGCTGTCGAATTGAAGGACGAAGAATCAAAGCTTATTGCGAATCAAGGCTATTGTGAGATCAATTTCATTTGCATTCATATCATATTAGTTTTCATTTGTTAGATCATTTAGCATATCATAGATCAATTTTCATATTAGCAATAGATTCATATCAGTTTATCATATCATTGCATAGAAAATACGAAAAAAATAGATTACTTTGCATTCATATTTCATATCCAGATCAATTGCATTCAAATCTTTCATTTAGGTGTCGTCTAGGTCACTGATCTCGATAGCAATCTAAGAACATCAATCTCGCACCTATTAGAAGACAGTAGATCACTTGGTTAGATTAGATTTCAATGTTGCATGATTTTTGCTAACCTCTAATATTTTACTGAAGTGTTGTGTCTACAGATTAGGTACAATTTTCACACACAGAGCTTATTCTCTGGATAAACCCCGGGTTAGTAAAATTATTTAGAGATTATGAGAACAAGGGCATTCACCCAATCTCCAAATCTAGAGGTCAAGGCTTGGGTTAAGTTTGAGCGCCAATCAGCTGGTGACAAGTGGCATATCTTGGTCACTTCTGTGAGTAAAATGTAGAAATAATAAAAAAGGGAGGCCAGATTTAAAATGCCAAAAGAATTTAAAATGTGACATAGTCAAGACTTAGGAGATAAATTCAAAAATTTAAATGGCAAAGTATGCTCAGAGAATTAATGCCTGGAGATTCATTTTTTAACCAAACATAGGCATATAATATGTTTTCAGAAATAGAAGAAGACGGGGAATATAATGGCGACATTAAAAATCAGATCTGATCAAGTTGGGAAGAGCAGTAATGGCCTTTCCAATTCAAGATCTGGATTTGGTGAAGATATTTCTTTTAGACATGACAGATTTGTAAATCCGGCAAAGGGGAATGGATCATATCTTTTTCTTAATCAGATTTCTTGCAACTTGGATTGCTTTGCAGAGATTTTTCTAGCTTCTAGACTCTTAAGCAGATAAAATTTCTTGATTCTTCCAAGGCCTTTATTGTTGATTTGATTTTCTCAAAAAGGAGGAAGCTGATTTCCCAGGAATGACTTGCAAAGGATACAAACAGATCAAATATCAGATGAGTCATCAAAATTTTTTGTCTTCCCACCGCCTGAAGGGCCTCAATTATTTTTTGTCTTTTCTATTTTAGGTTTAGGGCTAACACATCTGAAGCTTGTTGCATCCTTATTCTTTAAGGATTCCATGATGTTTTTAGCTATATATAGAAATTGTAACCCTTTCTTAAAGAAGATGAATGTTGAATGCAAATCTCTAAAGAGCAGATTTCTCACTTCTGTGTCTAAAAGCTTCTAAGCTTCAAATTTTGTATGTATTGAAACATGATTATTTCAATAAAATACATTGTAGTTTCTCTCATATTTTGTTATTGTCTCTTTACTTTTACGTTCTACTCTTGTATGTTTTTATTTATAAGGCATGTAAAACATACCAGTTGCAAGGCAACTTGTCTAATTGTTAATGAATTTCTTTCAAAGAAAGGATTAAAGTTTCATAAATAATTTTAGAGAGTAGACATAATTGTTAGGATTCTTATGATAGTACAATATAGGGGTGAAAGGATAGTTGGTAAGGCATTCTATTCGAATTGCAAGTAGCTTGCAAGACATTTTACTGTATTCTTCTTGATTTCTTCTTATGGATTTACATACACCAACTATTTGCCCAAGGATTAGGCACTAGTTTGATTTTTGTTATGCAGTTATATTTCAGTCATCAAACACAAAATATATCATCCAAACACATTTTTGTTATCAAGTTTATGCATGTTTTAGAGAGGACTGTATTTGAGTAAATATAGTTCATATTGCTGATTCCTTCAAGAGACAATCAAAGAAGGTTAGCCTTCCTTGAGTTGAACTCATAAAAAGAAGAAGGATTAACATCCTTATGCCATTGCTATTTGTTATTGCATTTATAGTTTTCCTTGTTATACTCTGCATTAGGATATTCTTAGCTGTTCATAGAGTAGTGTTTTATTGAAGTAATTAGAAACATAATAGCATAGCAGTGAAGACCCTCATCCACCATTTTAAGTTTACTTGAAATATAGTAATCTATCTAAGGCAATACCTGCCTAAGTCCTATGGAGCTCGAAGAAGAAGGAGGATCTTATCCAATCCTCATCAATTAGATTTATTCTTGTCAAACTTGAGAGTTCATAAAACTGAGAATCAAGCATACCTATTTATCAAGTTTTCTCTTAACAAGAAAAAGCTCTAACAAATTGGTGACTCTACTGGGGATTTGTTATAAACTTGTTATAAATAATGCAAGTACGAGTAGAGCTAGACTCCTGGCCGACTTATTTATTTATCCAGTGGTTCCCATTAAAATGTATAAGAGTAATTTTTAAAATTTTCAAATCTTCTCACCAAGTTGTGAGTGGCGACTCTGAGTTCTTTGTTTGATCAATGCATAAAATGATATATTTTCAGTCCTGATAAATAGTGTATGTATCCTATTGAAGTTTGTTGTGTTGATGAAAAAGATACAAAAAGAGTTTTCAATAGTTAAGGTGTTTGTCCTCTTCAAGGAGGTGGCGACTCTACAATTGTTTCAAGCAAAGTAAGCTTCAGATTCAGAGGCTTTCCATTCAACAAAGTTGAGTTTGAACTACAACACTTCCAGGTATTTTTGATCTTAATGTGTATTTTCATAAGATCAGCTGTAAAGTATTTTGTTCCCTATTAAGTGTTTCAGCACTAGTAAGCAGGGAAGAATGACATAGAATAGTTTCATATTTCCATATTGAATATATTGTTGATGTCAAGAAACATTGAATGATGTCATAGAGGTTTAAATGTTTCGGTATACCTCTTGTAAAGACAAAATAAGATGAATCGTTCCCATCTTGTTTCAAACCAAATGGATAATCAACAAAGGAGCCAGCCCGGAGGGCTATGTTTTATTAAGTTGGATAGAGCTTTAAATTGTGCTCATATTCCAGGATCCCCCAATTCTTTTCCTAGTGAGCTCATTAATATAATCCCAGTCTTTGATGATCAGTTAGATTCAGCATTAGAGCAAGTCTTAACATTCTTTAGATTTGTTGTAAAGTATCAGATTTATGAGGAAGATGTTAGCATGATGTTTTTTGGGAGATCCCTCAAAGGGATTGCAGCTGATTGGTACTTGAGTTTACCCCCAAAATGTATCTCCTCATTGACTGATCTCAAATGGTTGTTCTTAAAATAATTTGCCGATGATGATGAATGAAATAAGTTACTAAAGGATCATCAGTGTAAAAAGAATACAAATAGTTTTCTAGAACAACCCATGTATAATGCTGAGAATATTTCTCAGAATTATGAAGCTATGACAGAAGAACATTCAGATTGTAGTAGTGATAAAAAATCAGAATCATTGTATACAAGGTCTTCTACTGATTCAAAGATGTCAGAATTTGAAAATAAAAACTATTTGAGTGAAGATTTTGATGAAGATATTAAGGATGACTTGTCTCCGGATTTGTGTGAACTAGTGCTGAAAAACCAGGGAAACATTTCTAATGTTTCTAAGGTTCATAGTGATTATGATTCTGTATCGAGTAAAGATGTATGTTCTTTTGGTAATAAGAATGATGAGGATTCTGATATAAATTGTGCAAGTTTTTTTGATCATGAGGATGTGATGTATATAGATGAGTTAAGTTCTCCTTCTCTCAGCAGTAATGAGATCTCTGATTTGTTAACAACTAAATATAATAAGTATATACATCTATCTAATCAACAAAGGTTAGGCCATGTTGATTTTTGTTTTGATACTAAAAATGTTGCAGAGGATTCATATGAGCATGCATATTTTGGTGAGAATGATTAGGGTATGAGTCCTTGTGATGATAATGAGCTGATTGCAGATACAAAATCAGATTATGGGGACATGACATAAATGTTTTCTTGTGAGCAGCCCTATGCAAGTAGAAATGGTGATGATGTTTCCTTTAGTGCTAATGATGCTGATTATGATGTTGACAGTGAGTTTAGTGGATATGAAGATGATGAAGAAGAGTCTATGGTTAATATTGTTTCTATTAAGTTTGTAGATCTTTCTTTCTATCAGCATACGAGAACAATCTTCTTATCTCAATATAAGAGATATTTGTGAAAACAACAAAAAAATGATTATGATGCATATGAAAGTTGCTGCAATGATTGTTTGGCACAAGATGATATGGGACAAGAGCTTTCAGCCCCTGTTTTAAATAGGGAAGATATTTGCAGCATCAACAGTGAAACACAAGAGATGGAATGAGAAGTCAAATGCTTGCTAAGTTGCGAGCAAATTTCAGGGCTCTTGGATGTTGAGTTTCAGAGGTATACTCCCAGGTTTGTTTCTAAATTTCCATGCCCGATAGATATAAGTTTTGATGAAAGTGATTCAAGTGATGGCATGATGTACGAAACATTTACTGGGTTTCCTTCTCCTATATTTGAGTTAAAAGATCAACAATATGAAAGTACATATCATTATAATAAGTTTGATACTATTATATTTGATGAATATGATGATGTATGTACTAGTGAGGATTCAGATTTGCAAGAGCCTGGTGTCGGTAGTTCTTGTTTACATTTTGATGCTGGAAACTGTGACAAATCTGAATATGTTTTCGCAGATTTACAAATGATTAAGGATTTAGTTACTGATAGTGCTTGTGCTTTTCTAGATGATGCTGATGTAGTTAGTGATCAACAAGTTGTTTCCAATTTTGTGCAATCAGATATTTTTCTTGAGAAGTTCTATGTTAGTTTGCAAAGTGATGAGATAGAAATGGTTTATTCCTTTTTGCAAACTAATGATCAGAATACTGGTGTTTCCAGCCATGAAGTTGAGTTGGAGTGTTTCATTTTTCAACATGATGTTGACAATAAGGAGTGTGACCTTTTAATGTCACTAAGTGATCAGTATTTATGGCAACCTGATGGCCTAATCTTGCTAGATGATGGTGAGTGTGGTGATAATTGTTTTTACGATATGCTGAAAGTGGATCAAAATATTTTTGACTGGTTGGATGAAACATGTAATTTCAATTTTCCTTCGTTGTATGGAGATGAAAATCATTTGTTTGATAGGGGTAAAAAAAGATTAGAGTTTTGGGGCTTTAAGCCTTTTTGTGAATATTGTAAGTTCATGAATAGTTGCTTTCCTTTTAGTTGTGTGTGTCTTTGCTTTTAGTAGGGAGTTCCCTGTTTTGAGTTTTGAAAAGGAGTGTCAAAGTTGATCTTCTTTGGATGGTCTACTGTACCAAACATTCTGGATTCTTTGCATGCCCGTAAGGGGCATGCGTCCCCAATCAGAGCCACTGTTGGAGCTCAAAAATCCTGAATATCTTTTGAGTCCAAATTTGTAAATTTTGTCCAAGTGTCAGAATTGTGCTATTGAAAATTTGTTCAAAGATGCCTAGTTTAAGTGCATAGAAAATGTGGACCCGTTGATTTTCATGAGAAGTCACTTGGATAGGGTGTTCATCACCTATCATTTGATGTATGTAATAGGTTTTAGGTCCTAGGTTTTAGTTCTGACATGTTTTTGAGGTGGTTGTTTAAAGGTATTTCCCAAAATCTACACGTGTGTTTCCTAATTTTCACTAAGTGGCCCACTTTGAGGAAGTGCATTTATTGCCCTGTGATTGGTCATAACATGCAGGTTGTTGCATCATGTTGTATGCACGAGCAAGAGTGTTCATGCCAATTTTCAGCCCCCCATGTGATCGTTTATTTACTTTGCCAGTGTCATTCCAGTTGCAGATTGTTAAAAATCTTTGAGTGCGCCTTACCCAGTTTTCTGAATAGCCTACTTTGAGGTCTCCTAGTTCGTACCCAGTTCAAGGTCAAGTGTAATTGAAGGATGTTCTGTAATGAAAACCTGGAAGTGACTATGCCTGAGGATTTTGAAGTCTTTTCCAATCCATTTAGTCACTTTCCTAGGCCAATTCCAAATCAGATTTCTATGTATTTCACTATTTTTGTCCTGAATATTTCTAATATGTTGACTTTGGCATTCGGTTGTGATCGGCATTTTGAATTTCTGAGCAAGCTAGTTGTGGATTTATTGTCACTATGTGGAGGTTAATCAGTGCCTAATTTTCCAGTTCCTGAGGATTTCAGTGGGTGTGTTTTTAAAGCCAGTTCCGGAGCTGACTTATGTGATTTTGGTAGTGCGAAATGTTTCAGTTTTTTGAGTGGCCATGTTTAGTTATTAAAATATTTTTACTCAGGTCTTTCATGATTTCTACTTTGGTGAATGTGTTTATATTTTGGAAGTGAACTTGTGTTCCCGACGGTGTGTTCCTGTGAGGCTATTTGGTCAATTTTTAAGGTTGCTCTTGGATGATCGGTTAGTGTGGTTTGGCAATTATGCAAAAAGTGTAAAAAGCGAACTATAGCGTTGAATCTTTGAGACATCATGGATTGTTTTCACTTGGTGATGGAATTTTGGGTAAATGCAAGGATGGATGTTGATTCATAAGTGGTTGATGCCCTCTTTCTGGCTCAAGATTACATTGATGTTGTGAACTTCCGGCCTTATATGTTTTACTAAGTAAATTGTGCCAGATTTTTATAATTTTAAATGTCATAACATTAAGATAGTTTGAATATGTATGCATTTTTTTAATGATGTGTATACAAGGGACCGAAGGTAAGTAAGGGTGAAAATAATTAAAGGCTACCTGCTCAAGCAAGGAAGAAATGAAAGCCATTAAATGAAATGTTGTGCTCACTGGTTATCAGGCAACAAGCTAAACTATAAAGGAAGCATAGTAAAAACAAGTGAGGGCTGCCAATGTAATGAATTGATTGATTAATAAGGCGGCTACATTTGGATAAGGAATGAGTATGCTTTCATTGAGCAGTATTGAATGAAAGAGGAAGCTTATTTCAAAAGGGAGTTCTGAGTCATGTTTTACACCAATGAATCCAAAGTAAATGCAAACACACATGAAACAATTGTGTGCCAAATGACTATCAGCGTAAGGAAGAAAAAGGGAGGCCGCTAGTCTGATGGTTATGCACTGATTTTTGAAGCATGCCATGGTGCTTGAGTCTTTGTGTTGGGTGCATGACAACACTTGGTGGCAAGGTAGAAACAAAGAAGATAAATAATGTGTACTAAGATGGCTGTGTATACATCAAGGAGAATACATGAGTCTATAGAGAAAAGCCAGCATAGATTACGAGGGGCCAAGAGATATGAAAGGAGGGCACTCATGCAAAAGGGCATGGTGTGTGTGAAAAATAAAAAAGGGGGAGCCTGCGTGAGACCAATGGTGGCCCACACACAAACCAAAGGATGCGCACACTAGTGAACAAAGGGCGCATGCACATTTTTGGATGAGAAGGCATAGAGAAATGCCAAAGAAAAGAAGGATGAGTACGTAATTCATTCCATTTGAGCATTTGAGAACTCACGCATCAAACTAAACAAGTCTGGAGGACAATGAAATAAACAAAAGTTTGAAGAAGATTAAGGCTGATGAGTGTGAGCAATTTGGGAAAGGCCAGCGTATATAGCTAGTCAACCATGGAATGTTGCGTGAATGAGAATTTAAAGGATGTGCTCATGAAGGTAATTGTAGGTTGTCAGTATTTACAAGGGTGCGTGGCAAACCAAGTGGCCTGCGCATGAGAATGGGCTCACGCCTAATGTGCAACCAGCACAAGTGGTAAATAGAATGAAGACTGCTTGCGTGAATGAAACATAAGGATGCCTACAATTCATGTAGGGGACCAAGGGTGCTTTGCATAAGATAGGGCTGTGAGCATCAATAAAATGCTATGTAAGAATGGAGAGCTATCGGTTCTATGCAGGTCATGAGTGTTGGCCAAAACACTTGGCCACTATCAATGATTGCAATGCCTGAGGAGTCTGCGCAAAGCTGAAAGGAATTTGCATGAATAACAAAATAAACATGGAGAAGGTTCACACTAGAGACAAGTAAGGGTGCGTAGAAGTTTGGCAGTTACAATATGTATACAATTTGGAATGGTTTGAGAAAAAGACAGGAGACTCATGCATAATGCGGCCAACCCAAAGCATATATGCCAGCTCATGCATGAATTGGAAGATACCAGTGTGTAAACGCAAGTGAGGGCTTGGCTTGCCTTTTGCGTGAGGGGGCACAAATCACAACAGACAATGTATAAACAGGGGCTCACGCATGAATAGAGGAGGTTGTGTGAATCTGAATGGAGAGAGGCCAACACAAGTATAAAAGATGAAGGGAGGAGTTTTCACTGGTTTTGTTTCAGTGAGCTTTATCCCACATGCATTATGCTCCTTATATATGGGGTATTTAAATACAAGGGGGCTCAAACTAAAGGTAAATGAAAGAATTAAGAGAGGCTAAGTGCAAGCCTCTACCCTGTGGGCCTGCATGGGGTTGCATGCCAGTTGGCACTATAGACAAAATTTTGAAAAGTCTTTAAAGCCATTCAAATATTTAGTCCCATATTCACCCCTGAATGGAGATTTGAGGTGTTTAAATGAAACTCCACATGCATATGAGTTAGAAGAAAGAGAAAGAGGCTTTGTAGGTGTGCTCATGTGGAGGTGCCTCAGAAAGTGTGTCGGTGGGCCAGAGACAAAGAAATTTTGCAGACAAGTGGTGAAAAGACGAGGACGGAGGAGGACACATGGCACCCAGTCATGTGATCGCGAGTTGAACCCAACAGTCAAGGAAAAATTCAGAGACTTGGAGAATAGCCGTGGTCGCATGTTCGCCAGATGCTAGCGGTTAGAGGCCTAAAATTCAGAGATCATGAGATGCCTAGTTGCTAGGTCACCAAATAAAGTGGTGGTTAGCCTTAACATTCAGCGATCTGGAGAAATGCATAGTCGTGTGTTTGCTTGATTGTTGGTAGTTAAGCAAGAAAATTCAGAGATTAGGAGACTACAGTCACATAAGCTCCAGAAGTCTGGCAGTTAAGAGGATTAATCTGGAGATTGGGAGATTAGTGCAGTCGCCCAATTGCCAGATTTAACCCTGGGTTAGTGAAATCGTTCAGAGATTTGTGTATTCGCTTATTTTCTGGATAAACCCCAGGTTAGTAAAATCATTCATAGATTATGAGAACAAGGGCATTCACCCAATCTCCAAATCTAGAGGTCAAGGCTTGGGTTAAGTTTGAGTGCCAATCAACTGGTGACAAGTGGCACATCCTGGTGGCTTCTATGAGTAAAATGAAAAAATAATAAAAAAGGGAGGCCAGATTTAAAATGCCAAAAGAATTTAAAATGTGACGTAGTCAAGACTTAGGAGATAAATTCAAAAATTTAAATGGTAGAGTATGCTCAGAAAATTAATGCTTGGAGATTCATTTTTTAACCAAACATAGGCATATAATATGTTTTCAGAAATAGTAGAAGACGAGGAATACAATGGCAACATTAAATATTAGATTTGATCAAGATGGTAAGAGCAGTAATGGCCTTTCTAATCTGAGATCTGGATTTGGTGAAGATATTTCTTTTAGACATGACAGATTTGTAAATTCAGCAAAGGGGAATGGATCATATCTTTTACAGAATCAAATTTCTTGCAACTTGGATTGCTTTGCAGAGATTTTTCTAGACTCTTAAGGAGATAAGATTTCTTGATTCTTCCAAGGCCTTTATTGTTGATTTGATTTTCTCAGAAGGGAGGAAGCTGATTTCCCAGGAATGACTTGCAGAGGATAAAAATAGATCAAATATCAGATGAGTCATCAAAAGTTTTTGTCTTTCCACTGCTTGAAGGGCCTCAGTTATTTTTTGTCTTTTCTATTTTAGGTTTAGGGCTAAAACATCTGAATCTTGTTGCATCCTTATTCTTTAATGATTCCAAGATGTTTTTAGCTATATATAGAAATTATAACCCTTTCTTAAAGAGGATGAATGTTGAATGCAAATATCTACAGAGTAGATTTCTCACTTCTGTGTCTAAAAGCTTCTGAGCTTCAAATTTTGTATGTATTAAAACATGATTGTTTCAATAAAATGCATTGCAGTTTCTCTCATATTTTGTTATTGTCTCTTTACTTTTATGTTCTACTCTTGTATGTTTTTATTTGTAAGACATGTAAAACATACCAGTTGCAAGGCAACTTGTCTAATTATTTATTTCTTTCAAGGAAAGGATTAAAGTTTCATAAATAATTTCAGAGAGTAGACATAATTATTAGGATTCTGATGATAGCAATATAGGGGTGACGTGATAGTTTGTAAGGCATTCTATTCGAATTGCAAGTGGCTTGCAAGACATTTTACTGTATTCTTCTTGATTTCTTCCTATGGATTTACATACAACAACTATTTGCCCAAGGATTAGGCACTAGTTTGATTTTTTTTATGCAGTTATATTTCAGTCATCAAACACAAAGTATATCATTCAAACACCTTTTTGTTATCAAGTTTATGCATGTTTTAGAGAGGACTATATTTGAGTAAATATAGTTCATATTGCTGATTGCTTCAAGAGAGAATCAAAGAAGGTTAGCCTTCCTTGAGTTGAACTCATAAAAAGAAGAAGGATTAACATCCTTATGCCATTGCTATTTGTTATTGCATTTATAGTTTTCCTTGTTATACTCTGCATCAGGATATTCTCAACTATTCAAAAAGTAGTGTTTTATTAAAGTAATTAGAAACATAATAGCATCGCAGTGAAGACCCTCATCCACCATTTTAAGTCTATTTGAAATATAGTAATCTATCTAAGGCAATACCAACCTAAGTCCTGTGGAGCTTGAAGAAGAAGGATCTAATCCAATCCTCATCAATTAGACTTATTCTTGTCAAACTTGAGAGTTCATAAAACTGAGAATCAAGCATACCTATTTATCAAGTTTTCTCCTAACAAGAAAAATCTCTAACATGAAGTATGATGGTGGTGTTGTAAGATTTAGAGATAATATTCCTAAACCCATCATAGGTGTAGGATCCATTACTTTGGATGGAAAGACTAATATTGATAATGTGCTACTTGTTGATGGACTTAAGAATAATTTTTTGAGTGTTGGATAGCTAATGGACAAAGAGTTTCAGTTACAATTCATTGATGGTAATGTTTTATTAGAACTAAGGCAGGAAAGCTGATTGCAACTGGTACTAAATCTAGAGGTAATGTATTTGAATTAAATACATCTAGAGTCTCTTGTTTTGTTGTGAAGGTAGATGATAGTTGGTTATGTCACAAAATATTTTGTCATGTTAATTTTGATAACATTGTGAAGGCAAGTTTGGCTAATGCAGTAAGAGATCTGCCGAAGATTGTGAAACCATCTAACATTGTATGCAGAGAATGCATTATGGGAAAATAGACTAGAAGGAGTTACAAGAGAAAAGCATATATATCAAAAGGAAAGTTGGATCTGGTACATACTGATCTACGTGGACCTACAAGGACAAGATCATACTATGGTGAAAGGTATTTCATACTTTTTGTTGATGACTTTTCTAGGATGATGTGGGTTACTTATTTGAAAGAGAAATCATAAGCATTTGATAAATTCAAGTTATTAAAAGAAAAAGTATAGAATGAATCAAGTTTAAAGATAAAGTGTTTGAGGTTAGACAAAGGTGGAGAGCTTACTTCAGACTCATTTAATTCATACTATGAAGAGAATGGAATAAAGAGACAGACATCTACTCCTAGGACTCCACAATAGAATGGGATAGCAGAGCGAAGAAATAGGACTATACTTGATGTTACTAGGACAATGTTTCTTGAAGGAAATGTATCTCATATGCATTAGAGAGAGGCTATTGGGACATCAGTGTACACATTGAAAATAATTCAAATCAAAGAAGGTACAAGAATCCTTATGAATTATGGTTTGATCATACTCCTAATGTAAAACATTTCAGAATATTTGGTAGTAAGTGTTATATCAAGAGAGATGATGAGATAGGAAAGTTTGATGCTAGAAGTGATGAAGGAATCTTCCTTGGTTATTCTACTAAGAGAAAGGCTTACAAATGTTACAATCTAAGATTGAGAAAGATGATTGAAAGTATTGGCAAGTTGACTATACTATTGTATATGACTAGATATAGTGTTGTCATTATGGCAATAAAGTCATATAGAGTTTTGGAGTTAGCACACATTATCATAAGGTCAGAATATGGCTAAGTATAGAAGACTGGACAGTTAGCAGAGCACCAGAAGATGAGAGCATCAACGTACGTGTGTATGACTGAGTTATGGTATGTGCCCTTGAAGTTAAGCTAGTAAGTGTGTATTCATGCTAAGTCTAATAGCGCATGATCAAATGAGACAGTATGATGAAGATATAGTTAGTTGGAGTGGTACAGACAGTGAATACCAGACTAGAATAGAGTATCCAGCCAACTGTTAGTATTTTGATTAGTGGTTATAATAATGTTTTGTAAAGGCTATGCACCTATTGTAATTAGGTTGTAGACATGTAAACATCTTTGTTTGTAAACACACTTGATCCAATTCACTTGGAAGCGTTGTATGTAATCAATTATAGGCCGACCTAGTTAATTTTTTTGTTAGCGCATATAAATATAAGATGCACCTTTGTAATAAAGCATGGAAGTGGATATAGAGACATGCAAAGTAAAGATAGAATAAGTTAGACCTTTACAAGGGGATAAAGCATCAGTGCACAAAATCAACTGATTAGATAACCAGTGTCATAGCACCAATTCATCTAGCAGATATAGTGTGTATATGAGATCAGAAGGTTGTAGCCTTCACCATTGAGCAGTGAGCTCTAGGACAGTGTGTCCCCACCCCTAAAAAGGTTATTGTAAAAGACTCCTAACAGGGTCCAACCTTTGACCAGGTCACTATACTAAAAGCATTGTAAAGAACAACTCCTAACAGGGTTGCAGATCTTCTAACAAGGATCATAAAATACTAGTGCAGTTCTTAGTGGGTGTCAATTCCCACCAGGGTTTTTACCTATTTGGGTTTCCCCGTAACCATATTGGTGTTATGTGTTGTGATTGTTTATCTTGTTTACATTGATGTTTATTTCAGTACTTAAGCAATCAAGTTAAGTTTCAAGAGTAAAGTAAAAAGAATAAGATATAGTGAACACTGATTCAGCCCCCCTCTCAGTGTTCCCATTCCTAACAATTGGTATCAGAGCTCTAGTCCTCTAAAGAAAAGTTTAACCACTTGAGGAGATCAATGGGTTCAGAAGAAGCAAAGAATCTGAAGAAGAATCCTATGGAAACTCTTGAAGACCTTGATAGATCTGAGAAAGAAGTTGAAGAACTAAAATTGAAAGTGAGTGGTGCACAAGTATTTATAAGGAAACTGAGACAAGATTTGAAAAATTGTACAAACCATGATTTGGGAAAAATGGTTAAGAAGCTGAATGAGGAGAACACATCTCTAAAAGATCAGAATGAAGAGTTGGATGAAAAGATAACTAACAATCAAGAAGTTTATGATGAACAGATCAAAGAGAACCTTCAACTGAATGAATAATTGAGGCAAGCAAACATGGAAATCTTGGAGCTAAGAAACAAAAAAGAAAATTTGGAATTTGAGTTGAAAGAGGCAAAGAATCACATTGTTACACATCAGTTCTGATTTGATAGAGTCACAGTTATATGCATGGAAGTGTTAGCTTGTGGTGACTAATCAGGAAAGTACTATCCAAGAAAGTACTGTACACTTTTCCTCCCGACCTCGCCGGGGTTCGGGGCCGGGCCGGGCCCCGAGTGGGGGTTTGGGGGCGGCAGCCCCCAAGAGCAGGGGTTCGGGGGCGCAGCCCCCGAGGAAATTTTTTTTGAGGCCGACTACTTTTTCGATTATTTGGGCCGACTACTTATAACTCATTCTAACCCTAAAGCGGGAAAATATTGTATAATATGGCTTAGGGTTAGGGATTTTTTACGAAGTATGATTTTAGTACTTGCAGCAGAATTGGGCTGTAAGGGATTACGAATTGTAATCAGGTTGTAATCACTGGATAATAATAATATTGGACTCGCTATTGGTGGACGTAGCCCAAGGATTGGGTGAACCACGTTAAATCTGTGTGCCATTGTGTTCTATTCTGTGTGGTTTATTATTTTCTGATATTAGTTATATTTGCACATAATTGTTATTTCTGCCTTGTTAATCCTAACAGGAAGCTTAAAGGAGATACCAACGGTATTGGATTCAATGAAGCACAAAATCAGATTGATGACATGTGAGAAAAGATGAAAGCACCAAAAGACATTACAAATGCTAAGGAGACTGGAAATCAGACTGAAGATAATGTTGAACCATCTAAGGATGAGTGCAAGCTAGTAGACCGAACTTGTTATGCTTGTAACAAGCATGGACATATTGCAAGGGATTGTAAAGAGGTAAGACCTTTCAATGGTTACTGTTATTCATGCAATAAATTTGGTCATAGAGCTATGAATTGTAGAACAAGTTAGAAGAACAAGACTCAAGATAATCAAAGAAATTAGAATCAACCAAATGCAATAAGTTCTCAGAGTATTACATGTCAAATATGTAATTATAATGATCACTCAGCTAGACAGTGTAAAATGGTAACCCATATCAATGAGCTAAGGAATTTAAGGCCTCCAGTTATTTGTCACTCTTGTAACAAGGCTGGACACATCTCAAAGTTTTGTGGATCAAGAATGGAAAGTCAGGAAAGCCCTAAAAAGCCAACAATATCAATATTGAATGAAGAAGGAGAATTCAAGTTTGTGAAAGCTACAGAGGATGTGAACTTGATTTGGTCAGAGGCAAAGAAGGATAAAGTTGATAAGCATGTATTGGATGCATCTGCAATGGACACACCCTCTACATCTAGATGAATGACCCTCAAGGTCATAGGGGGAGCTAATTTAGCTCTAGTCCCCTGCGCGGCCAGTATAATCACCCTTAGAGTATGCGCCTTTGGATTTAATATTTTGGAGACTATTTGATGCTATGTGCAAGAGCGCACTTCCTGATCGATTGCATGATGGAAGTTGGAAATTCTCAGTCGAATTATGGTTTATGCAGCAAGCATTAATGGCAAAAATTTCACTTTATAGTATACAAAGACTTACAGATCACTCATTGAATTTGAGATAGAGTGATTGGAGACCATAGAAGCCTTAGTAGTTGGATTGTGAAGTGTTGGAGCTTGCTTTACCAGTGAAGAAGTGTAATTGATCAGTTGCAAAGCCCTAGTTTGACATGATGATTCAGAAGTCTTTGAAAATTGATTTGAAGAGTTAACCAAGTTAGTCATGGCTACACCTGTTGTATTTGATGTCACGGAAAGGAAGAGATATGTTTTTGAAAGGAACCCTTTTAAGTCCACCTTAGATGACCTAGAAGGTGCATTTTCAAGAACCCCTATGGGCATCATGCATGTTGAAGACATCCGTGCATATATATACTATAAGAAGGAACCAGTTGGACTTGATAAGATAAGGTCGCACCTTGAGTCCATGATGAAACTAGACAAAACATTCCTAGATGAGTTCACACATTTGGAAAACCATGCCATTGTTGAGTATGCTACGGCATATGAGCTTTATGAATTTGAGTGGACCAAGATATTACTAAGTAGGATTCATGATGACCTATTCTAGATAGGTGAAGTGCCAGTTAGAATCATAGGAGAACTCATTTATGAAATGAAAGGCCTCTCTAAGACAGGTGCCATTCTTCCAGTGGGAAAGGATGTAAGGAAATTAGTTGAACATGCATGTAAGTCCAAAAGTGATAGGAATGGTATGACAATTGAGCCTATTGAAGAGAAAGACATCAAATTGATGTTTATGATACTAGGTTACAGGTTTCAGTACACCAATAGGGTGAATAGTGTGTTTGCAACCACTATTCTTGCAGCAATCAGACTTGTTAGAGAAAATTGAGAGTTCAATCTGTGTGATATTTTGTGCACATAATTGATTGATAACATTAGAGCCATCAAGCATGATAAGACCAAAATATTCAGGTTTGGGTCTCTAATCATTTACGTGTACTTCCATATACTTGGAAAGGTCTCAGATTTGCACTTAGACAAAAGTATGCATACAATGCCTCAAATATCTCTTAAGGCATCTACTAAGAGCACATTGAAGGATTACATGGAGCTATAATTGAAGACATTTAGGATCAAAATGTAGATGAGGTACAGGATACCAGAAAGTATTGTTGAGAAATACAAAGACAACATTTGTTTTATGGTAGAAACTGACATAACATGTACGGAAGCAGTTGAGCCTAGAAGAAAGTGGATCCATCCACTTGGTTATGAGGTAGAAGAACCAATCTTGGAAGGATATGCACAATTATTACTATCAACACCTAAGGACCCTAATGAACCTAGATGGGGAACTTATGAAGAAAAGACAAGGGAAGTTGATGCAGTTCTGAATAGTGTAGCAACTAAGAGGAAAGCCTCTAAGATTACATCTGAGATACTCAAAATTCATGGTGTAACACAAGTAGACCTAGAAAAATCAAGAGAAGAAAAGATAGCATTGGAGATTGAGAGCGCATCCACAGTGGAAGCTAAGAAAGATGATCCAAAAATGAAGAAAATCAAGATTGATAAGACTGATGACACAAATGAAAAGGAGAGTAAATATGAAGATATCTCTCCTGTGCCCAAAGAGACAATTGATCTGGATACCACATCACCTCTAGAATACAAAAGAATACCAAAGAGGAAGAAGGAAACCAACACAAGTCATCCATCCTCTAGGACTACTAGAAGTTTGAGGAAGAATGCTCAAGCACCTCTTGAGGTAGGTTTCAGACCTAGTCTTCAAGTTTTGAGAACAAGGATTATTGATGAAGGTAGAATAGATCAGATAGGAAAATTCTATGAGAAATATAGTGAGATTGATAAATCAGAAATCTATGGAATGATAATAAAACACATGCTCAAGTTCAAGAAGACAGTCCTAGAACTTAAAATAGTAATTCCAGATAATTTGTGGAATATCTTGGAATTCTTGAAAAGACAAGCCATTGAAGAGGATCTAAGAATAAGAGAAAAGATTCTAGATGCAAGCCTCCCTGTATGTTCTTTATAAGAGAAAACATTATTGTTAGATTTGGTGAAGCTGCACCTCAGAACAAAGTTGAGAACACTACACATAATGGATAAGAACTTTGAGTTAGTAACTAAAGAGATAGAGAAAGCTTTTGAGACATTTTTTTTGGATAGGCACATGTACCCACCTACTGCGCCCACAAATCAAGTGCCCTCTAAGGAAGACAAGGAGTCAGAGACCACCAATGTACCAGTAATAGGTCCTCAGGAATTAGTGCCTATAGTGGTAACACCTATAGAGGCAATGAAGTCTGCGCCCATGACTGAGACACAAAAATATGACACAATCTTTATTGATAATGTAGAGATAGCAATGGTGGCCACATACAATGACTTGGATAAATTTGAGGAAGCTTTTGTAAGCACACAAGAGGATGAAATTCTATGCGTTGACAATTCACCTAAGCTACAAGAAGAAGTGTTAATAAAGGATCTAATAGGTGAAGAAGAAGAAAAGGAGATAGAAAAAGATAAAGAAAAGGTAGAAGAGGAGAAAGGGAAAGAAAGTGAACCAACAAATGAGTCATCTATTGAAATGCCTATAAAAATAAAGACATAAGTGATGGACATCACTCCTATCACTCCCATACCCTCAACATCATTGTTGTCAAGTTTGACACCAGACTCTACTAGCTTGGACTCTTGGGGAGAAGAAGACCTAATTAAGATCAGTGTCCTTGTTATGGAGAAAGCAAAAGAGAAGAAAGTGATGAGGAACCCTCTGTTTGTTGAATCAGTCAACATTCTAAACAACTTGCTACCTTCAGACAAGAAAGTGTCTAAGGTTCATTCAGTTGATGATGTCAGTGCCATATTGATAAACTTCAAAGCAAACTTTTCTAGCTTGGAAGAATATGCATCCCAAGTTGCAGAAGAGAAATATATGAAGAAGAGATTGAGTGAACTAGTTGGAAACTTTGCATTTGACCTTAGTTCATTGAAGATTGGTCAAGCATCCTTAAAGGAGTTTGCAGCTAAGGGAAGGAAGATCATAGCTGATTGTATGAACCAGGATAAGCTAAATGCTGATCACTACAAGAAAATTCAGGAAGCAGAAGCAATGATAGACAAAATAAGGAAATCAGTGGAAGATCCCTCCACTGATGTCAACATGTGTAACAATGTGTACTTGGGGCAAATAGACAAAATAGAAAAGGCTAAGAAAGAGATGTCTAAGATAAGGGCAAGGTAAACATAGATTGGGAATGCTCTTGCGTCCTCTCTAGATGTACTTAATCAGAACATCAAGGAGATCAATGCCACTATGGTGACATATGATCAAGGTCTGAGTAAAGATTTGGAAAAGATGGAGAAGTTGACATATGCCTTATGCACCCACCTACAGATTGTCAATGCATTGATAGCATTTTGGAAACAAGAGATCCAGAACTTGCAGATTGCTTATCCGAATGTACTTTCTTTGTAAGTACTTGTAGATACACTTTTTTGAGCACCTTTTTCATTAATGTCAAAGGGGGAGTATTGTATGTAGAATATGGGGTATTATATATGATGTAAAGAAGAAGTATAGTACAGAGTATAAGGGAGATATAAGTTAGAGTATATATTAAATAATTTTGTATAAGGGTACAGTTAGTAACTTCACCATATTCCTTTGTTGCCATTAATGACAAAGAGGGAGATTGTTGGAAAGTTGACTATACTATTGTATATGACTAGACATAGTGTTTTCATTATGGCAACAAAGTCATATAGAGTTTTGGAGTCAGCGCACATTATCATAAGGTCATAATATGGCTAAGTATAGAAGACTGGACAGTTAACAGAGTACTAGAAGATCAGAGCATCAATGCACATGTGTATGACCGAGTTATGGTATGCACCCTTGAAGTTAAGCTGGTAAGTGTGTATTCATGCTAAGTCTAAGAGTGCATGATGAGATGAGATAGTATGATGAAGATACAGCTAGTTGAAGTGGTACAGACAGTGAATGCCAGAACAAAACAAAGTATGCAACCGACTGTTAGTATTTTGATTAGTGGTTATAATAATGTTTTGTAAAGGCTATGCACCTATCATAATTAGGTTGTAGACATGTAAACATCTTTGTTTGTAAACACGCTTGAGCCAATTCACTTGGAAGCGTTGTATGTAACCGGTTATAGGCCGACCTAGTTAACTATTTTGTTAGCACATATAAATATAAGATGCACCTTTGTAATAAAGCATGGAAGTGGATATAGAGACAAGATAAGTAGAGTAGAGACATGTGAAGTAAAGATGGAATAAGTTAGAGCTTTACAAGGGGTTAAAGAATCAGTGCACAAAAGGAACTGTTCAGACAAGCAGTTTCACAACACCAGTTCATCCAGCAGATATAGTGTGTATCTGAGATCAGAAGGTTGTAGCCTTCACCACTTGAGTAGTGAGCTCTAGGACAGTGTGTCCCCACCCCTAACAGGGTTATTGTAAAAGTGATACAGGAGCATCTTGGGTCTTTGGCAATCTTGCATCAACCAAAAACATTTTCTGATTTCTGTACCTGTTTGTTGTTGTTTTATTTATATCTTTGCATTTGATGGTTTCATGGTGTGAAAAGCTTACATTATGTTGAGGACATATTTGGGAACCTTCTCCTATGAGCACATAAAGTTTGGATGGACTGTTTCAAAGTTACCGCTATTTTCCTTGCTGTTGGAACAGTGTTTTCCTGCAGTTTTGGTGCTGATTGTTCATGTTGGTTCTCTTGATCCATAAGGAATTTTATTTTGCACACTTAAGGAATTTAATAGGACCTAAAATAATACCATTTTCCAAGAGTGCAGCTTTCAATTCATTATGAGTCAAAAGTTATGGCCTTTTTGGCACATGACCTATTTTCTGCCAGTTTCACGTCCGAGCGGTTCCTGCAGTTTTGGCGCTGATTGTTCATGTTGGAGACCTTGATCTATAAGGAATTTTATTTTGTGCACTTAAGGAATTAAATTGGACTTAAATTAATATCATTTTCCAAGAGCGCAAACTCCAATTCATTATGAGTAAAAAGTTATGCCTATTTTTCCTCAGGACCTATTTCCTGCCAGTTTTTGGGTGAAACGTGTGGTGTTTCTTCTTGCGATGTTCCGTGTGCTCATATGGGACCTTGCACACTTAAAGACATGTTCTTGGGTCAATTTAGGACCTAAATCCAAAGGCACATCAATTTATATTCATTCTAGCATTAGTTTTGGTTTAAATCTTGAGACTGGACCTATATTGTAATTAAATGCCTGACTGGCCGACCTGTGGCTTAGCTGGCTATATAAGGAGTCTAGATTGATGTAGTAGATCATCAGGGAGATCATGGGTGAGATATAGGAAGGATTATCAAGATACATCATTGGAGAAAAAGATAGGATGCAAGTTGTAATTCTGAATTCATAATTCTCATTGTATAAGGCCAAAACCCGGAAGGCCTCACAGCCGGGCATGTTGAAAGAAATAATATAATTCTCTGTTGTTGCTGCTAGTTGATTGTCTCATATCCATTGTGTTTCCATTGATTTCATGTGATATTATATTGCTTCCATTGTGTAACTTTGAGCAAGGGCTTGTTGTGGATTCAAGTGGACTCAATTCTGCTTGTATCTGCCTTGCCCCTGCGTCAAGTGGCATCAGAGAAAGTTCTTTCTTGTGGATTGGATCATGGAGAACCCTATTGGATTTGGTTGTGTTAGCTCCTTTTCATGTAGAATCACCAATATAGTTATCAAACTTGACTCTCAGGTTCCCTAATTCTGGATTCTTACAAGGAAAAGGCTAATTGATAAGGACCAAGTCCTTCTTCTACTTTGGGCTCCACAGACCCAGGTGGGTGTTCCTATCTTCAGAATCACTGCTTCACAATGAAATCCTATAGTGGATCAAAGGTTATAGAAATGATTTACTAATGCCTCTTGCTGCAACTGATGCAGAGCTTAGAAAGCCAATCCACGATATTAACAGAAGTAAACACTCATTGCAGAAAAATGGCAAGTGTGACAAGGATAAAATCCTTCTTTTCGAGCTTTGAACTTGGGTAGGTTAACCCATGTCAGATCTACTTCTTGAAAGGATCACAACATTAGTTTATATCCTTGATACAAACATTATCTTCTCAGTCATTCAAACATACACGAAAGTAAATAATCATTTAAGTTTTGTTGATGATGAGATCCCTGCAAATCAAGGATAGACCAGTGCCTTATCCTTGGGTATAGAGTCAAACAGTGAAACATACATTTACAGAAATCTTCTAAATGAAACACAAACAAATCCCAGATGAAATGCCTTACAATTCATCCTCTCTTAAACACATTTGATCATCAAATTCTTGCCAAATTCCTAAGCTCTCAGAAATTAACCTAAAGACATTACCCTTTCCTTGAAAGGAGCTAGAGATTAAAATCACAGATACCTTGTAAATGGTATATCAAAACTACCTTACAGATTCAATACACAAAAGCCACAGAATTCAAACAAGAAGACAATTGAAATCATGCAAGGGAATTCTATTGTATTCCAGTAAAATTTCACTGCATCAATACATTTCAAAATCTAAAAAAATATTCTAAGATTTCAACAATGGAGCCAAGCCTCCCTCTACAGTATATTTTCAACCTCTTCTCAAAAGAGTAAAAACTTACTATATATAACATAGCCCTCTTGGAATCCTCGAAAGGATGCAACAAGCTTGGGATGGTTAGAAAAGATCCTATACTAGAGACAAGATTACAAACTGACAAACAGATTGTAACAACACATTACAAAAATCTTTTCTCAACAATTCCGCAGGTGGCATCTTTATCTAAAGATATTTCAGAGTAGTTGTTGAATTCACTGCATGAATGATGACCACCATTCCAGCTAACTTACATCATCCTTTGTTTGAAACTTGCTCTCCCTCAATTTCTGGATCAGGTGCCATCTGCAGCTCTATTCTTCCTCTTCCTCTATAAGTTGGACAACTGGCCTCTTTTTCTTCTTTATTGTTAGCTTCTCCCAAGCTGCTACTTCATCATTCGATGGCCAGTTGTAAGTCTACAATTCTTGTAACAAGCTGACTTGCTTGTCCCACATGGAGTTAGTTATATTTTTGGCTTCTACCACAAAGCGTATGCAGTCATTTTCAATTTTAAAAAGACTGTCAATGATGCTATTACACCTCTCAAAATCTAAAGTATTGTCATTATTAAGGAAAGCATCTTGTGTAATCACCAACTGATCCATTGATAGTTTCCATTCCTCCAACTTGATCAGGTTTCCATTGTCATCACATACCGCAGGAAGATACTTGCTATAATGTTTATCAAACATAAACAACTGAACCCTCACCTGGTTGGACTTACCTTTAAAAAACTTTGAAACAGCATTGATTAAGCCAATCTTCTCAAAAACTTATGTAACTACTCCAGGGATCTTAGGCTTATGCTCGTGTAGGCTATCAAGTTTATCAAACAAAAAACTTCTTCCAGACCAAACACTATGAAGTGGCTCCAAAGTAGCCAATGATTCATTTATCTTTCTGTTGGTCTGGTGTAATTGGCTAACTGATTGATAAACTGTATCCATTTTCTCTATTATCTTATCTCGCCTGTATTGCACAATCTTTGACATGGTGTCCAAAGATGCCTCTATCCTTATCTTATCTAAATCTTCAGTAGGTCCCTCAGGTACTTCTTCATCAATTTGAATTGGGACCTCAATCTGCATAGGGGGAACAACAGCTACCTTCGAAGCTTCTTCTAGCTTAACTTTTATCTCTGCCAATTCATCTTCTAGCTACTTGATCTTCATCAATTTTAAATCTCTATCCTTGGCCACCAGGTTTGCACTTTCAAACAACTTTGAGTACCTTTCAGATAATTGAACTATTTTTGCCTCATTCAGGTTAGCCCAATGAGTCACTGCCTTAGAAACTTCAAGGTCAGTTGTATTTTGCACAGTCCAAATAATCTGATTCCCTTCCATTTTATCCTCTATACTCAATAGGGATGGCTTTTGAGTCCTAGGGGCCATGGACCACATTGCAATAGCTTGAGACTTAGGGTCATAGCCACTTCCTCTTATCATATCACCAATGTGAACCTCATATGACAGGCTGCCCTACGATTGCTTTCTTATTTGATCTATGATGAAAATAGAAGTCAGATCCCATCTTGGAGTTAATAGCATTCCACTTGACTTGACCAATTGTCTAGCTTCATCTACAGTTATGGGATCAAGGTTGGGATCAAGGCTAGGATCATAAGAATTTAAGGCTCTTAATGTCTCTTCACTTGGCTCCATACCTTCAGGCAGAAGTTTCCTCACTTCTTGTTGCTTATTCCAAACAAGGAAACTCTTGAATTCATCAGTTTTAATAAACTGGTCATCACTCAAAAATTCCTCCTGATAGACCTCTCTGATATCCCTTTCTAACCACAGGGACTGTTCCTTATCTGCTTCATCAGTGGCCACCTTCTTTCCTTCTCTTATTGCTTTTCTCAATTGGTGATGGTAAACCCTATCACCTGGCACTAGAGCAGATGCTCTATCAATTGTTCTCTTTTGTTTTTCCTGCCTTGAAGGCTCTCCTACCTCAAGCCTCTGTTTCTTCAAGGGTGGCTCTGGAGTATCCCCTGTTTCTGGTTGGTCTTCAACAGGCCTAACACTTTGTATATCTTCCATTTGTGGCAGGTTGTTCCCTTCCTGTGGCTCATCAGAAAAATCCTCTTGATCAGAAGATGAATAGTCTTTCCTTTTCTTTGGTTGACTCTAGTCAATCAACTTCTCCAACTGATTTGATAGAGTGTCATGAATCTCTATCATCTTGTCAATTCTTTCTAAATAGGGAAGGTCAAGGAAGAAACCCTCAAAAGGAAGTTGGACTGCCATCACTTGTTTTGACAAGTCTATCAAATCAAAGTACCTGCTCCATCTCTTTTTGACCTCATCATCATCAATGATATTTCTGACTACATCTTCCTTGTCCAAGCCTTCATGTTCTTTGTTCACACCAATGTTTGGGATGTAGAACATCCTGGCAGTTTTGATAAAGCCCTTAGGATCTACATGTCTACAAGCACCAGTAGCCATTTTGAACTGATTTAACCATGCAGTAATTTGAGGAAATGCCCTCTTTCCTACCAGGAAGTCACCTACCTTGAATTGCCTAGGTGTGAATGTACCCTTCCTGTGAGGGGCTAGAAGTTCTCTGTCTGTCCACATCAACTGCCACACAAATTCCAAACAAGCAACCCTTGGAGGCACAAATTTTGGTAACAGATGAGGGGGTTGGGGGCAACCGTAGACTCTCAAAATTGTAGCATTCTCCCCCAAGTAAAAATCACCCCAATTGTGATCTCCCTCCCATTTGTTCACAAACTGCACTGGTCGTAGGAGCCTGAGGACCCTTGGGGATATCCTTGTAGTGTTGATACCTAACATCCTTATGAGAGGATACACAATGAAATTCTGAAAGATACAAAAATTCCCCTCATTGGAAGTAGAATTCCACTTCCTCACCCATAATTGCATTGGATTATACTGGCCTTCAAAGTTGAACCTTGGCTTCAGCATGTTCGAATCAAAACTATTAATATTGAAGAACAAAATTAAGTGCATTAGTAAAGAATAATGCATGAACTTAATTGGGCTCTTACTATCCTTGATAGAAATCAAAACCTCATGCATTCTATCAATGATATACTGGATGTAATCATAGTCAGTATTAACCAAAGAATTCTAGATGTCTAGGATAATCATCAAAAGATCAGCAGGTAAAAACTCTGCATCCCCATCAATTCCCAAAACCCTACACAACCCATAGCAAGTTTGCTTCATGTAATGCTGAAGGGATTTAAATTGGTAAGGGGCATTCATGTGAGCAGGGAGGGGAGCTGTATACTTATCTTGTTTTGGGATATGCTTCATTATTTGGTCCTTCACTATCCCTATGTTCTTCTTGTACCTCTCCTTTTCTTTACTCAGGTTGATTTCAGTAGAAGTGGATGTATAAACATTAAAAGCCTTCATGAACGAACCCCTATCAAGAGTAACCAAAGCTGACTGGCCCTCTTTCCTAATAGTCTTAGAAATAGGGTCGTAACGCCTAGCTAGAGCAACAATTAAATCCGCATCCAGGAATACATTAGGCACTACTAATTTCCCTAACCCCAAAGCCCAACCATTACATACAGGGATATGACTATCTCTATTTTTATAAAAGAAATTGAAGATAGTATAACCTGTGGTATCCGGTGTGATAGGATCTCTGCAAAACCCTAGAACATCTTTGAAAACATCATCAAGAGCTCTTTTGTTTTGACTGGAACCAGGTAGCAATTTCAAAAAATCGTCTGAATAATTAGGCTTGCCCTTGTCTTCACCACTTTTAGCCTTTGCTTCACCACTTTTAGCCTTTGCTTCACCGCTGGAAGATGCTGCGCTTCTCTCAGGTTGACTCATCTTTGCTATAGAATTATCTTCAATCTTTGCTGGATTCACTTGGCACTCAAAAATCGCTTCAGAATGACACAATTCTCTTCGAATGATTTTGGACATAGGAAACAATGAGCTTAACTTATTTATCAATGCAGATCAAGTGTGTACCACTACCACAATCATTGCAAATCTCCTTAATTGCTCCCGCATTCAAATTCACATGTCACCAGTTTTCAAAATGGAGCTAGCCGATGTACAGATGTTGACAGATAGATTTTAAAAACTTGAAAACAAGGCAAAGAGGCAAATGATTAAGATCCTACACTTTAAACCTGTTTACGTCATGCAATCTTCCTTTGAAACTGATTGGATGGCTCATTAGTTTACTTTCCAGCTTGATACTGTACTTTATCCACGCAGGCAACAGTCCCTTTTCTTTTCTTTTATTACCTTTTCCAACTGGGCCCATTTAGCGAATCCGCGACTGAAAGCTTCTCATGATCACTGAATGCAATGTTAACCCTAGCATATATTCAGAGAACTAGCGACCAAAGCCTTCGTGGGTTCTCGAAATGCAATCCTTAACTCATGATAGTTTTCATGAATTAGCGAACATAGTGACACCCTTCGAGCACTTGACTGCAGTTATTATTTAGCGAACCAGCGAACAAAGCCATCTCGCATTCTCTTAATGCCGTGGCTAACTGTTAAATATTTTGGAGATTCAGCAAACAAAGGGTTCGCACATTCACTTAATGGATCACTTAACCGCTAAATTACTTGGAGAACTGGCGAAGCCTTTACTCTCTGAATCGCTGAATCTTTACTTTACCATCATCTTTATTCTGAGATTTTGAATGAACCATTGATCTTATCGATGATCTACGGCTATCGCCAGTTCACTGAAATATTTTATCCTTGGTCATTTGATTATGAGATTTAGTGAACAAAGGGTTCGCTGAATCGCCAGATCATATTAAACACCGAGTATTTCAATCCGTGATTAAGTGACTGAAGACTCAAAACTTAGCCAATCCTTTTATTCGCGCATTCGCCAAATGATTATGCCCTTTACCTTTTCCTTTTAGAGAACCTGTGACCACATGATTCGCTGAATCGCTAAATCATTTAGCTTCTTACTAATTTATTCCGAGAACAAGCAAACACTTGAAACAACCCGTTCTGCCAAATTCTTCATACCAAACTGTCAGGGCCACCAAACTTAGAAGTCTTTACACAGTCGCTCATTCACCAAATGAAACATGTAGGACCCAATAATATCTGAGATTAAACCACAACCGTCGATCCTGACAATGATCTATGGTATTCACTAAGTCGCTAGGTTATTTTGCCCTTAACCGCTAGATTCAGAGAATAAGCGATAACCGTTGTCGCCAAGTCACTGAGTGTAAGCAAATAATCACCAAGGAATACACGAATTGGAGATAATGCATTCGTTGAATCACCAGATGTTTTCTGATAACCACCGGATATTTGGAGACTATGCGAACAAAGACAACACTTAGCATTTTTAACATATTCTCCAGTTCACTGAATGGTTGAGGTGTTAACCAAGAGACTTAGAGACCACGCGACTAAAATGACGTTTGGACAAAAAATTGACTTGTTCGCTAAATCGCCGAATACTATATGAGACATGCTATGACCTTTTTCGATTCAGCGAACACAAAACATTTGACACGTGCACGATTTAATCAGCTTAAGTGACTTAAACAAGTAACAATGAAATAGAAGAATAAGGGCTAATCATGAGGACTTTTGCATGAATTTGACATTTTTCAAGGACAAGACCTAGGGTAAGGATTTTTGAAGTGGGCTATGACAATTTTTTGAAGAAACTCCGACACCTGTACCTAGGAAAACTTCACAGACCAGAGGACTAGACCAACGTTTGGACAAAAACCTCAAAAAATTAAGAATACTCCCAACGGGTTGTAGGGTGGCAGATCTGAGATCTGACCTATAACTTGCAGAAGGTTACGATCTTGCTGGAACCTGATTGTTAAGATGGTTCATGGTAGAGGAAATGATAATGCTATCATGGATATGTTGAGGCAAATTGCAACTAGGCTTGAAGCTGTAGAGATAGCCCAGAGAAGAGGAGCACATCTTGAAGATGTTAGTGATGAAGAAGAAGAAGCAGCACCTAATGCTGAACCTGAAGTTGAACAAGAGGAGGAAAGACTTTTGAGAGTTTTGTCTAAGGCTAACTTTAGACCTACAGTTGAAGTTGCTTGCTATGATGGAAGACTTGAGACCGATACACTTTTGGATTGGATCTCTGAGATGGATAAATAATTTGAGTATGAAGGTACTCCTGATAATAAGAAGGTTAAGATAACAGTCACAAAGTTAAAAGGGCATGCATCTCTTTGGTGGGATCATTTGCAAACTGAGAGATAGAAGAGAGGAAAAGAAAAGATCAAAACATGGATGAAGATGCTTGGAAAGATGAAGAAGAAGTTTCTTCCAGATGACTACCAAGTTAGTCTGATGAGAAAGATGCAAAATCTGAGACAAAAGGACATGAGTGTGAAAGAATATACTGAGGAATTTTACAAATTGGATATCAGATCTGGACATGTGGATGATGAAGTTGAGAAGGTGGCTAGATATCTAAATGGCCTAAGGACATCTATTCAAGATGAGATTAGTTATGTGAAGATTGATAGTGTGGAAGAAGCATACCAATTTGCTTTGAAGGCTAAAGAAAGATTGACAAAAAGACATGATCAAAGACAGAGAGGAAGAGGTGGCAGATTTCAGAGAAGTAGAGGCAGATCTGATGGAGAAAGTAGTAGATCTGAAAATTCAGTACAAGATAAAGGATTGGAAGATGACCCTGCTGGTAAAAGAGGTAATTACTCTAGAGGTAGTTATACTGGTTACTCTAGGAATAACAATAATGGTAGAAGAGAAGAGAGATCTTGGTTTAAAGGTACTTGTTACAAATGTGGTGAAGAAGGACATAGAGCTTTTGAATGTACTAACTCTAGAAAGAAGACTGGAGGTAATGGTAGAAATAATTTGGCTTGTGAAGTAGTTGAGGAAATGTCTAATGAACTTGAACATGGTGAGAACTTGATGCTAAGAAGGATCTTGTGGAATGAAGAAGCTGATGAGGAACCTATTTTGAGGAAAAGTTTGTTCAGAACCAAATGTAAGATCGCTAATAAATGTTGCAAGGTAATCATTGATAGTGGAAGTTCTGATAATTTGGCATCTGAAGAGCTGGTTAACAAGTTGTAGTTGCAGAGATTGAAACATCCTAAACCTTACCATATTGCTTGGATCCAAAAGGAGCATAAACTACTTGTAAGTGAACAATGCCTTGTTAAATTCAAAATTGGGAATTATCATGATGAAGTCTTGTGTGATATTATGCCTATGGATTGTTGTCATATTCTTTTGGGTAGACCTTGGCATTATGATAGGAAAGCTTTGCATGATGGTAGATTGAATCAATATACTATTTGGATGGATGGAAAGAAACAAGTGTTATTGCCTTTGGTAGAGAAGTTTGATGAAGGTCATTGTACTACAGTCAGAGTATGCTTGTTTGATGATAAAACATTTACAAGTGAAATGAAAGAACAACATATTTGCCTGAAGCATAAAAGTGGACAGTCAAATAAGGTTGTTGATGCCTTGAGCCAAAGAATAAGTTTTCTAACAGAGATGAGAGTTGAGCTACTTGGTTTTGATGATTTGAAGAGTTTGTATGAGTCTGACATTGATTTTGCAGAACCTTGGAAAGCTTGTAAAGAACACATAGTGAGTGATAAGTGGTCTGATTATTTCATTCAAGAAGACATGTTGTTTAAAGGAGTTCAGTTGTGCATACCTAGAGGATCTATGAGAGAGAACATAATGAAGGAGAAACATAGTGGTGGACTTGCTGGACATTTTGGGATTGATAAGACAGTGAATTTGATTTTAGAAAGATACTTTTGGCCACAGATTTACAGAGATGTACAGATTTACAGAGATGTACAGAGATGTAAGAAACAAAGAACTTGACTGGTATGTAAGGGTTATTCACAGCAAGAAGGCATAGATTTTGAAGAAAATTTTCTCCCTATTGCTAGAATAGAGGTTGTAAGATTGTTCTTGGCTTAAGTTGCACATAAAGACTTCAAGGTATATCAGATGGATGTGAAATATGCATTCTTGAATGAGGATCTTGAAGAAGAGGTATACATAGAACAACCAGATGGATTTCCTCTATCCGAAGATAGAAACATGGTATGCAAGTTGAAAAAGGCACTGTATGGACTAAAGCAAGCTCCAAGGACTTGGTATGCAAGGTTAGACAAATAATTACTTCGCCTTGGTTCAAAAAAGGTAATGTTGACCATAATTTATATTTAAGAACTAGTGAAGATGGAGTTGTGATAATTGAAATTTTTGTTGATGATATTATCTTTGGAGGCAATGATGAATTGTGTAAGAAGTTTTCTAAAGAAATGAAAAATGAATTTGAGATGTCCATGATAGGTGAAATGAAATTCTTTCTTGGATTGCAAATAATTCAGAACAAGAATGCCATTTTTATTTCTCAGACTAAGTATCTTAAAGAAATGTTAAAAAAGTTTGGAATGGAAGACTGTAAACTAGTGGGGACACCCATGGTGATCAGTAATAAACTATCAAGTAACAATGAGACTCAGTGTGTATTTCAGACCAAGTACAGTTTAATGGTTGGTGGATTACAATATTTGATTCATACCAAGTCAGATATTGCTAATGCTGTTAGAATTGTGGCTAGATATCAAGCATAACCAAAAGAGACACACTGAGCTATTGTGAAAGGGACATTCAGATATCTGAAAAGGACAACTGAATATGGCCTATGGTATGATAGGAATGATAGTTTTGAACTTCATGCTTATACTGATGCTGATTGCGTATGAAACATCGATGACAAGAAGAGTACTAGTGGTGGTGCATTTTTCCTTGGGAAAAAGTTGGTTTCTTGGCTAAGTAAAAAGCAAGATTGTATAGCTCAATCTACTACAGAATCAGAGTATGTTGTTGTTGCTATTAACTGCATTCAAATTGTTTGGATGAAGCAAATGATGAAGGATATTAGAATAACTTTTGATGAGACAGTTTTTATCTATTGTGATAACATCAGTACAATGAATATGTCAAAGAACTCGGTGATGCATTCTAAAATTAAGCATATCTCTATCAAGTATCACTTCTTGAGAGACAAGGTGGCAGAGAAGGAAATAAAGTTGGAGTATATTAGCACAAAGGAATAGATTGCTGACATCTTCATAAATCCATTTCCAAAAGATACCTTTGAATATATCAGAGGTATGCTTGGGGTTCAAGCCCCTCCTAGTCAAAATTAAATGATGCAAGGATGCATCAGTATAGAGGTTTTTAGAGCCTTATCATATTCTGGACTTGATGTAGGGATCTACTCCATAGGGGGAGTGATCGCTGAAGGAAGCTGAGAAGGACAGTTGATGACTTATGGCACCCTTTTCCATTGTTGTCAAAGGGGGAGTGTTGCTATGAGAAAATCCCTGATGTATGGGGAGATTGTATGGAGGTATGCTATGTGTACTGTTTGGTTGCAAAGCTTTGGGTTGATATGACTTTCGGATAATGGATTTTCCCATATGTTGACATTAATGCTAAAGGGGGATATTGTTGGATATTGCTAATGCATGGGGAGGTGGTTGAGACATTTTATATGTTTAATCACTACGTTACTAAATGGGTATTCATACTGTTGTCATTTGTGTTTTGTCACTAATGTTAGCATATGTTTCTGTGAGGAAAACAAACTGGTTATTACAGTGTATGGACATTGTACAGATATTTCAGATCATGCAAAGTTAGCTGAGAGTTCTGGAAGATGTTGTGATCTTATATCCAAGATTGCATCATGTAATGTTGCATATTGGATGAGTTACATATGATTTGGTGAAGACTGGTTACTAGATTGTGACAGTGGAAGTCGACAAAGATAGTCTCTGTGTTTCTGGTATAACATACAAAAGGTATGGACTCAGTGTATGTGAGCTTGACGGATGAAAGACAAGGTACTGGAGTATGTTTGTTGGTTAGCGCAAGGTACATAATGCTAGATGATGTCAGCTATGGCGTGTGTTCTGGAGAAGACTTATTTGGGAGCCAACTTTAGAGATGTAGCGTGCATTTTGGTTGGAGAATGTGAATTAAGGACGTCAGTCCTTAATTGTTGTAATGTAATCATTGTATACTTATTTTAGACACCGTGTGTATCTTAGCAAGGGTCTATGTAATTGTTTGTAATTAGGAAAGCCTTATGGGCCGACCTGTTCATGGAAATTGTAATAGGGTATATATGTAAGATCTTTTCTTTGGAAAAAATATGATGAGAATGTATGTGATGTAAAGAAGATTGTAAAAGTTGAGATCTTGTGTTTGCTAAATGTAGAGCAGAGGTTTACTGGTGTACTTCATTGGAACTGATCAAGAAAAGATAATTACTGCCAGACAGTTTAAAATATTGTGTATTTCTTCATATACACTTGTGTTGTGAATAGTGAGTTCTGAAGGTGGATTTAACCTTCTTTGGATAGTGAGCCTGGGCAGTAAGCCCACCCTTCTTTCTTGAATCCTAACAGGATCTATCCTCTAACAAGGACCATGTACTGTAATATTTCAATAAGCTCCTAACAGGGCTAAATCTTCTAACAAGGATACTATACTCTTAGTACAACATTTGTGGGTGCTAATTCCCACCAGGGTTTTTACCTTTAACAGGGTTTCCCCGACACCAAAATATTATGTTATTGTGTTGGCATTCATTGTATTCATTGGATCTGATATTGCTGCTATTCAAAGTTTAAAGTTTAATAATCTTTCATACAACTGATTCACCCCCCCTCTTAGTTGTATTGTGGACTATTATTCCTAACATAGGGAAGAGAGATAATGAGAGAGGGAGAGAGTTAGAGAGTGAGAAAATTAGGGAGAGAGATAGAAATAAAGAGGGAGAGAGTGAGAAGGATAGGGGAGAGAGATAAAGAGAGAGGGAGAAGAGTAGGGGAGAGAGAAAAAGAGATTAGGATAGTGAGAAGAGTAGGGGAGGAGAGAGTGAGAAGACTAGGGGGATAGAGAACCTTTTAGTGCATGTCCTATGACATTTAATGTGTTCCAAGTGGTCCTAGGATCCCTTAGGACATACTTTATGGTTCTAATGTGTCGAAAGGGGTCATAATGTGTCCTAAGTGGTATTATGACACCTTACAACCCATTATGATCCATTAGGACACATTAGAACCATAAAGTGTGTCCTAAGAGGTCGTAATGTATTTTAAGGGGTCTTACGACCCATTAAGACACACTTTATGGTTCTAATGTGTTGAAATAGGTCATAATACATCGTAAGGGGTCCTAATGGGTTCTAAGGGGCATTAGGACCCCATTTAAGGGTATATGCACAAAGATGGGGGACCAAAAAGGTGCCACATTCCTTTTTGGCCCCCCAACAACCATAGTGAATACACACTAAAGTTCATGTGCGCTATAGAAAACATGCGCTATGGCTTGGGTTTCCCAAGCCTTAGGCTTGGGTAATTAAAAACATAGCATGCACATGCTACAACATGCATGCACTATGGTTTGAAATGAGAGAGGGGGTGACAAGGGGAGAGAGAGGGAAGAAGATAGAGAGAGAGAGAGAGAGAGGGGGGAAAATATAGAGGGTAGGAAGGTGGGAGAGAGTGTATGTATGTGTGTATGAGAGAGAGAGAGAGAGAAGAGAGAGAGAGAGAGAGAGAGAGAGAGAGAGAGAGAGAGAGAGAGAGAGAGAGAGAGAGAGAGAGAGAGAGGGGGGGAAATATAGAGGGTAGGAAGGTGGGAGAGAGTGTATGTATGTGTGTATGAGAGAGAGAGAGAGAGAGAGAGAGAGAGAGAGAGAGAGAGAGAGAGAGAGAGAGAGAGAGAGAGAGAGAGAGGGTAAGAAGGGGAAATATAGAGGGTAGGAAGATGGGATAGATTGTGTTTGTGTGTTTTAGAGAGAGAGAGAGAGAGAGAGAGAGAGAGAGAGAGAGAGGGTAAGAAGGGGAAATATAGAGGGTAGGAAGATGGGATAGATTGTGTTTGTGTGTTTTAGAGAGAGAGAGAGAGAGAGAGAGAGAGAGAGAGAGAGAGAGAGAGAGAGGGTAAGAAGGGGAAATATAGAGGGTAGGAAGGTGGGATAGATTGTGTGTGTGTGTGTGTATGAGAGAGAGAGCTCAGAGAGAGAGCCCCATAGACATGATTTAGTTTAGGATGTTTCCTTTTAGTGTAATAAGGAGATAGGTCTTTGAGATCATCTTCATGTGTTTTGGTCCATCTTGTGTGGTCAAAGGTCTCAAAGGTGCATCTATAAATCTTTAGATCCCTTAGTCCATTTAGGACCTTGAGTCACTAGATTTGTTGGGTGAGTTAGGTGTTTTAGAAGTTTTGTGTTGTTTCAAATGTTTTTGGATCATGTTGGTCGTATTTCATCATGTTTAGGTATACCTGTATTAGATACAAGTTATTTGGGTTCAAAACATAACCAGATGTAAAAGTTGCTACAAATGCAAACACAATGTTGTTGAGAAAATTTTCCAAAAGTTGCTCGGGAAATTCAAAATTGGTTCCCAAAAGTCCCAACTATCCAAGGATCAGTTAGATCACTTGGATGTATGTATTTGAACTTTTTCTAAACATTTTTTGAAAGAGGGAGGAATTATTCAGAAAATATTGATGAATTTTTGTAGGAATAAAGTGGATTTTCTGGGTATTTCTTTATTTTACAGACTTTGATCAATCCAATCCCAAATTGATCAATTAGGTCTATAGGACTTTGTGAAGGTTTAAGGGTGCTGAAGTGGAGTTGGTACATAAAATTTGATTGAAGAAACAAGTCATCAACTTGTAGAAGTAATAATCCACCAAGGACACTTCTTGTAATATACTCTGCATCAGAGAGAGAGAGAGAGAGGGAGATAAGCCGAGGAAAGGGTCCTAGGACCATCTAAAACTCATTAGGAAACAACAGGTGTACTAGGCATGAACTAGATGGAAATTAATCTTCTATATTCTATGAATTCCCAATCTCTCTCTCTCTCTCTCTCTCTCTCTCTCTCTCTCTCTCTCAACTTCTCATCCCTCTCACCTCCTCTGCCTCCCTCTCCCCCTATCCTTCTCTCCCTCTCCCTCTCCCTCTCCCTCCATCTCTCCCTATCCTTCTCACGTTCTCACTTTCTGTTCCTCTCTCAGCCCCCACCACCTTCTCACTCTTTGTCTCTCACTCCCTTAAGCCTTTTCTGGATACATTATGTAGCGCTATTCAAGCCATAAATTTGAATAGCGCATATGCACTTTGTAATACATTGGGATCCACCAAGCCTAAGGCTTGGACTTGCCTTGGAGATCCAACCCAAAGGCTTGGAGGATTCAAATAGGCTTGAGACATTTTTTGAAATAGACATACAAAAAATTCACATCTTAAAATTCACATATTTTTTGGTGTGCTCCTCGTCAAGTTTACTCGTGGTTCAATAACTTTAAAATAAGATGACATGATATTGTAGATCTCTTTGTTAGCTATTTAACCATATAATTTATTTTAAATTCTAATTAAGTTAAGCTTTTCATCTCTAATTTCTTTTATATGTATGTCTGATTTTTGTCAAAAACCAATGTGTAGTATTTTGGGCATAGATTTTGGCTCGTTCATCGAATTTTGCAAAAACTTACTTTTTTAGATACTAGACTCCATTATACACACTTTAAAAAAAAAGAAACTTTCATTTTTTTATTAGTTTTCAATGATTTTAGGGGGAGCACACAAAAATTTCACATTTTCAAGATGTGCGCACTTTGAAAATTCATAACAATTTATACATTCATCAAAAAATTAGCAGAAAAATCTGGGATAAACTAAGTGGTGCTAGCTAACTTCTCACAAGAGTGATTAATTTTTTTTATAAAAAAAGTTAACATTTTAGGGAGAGCACACCGAACGCTATGTTATATTTTTTCACAAAAAATAGGACCACTTTTTGTGCTCCCTTTTTTTGAGGGCCTTAATCTGCACCATTTTCAAAATGAATTAGTAGTTTAGAAACTAGATTCAGACTATTACAACTCTTTTTCTTGTCGCATCTTAAAATTTTGAGTCTAACTGTCTTCAATTTCTTGTTGAAATTCAAAGTTTGCTGATTTCAGAAAAAAGTGGTATCTTATACCCCCTTTTTGGTCCCCCATCTTTGTGCACTTGCCCATAACCCATTATGATCCATTGTGACACATTATAACCATAAAGTGTGTCTTAAGGGGTACACAATTTATGGTTCTAATATGTCAAAAGGGGTCATACTGGATTTTAAGGGGTCCTAATGGGTCCTAAGGGGTATTAAGACCCCTTACAACCCATTATATGACCCATTAGGATGTATTAGAACCATAAAGTGTGTCCTAAAGGTTTGGAATGTGTCCTAAGGGGTCCTACAACCCCTTAGAATACATTTTATGGTTTTAATATGTTGAAAGGGGTTATAATGGGTCCTAAGGGGTAGGTTCCCTTAAAACCCATTATGAACCATTGGAACACATTAGAACCATAAAGTGTGTCCTAAGGGGTCGTAATGTGTTCTATAAGGTCATATGACCCCTTAGGACATACTTTATGGTTCTAATGTGTCGAAAGGGGTCATAATGGGTCCTGATAGCTCATAAGGTGTATTAATACCCCTTACAACCCATTATGACACATTAGGATACATGTTAGAACCATAAAGTTTGTCCTAAGGTGTCGTAATATGATGTCCTAAGGAGTCCTACGATCCATTAGGACACACTTTATGGTTCTAATGTGTCGAAAGGGGTCATAATGGGTCATAATGGATCCTAATGGGTCCTAAGGGGTATTAGGACCCCTTACAAACAATTATGACCCATTAGGACACATAAGAACCATAAAGTATGTCCTAAGGGGTCGTTATATGTTCTAAGGGGTCCTACAACCCCTTAGGACACACTTTATGGTTCTAATGCGTCAAAGGGGTCATAATGGGTTATAATGGGTCCTAAGGGGTATTAGGACCCCTTACAACCCATTAACACACATTAGAACCATAAAGTGTGTCGTAAGGGGTCATAATGTGTTCTAAGGGGTCATAATAGGTTGTAAGGGGTCGTAGGATTTCGGAAGCTTTGCATAATAAGATCATGAATTGTGGAAACCATATGCCTATAGTTACTTAGTAATTTTTTCAAACTACATTATTAAAAACTATCCATCTAACCATTTAAAAAATATCAATTACAAATAACAAAGGCTCCATGATCATGTTCATCTCATATATTTTTTACTTTCTCTTATTTGTTTACCACAAACATGTCATAGAATATGCCATCAATAATGCAACTCCTTAAAAATGCATATCAAGAAAAAATATGTTCAATAAAATCTTTAAAAAAATATAATAAATATTTCATTTAACATCATAAGAAACAATTTTCAAATTTTACTAGCATAAATTATGAATTATATTGTACTAACCTCATTACTTAATAGTTTACCCATTAACTTTATGATATTTAAAATCTTGCATTGTTATCACTTAGAAATGAGAGCTTGTACATCTAAGCTTTATTTTACTTATCATTATTATATTTAATAAAAATAATTTTTATTAACATAAAAAATTAATTACAAATAAAATTATGACAATGATTAGGATTTTAAAATTAGAATTGTTAAATAAAAGTATGTATTATTACAATTATAATATAGAAATTAATAATTAATTAAAATATATTGTGTATTCTTTTGTTATAGAATTACTTGTTTTGTTTCATGATTATAGTCTTTATACATTATAGTGCACACTATGTTTTTAATCAATGATGATTATAGATCCCTTTTCTTTTTTCAATTTTATAATTCTTGTTATATTATATTGCATGAAAAGGGCCAAGTGTAAGAAAAGGGAGGAAAGTCTAAGGTGGCATTCAAATGCAATTAAGCGACTTGTATAGATGTTGCTGCCCTGTGTCCTCCCAAGCGGGCTTCCTTCATGAACATGTTGTAGGAGTTGAATGAAGACTGAAAAGGGGTTCCTCCTATGCCCCCCGTGTAAGGTCTTGTAGATTGGACCTGTGTGCTGGTTTTTTGTTCTCAAAAATTCCTACATCAATTTCTAATAATTACGATTCTTGGACTTTTTATCGTCTTGGTGATGTATCACATGTAATCCAAAATATTAGAGCAAAAATACACACAATAGAATTTATAAATAAATAAAAAATATTTAATTAGTTTAATATTATTTTTACTATTATTTATAGTATTGGGACGAATTTTAAATACCCACCCACGCTAACTAACCTGAAATAGAAAAATCATGTAAATGGGTGAGGGCACCAATTGATTCTAACTGCAATTGATAATGGAGAATGTTCATTTGAATAAGCATTACCACAATTCATTACTAACATAAAAACACTTTCATCACGCAAGAGAGGTCATTACTCTAGCAATTAGAGAATAAACGAAAATTAGAAATTATCTTAAAAGAATAAGTACTCAAAGAAGAGGTTACTCTTGAGAGAGCATCCAAGAGGACAAGAGGATCCACACCTTGTGTAGAGTCGGGACCCATTCCTCCACGATAAAATAAAGCTATAATCCTTACTCCAGTTTCATCTTGAACTGAGTCTTGAGATGCTGTTGCATCAAGTAATGCATAGCATAGTAAAAATGATGACTCTTGATCAATTTTAGGATTGATTTATATTTTAAGAAAAGAAACAATGAAAATTTTCAAAAAGACCGTAATTTTTCCTCCAGCAATATGAAAAATATGCAAACATAAAACCCAAATTTGAGAATCACTGACCACCCATAAATACCTTCATATGCATCATCTCAAAAATCATTTCATAATACGAAAAATTCAGCAAACATAAAAGACATATTTCACATTTTTCAAGGAGTGACAAACCACAAAAGGCCTCAGACTATTCAATGAACCCATAGACTCTCTGCTGGTCTCGTGTTGGTTTTTCCTTGTTTTTGTTGCTAGTTGTTAGTTTCTTTTATTTTTGGATTTTTATTTTCTTAATCTCAAAGTTCCTTGTCTTAATGGCTGTCATGGAATAGGTTTAGACCTTTTCTTAAACTATTATAATCAAAACACTGTATAAACGAACAATATAAAGTTATTTAACTTTTTTTTAAACAAAATCTTTACCTTAATTTCTTTTTGTTTGCTTAAAACAAAATACCAATGTTAACAAACAAATTTGCTACTTCTAAAGTATATATATATATATACAAAATTGGACTATTTAAAAAAAAAAAAAGTGACATAACCAGTGAATTTTAATGGCTGCTAGGACCAATGTATAGTATCCATATAGGGTGAAGTAAAATGAAGCCCAATCTACTGATAGACCCAAGTACAGTATCCATTAGGACTGAAGCGTAATGAAGCCCAATACAGTGAACTAGCTGGTTGATAAATTCGGCCACTGTAATCATGTAGCTAAGCCAGAAATAAATTTCTTCTCCGTGTACCTGCAACTTCCTTTGCTCTGTATCCCCATGCTACTGAAATATTTTTGAATTTTTTATGGCTTTGCGGAAGTTTCTTGAGAGAGTGATTGGGTTTGCCAATCTAGAGATAGACTTTATAAATTGTGATATAATTATTGATTTTATTAATAAAAAGAAAACAAAAATTAAGGTTTTACGCACTAAAATAAGATCGATCACATTATTACTAATTAAATGTCTATCTACTGACTGTTTAATGTAAACTTCAAATCAGACTTAGAGAAGAATCTGGAGTTAGTTGACAAATGTGATCCGGCAGTCCCTTAGACTGTTTGGCCTCGTCATTAAAATCTTTCATTACATTTCATTTCTATTGACGACTCTATATCTAATCTACACTATCAGCGAGGCAAGCAATTATTCCAACAAGCCAATTCATTTCAGCAGAATTAATACGAGTTAAATTATAGAAAGAAAATAAATTATTTGAAATGAGCATAATCCTGCACGGTGGGACTGCCTGCATGAATTTGTATATGAAAATATTTGGTGAGGGTTTATTAGTCTAACTGAGGCAATGGCCATGCAAGATATCCAGACTCGCAGTTAAACCTAAAATTTTGGAAGGCTTGAATGCCATCCATTGAAACATTGTATACCCGCAATGTGTCTCGCAGCCTTCTCCACTCTTCTCGATCATCAGCTGTTGTATACTGTTGTAGTGAGCTTTCCCCTTCCTTGTATTCTCCGTCTATGAAAAATTTCTTGATGATTATTGACTGGTTCTCCTTAATCGTTGTGCCCTGTTGCAGAGAGCTTTCTCCTTTGTTGCCTTCTTCTTGTTTGAAAATGTTCTTCTCAATCATTTTCATCATGTCCCTTATCTCCTCCCGAACCTTTGTTAGATCTTCCCTCATCTTCTTCTGCTCTTCCAAAATCTGTTTTAGATCATCTCTCGCCGTGTCTGGCAAGTTGCCACTTGTCTTCTCCACTTCTTCAGTGTTGTTAAGGTTGTCAATGGTTTCGTCCTCATTTTCTGTGGTGCTCTTCTTGTCAGTTGGCCACCTCTCATGGATATAGTGCTCAACAATGTCTCTCAGAGAAGGCCCATCTTCACCTTTCCAATTTCTTAAAACCTCAAGCTTGTTCCATTTCTGCATCAGTGCATACAAAGTACTTTTATTTTTTGTTATAAGAAGTAAAATGTTTCAACTGAACACCATTGAGGTAGGATTAAAAAAATTGTGATGCTGCCTTACTTGTATAAGAGTTGTCATGAGGTTCCTCCATTCCCAGCATACGAAAATCCATGCAATAAGTTGAACCTGCCATCCTTCCACTGGGTCAGCATATTCAAGCTCAAAGGTTAGATACAAAATAGTCCATGCTAGCCGATGGTATGCCATAAAACATTTCCGCTCTCGAGGAAGTTTACTGCGTGCAGATCGAGTATTAAGATAGCGAAAAGCATTCATTTCTCCTTGGGTATACTGAAGGACGAGTAGTGCACTAATTATTGAGTAGAGACTTGGCTGTTCTCGATAACCTACAACAAACGTCAAGCTGCTAGTATAAATCTTTAATGTCTGGCATTAGTAATTTATTAGTCTAGTTATATTTATAAATCTTTAATGCCTGGCATTAGTAATTTATTAGTCTAGTTGTTATATTTCTTGTACTTTATTTAAATGGAGAGACGTTTTATAGTCAAATTAGGCATGATTATGTATATGAAATATAATACAATTCACATATATTTTATGAAGAAAATCATAAGTGATCTGGATTGGGAAACTCATAAAAAACAAAATTAATATAATATAGGAAGCTTATTAAACTTGAAACCTGCATCTTCTTCATCTATCTCAATCGTTGCTACTTCAATTCTGGAGGCTGCATCTTCTTCATCTGCTGTGATTGACTTTTCAAGGCCGGTTGTCTCATCTATCTCAATAGTTGCTTCTTCAATTCCGGAGGCTTCTTCTAAGAAACATTTTGAATGAAAACAGATTGTCAATTATGTGATCGTACATTGCACAAATTATCACCTAAAATTATCTCTATATTTGAATGATATATTTACCTGCTTTCTCAATTGTTTCTTTCAGTTCCGTTCGTTCTAATCCTTGTTGGGCCATATCTGTTCGGTGAAGTAACATTCTTAAGGTAAGGGCCATATATAGATTTTTCCAAAGAAAAAAGAGTTAAGGGCAATATTGAAATCAACCCTACGGTAATGCTTAGACCATAAGTCTTCTATTTGCTGTTCAGCTTATAAGGATTGCATCTCGAATGTTTTCACCTGAAATGCTAAGGGCTTTTTGTTGTTTAGCTCCAGGTTCTGCCAAATCTTTCTTTGTTCCTCCTCTACCTTCAAGCAACATTAAAGTGCAAAAAAAAGAATGCACATGTTTTAAGTGATGCAAATATTAAAAATGAGTAAACCCACTTGTATACAGTAGAGATACTCACCTAGTCTAGGTTTCTCTGGAATTGAAGTTCCAATTTGGAACTTTGGATTGGCTTTTCTATGCCCATAAGCACTGTATTTTCCTACACCAATAGGAGACCAGTTTCTACTATCCGGCATATATAGCTGGCTTTCCAAAAAGCCATTGGAGTCCTTGTCACTAGGGTCCGGTAAGTGTAGCGGCAGCTGAACTATCTTCCTTAAATATTTGTCTGCTAAGTCTTCACTGGACTTATCATCTTTGCTATTCATGTTCCCATACTTTCTTATTATTGCCCTTTGGATTATGCTATTTTCCATGCTCATAATAACATTCACTTGGCAAGTAGCCAAAACCAGATGCACTGCTGACAATAACTGTCAGAAAAGTGAAGTACTAGAAAATTTAGAAAATCAGAGATTAATATTTGATAATTATAACTACAAACGGACTTGATTTTTAATATTATATCTGCAGAATAACATTTTCTTCACAACGATCGAGATCGTCAACGAAAACTATTATCCTCAGATCATCCTTGCAAGCAGGGGGCATCTTTGGAATCTTTGTTCCTGGAACGTAGTTCTCATCCCAACTAAATGTTATATAGCACCATATAAAAGAAAATACCTTCCAAATCCAGGAGGCTCTATAGGAGAGTTGTTTTATCAAAAAATTGACATCAGAAATAACCTTGTTATGATAACCAAGGTTTTGGCTATGGTCTGGTAGACTTATATAGCTCTCGATTTGAGAACTAATTGGTGTAACAAAAGAGATGACTAACTTTCCCAAACCCCAAGCAATTACAATCATGGATACTGGTACACCTCCATATTTAAGTTTCTTTATATCTTTATCATGGACTTTACCAAGTACTAACCATACAATGACACTTAGAAGATAGCCACTACTACTGCCAGAAAAAATGGGAGGATCACTTTCAAACATATACTATCTCTGTGGTTTTTCCAATTATATATCCAGCTAGTCCTCAACTTGTGTGCCACCGTCATCACTGCTTCCAATTCTTTTGTTATTTCTACAGCGAGACCTGCCCATGCTTGAGTTTCGTTCCTATAATGCCAAGCATTATATTGTATAGTCAAAATAGAAGGTGTAGTCCCTTGTGTTAACTCTTTCTCCCGTCCCAAGACATCCTCTTCTTCAAACTGAATCTCACCAAACCCAGAGAAAATACGAATCATTAGTTAAAAATTGCATAGAAATGATGGAGTTGATAATTTCTTAAAGAATTTATAAGTTTAAATGTTTAATATCAAGTAGGTTGAACTTTCTGCTACTTAGATTTGTTGTCGCACTCTTAACTACCATATCGAACTTTAAAAAATTGCACAATAATATAAAATCATTAGAATCCAGACACCAATTGTGTTGATGAGTTGGAGTATGAAGGGGGCAAAAAATAAATAAATGACATTCAAAATAATTGTAAGTCTTGCTTACCATATCACTCCTGTCAATGACGGCTAAGGACTTAAAAATTTGAGGATATTTAAGTTGACATTTTTCTAAGAACGCATTAAACATGTAAGATGTATTATGAACATTGAAGAAAGAAATGATACGGACCATAAAAAACTGAAGTACAATAATAAATAATAAAAGTTTAACAATTTTATTACTTAATACACAAAAATATGACAAATTTTGCATTAAATCTCAAAATTACCATCTTTCTAATATATTGTGATTTTATTTTAATTAAAAGTGTATTATATATTTTAAAATTTTGAACTAAATAAATTACAACTTATTTTATATAAACAACAAATCATATATCACATAGTTTTAAAATTATATTATTCTGCCAATATATTATGGAAAAACATTTAATCTAAATTTATGTCTCAATATAAAATTTTAAGTTATTACATACTCTAAACATGATTTAAATCGATGCGGCTGTAAATAAGGGCATCTAATCTGTGAATGTACCTTTACCACGAAGTTCTTAACTCGTTTGATAGAGTAAATAATGTTGTCAATAATATGAAGGCCATCGCTCTTTTTAGCATCTAACCTCTCTATTGCATATGCTGTTTTCCTACGCCTGGCTTGTCCAGTTACAGATAATTTGGATTCGGCTGTTCCAAAAATATCATTTTTTTGAAATGGACTTGTGAATGCTAACTGTGCCGCTGTCTTCAGAAGAATGCTCTCTGTCTGGAAACACAGCAATTGGGATTAAAGCGAGTTCTAATAATATGAACTAAACGTGCTCAAATCTTTAGGAAGGATGATTACCTGAGCCATTACGCTAGACTTTCCCTTTCCCCATTCTCCAATTATTCCCACATTAATTGGAGATTTTATAGAAGGGTTTAGAAATAACGCGGCCAGACCAATGGCCAAGGAACTCCGCCCTGCCCAGTGTTATAACAGAAAATGTGAAGAAATATTGCCTATATTTTCGTGTTTGTTTTCTTGTAGATAATTACACTCGAGATAAATAGACCTACCAAGAGTATCCCTCAGAGCCGGTTTGTCCGATTCTAGTTGAACAGAACGGTCAATATTCTTAGGAACTGTGAGAAGAGAAATATAATTATTTCAAGTTACACGCTCCTTTGATTAACTGGGAAAAGAAGCAAAAAGGAAAGTGAAAAGAAGCAAAAAAAGAAAAGTTATAAGCGAACATACCATCTTTGACATTGTGTATTTCGTGTTCTGTTGTGGGAGAGTCTATCCAATTTTCATTGCGAAGGAGAGCAATATTTGCGCCCCTGGCAACGCACTCCCTTGCCATATCTAAATTGCCTAATCTTGCCGCTACTCTAAGCAAACCCGCCACCCCTATTCTCTCCAATAGTTCCCTTTTTTTCTGTTTAAGATATTTGTCAAGCAAAGGATTGGAGCGAAAACCAATTCCTTCTGCAGAAGCAAACAAAAGGAGACCCTGTTTATCCGATTCACAGCTTTCCAAAAGTAACGCAGCTGTTTTCACTGCATCTCCACCATTTGCTTGAACCGCAAAATGGAGAGCAGTCTTGCCACCACAGTATCTTTCGTTTAAGGCATGGGCTCCCCTTGCGAGAAGCATCTCAACAACTTTCCAATGGCCTCCACTTGCTGCTTTATGCAGTGCTGTTTGACCCAGCACGTCTGCTGCCTCTACATATTCCTTCCTACGCTCTTGTTTCGAAATCAGTGAAAGAAGCGCTTTCACCATGTTTAGATTGCCTCTGGCAGCAGCCACGTGCAAAGGGGTTGTTTGGTTGAAATCTTTCACAAAAACTGAATCTTGTTCACTTGAAATAAAGTAGTTTAGAACCTCGGGATCGTCATGAGGTCCAGCCACTGTATAATATATAGCACTCTGTCCATCACGATCCTTTGCATCTATCAGATTTCTGTTAATATCTAAAAGCCGACGACAAAGCTCTTTCCGTCCAAGGAAAGCTGCGAGATGAAGCACATTTCTTCCGTACTTGTCGCCCTCTAATGCTATCTCCCACTTTCTACTTCCTCGTTTTTCATCATGCAGTAATCTTTGAATAATCTTCAATGCCCTATACTCGTCTACCCCCTCGGCAGCATAGTGAAGCGCCGTCTTTCCTTCATCGTCTCCTTCAAATGGGTCGGCTCCTTCATTCAGCAGCTTTTCAACGAGATCCTCATTGCCCATTCGTGAACACTCGCGCAGTTTGGCTGTCGCTTCTTCCACGTTCGCCGAACGCCATCCGGGTTGAGTTCGGGAGCTCCTTGGATTCTTTCTCAAGGCCATATCCACCTGGCTACGTAACCGAAAATGTTATCTACATAGCAAACAGAACAATGTTGAAGCAGACATGAGTCAAGTTCAAATAATTTTTCACGGAAGAGGAGCGGTAAGAAAAGATGGGGTAAACGACAGAAGGCTTTGGATGAGATGGCGAGCCACGTAACCTTGGGAGAGGGAGGAGCAATCCTGTAGAATAGCCATGCCAGCAGACAGATTAGATGGGCACGGAGTTGGATTAGAGGGGTTGGGATGGCGACGGATTTGAGCTAATGATTTGCAACAGAGAAGGGATCAATCACAGGAGGCGGCTATGATCTGGGCTATTTGATTAATAGCACAAATATCGGAGGTTGGGATTTTTAGTTATGAGAGCACGAATAGGGATGCAGGGTGGGAAGCAACAGAAAAGGAGGCCGTGCTTAAGGATAGGTTATTCTACCAATAAAAAATACAAACATTTCTTCGCTAACTGCTTAAGATGCATGAGAAGTAGGAGAATGTTCAACTACTTTTAATGGAAGGTAAATAAAAAGTCATCCTGGCAAACTTAGTCTTAAGCAGTTCTCTTCTTTTCCTGGTTTGGACAATAATGAACTCACTCAAATTTTCAAATAGGTTCTTTGCTTGCGGAAAAGACTATACCATGACTTAGTTGTGAAGACATTAATTTAGTTGCTCTTAAGTGTCTCAGATTCAACAGACCTCCAAATGAAACTTAGAAATGTCTAAGATTAAGACAAATGTCATATGAGACAAAAAAATTATAAATATTTAGAAATTATCTAAATAAACTTATGCATAAATATGAATATGTCTTAAAAGGAAATCAACTAGAAGATAATACTTTTTACACCAACAAAATGAACACAAAAATTCTCTAACAACCCATAATTCTTACCTGCCATTAAAATCGTTTGTACGAAAGACATCTATATTTCTTGCTTTATTTCAATTTAAAAAAGTCATCTATATTCTTTTTTTCTAATTAAAAATAGAAATTACTTGCAAGTATAATGAGAATAATTTAGCTAGATTACCAACATATTTAAAGGAACAACTTTTACAAGAAGATAAATTTAAATTTTAGCTAAGAAAATAGCCTTTATTTTTCAACTTTTAAAATTTTAAAACTCCCTCCAATTTAAAAGAATTTTCTTTTACACATCATTTATATTAATATTACAAATTATTAATATGAATGATTACAAAAGCCTCTTATTTAGAGATCTTTAGAACGTACTAGAAATCTGTAATCTTCTGATACAGTCAATACTCATGAAAAAGATCTAGATGTCGGTAAGAGAAAACTCTAGAACAACAGTCATTATGGACAAAGGCTGACAATGTCCGTGGGAAGCTTATGAATTAAATACTTAGTTGACGATACATTGCAGTTTGGTGGTAGCAATTAATACATGTCAACACATGAAATGATAGGTTAAAAAAACTATTATGAATCATTATGGACGTTCACGTCACATTCTATTATGTTTATTGCATAAATGTCTTATATCGTGGAAAATACATGGAATGGCAGGTAAAAACTATTATGAGCTATTGTAGACGTTCAAATCACAGTCTATTATGTTTAAAGCCTAGATGTCCCACACCATGAAAAATGGTATACGTTGTGCTTGCGCTTTAACGCCACACAGCTGTTCCACATTTTATAACAGGAACTAATGAGTAATAATTTTAATATTGAATAAGGTTGCAATTTATAATAATAATAATAATGCGTGAGTATGTAACAACATTTTTAATTTAAAAAAACGCTCTGCAAGTGGTACTCTCTGCGGGCAGCGGCTATCCAGCCATATGGCTGGATGCATGTCCACTGTCATGCATCGTGGACAGAAAGTACCGTGCTGTTTTGAATAAAAAATGTGCTAGATTAATAAAAGAGTATTTAAATTAATTTTTGTATTTCTAATTTTTTTTAAAACTTAGTTGTTTTAATTTTTAACCTTTTTATACTTCGATAAGTTTTTATGCACTAAAACATAAAGTATATAAGAAATTAATTTTTCAGTTTTTAAAATAATTTATTTTATTCAATGTAATTGTTTATTTACTTTTTCAAATATTTTAAAGTTATATTAATAAAATAATAAATATATTATACTAGTAATTGCAACTAAGTTTGCAATTTTTACGTCGAATAGATGTTATGTTATTTAATTTTTTAGTTTCATTCTTTTTTTTGATACGATTGTTCATGAATAATTATTAAATAGAAGTAAATTATTATTTATTAGTGGAGGAAGGTGACCCAAATCAGTAAAGAGAATCATTGAATGACTTATATATAATTTAATGACAGTATATTTCGTAATAATAATTTGTTAGTTAATTTTAAATTGAATTGAATAATTTGATTTTAAATTTAAATATTGATAAATTTATAAGAATATAAAAATTATCCAAAATTTGAATGTATTTAATATAATTAGTATTTGTGAATATAAATATAAAAGTGTAATTTTTATTATGTATTTAAATAAATAAATATATTTATTAAATATAATTTTAAGTATAGAATAATTTATACAAATAAAAAAATTAGCAAGAAATTTTATGTATTGAATATATTTTCTCTTTGTGAATATTAATTTAAAAGTAGAATTTTTAATTTCTATTATGAGATTTGGCAACTACTATGATAAATTTTTGCAAAAGAACTATGGTCGCTTTATCTCTGGATAAAAATACCTTCAGTCGGGTGATATCTTAACGAAATAAATAATTGATATAGTATACAACGATTATGAGGTTCTCAGTTAGTCACTAAACCTCCAAATGCAAGTTGGCGGTCTATTTTGCGGGTCGCCAGATCTCCAAGTTATTCAGCGGTTAGTTCTCTTATTCTGTGGCCTGGCGATTTCAATGGTCGCATGTTCTCAAGATTGTGGCGATTATGTCTCAAGCAGTTAGCGATTCAGCGACACAGTTATCTCAAAGTCTCCCACTATAGCGGTTAAGTTATGAAAAATATGGCGACTTAGCGGGAAACGTTGGATGAAGATTTGATCGACAGTTGATCTTTAATTTCATTACTTGACCTTTGTTAAGAAAATCTTCTAGCGAGTTGGAGAATAAAGGTTTTCGCGCAGTTTCTAGTCTTAAACATAGTTAAAAGAAATATCTAGCGACATGGAGATAACTTCAGTCGCATGGTCACCAGACGAGGGTGAGTTAAGAAAAGATTTTTTGTTAGTTGGTTTCAACCGTTGATTAAATTTTGATCGGGTGGTGGTCGCCTAGTCTCATAATCAAACCATGTATTAGAAAATGTTCCAGTGACTTTGAGATTTGCCTTGTCGCTCAATCTTCAGGTCAAACTCAAGTTATGTTAGTTGTTGATCGATTGGGAGACTGTCTTCAATCTAATAATTTTGAAATCATGAAATCATATAGAGTTAGGTGTTGACCAAAATCTAATAATTTTGTAGCGACTAAAAGATTGACTATAGTTGCCAAGTCTCAAAATGGAAAAATTTAAGGGACAAAATGTCATCCAATTTTTAGATAAATTCAACAGGGTTCAAACTATTCAGCGACTATGATTCCTTCAAATAAAGTCATTTAACGACTAAAGTTTTCTTTTGTCGCCAGATGTCCAAGAATGTAAAGGAGGTGCCAAAGCTTTCAACAATTATGAGAATGTGTTATAGTCGTTAGGTCGCCAGAAGTTAAAATTTGATTACGTGTCATTTTCTTGGCTTACGACTACTAAATTCAGTTCTGAGTGTGCCAAGTAATGGCGAAAATGACATGATTTTCAGCTTTTTGATCTCTGATGGGTTACTGCATTCAATTCCGTAAAATAAATAGAGTTGTTCATCACTTATTTTGAAATACCTAGCATTCAGAGAAGCCAAAGCAATAGAATTTCCAGAGATTTTCAGAGCAATTTCAAAATTCAGTACATTTAGAATTTGCAGAGGAGTTTGAATTCTTAGAAAATATGAGCCAATTATCAGTTAGTGGAGCCACTACCACCAAAGGTGCTAAGGAGAAAGTTAAGGTAAGCTATTCAAATGAATTCCTCATCTTACTACCAGGGTCATCACAGAATAACAAGGTTAGTGATGAGTGTTTTGTCGATGAGCTTGCATATTGTAGAGATGCTAGAACACCAAGTGTCACTGGAATGTGTTTGTTCAAGTACTTTTATAAGAATTCTGATAGTCTGCTCCCGGTCTCGAGCCCTTGGACATCAGGGTTAGAAAACTTAATAGTTCCAGAGGTTTTCCTAGACGTAGATGTCTTAATTGTTTTGTCTCATAGCTATGATCCCCTATCCAGAACAATTAGGAAGGGTGATGGTTCTCCACTGGTCACCCTTGACCAAAATTCATTCATGAGAGCTTTTGGTATCCAGGTCCTAATGGCCATGGAGATTAATCTGTAGGCCCTAGCCAATAGATATATTAGGGAGGCTCTTGTGGTGGTGAAAGAAATCCAAAACCATGTTCCCTGGGAGAATAGGAATTACATTGCGCCCATGGCTGGGACAACCCCATTTTTCTACAAAGATCTTTGATTCTATAAAGTATATTGCATATAGATTATGCAAAGTTCTAGGGGTTGATGGTGGGGACAAGATCACCTCAGATCTCTTGATGATGGTTTTGGACTCCCAGAGTCTTCATGTGACGAGAGGATATGATTACATAGGATATGTAATAGATAGAATGCATGAGGATTTAATGGACTTGAAAAACCACATGTCTAGTTCTACACCTAGGTTTATGCACTATTATTTGTTGATGCATCTCATTCTGTATTTTAATTATGATATCATGAACATGGAGGGCCTTGAACCACAAATGATGTATAAGGGATAGCCAAATCTAGTAAAGTTTTGGATAAGGGCTTGGAGTCCTTCCTCCAGAAGTGATTTTTGTGTATTTGAAAATTGGATAGTTCAGCCTATCCTTCTCAGTTTGGGATTGAATCTTTCAAGGCTGTCCACTAAGGTTCTACAGCTGATTAAGCCCCAGCAATTTGTTGATCAGTGGACCAAGGGTCATAATTGGGGAGATATTTACTATGAAAAGGGTTATACTATGATTAGAGTATATGGATGACCTCAACCCCCCCACCTACTACCATTCTTTGTTCCACCTAGGGTGGCATTTTTAGAGTTTATCTAGAAGCTTATGCTGACCAATAAGGAGCACCTAGCTATACATAGAAAAGGAAATTTTACTCCTAGCCACTTCAGAGTGCATAGTATCACAATAGGCAAGAATGCCTTCAGTCAAGTGAATGATTGGTTAGGACAGTTCAGAATGCATGCTGCTTCCTACAGATATGTTGATACAGAGGGATTTCTTGTTCCTGCTAGAAAATATTATATCCCTAGCATGACTTTCAACAAGAGACATGAGGAATATCCCGAGGAGGATGTAATAAGAAATATAATAGAAGAAGAAGTGGTAACAAGATTTGACCAAATAAATGAGTTATATGCTATGGAGAAGCAATTGAAGCTAAAGGGATTGGAATTCAGTGGTTTCTTTCCCACATTGCCTTATCTCCAAAGGCTAGAGCAAATGATAGTCCAATTCAATATCCTAATGAGGAATTTTGAGGATCTAATTGATGAGAAAGAAGGAAGGAAGGATGTTCACTCAGAGTCTGAATATGATGAGGATAGTGATGGTGGCTTCTCGGTGCACAACATACCTGCTTTAGAATAGATAATATCTGAGAAACATGAGACTGGTCAGAATGTAATTATTGACCTAGCTGACGTGCATCTAGCTCCTAGGACACCAGTGAACCTCCTGCAAAAAAAAAAATTGCTAATTGAAGAATCTTCTCAAGTAAGAAAAAGGGATAGAGTGGGAGCTCTCTCAATGGAAAAGGTTTTCATGACCACCAGTTGAGGAAGAAGATAAGAAAGGAGAAAAGAATTCAAAAACTTGAAACAGAAGATGTTGAGTTGCCCTTGGCCCTGTGCCAAGATGAAAGAATGTTAGAACAAGATGCATTCTTGAAGGATGACAATTTTATTTAGTCAGATGAATTCAAGAGCTTCTTAATATGGCATAAGCAAAAACAAATTGCATCAAGTGTTCAGATCACTAAAGAGGGTCAAGTGCCTGATGAAGCAGTACAAACACTAAAGGAGTATGACCCTGAGAATGAGAAAATCACTCTAGACAAAGCTAGACAACTGGTCAGAGCTAGCAATATGCTACTGGTACCTAGGTGGAATTTATATTCAGATTTTATTATTGATCAGATCAAGAGACAAGAGGATATAATATTATCCTCGGAGATCCAAGTAGGAGAGATTATCAGAGGATTTGGGTATAGCCCAAGGAATCAATCATTGGCTCTATGGAGCCTATATCCTAAGGATAAGAAGCCTCAAATTTTGAATGTCAAAGAGCAAATGGATGGTGACAAAATTATATGGTCAATCCATAATACAAGAGACCTTAAGATATCTCAAGTGTTAACTCATTTTTCTAGGCTTAATGAAGACAAGACAAAGCAATTATCTGAGAGGTATGGTTCCTTATTAGAGGACTATAGTGCTCTTTTAAAGGATAGAGATATCCGAATAATGAAAGAAAAGGCATTGGAGAAATCTGTGGAAGATTTAGAGAAGCAGTTAATAAATACTCCCATAGCTACCCCTACATCAGCTGAACAACCTGCACTACTTGAAAATAAAGGTGTAAGTGAAGAAGAAGTTGTTGCAAATATAGAAAAGATAAAATTGGAGAAGAATGAGGCTATCCTACAAGCCTTACTAAAGATCATGCAGCACAAGATTGATCTATTAAAAGATAAATGTGATTTGGTTTTCAATGCTTATAATAAATTACCTGAACTACAGTTGGAGGTGGATAGTTATATTTCAATTTTGAATGGTTATTATGCAACTTGGTCGGTCAGAGCAACACTTTTTGAAAGATTGGTAGCTGTGCAATCTTTAAGAAATGATATACCTGAGATAGTTCTGCAAGTAGGTGAAGAAATAAACAGAATTAAGACCATATTGCCACTTTTTAAAGGCAAGGCAAATTATATTGAGACTAAGATAGCCATGCTTGGCTCAGATTTTAACAGGTTCATTCCTCTGATTAAAGATGCAGATGGTGCAAAGAAGAACCTCGACCAGTGGAGATCAGAATTTGATCTTTTCTTGCCTAGGAAAGAGACATTTCTTGATGAAAACAATGAAGTAGATATGGAGAGGTTTAATAACACTCTGAATGAAGCCATAAAGGCATAAATGGAGCTCATTAAAGTTGTAGCAGATATCAAGATGATAACATATGTTAGATGGGAGAGACAAAAAACACAGCTGCAACATGTCCAGAGTTATAAATGGCTGACAGAGGAAGAAGTAACTACGTGGGATGAGCTTACAAAGCCCAAGAAGATCAAATCTATTGTAGTTGACTTCGATATTTTGGATGATGAATAAAGAGGACACCTAGACTACCTAACACCTGACCTCAGAGCACAGGGATGATAAGCTATCAATAAGAATGGTGTAAGTTAGCCAGAATGGCGGTCATCATATCTCACAACAACTCAAGAAGCTATCATGAATATCTACAGACAAAGGTGTCAATGATCAACAAGCCAAGAAACAAAACAGTCCAAAATATTTATGTCTTTCCACTACCTGAGGGCTTATTGTAATTTGTTTTATATGCTTTTTTAGGTTTCGGGCTCCAACCATCTGTATCTTGTTGCATTTTCATTGATAAGAGAATTCCAAGATGGTTGAGCTATATATAGGATGTAGCCTCATTTTGTAAAGAGTTATAAAAAGATAATAGAAAAACTGAGTATAATTGCTATAGAGCAAACTTCTAAATTTTGTGTTTGAGCTTCTCAGCATGAATCTTTGTATGTAACTTACACGTTCATTTTAATACAAATATACTACAATTTTTATCTCCTATTATTGTTGTCTCTTTACTTGTATGTTTACTCTTGTATGTTTTATTTGTAAGGCACTTAAAATATACTATTCAGATTGTAGATCATTTGCAAGGCATACTGTTGTATTTCTTTTAAAATAACCTTGTGGGTTTGCATCTAAACTCTTTTGCCCATTGGATTAACACTGGTTTACTATTTGTTTCTTACAAGTTATCTTTCATAGTGCTAACAACACTAGAATTCATTTCATTACCAGTACCTTTTATTTTCATAATTCTCTCTATGTTTTGAAGGAATTGGATCCAACTGATATAATTCATCTTTGTTGATTCCTTGAAAAGTGAATCATTAGGTTTCCCTTCTTTAAAAGGAAGAAGGATGAGAATCATTGTCTCACTGATTTTTGGTATTCATACAATCATGGTTGATCTAATTAAGTTCTGTATGCAGTTGATTATGGCCATCTGCACAGTATTTCATAAGTTGATTCAATAAAAGGCCAAAAGCAAATCAGTGTCCACTTTCAAATATACTATGTAATCAGTAATTATTCAAAGGTTAACCTCATTAGGATTGACCTCAACAAAAATTACATACAAAGAAGGACACAACAATTATGTGAATTGTTGTCTTTAGAAAAACACCTCATGAAAATGGAAATTCCGTTTGGAAGATTTTTCCCCACATTGCCTTATTTGCAAAGGCTAGATCAGAATGTCCAAATTTCAGTCTTTTGAAAATCATCCTGGTAATCCTTTTATAAAAAATAAGGACTGTATACAAGGTTCAGATCTTTCCTACAAGAGACAAAAAAGATGTTCATATAAGACAAAGAAGATAAATATAGTACCATTCTATTACAATGTTACAAAATTGATAAGTTAAATGAGTGGTCAAAATTTTAACAACAAAGATGTTCAAAACATGTCAGGAGTAGTATCCGTGCTTGCTCTAACTACTTTAAGTTTCTTGAACCGATACTAAGTTTCTTCTTCACCTGCAAGTTTCTTGAATTGGGCCCTGTTCATCCAACCTCTTGTTTAAGTTTGCAATTATTTTATCCTTCTCATATACTCCCTGTCTTAATTCCCTATAAGCCTTTAGTATTGTTTCTAGCCTTATTGTGAGCTCCTCCTTTTCCTTGACTTCCTTTTCTGCTATCCTCGCTATGAGTTGTGCTGTTGCTACCACCATAACCAATGCCTTAACTATAGAAGTGTCAATGACTATTTTGACTATGAGGCTACCAGTGAGATCACCCACACTAATTTGGTTTCCTTTGTTTTTTCCATTCTTCTTTAAAGACTACATGAACAAGGCATGATGGTCATTACTGAAAGCGAGTCCCTTAATCATCTATTCTGCCTCCTCCTTGGTCTTGTGCATAGGTTTGGTCAGAGGTGATTGGGATGGAGAATAATCATCTTCAAATTGTTCAGGCCTCTCTTCTAGCTTTTGTTTCTTTGGAACAGGTAGGGAATCAAAAACATTCTCAGGCTTTTGAGCCTGACATGAGTCTGGAAACTCTACAAATTCTTTATGCTTTTCCACCTATTGTGATGTAAAAGGGATATCTTTTTTTTTCTTTCTTGGTTTTTTATTGTTAGGTTCTGGAACTACCATATTGTAACCACTTCTCTTTTGCACCATATATTTCTCCGGGGGCAGTAAATTTGCAAATGTTGTTTTGTTCAATATTGATTGAGCCTTCTTTGGGTTCTCATTCATGGCTTTCTCCTTTTCTCATTTAGGATTTGTTAAATAGCCTGAAAACAATCCATGATAGTGTCTATCTTCTTCCCATAGGATTGATAATCTTTAATGGGTCATACCCTCTGTCAAATTGTTGGACAAAATTCATCATTTAATACAATCAAATTTACTTATAACTACCTTCAAAACGCGCTTTCACCCATTAAAATTTGTTCTTCCATTTCAGATTTAGCTGTTCATGGCTACTACATCAAAAAATAATTATGTAAAATAAATGACTTACCGAAATACTTCTAATAAAAAAGTGTGCCTACTCAGTATAGAAAACTTTAGTCGTTAAATGACTTTATTTCTTCTGGAGACTTGGCGACTATAGCAAGGAATCATAGTCGCTGAATAGTTTGAACCCTGTTGAATTTATCTGGACACTCGGTGACCTTCTGTCACTTAAATTTTTCGATTCTGCGATTTAGAGACTATAGTCAATCTATAAGTCGCTGCAAAATTATTTCCTGTTAATCTTATCTCGAGACTTGGTGACAAAAGTGCATCAAGAGATCTAGCGACCAAAATGAATCTCCCACTCGTTGAAGCATGTTGACTTTTCAATTTTTTTCTTGAGACCTCCTGACTCACCTATTCGAGGATTCAACCATTCAAGATAAGAAAACTCTGATTTATTTTTTCTGGAGATTAAGCGGCTATAGTGAAGTCTGCTTATTTTGTCAACTAATCAGGAAGAGACACGTCACAAAAATTTGGCAAACAGATACTCATATTTATTCAAATTTTTTATTTCAGTCAACACCTAACTCTATATTATTTGGCGATTACCCGACTAAAGACAGTCTCCCAATCGCTGAGCAACTTACTTAACTTGAGTTTGAACTGAAGATTGAGCGACAAAGTAAATCTCAAGGTCGCTGGAACATTTTCTAACTCGCGGTTTGATTCTGAGACTAGGCGACCACCACCCAATTAAAATTAAATCAATGGTTGAAAACAACTAACTGAAAATCTTTTCTTAACTCACCCTTGTCTGGCGACCACACGACTGAAATCATCTCTATGTCGCTAGATATTTCCTTTATTTATGGTTAAGATTGGAGATTGCACGAAGACCTTTATTCTCGAAGTCGCCAAAAGATTTTCTTAACCTCAGTCAAGTAATGAGATTAAAGATGAACTGTCAATTAAATCTTCATCCAATGTTTCCCGCTAAGTCGGCATACTTTTAATAGCTTAACTGCTACATTGGGAGACTTGGAGATAACTGTCTTGCTAAGTTGCTGACCGTTTGAGACATAACTGCTAGAATCATGAGAACATGTGACCATTGAAATCACCAGGTCACTGAATAAAAGAACTAACCGCTGAATAACTTCAGGATCTGGCGACCTGCAAAATAGATCACCAACTTGCATTTGGAGACTTAGTGACCAACTGAGAACCTCATAATCATTGTATTCTATATCAATTCTTTATTTCATTCAAAGATCACCCGACTAAAGGTATTTTGATCCGAAGATAAAGCGATCATAGTTGTTCTAAAAATTTTTATCAGCGAACTGCCACTGCCTCATACTTAAGTCACTTCCGACAAATTCACCAGCGCCACCGAAAATAAAATGGAAGAAAGTACCACTGGTAACGAATTCGTCAGCTTCGCAGAAAGTAAAAAATATAGCAATGAAGAAATAAGCAACGCGTGTCTTGTAAACCGCAAACCTAACTCCGGTTGCTGGCGAGTTAATCAATAGCTCTGTAGTCGGTTCACACAGTGGAAATATTACAATTGTTGATTTTTTCAAAATCCACGGACGATCTCGATCATTTCAATCATCTTGCATGCGTACAGCTTGTTCAACGGCCATCGATCGAATTAACCCAGGCAGATGCATTTCATATAAGAAATGCCTTCGGCGTAATTAACGGTTACATATTAATTTTCTATTTAATTTTTAATTTTTTTATAATAATTATTATAGTATAATGTATTATTTTATAATTTAATAATTTTTACTAATTTTTTATCTATTTTTTTAACTCTTGGCTAATAGATTTTAAGCCACGTCATCAAATATGATGCCAGATCAATATACATTTTGCAACATCTCTAAAACAACCAAAAGAAATAAGACTAATACATTGATGTATCATCACATGATTTGTTACTTTTAAGAATTAAGGACTAATTTAATTTAATTATAAGTTTATTAGTGAAAACTATTAATATAATATTGTTAAATAACATTATTATGAAAGTTTTATATAATGTATACCTTAAATTACTAAAAAATATATTATATATTATAATATAATAATCATTAAAATAAATAAAAATTTAAAAAATTAAACATATAATTATTAGTAAAATATAATATATAATTAATCATTAATTATTATATTTATTATTTTATTCATACAACCTTTAAATTATATTAAAATAATAAATTAAATAAATAAATTATTATGCCGTAGACTTTTCACTATGAAAGTGTTCCCCCCTGATTTTGTTGATCCAACGCCTGCACATTATGGAGATGGCAATGACTGCCATTGAAAGGATTTGATCCATTTATTATTTTTTCACTTTTACACATCATCGACGTACTTTATGAACACATTGAAAAGATAGTTTAAAGCATCGTCACTGCTGGACTACCTATCTGGTTATCAGTTTTCGGCAGGTCACATACGGCAATGGCTAAAAGTGCAAAAATTTGCACCTTGTTCGCCGTGTCCTTGCCGTTGCCGTTACCTTCCCCCGTTAGCCCAGTCTCCCGCCCGTACTTTTAGCCATTGCCGAAAATCATGCAAGCTGACAAAGTGAATGCAGAGTTTGTTAAATAGTTTGTAAAAAAGACTAAGTGTCCCCTATGGTAAGATTGGCGTTTTGCAATAAGAATTTTATTTTATTACAATTATTTCATATAATTTAAGTTGTTTTATTTTTAATTTAAAAAAAATATTTACTATTTTTATTAATTTTAAAAGGTATTATACAAAATAATTTATTATTATATTTTAATATATATTATAATGATAATTATAATATAATAATATTTAAAAAAATTATTATAATGATAATTATTGTATAATAACATTCTTTAAATAGTTAATTAATAGTTATTCTAAAATATTATTATTAGTATTAAATATATCATACATGATTATATAAATATAGTAACAATTAATATTAGCTAGATTAAATTTAATATTATATAAAAAATATAATTATTTGATATTGATAAGTAATGATGTACTATCATTAAGATCAATAAATAAAACCTAATAAAAATAATTATCAATCAATATTATATAATATTTATTTAAACAAAGTTGAATTATAAATTTACATATTTTATATATTAAGTTGTGATGATAATTACAAATAAATATTATTATGGCTATATTTAATTAGTAATAATTAAATATATATCATCTTTAATATTTTAATATTATGATCATTATTATATAATAATATTTTTTTAAATTATATTAAATAGTTAATTAATATTTAATTTAAAATTTTAATATTAATTTTTATATAAATATAATAATAATTAATATTTATCAAATTAAATTAATATTATATAATAAATTTATCAATTATTTAATATTTTATACTATTACTAAGATTAAATAAATTAAATTAAAATAATATTAATTATCAATTAATATTATACAATACAAATTAAATAAAAGATTAATTATAAATTAGTGATCACAGTTACGAATCAACCCATTTTTTTTTTCTGGCTATTAATAGAGGCTCTTTAGGAAGCAACATCAACAAAGGGGTCATTAAACTCCTTACTAAGGAGGGTGAAACAATACTTATTGAAAATTGGAAATTGGTTCCATTGCTAAATGTGTTAGACAAGATTATTGCAAGGTACTAGTCTTGAGATTAGTGGATATACTCTTCTTTTATAGTCTCTATTCAAAATATCTTCATAAAAGGAAGATATATCCTCAAAAATCTCCTAACTAATTGGGAGGAAATGGAATGGGCAAGAACATCATAGATATTGGTCTTTTTTTCTTGGCTTTGAAAAAAAAATCATAGAGTTGAATGGTGATTCATTATGATGCCCCTAGAAGCCTTTGGATTCCCTACTAAATTATATCAAATGTTAAAAACCCTAATGAAAGATACTAAAACATAAGTGGACATTAATGGTTCAATCTCTACAAGGGTCCATTAGACAAGGGTGCCCCCTTTCCCTTACTCTATTTGTAATTGTGTCTACTATTATTTTCTTTTTGCTAAGGGACTCCTCCTTAAGCCCCAAAATAAGAGGATTGTCACTTCCCAAAAATGATGATCTTTTACATATTCAATTTGTAGATGACCTCGCATTATTTGTCAATATGGAATAGGATAACCTCTAAAATATTATGTGGAGGTTGGATCTATTTTGTAAAGCCTCTAGAGACAAATTATCTACTATAAAGTCAATTATACTTGGTTGCAATAGTTTCCTCTATGTGGTTTTCCAAATATGAGTTCCATTTAGGTAGGCCTATTTTGCAAGTAAGATATTTGGTAAATTAATGTTTTGTTAACTTGTGTCACAAGGATATGTGTGGGTGGATTAAGGAGAAAGTTAAGAGAAAGATAGCCAGATGGGACAAGCAATACCCTTTTTTGGTGGGGACAATACAAATATGCTAAAGGATTCACTCATCCTAGCACCTTTATTATTCCTCAATTTTTCTTTTCAACAGTTATCAAGTAACTAAAATTTAGAATAGAATCAAGAATCTCTTATTGTCAGGTGGGAAAGGTAAAATAGTTAATTAATATTTAATTTAAAATTTTAATATTAATTTTTATATAAATATAATAATAATAATTAATATTTATCAAATTAAATTAATATTATATAATAAATTTATCAATTATTTAATATTTTATACTATCACTAAGATTAAATAAATTAAATTAAAATAATATTAATTATCAATTAATATTATATAATACAAATTAAATAAAAGCTTAATTATAAATTAGTGATCACAGTTACAAATTAATGATAGTACATCATTACTTATCAATATCAAATAATTATATTTTTTATATAATATTAAATTTAATCTAGCTAATATTAATGGTTACTATATTTATATAATCATATATGATATATTTAATACTAATAATAATATTTTAGAATAACTATTAATTAACTATTTAAAGAATGTTATTATAAAATAATTATCATTATACTAATTTTTTTAAATATTATTATATTATAATTATCATTATAATATAATAATAAATTATTTTGTATAATACCTTTTAAAATTAATAAAAATAGTAAATATTTTTTTTAAATTAAAAATAAAACAACTTAAATTATATGAAATAATTGTAATAAAAAAAATTCTTATTGCAAAACGCATATCTTACCATAAGGGACACTTAGTCTTTTTAACAAACTATTTAACAAACTCTTTTATCAAATTCGATTTGACCTGCACGGCATTCACTCTGTCAGCTTGCACGGTTTTCGGCAATGGTGAAAAGTACGGGCGTGAGACTGGGCTGACGGGGGAAGGTAACGGCAACGGCAAGGACACGGCAAACGAGGTGCAAATTTTCGCACTTTTAGCCATTGCCGGTCACATACTACGGGGAAAATAGGAGTTCAGCACTGGTCTCGAGGCCCTGAAGTTGTCCCTTTTCCATGCTTTAGAATTCTATGGCAGATTGGAATTGACCAAAAATAGTAGTTGTCATCGTTGTGCGTCATCCGCCATCCATCTCTTTGGGGCTGCTTATTACCCGAGAGGAGCGGACAATTCTCTAGGTCTGACCTACAAATGGATGGGTGATAAATACCAATCATGTTCGTTCACTGTCCTCCCTGAAATTTATTTTTGGGTGTCGTTATATCTGCTGCTAGTGTTTGTATCCCTCGAATTAAATTAACTAGCCATCAGTTCATTGAGAGTACAATGCATGATGTTCATTAAATGCAGGTTCAAACTGACTTGGATAGCGCTCAAAATTTAATATCGAGTTGCACACCACTCAAAAAAATTTCAACGAATTAGTAAAATCTTCGATGAAATAGAAAGCTGGAGAAAGAAAGTTAGAAATGGTGAATATGAGAGAGATTCTGTGGCATAACCTTCAGTAGCACAAGATTGGTGTTCACATATATTTTGTTTGTGGGGAATCCCTTCTCTCCAGCGAATGAGTCAGCCCCAGTGATGTCTCATAACAAATTTTGTACATTATTATGTGTATACCATTTCTTTCGTGTGTTTGTATGGGGCCGTTTGTATGCAAATACCGTCATTGGAACAGATAATTTTTTTTGTGGTTTTACTTTCATAATACTGGATATGAGAGACGACATGTGGAAACATGATCTCCACGAGTTTTAGCATATTTCCCCCTTCAATTTTATTTGAACCCAGATCGATAAAAGAAAAGGTTTTTTTATAATTTTCTAAGATGTAGATCTGGACTGGCTCTAGTCACTTCGAGCTGCATGAGGGAACAGAGGTCGGTTAGGAGAAAATCCACTGCTATATGACTATAAATTTTAGTACCTAATTTATAAGAGATACCTTAAAAAAAATTATAGTAAGAAAATAAACTATTTCAAATGCCTCAGATTTAAAAAATATGGAATTGTATTATTTAAGCTTAACAAAGCAAGCTCCGACTTAGGTGTACACCATTGTCGTGAGGATATAAAATAGATCCTTCTTGTATCTGTTATAATGTTTTAAGTGCTATTTACAATCATGTTATATCTCACCCTTAAACCAAATAAAATAAAACTATGGATCTCTTTGTTTTTCATATTCTGCTCGCCCAAGCACTTATCTTAATTCATGCGTTGGTATTGAAAAGAAATTTGATTCTTCTCGTCAACTTTTAAAATGATTACAATATCAGTGATTTATTTTGCCCTTGTCAATTTCTCATTAATTTGATTCTCTCTCTTGCAAAAGGTTTCAGAAATTATTTATTACATAGTCTACTAAATAAAAATTTCAAGATGAATAGCATATTCACCAAGTCCTATGTTTATTTGACCAAACTTATTTTACATTATCTCTATGATGAATATGAAATGTCGCCCTTGTCAATTTCTCATTAATTTGATTCTCTCTCTTGCAAAAGGTTTCAGAAATTATTTATTGCATAGTCTACAAAATAAAAATGTCAAGATGAAAGCATATTCACCAAGTCCTATGTTTATTTTCAACCAAACGTATTTTACATTATCTTAATGACTATATGAAGAGATCTTCTCTTCTTTACCCTCATGCGGTATAGGGAAATATATTCCATGTATTTGACATATAGGAAATGATAATTAATTATTATAAATCCTATTAGATATTTTATTTTAAACGGTCTTCTCTAAATCTATTAATGTATATTGCATCCATTAAAAAGGAAAGAAGTACATAATGTTGAGGAGTAATGATATGATTTAATTTTGTGAGGTACTTTATAATAGATGTAATTGTGATATTGCTATCAAGATTCAATTGTGTAATTTTCATTATACATTAAAATAAAACAATACTTCTTATAAGATATACATATGAGAACATATATGTCATCCATTAAAAAATAGCGTTCATGGCAGCCACATTTCTCTTGAGTTTTACTTGGAAAAAATTATATTGTAGGACATTTCTTCTCTATCATCTGCTCAATATGGTGTATGGACAACTATTTTTAAATGTTAAGTAAATATCATTTCAATTTCTCAATCAATCAATTAAGGGTCGTAAATTAGCTCTTGAAGATTTTCGTTAGCCTATATAGAGAGAGAATAAAAGAAAATATACATATTGTATTAAACTAGAGCTTATTCGATAAACAACAAAATTCACAACCAAAAAAAATATAGGAGTTATATAATGAAGAATTTAATACATAAGTAAACTATGTGACTTGATAGCCTCCTTTATATTTAGGCATATCTATCTTCTTCTTTTATCAAGGAATTTCTTTTTCATTTTTTACTTAGAATACAAACATACAATTATAGGCATTGGTCATCTATACCTATCTATCTATTGATAGATCTCTCCCTCCCTCATTCACTCCTCATCTACCTCTATTTCTCATATTCTATATTTTTATCTCCTTGTCAATCCTCTCTATATTTTTCTATTCATATCTTTCTATGCCTCTATCTCCCTATCTCTCTAGCTCTCTATATTTCTCTCTATCAATATCTATCCATGTCTTCCCCTCCTTGTCCCCCTCCCCCTCCCCCTCCCCCTCTATATATTGAGATATATATCCCTCTCCCTCTTTTCTTCTCTATCCATATTCCTCTCTACCTATCTCCCCATCTCTCTACCCCCCTCTGTCCCCATCTCTTTTAATCTATTTCTCTTTCTCAAGTTATTTTTTCTATCACTATCTATCTCTTAGTCTCCTTCTCACTATATATATATATATATATATATATATATATATATATATATATATATATATATATATATATATATATATATATATATATATATATATATATATATATATATATATATATATATATATATATATATATATATATATATATATATATCCCTCTCCCTCTCTTTCTCTCCATCTCTCCCTCACTATCTCCCTATCCCTCTCTACCTATACCTCTCCCTCTATCTCTCTTCCTCTTTCTCTTCATCATTTTCATCTTTCACCTCTCTCTATCTCTATCTCATTATTTCTTTAGCTTTCTCTACCCCAATCTCTCCCTCTCTACCTCTTTAAATATCACTTCATATCTGTATCTTTCTATCACTCCCCCTCTCTATATATTTATCTCTTCCGTCTCTATCTTTTACTCTTCAATCTCGCTATTCATTTTTCCCTACTCTCCATATCTCTATAACATGAACCTATTAGTGATGGAGTCTGATTATCTTTATAATTTCATGATTTACCTTCAACACATTTCCAGCTTAGTATTTATGGGGTGACTGAGAGTGCAAGGATCTTGAAGTTCTCTCGACTCTATGATTTCTCTGCCTCAACTTTATCATGAGAGATTGAAATGATTTCAGAGTGGGAGGAGATTGGCTTGGATTTGTTCTTCGATTATTGAATTCTACTCATCTCTGACAAAATAATGAACGGATCAACTCCTTTCAATGATAGTCATTTCCATCTCCATAATGTGTAGCCGTTGGATCAACAAAATTAGGTGGAACACTTTCATAGTGAAATGCCTATGGTGTAATTAAGTCTTCAATTTGTACTTCTTCTTGCTGCTTAGGTGATTCTTCACTGCATAAGATCTCAGCCTCTTTAGTACTTACAAAGGCTTCTTCAAATTTATCTAGATCTTTATCTGTCACCACCATAGATATCTCAACATTATCACTCACTATTGTTTCATCCTTAGCTTTAGCTTTGGGCATAGAATCTTGTGGACTTGTCATAGGTGCATTTGGGATCTTAGATTCTTTAGCTTGCTTAGAGGGAACTTAGGTTGCAGGCGCAATAGGAGGATACATGTGTCTTTCAAAGAATACCTTTTCAAATGCCTTTTTTGTCTCCTTCGCAACTAACTCATACTCTTTGTTCATTATCTACAGAGTTCTGGTTTTGGTTCTTAGATGTGGCTTAACCAAATCCAACAACAATACATTTTCTTTTCAATTGAACAAACTGGGATGTTGTTATCTAATGTATTTTCTCTTATTCTCAAATCCTCTTCAATATCTTGTCTTTTCAGAGAGTCAAGTATACTCCATACTTTATCAAGAATAACTGTCTTAAGTTCTAAAACTGACTTCTTGGTGTAGGCACCTCCCACCTTTATGAGTTAATGAGTGTTTTAGGGGTCCTAGGAGTTTGTTGTGATTTTTGGAATAAGGTTCATTGGATTGGAACCATGTTTGTGTTTGTGAGATCCAAATGAGCTCAGGAAGAGTTAGTGGTCCATTTGGTCTAAATGGCCTCAAGAGTCTCTAGGTAATGGATTTAGTTAGAAATGGTCTAGATAAGGTCTTAGCACCTTAATATCTTTGTTTAGGACTTAGGAGTCCTTACTAATTCTTTCAATGGGTCTAATAGGCCAAATGGCCCTTTGGGCAAAAAGTTGCTCGAGCAACTTTTGCAACTTTTTGAAAAGTTTCTCAATTGGTGGTTAAGTTGGTTGTAACCACTCCTACTCGGTATATGAGAATGAGAATGATAGATTTTGAAGGCTAATGAAATTTTAACTTAAAAATTAACTATGTAAATAAATTTTAAAACTTGATATAATTAAACTTAAATAAACACAAACTTAAAAAAATTGAAACTTTTAAAAAAAATTTATACAATTTTATATTTTGAAAAAACCTCCTTTTAAGCTACATGAGAAGGGAAGGAATAAAGTCTAAATTTAATAAAGTAAAAGCTAATTTGACTGGAATAATTTGAGATGGAATAAGTTGATTTCAAAAGCTAAAGGTTAATATATGTTGGGGCTCGAAAACACTGATCATTTTGAGGCCAACTAATAGGCACAATAGATGCCTCTACAATTCTGGTTCGATTGAACCAAGGCTGGTAGGCCTGAACTGAATATACTATCTAACTACACAAACAACGTGCATAAACAACAAAATTTCTTCCAAAGAGGTTACTGATCCCTGGAAGATAAAGTAACTGAAAATCCTAATAGGCAGATAATTAGATATTTAGACTAATGTTATGAACTAATGCTAAACCTAATTTACTGTTTGATAAATAAGATAGCAGATTAGAAAATTACTTCACAGAGAGAAATAAATGACAAAATCAAATGAATGAATAGACCAGTGCCTGATGCCAAATTGAAAATAGAGTCGACATTCAATACAATATGTAACTGGAGACAGTTTTAGGATAACTCATTTCTGCTGAACGAGACCATCAACCTACAAGATTCTATTTGAAATAAAATTTATAACAATTAATACAACAAGTCCTATGGTTTTTAACTCAACTAAAGAGCTCAAAAGGAAACAACAACAGGTTCCTAGACCATGCTATCATTATTCAAATTGTATAAATTGATCATAAATAAATGCATAAAATAGAAAGCATAATAGGATACCCTAGTTAGAGAGTAATCCAAGAAACTGATTGAACATACAAACTATATAATCAATAGGGTATAAGCACTTATCAGATATCCGTGCATGAGATCTTGGGACATTAAATTCCAGTTTGTGAGAAGTATCTTTTTTGCCATGATGGAATTGTCATTTGTTTACAATTGAGTGAGTATAAGTATAAATTTCAACGGTTCCCCGTGAAAGGACATGAGGACCTAATTATACAATTAACCCTAAAGATGTAAATAACTAACCATGACAATGGTTGTTCGGAAACAATCTCCCTTATAATTAATTTAATTACGGTGTCCCGTGCATAATAGTTTATCTATTAGTTTCCTGCACACAAAAACACTCAACATTAGTGCATCTTAACCTAAAAAATCATAATATATGTAATGTATTGAAAAAAACACTATTTATTATTTATCATAAATAAAAATGAAAATGAAAACGTAAATATACTTAAATCACAATAATTATTAAATTATGAAATATTTAAATAATGAGACAAAACACATTATGTTTGTAATTATCCTTTTATTTCAACATAATGTATTAAGAATATAATCCCCTTAATGAAAAATGAATTTAACCCTAAAAATGAAATCAATTCACTTTAGGGCTAACACATTTAGTATGCAAAAGTATTACCCAAAAAATCTTTCTAATATAAAATAGTATTATAATTATGAAAAATACATACGATTTAGGAACCCAAAATTTAACTCTCTAATAATCACCATAAAACATACATATAAAAGAATTAACCTATTCATAAAAGTTAGTAGAATAAAATTACTAACACCCTAAAAATTAAAGTAAATAAATAAAGAAAGGTTACCTTTTTAGGGATTTGCAATAAATAGCAAACCCTTAAAAATATTACATCTCTTTAAAACTTAATAATAACGTAAGAAAAACTTTTCACCTAACTTGGTGAAATATATTAATATTAAAAATTATTAGGTCAAAATGCCAAATGGGAAAGAAAAATAATTAAGGAAACCCTAACAAATCAATATATATTAATTTCAACCTTTTTATTCCATCTTTTATTTTTATTTCTAGGGTTTTAAGGACAAATAAAATAATTATTAGTAATTAAGACACATGAAATTTATATCTCACAAACCTAATTCATTTTAATATTTAATTCAAGAAGAGATAATATTTTCTTTAATTTATATATTTATGTACATACTCATTCTCGAAGAATAAAGCAGACTAATTGGTAGGGGTAGGGTCGGGTAGTTAGGTAGGAAAAGGAACGGGTCGAGAGGTCGAGTGTTCAACTCCCTCTCCCCATTCTTTTTCCTAAAAATAGAAAAATAGGTAAATACACAAAATAACATAGTAATCACATTATTTAAATTACAAAGGATAATTAGGGAAGAGGTAACTCCCTATGTATCAGGTTGTTTTTACTTCTCACCTACACATAGAAATGAAGATAAATAAGTATTTTTTCATAAACCTCTTGAAGAAAACAAGTAGACTAATTGGTTAGGGGATAGGAGGGTAGATAGGTAGGAAAAAGGTTGGCTTGAGAGATTGAGTGTTCAACTCCCTCTCGTTGCCTTTTGTTCAACCTATTTTATTTTTATAATAATTATTTATTTTCAAAATTAAATATGCATTTATGGAATTAGAATAAGATAATTAACAACCTACTAAATGAAAACACATTTGCTCTTTTATCATTTTAATTTTTTCAACATAAGTAAATGATATAAAACTAATATTTAACATCATACTTCCTTGACATCCTGTCTATATAGAACCTAAAAATTTCAGTGTCAATAGTGGCTCCAATTGGGGACGTGCATTCATACTTGGATGTAGCAAGATCCTAGTTATCTCTGGAGAAGCAGACCATTGTGAGAAAAGAAACACGATGAAATAAAAATAGTAATACACAAGTTGAAGAATACTTCCTATTTTAAGAGAAAAATGGCTTCAAATATTGATCATGAGTAGGGAATTCTTGAATGACTTCATCAATGTCCTGTAGATAATAGGCATTCTCACCTGCTTTTGAAACTACCATGTAATGTCCTAACCATAATTCCTCGAACTTACCATGTTTTCCTTTGTCTTGGTCTTTTGCATTCCACTTCAATACCCAATCACCTTCTCTAAAAGGTCTATCTAATGCTCTTTTATCATGCACGGTCTTAATCTGTCTTTGTTGATGAAGATTCCTTTCTTGTACCATTCTTCTTGTCTCATCTAACTCTGATAAATGGCTCAAATGGTCTTCGATAAAGTTTACATCCGAGTCAAGCTCTTCTTCCTGAATGAATTTGTATACTGGCAAGAGATTATTCAATCGTAACCTCGCTTGTTTTCCATAAACCAACTCATAAGGAGCAAAACCTGTCGATCTTTTCAATGTTACTATGTCTACCCATAAAGCTAGATTTAGTTTAGAGTCCTAGGCTTTTTTATTGTTACTCAACATTCTCCTGATAATCTTCAGTATGTTCTTATTGCTTGATTCTGCCTGACCATTCCCTTGAGGGTGATATGGAGATGAATAAGATAAATTTATGCCATATTTTTCACAAAATTCTAAAAATTCCTTAGATCTGAAACACATGCCATTGTCAAAAATAATCTTATAAGGTACTCTGAATCTGGTCAGTACATTATCCGTAAAAAACTTGATGACCACCTTGCTTGTAGCCTACCTTGTGGGTATAGCTTCAACCCACTTTTTGAAATAGTCTGTTGCAACCAATATCCATCTGTGACCTCCACTTGAAGCATCTGCAATTTCCACAATAAAGTCTATTCCCCACATTTTGAAAGGTTCTTCAGTCTGTAAAGGAATAAGGGGTAAAGAACCATTGTATTTCAGTTTCCCAGAGAACTTCTGACATGACTCACACTTTCTAACATAATCATAACAATCTTTGAAGACATGAGGCCAATAATACCCGGCTTTCAATATCTTGTGAGCTGTTGTCTTAGCCGAAAAATGACTGCCGCATACCCCATCATGTAAATCCTTAATAGCTGACTTGGCCTGATAGGTGTCTAGACAAAAAAGGAGGATACCATCATTATTTTTCCAATATAGGTCTCCTTGGATTAGCACATATCTAGATGCTTGTAACCTTATAGTTCTTTTCTGATTATCATTTAGACCTTCTTGACACTTCATATGTTTTAAGAAGTATACTATGTCTGTGTACCATGGACAATGCTTGATACTCATTTCTGCCCTTTCTAAATCTACTTGGTTTACTTACATAGCATCCAAATTTGTTTCTGCCATAAGCCTAGCCAATCCTTGTCCTCTGATTAACTTAGTGATTTGAATTTCAATGTCGAACTCTTGAATTTGATTTATCCATCGACATCTTTTTCCTGTAACCTCTGATTGTCTTAAGATATCCTTAGTTGCTGCATTTGGTACATATGCCACGATCCTGGCCCCAACCAGATACGGTTTGAATGATTTCACTAATTTAACCAATGCATAAGCTTGCTTTTCATGTATGTCATAATTTATCTTAGAAAGTTGTAGAGTTTTACTAAAGAATGGTATTGGTTGTTCATATCCTTCATCATTTTTCTGTAACAAAACTGCTGCTATGGTATGGAAAGAAGCAAAGGAGAACAACTGAAATGGTTTTGAAAAGTCAAGGGACTTCAAAACTAGTGCTTCCTTGATTGCTTTCTTAATGTTTGCAAATGCTTCTAAGGCTTCATCTGTCCAATTTATACTTGCATCTTTCTTTAACATCTTTGCAATAGGTTTTATAATTTCTAAAAAATTTGGGACAAACCGTCTTACAAAGTTGATTTGGCCAAGAAAAGATTGTATTCCCTTAATGTTTTTAGGGATCTAAACCTTATCAATTGCTTCAATTCTTTCTAGATCTATTCTGACTCCTTCCTTGCAAACTATATGACCAAGGAGTTTACCCTCGATAACCCCAAAATGACATTTCTTCGGGTTTAAGGATACCCCATATTCAAGGGCCCTTTTGAAAATATTATCTAAGTGCTTGCAATGATCTTCTGCTTTCTTGGAATAAGCTGTGATGTCGTCCTGATATATTACCATGATAAAATCAATGAAATCCTCAAAAGCCACATCCATGGCCCTCTGAAAAGTAGCTCTTGCATTCGTAAGCCCAAATGACATTCTTGCATAAGAATATGTACCCCGTGGCATAGTGAATGTTGTTTTGTATTGTTCTTCCTCTTTAACTTTAACTTGATTGTACTCGGAGAACCCATCCATCATGGACAATAATTCATTTCCTGTAACTTTCTATAATAATGCTTCCATGTTTGGTAATGCATAATTGTCCTTTAACGAAGATATGTTTAGATTTATGAAGTCCACACAAAGCCTAATATCTCCGTTCTTCTTCCTAATAGGTACCAAATTTGAAACCCAAGTAGAGTGTCTAATTGGCTTTATAATACCAACATTTCTCATCTTAATGAGTTCCTCTTTCATCTTACGATCCAAAGTCGGATTGATCGGTCTTTGCCTTTGTCTAAAAGGTTTCGCATCAAGTCTTAAGGATATTTCATGTTGGAACAAGTCTTCTCTATAAGCCTTAAGATCATCATAGGACCAAGCAAACACATGTCTATACTTTCTTAACAAACTAACTATATCAGATCTAATTTTAGGAGTTAACTTTTTACCAATGAAAATTTCTTTAGGAGTGTGTTCATTTCCTAAATTTATCTTTTCCACTTCCTCTATATTAGTATTTTCCATTTTAACCTTATCACTAGAATCTTTACTATCAAACATTTTTTCTAGTTTAACAAGTCCCTTAGGAATTTTATTAGTTTTAAGCTAAATTACATCTTTTCCAAATAAAATATCATTTTCATCTATTGTTTCAACATAGGCATTTAAATCAATGAGTTGATCTTCGTACCTTTCCTCACATGCAAGAAACTTTATGATGTCTCTATCATTATCAAAGACTTGCCAATTATGAATGTTATCAAGTATTGATGGCCTTGGTTTGATCTCTACCTGTGCAATATCTTCACATGGAATATCGTTATGGTTAACTACTAGGTTAGCCATGAAATCAGAAAGAATATTCTCAGATCTATCTATCTATGTTATTGAAAAAGCATAAAAAATTCTATGGAATCTCACAGTTCATTCTTGTACCTTTTTAGGGTATGATTCTTAGTAATAAACTTATCCCTAATCTGCGATACAGTTAATTCAGAGTCACCATAAATAGAAATAATTTTGATACCATGCTTACTTGCTATTTTGAGACCTAGTAGGAGTGCTTCGTATTCTGCAGTATTGTTAGTACATTCAAATGTTAACAAAAAGGAATATTTAAAAGATTTCCCATTTGGGGATATAAACACTACACCTACTCCATTACCACTTTTACTACATGATCCATCAAAAAACATTTTCCAAATGAGATCATTATTTTCCTTAGCACATATTTCAATAGGACTAGTATTTTCAATGAGATTTTTATGAATTCTTACTTGAAAATTCTCCATGTTGGTGTGGCAAAAGTGCGTAACCTGGCTTGAATCAACATCTTCGATGATGTAAGTAGATCTTGGTTCTCTATCGATCCTTACAACCCTGTCATTCACTGGGATAGATGCATAAGATAGATCTAATTGAATATTTCCACCTACTAAATTAGACCACTGTCTAGATAATAGCATTCCATAACTAGGTGGTACCTCTACAATAGTACTGTCTATTTTATAAGATTTTTCAGGACATGAAGGGAACTTAAACTCAACATTTTTCATTATTCCAATAACTGGAACTGACCTATTGTCCATAGCATAACACTTTCCATAAGTAGTATTCACTTTCATTCCTAATTCTTTCATTACCCCATGAGGCATAATATTAACTGCTGCTCCAGAGTCTAACATACAATTCTTAACCAATTTATTTTTTATTAATAAAGTTAGAAAGAAAGGATCTACTTTAGTAGCATCTTCACTAATAGAAGTTCCTAGGTAAATAACTGGTAATTCTTCATTATCTTTTTGTTCCTTTGCATCTTTTTTAACAACATCATTTATTAACTTGATCATTTCATTCCTACAATCAATTAATTTAACTATTTCCATTAGAGGGATAGAAAGTTTAACCTGAGATAATGCTTGAGACATAAATGAAGTATAGTTTGAAATTTCCTTACCATTGCTCTATTTGTCCATGGATTTTCTTATCTTCAATGTTTGATCAACAAGCCTTTTAGGGGCATCTATCTTTGCTTTCTTTATCTCAGCATTCTTGTTCGAAATTTTGTACATCCCTGTTGCTTGTTCATTTCCCGAGTTCACATTCCTATTCCTCAAGTGATATTTGCTAAGCACTTGTTCCATCGCTGCTATAGAGTAAGCCTCTCTTTCTTCTTTTGTTGTCCTCCTAATAACCTGACTCCTATCATCATCTGAGAAGACTTGTTGCTCCTATTGGTATCCCAACCTCTTGTAGCTTTCATCTGGCATGTATTCCCCATCCGAATCATCACTATCTCCTGACCAAAAGGGTGTGGATGAAAGAGTGTTTATCACAGGCCTCTCTTCATATCCTTGGTTTTCTTCCTCCAGAATCTTTTGTGCTATAAGGCATTGATCCTGAGGGTGAGGCATTTTACAAATTTCACACCACAACTCATCCCCTATGAAATAATTATTTTTCTTGAGAGGATCTGGAGTGTCTGTTTGCCTTTTTAAAGGCTTTCCATCTTTCCATTCTGTATGATAAGGCATGTCCTGTAACCTGTACCTATCATTTCTGTTGAAATTTCTGTCCTATCTTCCTACTTGAAACTGACTTTTGTTTGGTTGCAAATTCTTCATCAAACTTACTAATTCATTTATTTTATCACTTTCACTATTCTTTTTCAGGACTACAGGATCGAATAGCTTAGGATCACTTCTTTTATCAATTCTTCTGGCAGCTATTCTATTGCTTTCAATATTCAATGCTATTTTGAAAACATGTTGTAAATTTGTTGGGTTATGAGACCTTATCTCATAATTCATCTTGACATCAAAAGCTTTCAAATAAAAGGTAATTAGAAAAGAGTCAACAGGACGGATATCTTTTGGAATCTTGTTCAACACCTTGTTAAATTTCTTATTAAATTCCCTTACTGTTTCATTCATATTTTTCCTCATAGTGGTTAATTCATGAGTTGCAAAGGATGGATCTTTGTGATCCCCAAACTCCTCAATAAAATGATCAACAAAGTTCTGCCAACTGATAATTGATCTATCTGGCAAATTTTTGTACCACTCATCTGCGCCATCCTTGAGTGAAAGAACTAACATTTTCATACGCACATCTTCGTAGGTAATGTCGAATTCATAAAAAATATTTTTCACATTTATGACATGCTGTTCAGCTAACTGGGATCCATCGCCAGTAAACTTGGGAATAGTAGTTTTTAATTTATTTGGTATAGGGTCAGGGCAACAAATAACATTTGAAAAATCCAGTGGTTTATATTTCTCATTTACTTCCTGAAATCTAGCATCAAATAAATTTCCATTACTGTTATTCTAAACATATTGACTTTGAGGAATAGGGTTACCTCTCTGCCATTGATTTATATTACCATATTGACCATTGTGAGGCTGTTGAGCCACATTCATTGGGTTTGGCATTCCTCCTCTATGCTGTCGAGGTTGTTGTTGTACAGGATTTACAAATTGCTGATTTGTCCTCACACCATATGACTATGCATAATTTTGGCCTCCATCTAGATAAATTTGATTGTGTGTATGCTGAGGTGCACTACTTAGATTATATCTATTTTCATGACATTGCTTCTCAGCATGCTAGTACTGTGTACCTCTGAAATATTGTGTGTTTGGATAACGATATTCATTATCATTATTAATACCTACTCTAATACAATCATGGGTTTCATTCTACATATGCATGCTATCATTAGATTGCTCATGAAAATAACTATCATTTCTCTTATTTTGTGCATAATTTTCATAATGCTTGTCTAGGTAATCCATGTCGGCATTTAGAAATTGTGCACCATCTTGGCTTTGTGCATGTTTTTCTATAAAAATATATCCTCTAGCATTCCCAATATAATTACTATTTTTATCCTCTCTAATAAATTGATTATGCACTTCATTTTTCTCTGCAGTAATGTTTCTACTATATAAATAATCAGTTTGTTGTGGACAAATGTCTTTATTAACTTTTCCAAAGTTAATGTGAATATTATTACCACTATAATTGTTTTTACTGTATTCATTATTCTCAGGAAGTTGAAAATAATTACCTTGCTTATTATACTATTTACCATCTTTTATTTCTTCTCTTTGCACAAAGTTGTTTGTATTACTCCCACTTTGAAATTCACGCATGTGAAGATCTCCCCAGTTATGATCTATAATGTTCATATGTTGGTTGTTATACAGCTACTCATATTTAGTATTATATCACTCGTATTCTTTTTTATCCTCCTCAACATGCTGGTCATGTTTTCTATTCTGGAGAATATAATCCGGATAATACATATTGTCATAGTTCTCATGCATATGGGTATATTTTTTCGCAAGCCGGTGCATATCTCTATACTTATTAGTCTACTGATTATTTAAAATGTGAATATTCTCACTACATTACTGACGCACATCCCCATGCTGCTATTGATTATAATTATCATCCCGTACATTATTTATCTACTTTACACCAATCTGATTTTTCCCAAATTCACAGCTTGCCTGCTGCATTATGCTTTCTCCATGATGCGCAGGTTGGCCCATAGTATTATGTTTATTGCTCACTTTATACACATCCTCTTTCCGTGCAAATTCACCCTTGTTCAACTGCTCATGTGAGCCTTTATTATGCTGCATGAATTGTATATTGTGATGCACTAGCTTATTATATCGCTACACAATATAATTTCCAACACATGTGGCATTATCTCGGGCATATTCCCCTTGAAAAATTCCATTCATATATTCTCTATTTTGCGCAATTTGCAAGTCATTATGTTTGTCATGTTTTTTACAGTAGAAACTAGGCATATACTCCTATTTTTGCATAGGGTTGTTATCAATAACTTGCTATTTTAAAACAATATTACATTGTGAATTTCCTTGGCTGGCTTGCATAGGGTGTTGCTGTGGCGGCACCCAAGGTTCTTGCTATGTTTCAATATGCCCACAGTGCCTATCATAAATATTTTGATATGTATCAAAGGGCTGCGTATGGTTATAAAACTGTCATGTACCTTCACACAAACCATATTGCCCATTCACACATTTCTCCCCTTGCGCAAGTTTTAGATCATCTGGTTGTTGTATGTAACATCCTTGCTGATTATTGTATTTAGAATACTCCCTTCTATCTTGCACGAGCACATTATTATTTCCTTTACAATGCATATTGTCAAAATAATTATTACTTTCATCATGAGGATGCTCACACAGGCCTGCTGATTGCATTTCATTCATTTCTATCTGTATTGTTTGGTTTTTACAATACATATTATCTTGCTGGTCTATACTTTTATTCGCAGGTTGATAGCCATTATTTTTCTGTTTACTAAAACTATTATGATATTTCCTTTCATGATTCCCCTACACAAGCACATACTACGTTTTATCATTTTTAACTTGGGTAAAAATAGCATCATTTTTATATTGCATATTGAATGTATCTTTTGCAAATCCTTCTGGTTGCGTGAACTTCATACCAGGTTGCATGTTTTTTGTACATACATCTTGCATATACATCCTTGGATACACGACACTTGGCACCTTTGACTCAACATCCTCCTGCGTAGGCTAAGGAATCATACTAGGCTACTCACACTTTCTGCTATCTCCATGGAGTTGGGCGCATTCCTTTTGTCAGTTTCTTATGCAATTACTTTGTTGTATACTATATTCATTTCCATATTGTCCACTTTGAATATTATCGTATACTTCTTCCTTTTGCGTGGACTGGCACATAGCATTATGTCTATTTTTATCTTTACATATATCCTTTCTGTGGGCAAATTCAAGCTTGTTAGGCTGCTCACATTAGCCTCTGTCAAGTTGGTGTTGCGTTAATTGTTTATATTGCTTATTATTGTAATCTTCTCCTTGCACAAACTGTCTGGATAAATGGTATACATTATCATTATTTTTGGATTGCTTGCTGTGAAAAATTTTACTCATGTACTCATTTTGTGCAGGTTTTAGCAAATGCAGGTGTGGATAATGTTTATTGCGTGGTTGGGTGTGTACATTGCTTGACAAGTTATTATGTGCCCAATCATACAACTCACTATCTTTTGCATTGCGCTTAACACAATGCTAGTTCTACCTCGCCTATTGCGTGAGTTGCACATCATGATGTGCTAGTTTATTAAATTGCTCACCTCCACATCATTCTTGCTGTTGATGCATGTATTTGGACTGGTTATCGCATGTTCTGTTATATGCCTCAACACCTTCCACTTTTTCCTGTTTGGAATTGTGCAACTGCTCATATGGATAATATACTTCATCAAGCTGAGCATGGACTCCAGACTGCAGTGCATCCTCTCGCGCAAGTTGATACACATTCTGGTGCAATACCCTAGACCTTTGTTTGAAGCAATGTTGCTGATCCAACACATCATTCATTTGACAATTGTTAATGTGCCGCCCATAAACCTTATTTCTTTCTGGCTCATACACATTGGAGTATTGTAAATTTTCTTGCACAGACTGTTGAAATATGCCAGTATTCTCAAAGCTTTGGCCATCTTGATATTTTGCTGGTGCATCTCTTTTATCATAATTCTCTCCACCAATTGAATGCTGATTGGGTAGTTCCTTGTTTAAAGGGAAATAAGGGCCATTGTTATTTTGCTATTGCAAACCTTCACCATACTGGGGGTGATTATGTTCACCATTATTAAATAAACTATAGGTGTTTCTATTAGGCACAAGCTATCTTTGCAACTTATTCAAGTCATATTCATTATCCTGACCATTATTCTGATCGTTGTCATTTCTTCTTATCCTTTGTGCACTATCATGAACATCATAGGGGTCATTAATATCTTTCAACCTGTTATTTAGGTCACACAATGGATTAGAAAAAGTATTGAACCATTCACTGTCATCTCCTGTGGTTTTCCCTTCTTTGTCTATTTTAAACATAGGGTTAGTGGCATCATTTGGAGTAATGTGATCACTATTCTTTCTGTGAGGGGGAGTATACTTTATTGTTCTGACACTTTGATTTATTTCCCCTTCATCAACCTTTTCTCCTTCATTGATTTGTTCTGATCCTCCTATACTTTTTGGAGGAGTAACGATATCATCAATCTGCAACCCAAAGCATTCCAAAATATCAACTGGTTATTTTCTGAAATTCTTTGTGAATCTTTTCTTATCAGGGATAAGTTCAGCAAACTCTTAGATTGATTTTTGTATCCGAATGTCAACTTCATCATCTTCTTCCTCATTTTGGTAATTGCACTGATTTACGTTTGAGTGAAAAGGATTTATATTGCCTTCATCACTCTGATGGTTAGGACCGGGAAACTATTCGTAAGAAAGCTCCTGATCATCCTTGTCAGGCCACTTCTCAGGAGACACATACAACATCCTTTTCTTTGGTTTCTTATTCCTCTTTTTCGGTTTCAATTCAGAGAATGAATTGTTCTTTAGGGACCTTCTCCCTAACATAAGTTTCGCTTGATACTATAATCTAGAGTCGCCACCTCACTTCCTGTGAGGAATCAATAACTGTTCTGAATCTTTCTCCCAGTAGAGTCTTCACAACTTAACCAGAGATTCTAAAACTGACATTCATTGATAGGTTGTCCCCAGCAGAGTCGCCAATTTGTTGGGGCTCAAAAATACTGATCATTTTGAGGCCAACTAATAGGCACAATAGATGCCTTTGTAATTCTTGTTCGATTAAACCAAGGCTGGTAGGCCTGAATTGAATATACTGTCTAACTGCACAAATAGCGTGCATAAACAACAAAATTTCTTCCAAAGAGGTTACTGATCCCTGGAAGATAAAGTAACTGAAAATCCTAATAGGCATATAGTTAGATATTTAGACTAATGTTATGAACTAATTCTAAACCTAATTTACTGTTTGATAAATAAGATAGTAGATTAGAAAAGTACTTCACATAGAGAAATAAATGACAAAATCAAATAAATGAATAGACCAGTGACTGATGCCAAATTGAAAATAGAGTCGACATTCAATACTATATGTAACTAGAGACAGTTTTAGGATAACTCGTTTCTACAAAACAAGACCATCAACCTACAAGATTCTATTTGAAATAAAATTTATAACAATTAATACAACAGGTCCTATGGTTTTTAACTCAACTAAAGAGCCTAAAAGGAAACAACAACAAGTTCCTAGACCATGCTATCATTATTCAAATTGTATAAATTGATCATAAATAAATGCATAAAATAGAAAGCATAATAGGATACCCTGGTTAGAGAGTAATCCAAGAAACTGATTGAACATACAAACTATATAATCAATAGGGTATAAGCACTTATCAGATATCTGTGCATGAGATCTTGGGACATTAAATTCCAGTCTGTGAGAAGTAACTTTTTTGTTGTGATAGAATTTTCATTTGTTTACAATTGAGTGAGTATAAGTATAAATTTTAACGGTTCCCTATGAAAGGACATGCCCTTTCACAGGACCTAATTATACAATTAACCCTAAAAATGTAAATAACCAACCATGAAAATGGTTGTTCACAAACAATCTCCCTTATAATTAATTTAATTCTGGTGTCCCGTGCATAATAGTTTATCTATTAGTTTCCTGCACACAAAAACACTCAACATTAGTGCATCTTCACCTAAAAAATCATAATATATGTAATGTATTGAAAAAAAACTATTTATTATTTATCATAAATAAAAATGAAAATGAAAACGTAAATATACTTAAATCACAATAATTATTAAATTATGAAATATTTAAATAATGAGACAAAACACATTATGTTTGTAATTATCCTTTTATTTCAACATAATGTATTAAGAATATAATCCCCTTAATGAAAAATGAATTTAACCCTAAAAATGAAATCAATTCACTTTAGGGCTAACACATTTAGTATGCAAAAGTATTACCCAAAAAATCTTTCTAATATAAAATAGTATTATAATTATGAAAAATACATATGATTTAGGAACCCAAAATTTAACTCTCTAATAATCACCATAAAACATACATATAAAAGAATTAACCTATTCATAAAAGTTAGTAGAATAAAATTACTAACACCCTAAAAATTAGAGTAAATAAATAAAGAAAGGTTACCTTTTTAGGGATTTGCAATAAATGGCAAACCCTAAAAATATTACATCTCTTTAAAACTTAATAATAATGTAAGAAAAACTTTTCACCTAACTTGGTGAAATATATTAATATTAAAAATTATTAGGTCAAAATGCCAAATGGGAAAGAAAAATAATTAACGAAACCCTAACAAATCAATATATATTAATTTCAACCTTTTTATTCCATCTTTTATTTTTATTTCTAGGGTTTTAAGGATAAATAAAATAATTATTAGTAATTAAGACACATGAAATTTATATCTCACAAACCTAATTCATTTTAATATTTAATTCAAGAAGAGATAATATTTTCTTTAATTTATATATTTATGTACATACTCATTCTCGAAGAATAAAGTAGACTAATTGGTAGGGGTAGGGTCGGGTTGTTAGGTAGGAAAAGGAATGGGTTGAGAGGTCGAGTGTTCAACTCCCTCTCTCCATTCTTTTTCCTAAAAATAGAAAAATAGGTAAATACACAAAATAACATAGTAATCACATTATTTAAATTACAAAGGATAATTAGGGAAGAGGTAACTCCCTGTGTATGAGGTTGTTTTTACTTCTCACCTACACATAGAAATGAAGATAAATAAGTATTTTTTCATAAACCTCTTGAAGAAAACAAGTAGACTAACTGGTTAGGGGATAGGAGGGAAGATAGGTAGGAAAAAGGTCGGCTTGAGAGGTTGAGTGTTCAACTCCCTCTCACCGCCTTTTGTTCAACCTATTTTATTTTTATAATAATTATTTATTTTCAAAATTAAATATGCATTTATGGAATTAGAATAAGATAATTAACAACCTACTAAATGAAAACACGTTTGCTCTTTTATCATTTTAATTTTTTCAACATAAGCAAATGATATAAAACTGATATTTAACATCATACTTCCCTGACATCCTGTCTATTTTGAACCTGAAAATTTCGGTGTCAACAGTATTAATGATTCATACTTTAAAAAATTAAGAGTTTGACAATAATAAGACCATCTTAAAAAATGTACTCACCAAAAAATGATAAGAACAAAATATATAATGATGAGACGTTATAAAAAAGAGTTTGAACACATGATTGCAAATTAAAATAAAGACAGAGAAAAATCTAAATATAGTAGACTTGTCAGAAAAAACTGCTAAACAAAGGGCAGAGCTTTTGCATGTAATGTATCAATAATTACAAGTATATTTTCACAACATTCAACAATTACCTCCTTGCTTGCTGCATGATTATGTTACCTTCCTTGCTGTGTGATTATGATACCTTCCTTGCTACATGATTATGCTCTTTTGTTACCACTTTAAAATAGTTTTTTTTTATGTCTATGAAGCTCTGGATATTGGATATCTGGTGATACATGCTGGGAGTAGCTAAAAATTAAGTTAAGGCTGCTAAAATTTTAAAGACTGGCTACTGGACCACAAGAAGGGTTGTGAAGAGAAGAGATGTATGTTGCAGATAATATCTTCTATTGCATATGATTGAGGATTTGTTTGAAATGAGGGAGAGGTTTGGATCAATATTCCATAAAAAAAACTATAAAATGGATAATATTGCAGAAAACTATAATGTCTAGAAGATTTTATATAAAAACTTTAAAACTAACAGTCCTTTCTCTCTGCTTACTATCCAACTTCAAGAGTTGAAGTAAATAAAGGAAAGGCTGCGAAGGAGAGAGTGAAAATACAAACAAAAAAATTAAATGTAATACCAAGGGATGAAGCGATGAAGGTCACACTACTAAATACTTAGAACAGCTCCCATTTGAAATGATGCAAAGATAGAAAATAGAAAATTTACAGTTGATAGCAGACATTTTTTTTGGACAGAAAAAATTAGTCATATTACGGGGGTCATAACTTCTTAGTGCACCATTGGATTTGTCTAAATTTTGGATATGTTGTTAATGAAAATATTTTCAAGGACCTGACCAGAGCAATCATCCTAATGTGTCTAGGTTCAAAAGATATGGGCAAGTGGGGTAATGTCAAAATAGAGATTTATGAAACATGCATGCACAAAATTATAAAACTAGATATATATTTGAAAGAATAACAGAGATATAAGTTAGAGCAAGAGATAAATAACCAGAGAACAGAGATAAATAACCATAGATATTAGATAAATTTATTAAGGTTAGAACTATATTTAATTTTCTTTAAATAATTTTCATCTATAATTTCTAGAATATACATTTATATTTTTTTTGGCATACATACGCTGCATCACTATTTGCCTAGATCAATAGTTGTTCTAGAATATAGTTGTTCTATTAGTCAATAGCCTAGATCATAACAGCCTTGAATAATCAATCCCTTCTCTATTACTAATCATTAGCTCAAATCTATCTGCTAACCCAACCCCTCTAATCCAATTCTAATCTTTCTGGTGGGGAACCCAGGCTATTTGTAGAAGACTGATCCCCACCATCTGATCTAAAGCCTTTAGTCGCTTGTCCCATATTTTCTTATTACTCATCTTTAGTTAAAAATCATTTGATCTTGATTAATTGATCTCTTCTCTATTATCAATCAGATGTGTTGGGTCAAACAACACTACACAAAGTAGCAAGTGGAGATGGCCATCCATTCAAACAACGTGACTATGATGATAGAACAGCTCTGCATTTGGTGGTTGAAGCAGATGGTCAAGATTGTAAAGAATATAGAATAAAACTATATTCTAGAAATACACAGAATGATGCTCTATTTCAGAAATAAATAAATTTGAAATCCCCAAAATAGGGTAGACACAAGAATTGGAGAAATATGCAAGAAATTTCTTGCTTCTATTGAAACTAAAAATACTTCTACAATAAGAAATAAACTTGCAACTACTAGAGCTACATACAAACTTCTATGAGCTTCTCAATGCTCTTACAAGATTATCTGAAGTAATCATTGCTTAACAGAATAATCATTCACTTCTCTGATAAAAAATAGAGTATTGCAAAACATTACTTGTTGCTGCATACAAAAGAGAATTCTTACATTCATTCTCACTGTGGAAGAATAAAGTTATTCTTTCCTTTATAGAAAATTTGTTGTCCAAAGGAAGAAGATGGAAGTCGGAAGAAGAAATTAGATTTCCCTAAATCTAATTTGAACTTATCTCTCAAAAGTCCATACAAAATATCAGAGATAAACTTTAACAAAAATAAAGTCAAATATGGAGGCTTCTAGACAACCAGATTGAATTCTGAAAATCCAACACTCCCCTATTGTCTTAAGCCAACAAATAAGATCATGCTTGATCCAAACTGACTACGCCCAAATTTCTCCTTAGGTGCTCAAAACTTGCAATGCCCAATGTCTTGGTGAAAATGTCTGCTAGTTGTTGCTCTGATATGCAAAACTCCATTTTTATTTCACTATTCTCAACTAATTCTCTGATAAAATGATATCTCATTTCAATGTTCTTGCTTCTTCCATGAAACACTGGATTCTTTGACAAAGCTATTGAGAAAATATTGTCACAAAATATTATAGTTCCATCCTCTTGTTATTCCTTCAAATCTGCCAAGATTCTTCTTAGCCAAATAGCTTGACATGCTGCTGCATTTGCTGCTATATATTCAGCTTCTATTGTAGATTGAGCAACTATGGACCTTGCTTCTTAGAAGCCCATGAGATTACACCTGAACCCATGTGAAAGACATATCCGGAAGTGCTCTTCCTATCATCCAAACTCCCTGCCCAATCACTATCTGTGTAGCCAATAAGATCAAAAACATTTGCTGCAGTATACAAAATACCATATCCCTTGGTTCCTTTTACATACCTTAGGATTCTCACTCTCGCTTGCCAATGGGAGTCCTTTGGAGTTTCCATAAATCTAGAAATCAAACTTACTGCATGCATAGTGTCTGGCCTAGTAGCTGTTAAATACATCAAACTTCCAACTAAACTTTTATATAAAGTTGGATCCACATTGTTGCTACAATCTTTCTCGCTTAACTTCAAACCTACTGAAGTTGGTGTTGTGGTAGGCTTGCTACTTTGCATTTTAAATCTCTCCAAGATCTGGTTTGCATATATTTCTTGAGAGATAAAAATATCATCATGCATTTGTTGTACTTCTATGCCTAGAAAATATCTCAAGAGACCTAAGTCTAACATTTCAAACTCCCTTTTCATGGTCTCTTTAAAATCAACAATGAGGAAATCATTATTCTGAGTAAAGATTAAATCATCAACATACAAGACAATAATTAAAATATTACCATTAGCTACCTTGATGTAAAGAGTGGGCTCACCATCTCTTTTGCAAAAACCATTGCTCATCAAATATGAGTCAATTCTGCTATACCATGCCCGTGGAGCTTGCTTACGCCCATAAAGAGCCTTCTTTAGCCTATACACTTTACTTTCATGGCCCAGAACTTCATAACCAGGTGGCTGCTCCACATAAACCTCTTCTTTCAATACTCCATTCAAGAAGGCAAACTTCACATCTATTTGATATACCTTCCATTTGTGTTGGGCTGCAATTGCTATGACAGCACGCATGGTTTCCATTCTAGCAACTGGGGCATAGGTCTCATCATAATCTCTACCAAACTACTATTTGTACCCCTTGACCACCAATCGAGCCTTATGCCTATCTATTTTTCCTTTAGCATTGATCTTTGTCTTGTAAACCCATTTAACTCCAATAATTTTCTTGTTGGGAGGTAAATTAGTGAGCTCCCAAGTTTCATTTCTTTTTATTGCATCCATTTCCTCATCCATGGCTTTACACCATTTTTCTTCTTTTTTAGCATCCTCAAAATAAATTGGATCACTATGAGAAAATAATGCAAAATTTATATTTTCATCAAATTCATTTTCATACCTTTCATCTTGGTATATCTCCCTTAGACTCTTGGTCTTTCTTGGCACTAGGGAGGAGAGAGTGGGATCATAGCTCTCAGTATTGCTGTTGTTGCTCTCTGTGGGGCTAATTTGCAATGTTTTGGAGCCTTCTATATCTATTTTTATATCATTTTATTGATCATTAACTTCACCATCTTCAACAATAATAGGCACTTTACTTGAAGTGCTTGAAGACATGTCCACCGAGCCATCCCATGAATCATTTTCAATGAACTCCACGTCTCTTGAAGTGATCATGTTTTTACCAACTGGATCATACAATCTGTATGCCTTAGATTCTAGACTATAACTAGTAAAGACACACTTCACACCCTTGTCATCCAACTTTTTCCTTTGCTCCTTTGGCATGTGTGCATATGCTACACACTCAAACACTCTCAAGTGTTCAACCGTCCATCTATGCTTTGCCCATGCTTCCAATGGAATCTTGTCACAAACTGCTTTTGTAGGACTTCTATTTATTAAATAGACTATTGTTACTACAGCTTCTCCCCAATATTCAATTGGGAGCCCTTTTTCTTTCATCATGCTTCTTTCCATCTCAACGATGGTTATATTTTTTCTTTCAGCCACTCCATTTTGTTGTGGAGTATAACTGGTTGTTAGCTCCTTCTTTATGCCATTTTTCCTGCAAAACTTTACAAAAATATTGGAGGTATATTCACCCCCTCTATCTAACCTTAGGACTTTAAGATTTTGTCCAATTTCATTTTCAGCCTGGGCTTTAAATTCTAAAAACTTATCAAAAGCTTCAGATTTATTTTTCAGAAAATAAACCCATGTTGTACGACTGAAATCATCTATGAAGGTCATAAAATAAGTACTCCCCAAAATGGAAGTAATTTGCATAGGGCTAACTAAATCAGTATGCACCAGCTCTAATGGTGCTCTTGCTCTTCTAGAGTTTCCAGAATTAAAGGGCAGCCTATGTTGCTTACCCAAAATACAAGCCTCACACTTGCTATTAAACTCTTTAATACATGGCAAATCATTTACCATTCTTTTCTTAGACAATAAATTTAAACCAGCATAGCCAAGATGTCCATACCTTAAATGCCATAGCTTGGAGGGGTCTTCAATCACACTCTTGAAGGTTGATTGTTGTACTATTATACATTCTTTCTTGGGAGGTGCAACTGCTGATTGTGAAGAGAAACACACCTCTACCTTCAATGGAAACATCCGATTCTTTATAATTTGAACTGTTGTCACAATTTTCTTACTCCCATCCTTCTCATAAATGACACATTGGTCATTCTCCATCAGTACTTTGTAACCATTTTGAGTGAGTTGTCTAACACTCATCAAATTGTGCTTTATACTTGGGGCAAAGTAAACATTCTGAATATCTTGTTTCTCACCTTTCTTGGTGTGGATCATAATAGATCCTTTTCCCACAATTGGAACAACCCTATTGTTCCCCATTCTAATTTTAGACTTTATATTTTTATCAATGAAAGAAAAAAGACTTTCATTACCACTCATGTGGTTACTACAACCTTTGTCTAAATACTAGACTTCAAGGCTGCCTTCTTCACCAACATTGCACGTGATGAAGGTTGTGGGATTATTTCCATCACCCACTTTCATATCAGCCACATTTGCACTTGGCTTTGGCGGATTACTTTTCTTTTTCCAGCATTCACTAGCATAATGCCCAAATTTATGACAATAATAACATTCAATATTACTCTTGTCTAAGCTATATTTCTTCTTACCTCTGGAATTATTCTGAGAGTTGCTAGCTCCCTCATTTTTGGTTGCTTGTTTTGAGCTTTCTCCTCTAGCATTTTGTTGTCCAGAGTTACCATGACATTTGCCTCTTGAACCTCTTCCAAAGTTGTTTCTCCCTCTTCCCTTGCCTCTTGCATTGACTTGAGCTCTGAAAGCTTGCTCTTGAAAGGAATTTGCTGACCTATTAATGCAATGCTCATGGGTTTGGAAAGAACCCATTAACTCATCAACAATCATTAATGAGAGATCCTTTGCCTCTTCAATAGCAATAACTAAATTATCAAATTTTGAGGGAAGACCTCTCAAAAAAATTTCTACTATTCTTTGCTCCTCCATGGTTTCACCATTGGTTCTCAACTGGTTTATCAAACCAGAGAGTCTTGAGCTGAAATCTAAAATGGACTCATTGTCGTTCATGAGGAGAGTCTCAAACTCTCTTCAAAGCATTTGGAGCTTCACTAAGTGAACTTTTTCTGTCCCTTTAAAACTTGTGTGTAGAATATCCCAAGCTTCTTTGGAAAAATTTGTTGCTGCTATTCTGGGAAAGATTACCTCTATCAAGGTAGTTTCTAGAAAGCTCAAAGCTTTTGCATCTTTCCTCCTTGACTCCTTCTGTGAGGCCATCAAATTGAACTGGGTTGGTCACATTTGTAAATCCATTGACCACAAGCTCCCACAAATCATTTGTTGTCAAAACAGTCCTCATCTTCTTTTCCCAAACATCATAATTTTATCCATTAAAGGACGGTGGCTGTTGCTAGCTCTTTCCTACATCTCCATCCATGTCTCCTATGCAGGATAAACAAATACCCACAAAAAACAAATGCCCAAACTCACAAGGATTGAGGGCCAAACAGCTCTGATACTATGTAAAGAATATAGAAGAAAACTATATTTTGGAAATACACATAATGATGCTCTGTTTCAGAAATAAATAAATTTGAAATCCCCAAAACATGACAGACACAAGAACTGGAGAAATATGCAAGAAACTTCTTGCTTCTATTCAAACTAAAAATACTTCTACAATAAGAAATAAACTTGCAACTACTAGAGATGCCTACGAGCTTCTCTCTGCTCTTACAAGATTATCTAAAGCAATCATTGCTTAACAAAATAATCATTCACTTCTCTGATAAAAAATAGAGTATTACAAAACATTACTTGCTGCTGCATACAAAAGAGAATTATTACATTCATTCTCACTGTGGAAGAATAAAGTTATTCTTTCCTTTATAGAAAATTTTCTGTCCAAAGGAAGAAGATGGAAGTTTGAAGAAGAAATCAGATTTCCCCAAATCTGATTTGAACTTATCTCTCAAAAGTCCATACAAAATATTAGAGATAAATTTTAACAAAAATAAAGTCAAATATGGAGGCTTCTAGACAACCAGATTGAATTCTGAAAATCCAACAAAGATGTTGTGATAATAGCTGAGTTACTTTTGCAAAGTTGTGAATTGGATAAACAAAGAACCTTTCTTTTGTTTACGTCTGTAGTTGTAATTGGTTTACCCAATTCTTATCCACTTCATGATTATATTGAAGAGGAAAGAAGTAAGAAAAAGGGGAATGAGAGTTTGCCGAGAGTAGCGGCAACATTAGGCGATATAGAGTTCATTATGAGGTGTGCAAATATTATTCTCATTCAGAATGAGCGATGGATGGCCACTCTCCCAAAAGACAAAGAACAAAATGTCTAAAGGGGTATGGGCAACGTCTAAATCATAAACTAAAACTCTTATCAAGGGGACACTTAGTTTTTTTTTCAAACTTTTTCGAACTTCTTTTATATATTTTATGTTTTAGTTTATGATTTAGCTAATACCTAATTATCTCGACTCCTGTAACTGTTTACTTTAATAATAGAAACTAAACTAATAGACAAAATTCCCTAACTATTTACTTCAATAATAGAAACTAAATTCATAAGCGAATTCCCTAACAGTTTTTGTTATAACTGTGGGTAGGACTAGGTCCCTTTGCCATTGGTTTGGCTGCAATTCTTTTGAATCCTTTTGTGAGTACTCCTATCACTGTAAGAGTATCTGGTGAATGGGGAATAGAAGCATCTAGTGTTTTGCATCTATAATAATCCTTTGTAGATATTTTAACACGTTTGCTTCACATTATTTGATCTACACTAATCCTAATCATTGTGCTTCTAAACAGAGGAGATTCTTCAAAAATATAATTTTCTTGGAGCAGACGAATCTAGATTATTTGTAACTAGGCAAGTAGATGCACAATAGGTAAAGAACTTCACAACATAGGTAGATTCACAACATGTACATTCACATATCAGATACTCTTAGAGTTACATGATGATTTCTAGGTAATATTTAAATTTAGATATGAATTTACTTTATATATTTTTTATTAGAAGAAATTGGGTTTTATAGGATAAAAAATTCAAGAATATACAACAAGAAATAGTCATCCTCTAAAAAAGATGAACAAGACCATAATTAGACGTCAAAAAAAAAAAAAACAAGGGACAACTAACCCCTAAACAACCTACAAAATCTTAACTAAATTCTCATTTTTTTCCATTAATATCCATAGCATTCCTAACAATGCTATTGATTAACTACAACTGATTTAGAACCTGATTGAAGGAACTGTGATTTGAGATCACCGAGCAGATTGATTAGATATGTAATATGATTAAATCAATATTATGTTGTCATTGATGTCAACTTACTTTGATAGTACTTATCTTGTAAGTTACTATACTGAAACATCTGTAGTGAAGGAGTGAAAGAGATGAAGAACATAAATATCTACATGAGGAAGATGGATATGACAGATGAGGATAGAGAATACATTGAGTAACCTATTGACAAGTCTATGACTTCATGTTATTGACTTGATTATGTTTCATTCATCTAGGATGAGGAAAAGAGTTGAAAGACACAAAGAAGTGTTGTCGGTTGATGAAGCATTTCAGTAAACACCGACAGAGTGTAGTGTTTACCAAGCACAGTGTTTACCGAGCTTGTGTTCACCAATGTATTTCTTTGTTAACTAAGAAGAACAAAATGAACTAAATGATTAGTTTAGCTGATAAGATTGATGAGCTAGCAAGTGTATGATTACGAGGTAACAGATAAAGTTTGTTACACATATCGACGACTAACAAAATTTAGGAATGATCTAAACGATGAGAATCAAACATGTTATTGACACAAGTGCCAAGGTATGTTTAAGAGGCAAAATCAATGAATATGATTAAGCGGCAAAATCTGATGGAGCAGAAGAAAATGGTTTACATGTCTATATAAGAGACTAGAGATTTCACTACAAGGTGGTGATGCTGGAAGAAGGAAACTGCATAATAGTCATGTGAACAAGTTTTCATGCATTTTGATCATACTGGTTAAGGAGAACCCTACTGCAGAGCATTACTGAGCTATAGAGAGTGATTACCGATGGATAGTAAGTTGATATATTCTTGAAACAAAATTGTTACATTGATCAGAAAGATTTGTATGAGCTGAACATTGATCTGTAATTTGCAATTGAAGTTGTATTAAGTTAGATCACCTGCTATTACATATTTAACCATTGTACACAGTCAAATCTATTAACCGAGTGGACTAAGAAAGTATTATTATGTATCATTCATAGAATGCACATTGTTATCCTGTCAACCCCAGAGTGACTGCTGGTTGGATGATAACGGTTGGTCTTAAATCCTCTAAAAAGGTCACACCTAACAGTGTGTTTGTAACCTTTACCAGGGTTGGGTCTTCACCGACCTCACTTCAGAAGAGTGAATATTCTAGGTTGCCTGTCCCAGGTGGTTTTTCCCTTCATAGGGTTTCCACATTAAATCTCTTGTGTTATGTGTTGATTGTGATGTTTGTTTTGATGTCATATTTACATGTTTCATATTTGATTTGATCGGTAACTGTTATAAGTTTTAGACTGTTAATCGGTAAATGCACAGACAGTAAAGTATTTTAAGTTACCGAGCAACAGAAATTAAAGTATTTGTTTTTGGATTATACATTTTGTATTGGGATAGTGATTAACTGATTCACCCCCCTCTCAGTTATTCTAACAATTGGTATCAGAGCATTGGTTGCTTTGAACAGAGTTTTAAGGACTTCAGTGAAAAGATCTCAAAATTTATAAGAGGGAAGTGTCAAAACTGAACAAAGAGAACTTCGTAGTATGACAAAGCCGGATGAAGTTGCACATATCTAGAATTGGGAATGTTGCACTAGAATTGATGGAGAATGGCTATATAGAACCGACACCAGGTCCCCTAACACTTGATCAACTGAAAGACAAGCATGAACACAATGTTACTTTGATGGAACTTGCTGCTACCTACACCAATGCCAAATTTTAAGATATCAAAAGTTGCACTACTGCAAAAGCCATGTGGGATAAACTTTCTCAAGTTTACAGTGGAGATGCAAATGTTAAAAGAGCTAGAGCAGAAAGCCTAAGGGGCAGATTTGACGATATGAAGATGAAAGAAGGTGAGAATATTATGCAATATACAAATAGACTAAAAGAGGTAGTACATGCTATTAGAGCATCTAATGGAGTCATTAGTGAAGAAATAGTTGTTAGCAAAATACTCAGAACCTTATTGTCAGTTTATGCAATCAGAATATTAGCTATCCATGAGACAACGTCTGCATCTAGTAATGTACTTACACTTGACAATCTGATTGGTAAACTTAAAACCTTTGAATTAAATAACTTTGATAATAGTGTTGTACCATCTGTTGAATCCACTTTCATGTCTTCTCTGAAGATTAGTAAGTCTAGCAGGAGTAATAATAATGATGATAGTGATACCGATGATGAGCTTGATGAACTTGAAGCTCTTATGGCTAGAAGATTACCCAAAGGTAAAGGAAGGTATAGAGGTAAGCTACCTTTGGCATGATTTAATCATAAAGAGATTGGCCACATCACTGCTAGATGTCCACATAAGAAAGATGATGAAAGATCCAAAGACCAATCTAAAGGAACCTATGGGAGAAGATTCAACAGAGGCTACCGACACAATAGAGATAATCGAGACATCAATGACAAAGGAAAAAAGGTATGTTTCATAGTTGAAGATAACGAATCTGAATCTGATTCTGATGATGATGTAGAAGTTTTATTTTTTGCTATGAAAGATGACTCGGAAGAAGAAGAATAAAAACATGAAGAAACAACATTGATCTCTAAAGTTAACAAAAATAATACATGGATAATAGACAGTGGTTGTACACATCACATGACTGGTGATGAGGAGAAGTTTGATCTACTTGAAGAATGCAATGGAGGTTTAGTTAAGACGGGTAATGACACACCCCGTATGGTAAGAGGTAAAGGAACCTTAATGATAAATGATATGATAAAATGTGATAATTCTTATTGGGTAGATGGATTGAACTATAACTTGTTAAGTGTGGCACAACTAAATAATTCAGGTCATTGAGTTTCTTTTGAGAGCAAGAAAGTGAAAATCTTTGATGATGGAGGAAGACTAGTTGGAACTGGAGCACAATCAAGAGGTAATCTATTTTATCTTGATACTGATGAGTCTTCTTGCTTGATGATGAAAAATGAAGATGCTTGGTTGTGGCATAAAAGGTTATGCCATGTGAACTTTGATAACATGATTAAGATCAGTAAAAGGAAAAGATTTAGAGGGCTGTCTAACTTGTCAAAACCGGATCATGTTATGTGTCATGAATGCCCGAAAGGTAAGATGACTAAATCTAGTTTTAAAAGTAAGGATTACTCAATAAAGAAGATACTTGAGTTGGTTCATACTGACCTATGTGGTCCTATGAGAACTCAGCGTTATTATGGTGATAAATACTTTATTCTTTTTGTTGATGACTATACTAGATTGATGACAATTATGTTCTTAAAAGAAAATTTTGAAGCATTTAAGATGTTTAAGTGGTATAAGGCTAAGGTAGAAAAAGAGACTGGTAAGGAACTAAAATGCCTAAGATCTGATAGAGGAGGTGAATTTATCTCTGATGAATTTACTAATTTTTGTAGTGAGCATGGTATTAAAAGATAGGTCTTTGCACTGAGGACACCTCAGCAGAATGGGATTGTTGAAAGAAGGAATGGGTGAATAGTTGACTGTGCTAGGACATTGATGTTGCAAAAGAATGTTGCTCAAACACACTAGAGGGAAGCTATTAGTATAGCTCTTTATGTATTGAACCGAGTGCAATTAAAGGACACCAACAAGACATCCTATGAGTTGTGGTTTGGACACAAACCTAAAGTAAGTTACTTCAGAATCTTTGGAAGTAAATGTTTTATTTTGAAAGATGAGAGAAATGGTAAATTTGACTCAAAAGGTGATGAAGGAATATTTCTAGGATATTCTAGTAAAAGCAAAGCATATAAATGTCTGAATAAAACTACTAATAAAATGATTGAAAGCACTAACATCTGAGTTGATGAGTTTGATTAAAAGAACACAAAGAAAAGTACAAAGGAACCAGAACATTATGGTAGATTCACTTACATTGAACAACCAAAGTATCTACCGAAGCCATAGCCTGTGATAACCGGTCAACAGAAAAACAATATTGAACAACATGAAAGAGAAACCGATGAGCAGGATGGCCATACCGAGAAAGAAAATAAACCTGCATAGGATGAACATGAAAGGAGAGATAGGATACTGGCGAGTTTTGTCAGAAGACACCATCCTGAATCACAAATCATTGGAGACAAACAAGCTAGCATGCAGACAAGGAGAAAAGCAAGACAAGGTACATGTCTAGTTTGTGATTATGAGCCGAAAAATGTAAAAGTTGCATTAGAGAATGATGAATGGGTTAATGCAATGAAGGAAGAAATAGAGTAGATAGAAAAGAACAAAACTTGGACCTTGGTACCCCAACCTAAAGATAAGAATGTTATTGGTACTAAGTGGATATTCAAGAACAAGCAGAATGAGAATGGAGAAGTAACTAGAAATAAAGCTAGATTGGCATGCAAAGGATATGCACAGGAGGAAGGCATAGACTATGGTGAAACTTTTGCACCTATTGCTAGATTGGAAGGAGTTAGAATGGTACTTGCATATGTTGCACACAAGAAATTCAAAGTATATCAAATGGATGTCAAGTCAGCATTTCTAAATGGAATACTTGAAGAAGAAGTCTACATAGAACAACATGAAGGGTTTGTTGATCCAGGAAAGAAAGACATGGTATGTAGACTGCATAAAGCTTTATATGGTTTGAAGCAAGCACCAAGAGCCTAGTATGAGAGGCTTCATAGTTATCTGTTAAGTATAGGATTTGTAAGAACAAGTGAGAACATCAATCTGTATATGAAAGGAGATACTGCTCATACAATTCTTATTGCTGAGATATTTGTGGATGATATCATATTTGGAGGTCAAGATCAAATATGTAAAGGCTTTGCTAATGATATGAGGAATGAGTTTGAAATGTCTATGTTTAGAGAGATTAAATTCTTTCTTGGACTACAAGTGATTCAGCAGAGTGATGGGATATTCATCACACAGTCTAAATACATAAAAGAAGTATTGAAAACATTTGGCATGGAAGATGCTAAACCTATGGGAACACCGATGGCTACTGGTTACGAATTAACTAAGGAAGATGAAACTACTGAGGTAAACCAAACACTGTACCAATCAATGATTCGTAAGCTAATGTATGTAGTTCACAGTAGACCAGACATAGCACATGTTGTGGGAATAGTTGCTAGATTCTTTGCTAATTCTATAGAATCACACATGATTGATACTAAAAGAATCTGTAGATACCTGAAGAAAATAGAAGACTATGGATTATGGTATCCTAAGGAAGGCAAGTTTGAACTCAGAGTCTATACCGACACTGATTGGGCTGGAAACGTTGATGACAAAAAAAGAACCACCAGAGGAGCATTCTTCTTTGGTGAAAGACTTGTTACCTGGACAAGTAAGAAACAGGCTTGCATTCCTCAGTCTATAGCCAAAGTAGAGTATGTTGCTACTACTACAAACTATTCAAACATTGCATATATTAAACAAGTTTTTTAAGGTATAAATGAGATAATCACTGAGCTGATGATTATATATTGTGATAATACCAGTGCAATTAACATTTTAAATAATCCAGTGATGCATTCTAAAATGAAGCATATATCAATTAAGTATCACTACTTGAGAGAACAAGTACAGGAGAAGCAAGTTAAGTTAGAGTTTGTTACATCAAAAGAAAAAGTTGCAGATATATTTACAAAAGCTCTACCGAAGGACACATTTGAGTACTTGAGGACTAGACTTGGGGTCTGTCCCCTATCTACCGGTCAATAAGGTGATTTAGATGTTGCATCAGCCTAATATTATTAGAAGATAATACATGTTGATGTAGCATAGTTCACACTTTGGATCATGTCTAAAGCTATGAAAGGTACTATAACATATTGGCATATCAGTATATAGAGATACAGAGTATGTACCGAACAACAGAGAGTTACTTGGCTACTGAGGAGTTATTTGTTTTTTTGTTTTTTTGGCATTGTTGTCAAAGGGAGAGATAAACAATATGAAACAAAGGGAGAGATAATCTAAATACACAACGATGAGAACTATCTAAGGGATAGAAAAATTGAAGAAAGGGAGAGCATTGAAGATCAGTTTCTGAGAATAGAAGAAGGAATCTGAAAGCTGAAAAGATCATATTTGCAGATTGACAAAGCTGTATGTTATAATGTTGTTGAGTAACGTAGTGATTAAACATATTAAGCTAGGGAGAGCTTGCACAACATTTGATCACAGAGTTGTAGAATACATTTTTGGTATGTGTATGGTATATTTCATATTACTTGAGTTGCCATCAATGCCAAAGGGAGAGATTGATGAACTACAACTAATTTAGAACCTGATTGAAGGAACTGTGATTTGAGATCACTGAGCAGATTGATTAGATATGTAATATGATTAAATTAGTATTATGTTGTCATTGATGTCAACTTAGTTTGACAGTACTTATCTTGTAAGTTACTATATTGAAACATCTGTAGTGAAGGAGTGAAAGAGATGAAGAACATAAATATCTACATGAGGAGATGGATATGACAGATGAGGATAGAGAATACATTGAGTAACTTGTTGATGATTCTATGACTTCATGTTATTGACTTGATTATATTTCATTCATATAGGATGAGGAAAAGAGCTAAAAAACACAAAGCAGTGTTGTCGGTTGATGAAGCATTTCAGTATACACTGACGAAGTGTAGTGTATACCGAGCACAGTGTTTACTGAGCTTGTGTTCACTGATGCATTTTTTTGATAACCGAGAAGAATAGAATGAACTAAACAATTAATTTAGCAGATAAGATTGATGAGCTAGCAAGTGTATGATTACAAGGTAATAGATAAAGTTTGTTACACAGATCAACGGCTAAAAAAATTAAGGAATGGTCTAAAGGATGAGAATCAAATGTGTTATTGACACAAGTGCCGAGGTATGTTTAAGAGGCAAAATCAATGAATATGATTAAGTGGCAAAATCTGATGGATTTCATGCATTCTGATCATACCAGTTAAGGAGAACCCTATTGCAAAGCATTAATGACCTACAGAGAGTGATTACCAACGGACAGTAAGTTGATATATTGTTGAAATAGAATTGTTACATTGATCAGAAAGATTTGTATGAGCTGAACATTGATCTGTAATGTGCAATTGAAGTTGTATTAAGTCAGATCACCTACTATTACATATTTAACCATTGTACACAGTCAAATCTGTTAACTGAGTGGACTAAGAAAGTCTTATTATGTATCATTCATAGAATGAACATTGTTATCCTGTCAACCCAGAGTGACTACTGGTTGGACGATAACAATTGGTCTTAAATCCTCTAACAAGGTCACACCTAACAGTGTGTTTGTAACCTTTAACAGGGTTGGGTCTTCACCAACCTTACTTCAGAAGAGTGAATATTTTGGGTTGCCGGTCCCAGGTGGTTTTTCCCTTCACAGGGTTTCCATGTTAAATCTCTTGTGTTATGTGTTGATTGTGATGATTGTTTTGATGTCATATTTACATGTTTCATATTTGATTTGATCGGTAACTGTTATAAGTTTTAGACTGGTAATCGATAAATGCATAGACAGTAAAGTATTTTAAGTTACCGAGCATTAGAAATTGAAGTATTTGTTTTTGGATTATACATTTTGTATTGGGATAGTGATTAACTGATTCACCCCCCTCTCAGTTATTCTAACAATCCAAAGGGGTTAAACCCTTACTTTTTCTCCTCAAATGAGTAGGTATATAGCATGAATCAGAGGATCAATGTGCACCACCAAATCCTTGTCCACATTTTGGTTCTTCTTCCTCAATTGAGAATTATCAGTGTCCCACATAATGGATCTAGAACTGGTACGCAGGAGAATTACTTTTAGATAAATGATGAACCACTTCAGCCTGCTCATTGAGCTTTCACAAACCCTCACTGCAAATTCAATTTTCTCACATTCAAAGCCCTTGTCAATTTAACCTGCACACCATCAAACTTAAATTTATCATCCAAATTTTTTATTTTCTCCTCATGGTCTTGTTTTAAATCATAAAATTTAAATGTTTTTTAAAAGCATTTCAATAGTTTTAAAATTTGAAAGAAAATTAGATTCATTCCTAACTTATTTATTTCAAATTAGAATATTTCCTAACTTATTTATTACGTAATATATTTTTAGAACATGTAATGTATAATTTGTATTTAATACAAAATATTTTCTTTAATGTTATGTAATGTCTCTAAATTTTTTGGAAAGTGACTTAATTTAATTAATTAATGAAGTGTTCCTAAAATTTAAACAATATTATAACAAACCTTTAATTAATTAAAGTGGAGCCAAGTAATACATAATAAATAAAGTATGTTGGTTATTTTGTAGCCTTTCAGGAAACTTCTTGGAGGCCTGTATAAGGTGTTCACTAGCACTGTAGGTAATATGATGTGGATTTATGTTTCATATGTATTTGTGATTATAATTGGAATTCGACATTATTTGTAGTTTTGAAGGTGCAAGATCCTCCCTATTCTATATTTGCAATTTCAATGGAAGTCATTTCTCACCCTAGTCTACCGTTGGAGATATCACTTCAGATATTTCACTTTGTACTTTAATGTAAAATTGTGAAGTCTTTTTGTGAAGACAAATTTCCACATCTAGATATAATCTGAGAATATAAGTCTCTAATTTATAGCATTTCATTTCTTGTGGTTTTCTTATGCCTTGATCTACGATCTATTGTGTGACCTTGGATTATAATAATAATCATTCTTATTTCTGAATAGATCAAATATAATATTCAATCACCAAATGTAGAGTGATGAGTGTTGAGTGCCAACTGTCAAGTGTTGAAGGGTGTTGAGTGGCTAAGGGTGTCAAGTGTCGAGTGTCAAGTGTTAAGTGCTAAGTGTTAAGTGCCAAGCACCAAGCGAAGAGTACCGAGTGTTGAGTGTCAAGTGCCAAGTGCCAAGTGTCGAGTGCTTCTCGTATCAAGTGCCAAGTGCTAAATATCAGATGTGTTAGGTGTTGAAGGGAGACAAAGGGTGTCAAGCATCGAATGGTATAGTGTTTAATGCACAATAGTGTTGAAGTATTGTTGACTAGTATAATGTTAGTGTTGACTAGTACGATGATAATGTTAAATAGTATGGTGGCAGTGTCGAATGGTATGGTAGCAATGCTGACTGGTACATTGGTAGTGTCAACTAGTATGATAGAAGTGTTCACTGGTACAATGGTAGTGTGTTGACTAGTACAATGGAAGTGTGCAAGTAGTTTTTTGACTAGTGTGGTGGAAGTGTGCCATCTAGTATGGTGAAAGTGTTTGTACAGTTAGGGTGTGCCTTCAGTACATCACAGTGGCATCATAGTTAGTGATCTTGCTAGCTTTTTAGGGTGAGATTGAGAGTTTGGGGGTTTGGATCTTAATATGGTAGTCGGTGATGAACAATGGTGGTTGAAGGTACTATAAAAGATTAGCAAATAACTCAATGATGGTGTTGATCTTTCATTAGATATATTGGAAGTGTGTTTGAGTAAGGTGGACCAGACTCCTTCAATATTTATATAGAGGATCCTTTCTCTGATTGAGATTACCTTAAGACATCTAAGATTGTTGAGACACCATGACAAGGAAATTAAGTTGGCAGCTACTTCATCCTTGAGAAAAATTATGAGGATCTCGACCACTCGAGTACCATACAATGATGACATCTTTAAGGAGATATTGCACTTGATAATTGGCAACGTGTAAAGCCTTGATGACATCAATAGTGATTTTTTCACAAGGAGGTTTATAATATTGGAGATCTATGCAAAAATTAAAGTGAGTAGTTCCTCCTTTTAGGTTTGGGATTACGAGATTTGATCTGTGATATGTTTCATGACTACTTAGTCACAATCAAGGACTACCATGATAATAAGGTTTTTGTTTCCATGGAGAGTATTATGATTTCATGTACTAAAGAGATGGACGTAATATCCCAACCTATCATATCTACACTATGGGTTATTCTTAATCTAGAATGTATTCCTTCTATTGCAGCATATAGATTGGTTAATAACTTGTTCAAGCATTGTGAATAAAAACTAAAGTCTCATTTGTACAAGTGTGAGGAATTTGGTAATGGAAATAAGAGTGATGCACTGCTTGAGGAAGATGAAGACAAGTTCCCATCTTCACCCCAGCCAAAGAAGGATATGGACAAGCAAGAGACAATAATTATCCTTTTAAATGTAGTACATCTGATTCAGCTTCCAAGCAACTAAAAAGGTGAAGAAGATGCTTGCACAAATTTCATCAATCCAACACTCGTCAACCAACTTGATGAAAGTGTGGGCTCTATCAATGATCATTCAAATGAGAAGGCTCTACTAGTGGTTGATCATCCTTATGAAGATGCGGACTCTATTACAAGTAGAGGTTGTTGTTACACCAAAATATCAACTTGTTAATGTCTAACACAACCAATAGACTTATAAAAGACACAGGAGGTGGTTAAGCCATGTCATAAATCCTAAGGAGAGCGCTGACCATTGTGCTAACAATATCCCCCTTAGCGCAACCTGAGGGGATTCTAACCTGTGACCAATCTCTAATACCACTTGTTACAAGTAGTGGTTGTCGTTGCACCAAAAGATCAAGCTATTAATACCCAATACAACAAATAGACTTATAGAAGACACAAGAGGTAGTTAAGCCATGTTACAAATCCCAAGGGTTACACTGACCATTATGCCAATAAACTCTACCAATGATCCCTTCTAGGAGAAATCTTTATAGTTGGATGAATATGGAGCTTTCCCTTTGGTTGGGCATGAGGCATGCATGATTCCAATCTCTTTATGTGAGTGGCTTCCTCATGGGAAGATCAATTTGCACCTGAGCTTTGAGATTCTAAATAAACATTTTGGGGAAATGATTGAATGGCATGATGGCATGATAGCTTAGGATTTAGACATTGATGTTTTTATGATTGGCTTCAGTGGGATCTTGATGACTTCAGACATGGCAATGTTTATAGTAGACTAGAGCAGTAGAAGCTTGATGGAGAGTTACTATTCTTGCCTACATCTAGGTGGATGCATGTGGGACCACCTTACAACATGGAGATTTTAGTAGACATGGTTATGGGTGTCTACACTTGGTTTGGGATTCTAGAGCTTTATAGTGGGCAAACCGTTTGATGACAAATTTCTTGAGGGCAAGCAATCTTCGAGTGTTGAGGATTTATAAGTCTCCAAACTTTTAGTAAAGCAACTTAATTAAATTAATTAATTAAGTGGTCCCAAAATTTAAATAATTTTATAATGGACCTTTAATTAATTAAAGGGGGGCCAAGTAATAAATAATAAATAAAGTATGTCGACTATTTTGTAGCCCTTCAAGAAAATTCCCAGAGGCCTTTATAAGGAGGCATTGGATGGCACCATGGGTAATATGTCATGGATTTATATTTGGTATGTATTTGTGATTCCAGTTGGAATTCAACATTGATTGCAGTTTTGAAGGTGCAAGACCCTCCCTATCCTGTATTTGTAGTTTCGGTGGGAGTCATTCCTCACCCTAGTCTATCATTGAAGATATTGCTTCAGATATAATCTAAGAATATAATTCTCCAATTGATATCATTTCATTCCATGTGGTTTTCTTATGCCTTGATCTATGATCTATTGTGTGACCTTGGATTACAATAATAGTCATTCTTATTTCTGAATATATCAAGTATAATATTCATTCACTAAGTGTCAAGTGACCGTGTACTAAGTGATGAGTGTCAAGTGCCAAGTGTCAAGTTCCAACTACCAAGTGTTGAAGGGTGCTGAGTACTGAAGGGTGCCAAGTGTTGAGTGCCAAGTGTTGTGTTTTGAGTGCCAAGAGTCAAATACCAAGTGTTGAGTGTTGAGTGTTGAGTACCAAGTATCAAGTCTTGAGTGTTGAGTGTTGAAGGGTGTTGAGTGTTGAGTGTCAAGTACTGAGTGCTGAAGGTCTCCAAGTGCCAAGTGCCAAGTGCCAAGTGCCAAGTGCCAAGTGCCAAGTGCCAAGTGCCAAGTGCCAAGTGCCAAGTGTCAAGTGCCATGTGCCAAGTGCCAAGTGCTAAGTGCCAAGTGCCAAGTGCCAAAGTGCTAAAGTGCCAAAGTGCCAAGTGCCAAGTAGCAAGTATCGAGTACCTATTGGAAAAATGATCAGTGCTCCCCTTAGGATTTGTAACATGGCTTAACCACCTCCTATGTCTTCTATAAGTCTAGTGGTTGTATCAGACATTAACAGGTCAATCTTTTGGTGCAACGACAACCACTACTTGTAACACATGGTATCAGAGCTTGGTCATAGGTTCGTCTCGAGTAACGCTGAGGGGGAGACTGTTGGAAAAATGGTCAGTGCTCCCCTCAGGATTCATGACATGGCTTAACCACCTCTTGTGTCTTCTATAAGTCTAGTGGTTGTATCAGACATTAACAGGTCGATCTTTTGATGCAATGACAACCACTACTTGTAACAGTACCAAGTGTCGAGTGCTAGGTGCCAAGTGTCGAGTGCTAAACATTGAGTGTCGAGTGTCAAGTTCTGAGTGTCAAGTGTCGAGTGTTGAGTGCCAAGTTCCATGTGTTGAGTGTTGATTGTTGAGTGTCAAGTGCCAAATGCTAAGTGTTGAAGGTGTTAGATACCAAAGGGAGCTGAAGTGTGTCAATTATCAAAGGGTGTAGAATTGCAGCATGCAACACATAGTAGTGTTGACTAGTACGGTGGAAGTGCTAACTGATATGGTGGTAGTGTTGGCTAGTATAGTGGCAGTGCCAACTGGTGTAATGGCAATGCTAACTGGTATAGTGGCAGTGGTGACTAGTACAATGGCAGTGGTGATTGGTATAGTGGTAGTGTGCTAACTGGTATGCTGGCAATGTGTTGAATGGTACGGTGGAAGTGTACATATAGTGTGTTGATTAGTACAATGGAAGTGTGCCATCTAGTACAATGAAAGTGTCCATACGGTTGGGGTGTGCCTTCAGTACATCACATTTTAAAATATATAATATAATTTAAATTATAAGAAAAAAGAGACAAATGTCAATATAAAATTCAAGACAAAAAACAAAAAATATTTATATATTACATCATGATATAGAGGCCTTCTTCAAACTTGAAAAATAAACAATAAGGGGAACTCTTTATAGAGATCACGTCCCCCTAAAAATAGAGACTAACCTAAGATTTATCTTTTCCATGCATTTAGAATGTACAAATTTCATGCCAATTGAAATAGAATTCCTATCTTAAGACTCCTAGCTTAAGAATTTTAAAATTTCTTTCCAAGCATGCAATAAACATGAGTGATGCAAACTTGTAAGATGATCTAATGTTTAAAAAAATTGATCATTACTTTAATCTTCTAGATCTACTTGGTAGAAATACTCTTTTTTTTCAAATCATATGATTTCCCCTTCCTTTTTCTTACACAAAAGATTTGTAGTGTTTCTTAAATATTATCATTGTCTTGATCACATTGAAATAATTCTTCGTCACCAAAATCAAGCTTTAGTAATAGTACACCTGGTTGATTCATGAAGAAAATAACATATATGACATCAAAATCTTCCTGAATATTTGTATGAGCCTTCCTCAAGGTATTGAGCGTGTTCCACTTTTGGTGTCTTTGGATTTATTTTCTTACGGGGAGGAAAGTTGATGAATGCAAAAATTGGAACCATTTTCATCTTGTTATGCCTAGATATCTTGGACCAATAATTGTTGTAAGGCCTATTATGTAGTATGTGTCCATTGAAATTAATGGTAGTATTAGTAGAAAGTTACTAGCAACTTTGTATGAGAAAATTTTCATTTCTCAGACCATTAGATTATTGAATTTATCTTCAGTAGTCAGGGATTTATTCAAAGTTGTTCCATTGGGTCTTAGAAATTTGACATCAACTCTTTTGACATTTTTAATAGAAGTTCAAACTTTTGATATAACCATCATCATTGTCCTTGCCCTATGACATTATTTACCATGTTTAATTATCTGATACATTACTTAATACAACCATGCTATGTCGACTAATGTATATACATGACAATGGAGCTACTATAACCAAAAAATGGATATATAAACATTAAACTGTAAGAATCAGGGGTCCCATGACCCAATAATGTTATTGTCACACTCTACCTTGTCATAGTCAGAAGCTCTGAGAGGGGGATATTCCGCAACATGAATCTTGGAGGAAGCTTCCCAGCTTGTTCCATCATGCTCCCATCTTTCTTTAAAAGTCTCATTTTGCTTTGGAGTATCAATGCCTTTCTCTTTAGTGAATTGTGTTGCAGAGCCTCCAATTCCTTTTGATTGGGAATGTTTTTATATGTATCAAAGTAGTGAGTATATTGAATGTCCTCTTTATATATGATCACAGCTCCCTCTCGAACAAGGATCATAAATATATCTTTAGCGATCTCTAGCACTGTAGATACATGAGAAATCAGAGAAAAATGGATGAGTTTAAAGTTAAATTTGTTGGAAAGTTGACTATACTAATGTCTATGACTAAGTTTAGTGTTGTCATTATGGCAACAAAGTCATATGAAGTTTTAAGGTCAGCACAATAATTTAGAAGATTAGAATTTGGCTAAGTATGGAAGATAGAGCAGTCAGTGAAGCACCTGGTATGCTCCCTTGAAGATAATATTTTGAGTATGTTAGTAAGATATGGTTAAGAATGCATGGTTAGATGTGATAGTATGAAGAAGTGTCAGCGAGTTGAAGTGACACAGACAGTGAGTGATAGAACATAACAGAGCATGCAAGCCGATAGGAAAGATTTTGATTAGCATATAATATTTTATTTTGTTAAGGCTATGCGCCTATTGTAAATGTGTTCTAAACATGTTAATATCATTGTATGTAAACATGCTTGCACCAATTAATTTGGAAGCATTGTATGTGTTAAGTTATAGGTTGACCTAGTAGTTAGTTTTGGTTGTGTCTATTCAGCATGTATATATATGACATGTGCTTTTATATTTGAGTATGTATGGGAGAAATGGATGAGGAGAAGTATGAGAAGTATGTATTAGAGTAGTAAGAATGATATAGAGCTTTACAAGAGGTTAAAACATTAACACATAAAAGGAACTGATCAAACAACAGTGTCAAAGCAGTAGTTCACCATTATAGATATAGCGTGTATCTAGTATCCAGGAGGTTGTAGCCTTCTTCATTTGAGCAATGAACTCTTGGACAGTGAGTCCTCACCCCTAATAGGGTTATTTGTAAAAGATTCCTCACAGGGTCTGACCTTTGACCAAGTCATTGTACTCAACATTGTAAAGATTGCTCCTAACAGGGAAAAGGAATATTAATAGGTTCATAATACAAAGTACAATTATTAGTGGGTATTAATTCCCACCTGGGTTTTTCCTTTGGCGAAGGTTTCCCCGTAAACATATCTTTTGTTATGTATTATGGTTAAATACTTTATTTTCTTTGCTATTCATTTCAGTACATAAGTAATTGGGCCAAGTTTAAAGAAGAAAAAAAACATTAATTGTAGAACACCAATTCAGCCCCCCCCCCCCCCCCCCCCTCAGTGTTCCCATTCCTAAAAATTGGTATCAGAGCTTTGGTCCTCTGAGAGAAGTTTAACCACTTGAGGAGATCATGGATACAACTGAAATGAAACATCTAAAGAAAAATCTTGAACTAGCTCTTGAAGATCTTGACAAAGCTAAAAAGGAGATTGAAGAACTGAAATTGAAGTTTAGTGGTTCTCAAGTATTCATAAAGAAACTCAGAAAGAATTTGAAAGATTGTTCAACAAATGATTTGGGAAAAATGGTCAAAAAGATAAATGAAGAAAACATGTCTCTAAAGGATCAGATTGAAGAATTGGATGATAAGTTAATCAATAATCAAGAAGCCTATGAAGAACAGGTCAAAGAAAACAAACAGCTGGATGAAGAACTCATGCAAGCAAATCTGAAAATCTTGGAGTTAGAAACATCAAGAAGAAGATGGAATCTAAATTGACAAAATTAAAGAGCCATATTAACAAATTGCACACAAGTGCTGATCTATTAGATTCTCATATCCATGCGTGAAATCTAAAAGGAGATACCACTGGTATTGGATACAATGAAGCTCAAGTTCAGATTGATGCAATGCAAGAAAGAATGAAAGCACCTACAGAAGCCAAGAAGATTGAAAATTAGAATGAAGCTAAAGGAGAGGCATCTAAAGATAAATGCAAGACAGTAAACAAAACTTGTTATGTCTGTAGCAAGCATGGACATATATCAGGAGATTGTAAAGAGGTAAGACCTTCCAATGGTTATTATTATTCATGCAATAAATTTGGTCATAGATCTATGAATTGTAGATCAAATCAAAGAAATCAGACATAGCAAAATTAGAGAAATCAACCATAGAAAAATATTAGAATTCCTTAGAACATCACATGTCAAATATGCAATTATAATGGTCACATAGCTAGACAATGTAGTATGGTAACTCATATCAATGCACCGAGGAATATGAGGCCTCTAGTCATCTATAACACTTGTAACAAGGTTGGAGACATCTCAAAGTTTTGCAGATCACAAGCACAAAGAGAGGAAAGACCTAATAAGGCTCAAGAATCAATATTGTATGAATTAGGAGAAGTCAAGTTTGTGAAAGCTATAGAAGCTATGAGCATGATTTGGAAGGAAGTAAAGAAAGATAATGTTGATGAAATAGTTGAGGATGCATCCGCAATGGACGCACCTCCTATTTTTGGTTAAATGACCCTCATGGTAATAGGGGGATCTTGATAAGCTCTAGACCCTTGCATGGATGGTATACTCACCCTCAGAGTATGTGCCTTTGGTTTTAGATGTTTGGATACTAGTTGATGCGGTATGTAGGAGCGCACAGTTTGATTGTCAGCAGGAACGAAGATTAGAATTCACTGTTACATTTTGTATTATGGTGGCAAGCATTAATTGTAGAAAGTTATTTTTATAGTCACTGGAGATTCATTATCCTCACTTTTGCATTTGATTTTGAGCCCTTGGAGAGCATAGGAGATCAAAGCAGGTAGTGTTGGAAGATTGTAGTTGTTTTCATTAGCAAAAGAAGTTAAGTTGGCTGTGGAACCCTAGTTTGGACACGACGGTTCAAAAACCCTTTGGAACCCTACTTAAGCATTGCATCAATTGATTAATGGCCACTCCATTTGTATTTGATGTTACATAGAGGAAGAGATATGTATTCAAGAAGCATCCTTTTAAGTCAGTACTAGATGATTTGGAAGGGGCATTTTCTAGAACTCTGATGGGAGTGATGCACGTAGAAGATATTCATGCATATATATATTGTAAGAAGGAACCTATAGGATTGGATAGAATTAGAACACATATTGAAACAATGATGAATCTAGACATGTCATTCAAGGATGAGTTCGTGCACTTCACAAATCACCCAATAATTGAGTATGCAACTGCATATGAATTTTATGAGTCAGAACGGATCAAGATCCTACTGATTGGAATACATGATGATCTATTTTGGATTTGAGAAGTCCTTGTTTTCATAACATTAGATCTCATTTATGAGATGATCAGACTCTCTAAGACTGGCACCATTCTTCCTACTGGTAAGGATGTAAGAAAACAAGTCGAGCAAGCTTGTAAGTCCCAAAGTGACAAGCACGACATGACAATTGAACCTAGTGAGGAGAAGGATATAGAACTCATGGCTATGATTCTAGGTTATAAGTTTTAGCATGCTAATAGAGTGAATAGTGTATCCACAGCTACTATTCTAAAAGCTATAAGGATAGTGAAGGAAAATGGAGAGTTTAACCTGTCTGAGATCTTGTGCACACAGTTGTTAGACAATATAAGAGACATAAAACATAATAAGAGAAAAGTATTCAGATTTGGGTCATTAATTATCTACATGTACTTTCATATAGTTGGTAAGGTCTCTGATCTCTATCTAGACAAGACTATTCCTACATTGCCTCAAATTTCATTCAAGGAAACATCAAAGAGTACCCTAAAGGATTACATGGATTTAGAGATTAAGACATTTAGAATTAAGATGCAAAGAAGGTATAGGATAGCTAAGAAGATTGTGGAGAAGTACAAAGACACTATATGCTTCATGGTGGAAAAATAGACATTACATGTATGGAAGTAGTTGAGCCTAGGACAAAGTGGATTCATCCACTTGGATATGAAGTAGAGGAACATGTTTTGGAAGCTTATGCACAAGTCCTCTTATTAGCACCTAAGGATCCCAATGAACCAAGATGGGGTACTTATGAAGAGAAGAAAAGACAAGTAGATCTATCTTATGCATTGCAACAACAAAGAGAAAATCCTCCAAGATAACTTCAGACATTCTAAAAATTCATAGTGTTACATAGGCAGGCTTAGATAAAGCAAGAGAAGCGAAGATTGCAATGCAACATGAGAGCGCACCCTCTTCTGTTGAAGTTAAAATAGAAAAATCTAATAATCCAAAAGAGAAAAAGAGTAAGACTGATGACAATACCTCCGCGCCAACAACTATAGTTGATCTGGAGTTCACTCCACCTCCTAAGCCTAGCAAAGTGCCTAGAAGGAAGAAATAGACCACTGGAAGCCATACATCCTCAAGGTCAACAAGAATCAAAGGAAGAAACACTCAAGCACCTCCTGAGGTAGGATTCAGACTGAATCTAGAAGTGTTGATAACTAGAGTAGTTGATGAAGGAAGGATAGATCAGATAGAAAAATTTTATGACAAATATCACGAGATAGATAAGTTAGAAATCCATTATATGATCATCAAACATATGATTAAGTTCAAGAAGTGATGCAGAGGGTTTGAGTTCTAAGGCTTTCTCCAAGGTTCCTAACCTTCTCTAACCATCCAAAAGTTAGTTTTAGTGTTATCTTCACCACTTTAGATCTCCAAGATCCTCTTCACCAACTTCTCCTCCAAGATATAGTTGGTATCTAGAAGATACACTACTTCCAAGATCAATTAAGCCTTCAATTTCCTAGGCTTCTACACTAGGGCTTCCCCTCTAGAATCCCAAACCCTTTCTTAGGATCTTCCCACACTTAATTACTACTCCCAAATAGATTCTTGACCCCTCAAACATCATTTGGAACCTTTCCATACACTTCTGGATACTCTACCAAGTCGATAGGCACCAAACTCATTAGGAGGCCTAATTGTCTCAATTCCTATTAGGCCTATTTTCACTATTTTTGGCTTCAAGCTTCCAAAAACCCCAAACACCCTCATAGAAGACCTTGAAAATATTCAAGGTGTCTACCAACCCTACCCAAATCTAAAGTGTAAGCTTTTGGATGCACCCACAACCCTACTTACTAGCAGGCCCTAGTTTTAAGCCTATTAATTAGGCCTCTGGACTTGTCTGCACAAAAGACCATAAAATTGATCTCCAAACTTCCAATATCTTCTTCAAACCTCTTTAATCTTCAAGGGTAATCTTAGGGCTTCTCACAAATGCCACTAAGTGTTTACCACCAAATCATGGGTGCACATGCCAACTCCTTCTATACCCTGTCCTGGCTCATCTGTCTTCAATAGTCAACCATAAGGCTTCCATTCTGACCATGAATCATTGGTGCCACTAAAAAAATTAAATCATAGACATTATTTATAGACTCTAACCTTACATCCCCCATGGTTTCAGCCATTTCCACCAGTGGATGTCTAGGTTAGAGCCATTTCAAGCATGGAGGCTCTGCAAATTGATTTCATAGACCAGTGGCTTGAAAATTTTTCCAAATCTCACTCCTCTAACCTATAAACAAAAGAGTCAATGAAGAGTGAAGGTAGAACACTAATCTAAACTACCATGGATTTTGATCACTCCAATCAATCTGTACAAGCTGTACAATACACAGAAAAAACCTACAAACAAGGAGAACTAACACATGGTGTCAGTACAAAAAGTTATAAATCATATAATCCAATCCAAAACTTCATTAGCCTTTGAAATATATCATTCTCATGCTCATATACCAAGCAGGAGTGGTTACAACCAACTTAACCACCATTTGAGCAACTTTTCAAAAAGTTGCAAAAGTTGCTAGAGCAACTTTGCAAAGTTGCTTAGCAACTTTTTGCTCAAATGGTCATTTGGCCTATTAGACCCATTTAAAGACTTAGTAAGGACTTCTAAGTCCTAAACAAAGATATTAAGGTTCTAAGACCTTATCTAGACCATTTCTAACCAAATCCATTACCTAGAAACTCTTGAGGCCATTTAGACCAAATGGACCATTAACTCTTCCCGAGCTCATTTGGCTCTTACAAACAAAAACATGGTTCCAATACAATGAACCTTATTCCAAAAATCACAAAAAACTCCTAAGACCCCTAAAACACTCATTAACTCATAAAGGTGGGAGGTGCCTTGCACCATACTCCCCTGGGACAAAGAACTCAAGTCCCTTGAGTTAGGAGGTCTTCAATGGTGACTCCATGCTTCAAGATGTCTAGCTCAGTCATCCATATAGCTTCAGTATCAAGTAACCCCTTCCATTTAACCAGATACTTCTTATATGTGCATTTCCTTGTCTTCTTAATCACCTTAGTATCCAAGATACTTTCCAACTGCAAAGGGATGGGGCTTGGCAAATCCTTAACCCGATCATCATCTCCTAAAGATGAAAGGTCAATTGGACCTATATATGATGATGGTTCCTTATAGGGATGAAAATCATAAATATTGAAGATGGATAAAATGCCCAAATCAAGGGGCAATTCCACTTCGTAAGCATTCTTTCCATACTTGTGCAAAATATTCAAGGGTCCTATCTTCTTCATGAGCATCTTGGTAGGTTGACCCTTGGGTAATCTCTCCTTCCTGATATAGGCAAGGACTAGATCCATTACTCTAAATTGCAAATCCTTCCTACACTGATCTACCTTAGCTTTGTACTTCTCTCCCTATTTTTGCAAGGTTCTTTTGACCTACTCATGCAACTCCTTCATTTGTTCTGCAAATGTCTCTCCTTGAGCACTCCTCCTATCCTGCAAACTGAGATCTCTCAACTCTAAGATTACCCTAGGATGAGTCCCATAGACTATCTCAAAGGGGATCTTACCTGTACTCCTATTAATAGAGTCATTATAGGCAAATTATGCCTGCCCAATGATATGATCCCATGACTGTCCATGCTACTTAGTCAAACATCTTAACAAACTTCCTAATGACCTATTCACTACCTCTGTTTAGCCATCTAACTATGGATGGTAGGCTGAATAAAATGATAAATTTGTCTACATGTTTCAATTTCTGGATTCGATTGTGTAAAGTTTTTTTACCATCAACGTTTCGGATCATACTACATGATCCATCATCAGGATGTTAGAGAGAAAGAAGAAACAAAAGATAAATTTGATAAATTTATCTTAGATTTGATAAATTTGATAAATTTGTCCCTAACATCTTCCATAGGGTCCTCCAAAAGTGGCCCACAAACTTACTATCCCAGTCACTTACTATGTTCAGTGGCAATCCATGTAATACCTCTCCTATGGTGATACATTGACTTTTCTGATTTGGACATGTTATTATGATGGTCAGAACTATACATTTACATTTATGTTTTGTGGATGATGATATGATGGATATTCTCATTTATGGTTATCATTTATATGTTTATGAGATTAGCAAACCATCTATTTTTATATGTTTTATGGATCTAACTCAAGGATTTGAATCTAACCCTTATCATGATGTTTTATGTTTCATGGATATATGTCTGAAGTGTTTTCATGACTCAGGATGAAGTCGTAGTTACTCACTTAGTTGAGGTCCACATGATGTATCGATCTTGGTCATCTGCTTGCATATATCTGATTTGTATCTCCATATGTATATATATGTATCTCTTCTTGGTGATGTAGGATTGCAGGTACTGGGTATCATCTCCACCTGGCTTCATAGGTCTGAGTGATCCCTCAAAATCCTTGATCATTGTTGTTGTTACCGAGATATCACCAGGTTCCACAGGAAGAAACTTCACCTTTGATCCTTTTATCCTTAGGTGGGAAGTGCCGAGTCAGTCCCTTGTATGGATGTATTATGTGATCTCTCAGTTTATTGGTTCTGTGGATCTTGTAGTTAGTTTCTTGTCTTTTGCATTCATTGAGAATGAAGTTTTGAGTGTAGTAGTTCTAGTTGTCTTTATGGTACGTTCAATTTTATTAGTAGATTATTGATGTGAATTATTGTTCATTTGAGGGTATGATTTAGTAATTTATCTTAATTATTAGCTACTTATGTACTAGCTTATCTTGTTAGGAATGAGTTAGTATGTGATTGAAATATGTGATTTTAATATCAATAATAATAAAGAATTTTATGGTATTATTTTTATAATACTCATAATAACAAAATGTCTATGGCAATAATAATAATAATAAATGTTTTATTAATAGTGGTATGTTTCACCTTATATATATATATCACTATTGTATTTTGTTAAGAATATGGATTAAGTGTGTAAATAAATAATATGTTTTATAATAATAATATTATGTCTGCAATAATATTTATAATAATAATAATATATGTACACATAGGCATATGGGTGCACACATATGCATATGCATACATATATTTATATAATTATTGGTGAGTAAGTATTTATTACATTATATTAATGAATAATTAGATTAGTAATGATATGGTTGTAAATAATTATTATTATTATTAACTTCCTTAAATAAAAGAAACATAAAATTTATAATTCTGGGAAAGGCTTTAATGATATTGTTAAGCCTAATTATTCACCGATGGATAGTTGAGATGGTTGCATTGGTTGGATTACCTGTGCAACCACCTCCTCCATTCTATTTACAGGAAATACTTTCCTGTATGTGGGAGTTGGAAGAAGAGCTGATTTCGAGAAGAAGATTAGTATTATTATTTTAGGAAAATTTATATTTTGAGGAGAGAAGTCCCTTATTCTTTGAGTTTGGCATTTGGATTATTGCGGATAAAGGCTGGAAGATTGCAAGCATAGGGATTCAAAGGAGTGCTGGAAAAGTTGGAGAGGATTTGATCTTCCTTCATCAACCAATTTTCGCAGGACTCCAGGTTGGAATCTAGCTTGAGAAATAGATTTATTTTATAGTGTGAATGTTATTTTTAGATTTGTTTGAATGTTCTGTGTTTTGAAATATGATTACAAAATGTTTGTGTACTATTGTTTTATTATTGGCTTGTTTTGTGTATTATTATTACAGAATGTTGATGTATTATATAATAATGTATTGATGTATTCTGTAATAATGTATTATTACAGAATATTGATACATTATTGTATTATTGTTGGTCATGTAGATATTATTGCATTATTTTTCCAGCCATCCATACATTATAGAAATGATATATTATTGCAGAAACTTTTGTGTATTATTATATTATGTATTAATGAATTGATGCAAAATGTTTATGCATTATTGCAATATGTACTATTGTATTATTGTAGAAATGTTTGTACATTATTATTTCATAAATGTTTATACAAATACAAGTTGCTGTATTATTGTACCATGCTGGCCGTTTTTGGTTTTATATGTATTATTCCAACCATTTATAATCTGTTGTCATTGCTTTTATTCTGTCATTTTGTTATGCTAGCCAGCCATTTGTAGAAGTTTATAGAATCCTGAGTTTGAACATAGTTCTATTCTCGTGTTTTGGGTTCTCTGTCATTTGGCCAAATAATAGTTTTTACCTGTGTTGTTTTCACATGATTAGTTGGCGTTATATCATGCTTGAAGTTGAAAAATTTTAATATTTAAACCAATTAGTACAAGTATTATATTTTCGCTTTATACAAGTATAAGTTTACGTACTTTAATTTCTTAATTTCTTATACTTTAAGTTATACTTGTATAAAGGGTTTATGTACCTTTTGGATTGATTGAGATAGGTTTCAACTTCCTAGGAGTTAATTTGTAACTTTTAAATTTTAGATTTTTAATAAAATCATACTTAGTCAAATTTCAGGCTTAGTCAAATATCAGGCTTAGAATGAAGTTCATGGAGCATTATATTTTGGTATATGGAAATTTGAGTAAACCTTAAATTTGTTCATTCCTTGTTTGGTAGAGGTTATGTTTAGTGCATTTGGATGCCTTAATAGGGTTAGGATGTGTGTAGGAAGTAGTTTAGGGTTTAGGGTTGTCTAAGAAGATCAGGACCATTCTAAACATCCTTAAACATTCCTAATTTCCCCTAAAACATCCATAAACTGTCTTATTATTTCCTACTCTTTGATGCAGTCTTACAAATGTGTTTATGATATGTTTTTACTATGTGTATGATGTGATTGTGATATGTGGGTTAAGGGTAGAAAACCTAATGACACCTAGTGAGTGGCTCTCAGTGCGGGGCTGGGGCCCTAAGTGGCTAGAACCAGGATAACTGACTGAAGAGTTATTTAACAAGTGAAAACTTAATTAAACTTATGGGAATGGGTTCAAACATTAAAAAGATTAAATATGCCTCGCCCATGCCATTAGCGCTAGTAAAGGCTATGGATGGGAGTGGGAGAAGGTACCTATGCGTAGGTACGATTGAATGGCGCTTGTCAGTACGAAAGGAATTCGATCCCACATGTGCCTACTTGGGGGCCAGGGCCTGGAGTGGCTAGTACCAGGACAACCCAAGGAGTGAGGGATATGTGATGACACTCACCTAGGTTGTTGCTTAGAGTTTCTATCGAGCCTTAGAACCTGTTTGGGAAAAGATTTATACTTGGGCTTTCTTTTCATTTGTTATTGAGAAAGGTAACCCGACCCTAGGTTTGGCCTAGCTATTCCTTCTTTGTGGACCTTGGTGTTTATCTCCTAGCATGGGGGAGTGGGCCTTTGGGTATCCATGTGGTTGGGCAGTAAATATTTTTATCGAGGTATCTTTTGCAGATGTAGTGTTTGAAGATTCATGCTTGCTTATGTACCAGTTTTTGAAGAATAAAGGCTTTGTAATTGTTATACACTGAATTTGTACCCTTAGTTCAAGCTCTCGTAGTCTTGATAACTCAGTATAACAAGGGAATCATCTCAAGGTTGTGGGACCTTTTGCTAACTGAGATGAGACCTCCAGATTCTAGGCTGGTTCCTCTTGGATAGTCACCTTCATTTGCTCTTAAACAAGAAAGTAAACTTGAGGGGAAAAGGGATAGAAGGAATGCATGAAAGGGAAATGACAAGAAGAAAATATATCCTACTAGGTGATGCACCGAAACTAGGGTGTGGATGTCAGTATAGAGGAATAAAACCAATGAGAGGCTTAGTTCTGGGAGATCACAACTTACTGAATAGGCCTGCATAAGTGTTTCATGGAAGGGTCTACAAACAAAAGAGGATGTTCAGGGAAAGAGAAAGATTCTTTCACAACAACAAGACTCTTAGGATTAGACATCAATCCATGACCTGCAAACAAACATTCCCTCCTATAACTCAGTGTAGGATTGAGACAAGACTGTCAAGGGCTAAAGTATACCCACAGAGCATCTAAATCAGATCAACACAATAACACACACAGTTATAGAAAGTAAGAGAAATCAGGAGAACTAAGACATCATTGAAAACATGCATCCATAAACCTCAATCCAATAAGAGATAATGCAAGCAGGGAAGACACAAGGACATGAAAGACTGTCACAAAAATGCCTCTACAATGCTTGTATTATCAATGGGAATTTACAAGATATGAAAAACCAGAGAGTAGAAATGCTACAGATAGTTCTCCAAGGAAAGACTTTCTCTTTCTACAAAATGTCAATTCTGAGCACTACAGGCTCCAAAAAAAGAATATATACAACTCTGCACGCAGGCAAGAATCAAAATATCTCAATTAGGGCTACAGAGGTTTACAATATAATAATCAACCCTAAAACAAGTCACTGTCTGATCATAAATGTGTTCTGTGCAAATATCTCAGCCGATCAGATCTCTTCTTCTGCGTGTCCATCCCTGCACTTGATCAACCTGCAGACAAAACCTCATCCATCTACTCCCCTGCAAGCTGGACTCTGTCATGAATGTTCAAAAATCTAATTTGATCATTGAAAGGACCCAAAAGATTGGCAGCCTAAAGATCTCTGCAAACATTCCAGCTATAACTGCCTTTGGAAACATTAATTTTTTAGCTACCCGGGCTTTGCAAACATCCCAGCAGAAGAAAGCCCGCCAAAGCAATCACACTGCCTTTGTAATAGAAATGGTCACATGATCGCATGAGGCCGAAAGGCTTCATGCGATCATGCAACAAGTCTTTAAAAACTGTCGTCGTCTACGTAAGACACAAGGGGCCCGCAAGATCCGCCACCTTCTAAGCCTTGCCACGTGGCCCAACTGGAACTGAACACGTGCCCTTTAAAATTCAATGGTCGCATGATCACATGAGGCTGAAAGGCTTCATGCGATCATGCGATGACTCTTGGAAAACCTACCTCCGCTTCCGCAAATGCTCGGGGCTTAAGGTGCACTGCAAACTTAACCCCAGTTCCACTTTGGGTCACGTTTCTCCTCTTTAGTCACCGAACCGCATAATATTTCTTAACCTCGGGCACTTATTCAGTGACTACGTGACATCCATTGATCTCTGCTTCATCTGACGATAGTCGCGAAGTCGCATTACTTCTTTGGCATATTCCCTTTCTTCGGGAGATTACCCGACTAAGGGAAGTCGCTGAATCGCTAGATAGAAGGAATATTCCTCTTTTCAATGTGAGATTACCCGACCGAACATAGAACCGGGCCCACCTCCAACTGTGTAATCGTGCAAAGCCTACCAAATCCTAAGCCCGGTACTGCCATGTGTTGCTCCCCTATTCGGTCCGACCGCCACCCCAGCAAACACCTCAGCACCCCAAGCACAAGAACCACCGTAACCGCAAGATTCCCATCTAACGGTTGTCGCATGATCACATGGGATCAGAAGATCCCATGAGATCATACGACCACCATCAGATCTCCTCACACTTGCTCCAATGTAGAAACCTCGGGCCCCACTAACTGCCTATCATAGTTGATGGTTTGTCGCATGATCTCATGTGGTCATGAGACCGCATGTGATCATGCGACCAACCGCTTGACATTAACTACCAAACCGTGAACCACCGCCACTGAAACCGCTGATGATTTGTCGCATGGTTGCATGGGCTCGAAAGAGCCCATGTGATCATGCGACAAACCACGTGACGCCACCCTGATAACTGTTGGTTGACTGTCGATGTTGGAGATACCGCATCAACGGTTGTCATGTGATCTCATGGGATCGAGAGATCCCATGCGATCATGCGACAACCGTCGGATCTTGACTGTAGTGGAATGGCTTTAGGCACTGGGACCTGCCTAATCGGAGTTGCACACTTAGGGGAGAAACACAGACGGTGCCAAAAACACAGAGGGTTTTCAAGTGAAGGTCGAAAACACACCAAATTTTCAGAGCTGAGAGGTCGAAAACACACCGGACTTTCAGACCAAAAGGTAGAAACAGCCCGAGCCTGCAAAGAGGAGGTTGAAAACACACTGGGTTTTCGACACTTTGAGCAGAAAACACACTGGACTTTCAACACTTTAAGAATTTCTTTAGGAAAATAGGAACCGTGGCCAAAAATGAATGACAGGGAAATTTTGGGCAATAGTAATTATGTTTCATGATGTAAAGTTATTGTTACCTCCCAAGCAGAGATGAATGTAATGAAATCATTGATGTAATTCAAAATGAAGTATTTGGAATGGGTAGACTTAGGAAAAGGGAAAAGGGAGATGTGAACTTTATGTATAAGATGTATGTTGGAAAAGAAAATGATTTTTAGTTAAGTAATATGATTTTAATTAGTGATGATTCAAGGAAAGGCTATTGCAAAACAAATGTTTTACTTGCAATGTATCAGATGATTTAGATGATTCTATTTGATTTAAAAGTTATATTGTTCATAAAGGATACTTAGGAATATAGATGATTTTAAATGGAAAATCAAAATGAAAGTACTTTGTAGTTCTTAATAAAGAATCTTATAGTGATATGATGTAATTTTCTTTGAGAACTTTATCTTGTTGTTAGTTTAATTAATGGACTTAAATGAATTATGCATTAAATAGAAGGGAACCTTGGGAGGAAACTAAGTTTAAGTTTTGTTCATATAATTATTTTAAAAATTCAAAAATTTTCATAAATCATTACTTAGGTTTTTCTTTTACAAAGAGAATCTTTGTTCTCTTCCCCGGTTCCCTTGCGGGGCATGACAATCCATGGATCCTAACAATGTCTCTGAAAAACAAACCTGCAATTTGTGAAGCATCATTTGTTTGCTTGCATGGTATGAAGTGTGTCATCTTGCTAAAATGTTCCACCACCACAAATACATTGTCATGTCCTCTAGATGTCTTTGGCAACCCTAAAACAAAGTCCATACTCAAGCACTCCCAAGGCCTTTGAGGTATGGATAAAGGTTGATACAGTCCACTATTGCTGCTCTATCCTTTAGCCCTCTGATAGATCTGACATTGCTCCACAAATATCCTAACATCTAATTGCATTTTAGGCCAATAATAGTGCCTATTCACCTGCTCTAATGTTTTATCCACTCCAAAGTGGCCTCCCAAACTTCCTTGGTGCTTCTCCTTCACTATGTTTTCCCTCATTGAACATTGTGGTATACACATGAGATGTCCCTTGAACAACAGTCCTTCCTGTAGCATGTACTCACTGAATTCTACTTTTAATCCATGTCTAAACCTTTCACACACCTCATAGGCATCCTTGAAGTCTTTGTCCTCTTTGTAGAGACCCTACAAGTCTTCCATTCTCACAATTTGCAACTGAATTTCCTGAATAGTTAACACTCTTCTACTAAGAGCATCAACAACCTTATTACTCACCCCCTTCTTATGCTTGATCACAATGGTGAAGGCTTGCAAAGACTCAACCCATTTAAGATGTCTTTGGTTCAACTTATCTTGCCCATTCAAGAAGCTAAGGGCATGATTATCTGTATAGACCACAAATTCCTTTGTTAGGAGATAATGTCTCCACTTTTTGAGTGCTTGCACCATTGCATATAACTCCAAATCATAGGTGGAGTTCTTTTTCTTGGCCTCATTCAACTTCTCAGAGAAGAATGCCACTGTATGTCCTTCTTGGCTTAGCACCGCTCCAATGGCTAGCTTGCTAGCATCACATTCAACCACAAACAACTGATTGAAATCAGGGAACCTCAAAGTAGGTAGCTCTACAATTCTTTTTTTCAACATTTCAAACCCTTTATTTGTTGCCTCAGTCCATTTGAATTGACATTTGATTCCACCTTTAATGGTGTTGAGGATAGGTGCACACACATGACTAAAATTCCTCACAAACTTTCTATAATATGATGCCAAACCATGAAAACTTCTAACATCTCCTATGGACTTAGGTGTAGGCCAATCCAAGATTGCCTTAACTTTATCAGGATCCATCTTCATGCAGCCATTAGCAACCACAAAACCAAGGTAAACTAAATCAGTTTTCAAGAACTCACACTTATCCTAATTGAACATCAACTTCTCTTTATGTAGCCTCCTCAAGACCCGCTCCAAATGCTCCATGTGTTCCTCCTTAGACCTGCTAAAAATCATAATGTCATCAAGATAAACTATAAAAAACTCACCTATGAAGTCTGCCAATACTTCATTCATGAGCCTCATGAATGTGCTAGGAGCATTGGTGAGACCAAAGGGAATCACAAGCCACTCATACATCCCTTCATTTATTTTGAAGGATGTCTTCCATTCATCACCAAGCCTCACTCTTATTTGATGGTAGCTTGATTTTAAATCCACCTTGGAGAAGTATCATGAACCACCCAAATTGTCCAACAAGTCTTCAGTCCTTGGCATTGGAAATTTGTACCTATTGGTGATCTTGTTGATGGCCCTTGAATTAGTGCACATCCTCCATGTACCTCCCTTCTTTGGTGAAAGGATAGTAGGTACAACACAAGGGATTAAACTCTTCCCTATCAACCCCTTATCCAACAAATCTTGAATTTTCTTGGCTATCTCTGCATTTTGGCTTGGTGTCATCTTATATGTTGCCTTGTTTGGAAAGTTTTCTCTAGGAATGAGGTCTATTTGGTGGCTTATTTCCCTCATGGGTGCAAATGCACTTGGCAACCCATTGTCCACTATCTCATGATACTTGTCCAACAATGTTTGTACTTCTAAGGGTATACTAACCTTCTCCTTAGCCTCCTCTTTTGGCTTCACTACCACTGCACAACAGACCTCTTTCTCCTTTTTCATAACCTTAAGAAACTCTTTCCCACTCAAGAGCATAGCACTAGTTCCCACATGCTTCTCCTCATTAGATTCTTGCAATGGATCCATTTCAAACTTCTTTCCTAGCTTGGTGATTAAGTAACTATTCATCTCACCATCATGTATGGCCTTCACATCATATTTCCATGGGCATCCTAGAAGTAGGTGACATGCAGCCATGGACAATATGTCACATAGGACCTTGTCCTTGTAGTCTCCAATCTCAAACTCAACCATAGTTTTTTCATCAACAACTATTTTTTGTCCTTTATTAAGCCAAGATACCTTGTAGGGAGTGGTATGAGGTATCCTTCTAAGCTTTAGTTTATCAACCATCTCTATGGACACTATGTTCTCAGTGGATCCAGAGTCCACTATCACCTTGCATATCTTACCATGTGATGTGCAAGTGGTTTTTAATAGGATATTTCTTTGAGGTGTTTCCATGGTGTTAGGAACCTTCAACAATGTCCTTCTTAACATGATATTCTCTCCATCCAACACTGGCCCTACCTTGGAGATAGGTGAAGTGACACTTTGAGTGTTCTCCTCTTGTACCAACTAATTTCTCGTCTCTCCCATTGATGATGAAGAACCTTTTCCAGGATATCTACCCATGGTATGTCCCACTTGATTGCAATTGTAGAACATACCGGTGAAGACTGAATTGTCCTCTCTTGTGACTGAAACCTAATCCTTGGTGGCCCTCTTCCTCTATATCCTCATCTTTGGAATGAACCCCTATACTGATTGGCACCACTATTATCCATAGACTGATTATCATCTTTTCTATTAGGGCTCTTTCCTCTACCATAGTTGTTCCTGCCTCTGAAACCTCTGTTATTGTTTCCACCTCTTCCTCTTTGTTGGAAGTCATTCCTCCTCCTAGCCTTATCCTCTAATCTCAAGGCTAACTGAAAACACTTGTGCATACTATCAGGATCCATCATGCTAATCTCATCTTGTATCCCTTGTCTTAACCCATTAAGGTACCTTGCCACCTTCTCCATTTCATCCTCTTGTCTTCTATCCCTTAGGATTAGTTTATGGAACTCCTTAGTATAATAAATCACCATCATCTCCTTTTGTCTTAGGTTCTGCAACTTTTGGTACATATGGATTTCATAATCAGTAGGCAAGAATTGTGCCCTCAATCTGATTTTCATCCTCTCCCATGAAACTATCTTCTTCTTCCCATTAGCTATCCTATCATCTTGCATCATGTTCCACCACACCAATGTAGATCCCTTGAGCCTAGCTTTAGCATAGCTGACTCTCTTTTCCTCTTCCACTTCCCTGTAATCAAATTGGTTATCAATGGCTTCTAGCCAATCCAACAACTCCTCACCATTAAAACTACCACTATAGTAAGGTATGTGTTCCATGCTATCCTTGTTGATAGATTTTAATGCATCCAAGAACACCTTGTCCTTATCATCAACTATTTCTTTACCCTTTCTAGAAGTCTCCCCTATCTGACTTTCATTCTCATCTTCACCCTCACCATTCCATTCAGTGATTCTCTTCCCTTTTGATTTTGTAAACTTGGCCTTTGCCAACAACTCTTGGACAAAGTCCACTATGGTACCTCTACTCATTTCCTTTGGAGGCATGTTTTCAACCTCTTGGCTCCGTTCCCTATCATACATACACAACCTTCAATAATTTCCCGCTCTAATACCACTCTGATGTAGAGGGTTTGGGTTATAAGGCTTTCTCCAAGGTTCCTAACCTTCTCTAACCATCCGATGGTTAGTTTTAGTGTTATCTTCACCACTTTGTATCTCTAAGATCCTCTTCACCAACTTCTCCTCCAAGGTATAGTTGGTATCTAGAAGATACACTACTTCCAAGACTAATTAGGCCTTCAATTTCCTAGGCTTCTACACTAGGACTTCCCCTCTAGAACCCCAAACCCTTGCTTAGGATCTTCCCACACTTCATTACTACTCCCAACTAGATTCTTGACCCCAAAAACATCATTTGGAACCTTTCCATACACTTATGGATACTCTACCAAGTCGATAGGCATCAAACTCATTAGGAGGCCTAATTGGCTCAATTCTTATTAGGCCTATTTTCACTATTTTTGGCTTCAAGCTTCCAAAAACCCCAAAAACCCTCATAGAAGACCTTGAAAATATTCAAGGTTTCTACCAACCCTATCCAAATCCAAATTTTAAGCTTCTGGATGCATCCACAACCCTACTTACTAGCAGGCCCTAGTTTTAATCCTATTAATTAGGCCTCTGGACCTGTCTGCACAAAAGACCATAAAATTGATCTCCAAACTTCCAATCACTTCCTCCAACCTCTTGAATATTCAAGGGGACTCTTAGGGCTTCTTACAAATGCCACTAAGTGTTTCCCACCAGATCATGGGTGTATGTGCCAACTCCTTCTATACCCTATCTTGGCTCACCTGTCTTCAATAGTCAGCCATAAGGCTTCCATTCTGACCATGAAGCCTTGGGGCCACTACAAAAATGAAAGCATGGACATTATTTACACATTATAACCTTACATCCCCCATGGTTTCAGCCATTTCCACCATTGGCTATCTAGGTTAGAGCCATTTCAAGCATGGAGGCTCAACAAATTGATTTCACAAACCAGTGACTTGAAAAACTTGCCAAATCTCACTCCTCTGACCTACAAATAAAAGAATCAATGCAGAGAGAAGGTAGAACAATAATCTAAACTACCATGGATTTGGATCACTCCAATCAATCTGTACGGGCCATACAATACACAAAGAAAACTTGTAAACAAAGAGAACTAACACATGGCATCCGTACAGAAAGTTCTAAATCATAGAATCTAATCCATCTCTCTCTCTCCTACTCTCTCTCCTTCCCCTTATCTCTCTCTCTCTCTCTCTCCTACTCTCTCCCCTTCCCCTTCTCTCTCTCCTACTCTCTCCCCTTCCCCTTCCTTCTCTCTCTCTCTATCCCTTTCCCCTTTCCCTTCTCTCTCTCTCCTACTCTCTCTCCTTCCCCTTATCTCTCTCTCTCTCTCTCTCCTACTCTCTCCCCTTCCCCTTCTCTCTCTCCTACTCTCTCCCCTTCCCCTTCCTTCTCTCTCTCTCTATCCCTTTCCCCTTTCCCTTCTCTCTCTCTCTCTCCTTCCCCTTCTCTCTCTCTCTCCTACTCTCTCCCCTTCCCCTTCCCCCCACCTCTCTCTCTCCTACTCTCTCCCCTTACCCCCCTCTCTCTCTCTACTACTCTCTCCCCTTCTCTCTCTCCTACTCTCAATCCAAATGAAACTTTTATGCCACTATCAGTTTCTAGGACAGATGTTGAGCGTACGGTGGTTCTATATCTGTGTGAAATTTCTTTTCCAGAGTTCAAAAATCAATTGATTGTATTCCATCGAGGGGAAATTCTCTCTCTCTCTCTCTCAAGTATAATATTGAGCATATAATATAAATATTTAATAAGTTAATATTATACTATTATACAATACATAAATAAATAATAATAATATAATACATACTAATATAAAAATTTATATTATAATATTAATGCTATGCTATTATTATTTAATATTAATATAAAAAAATTGTAAAATGTATTTTGAAATTGAAAAAAAATAAACACAATTAATATTACCATAAAAAAATCACATTTAATATGAAACTTGAATTTGAGAAAAGTAGTGCAATTGAAATTTCAAAATAGGCGGGAAGTTTTGGATATCTGATATTATCAGATATCTGATTAGGCTTGTTATTTTCTTGGGCAATACCAAACGTGGGTGGTCAACCCTTTAGGCATGTTTCAGGAGATAGTTTCTGATATTGATACTTTGACCATGTAGCTACAACTATTTTCTCCCCTAAAATTGATGAAACGAAAAGGGTTTCTTAAACACATTATCATCTTTCCATCAATATAATTGCTATCAAATTTTGAGTTCGGTAAGTAATTATTACTTATTTTTCAATTGAGTTATCTTTAAAGTAGTAATTGACATACTGATTGAAAAACAACTATAACTTTCAAACCGTTTAACCTTTTTGAAATCTGAAACATGCATCACATTCTATGCTTTGGCTACTATAAGGAAAAAAATTCAATTTTGTAAAGTTTAGAATTAGTGAAGGTGGTCAAACACGAGAGTTTTTTTATTCTGAAAAAGTTGTAGCAGAAAATTCATAATTAATTATTTATTTGGCAAAAAATTACAAAAAAATATGGGTCACATTTGTGAATGAGTCTACTACATATATCTAGAATCTTGGGAAAATATATCATCATTTGATTGTGATTAAGGTGGTTAGACATACACGTACTTTTTATCTTTTCCCTAAAATTTTTGTACTACTACATTGAAATCTAAAATTTTGAACAATTAGATAAAAAAAATTTCAAACAAGGGCTAGTAGTTTAGAAACTACATTCAATTTCTTACAGATTCTATTCTTACAACTTTTTCACATAAGGTTCATAAGATGTTCAACTTTTTACGTCAAGTTGACTAACCTTGATTTTCTGATTTTTCATTGCCACTTAAGGCCATAGTTTGGTATACCATGATCCTGCACATACCTGTCATAAACTCATCAATAAGTTAATCAATGTATACCATAGCCATATCTTTCATATCCATCTCATCTTCATGTAGATATTTCTTTTCTTTACAATTTTCCTTCTTTAGATGTTTGTAACTATCATGATAAGTATAGTCAAAACTAGTTGACATCAATGACAATACATTGACTGATTTAATTATCTTACACATACTTTAGTAGCTTGGTGACCATCAATCACTTTATTTCACTTGTCCATTCTTTCCATCAAGATATTCAATCAGTTGTAGGTTATTATTGTTGAGTTCAATAAAAATATAACTTTTCTACTATTATGTTACCAGTTTTTGATCTTATAATTTTAGTGGTGGTGGTGGTGGGGTGTGTGTGTGTGTGTGTGTGTGTGTGTGAGAGAGAGAGAGAGAGAGAGAGAGAGAGAGAGAGAGAGAGAGAGAGAGAGAGAGAGACAATGGTAGATGTAAGAAAACTTCCAAAACATTGTTTACTAATAGTAATTTTAATAAATGACAAAATAATGTATTGTCTCTAAAAGACTATTTTTAAAAACATATCTAGCTTTGGAAAATATAGAGCAATAGAATTTAGAAACAAGGTGACAAAAGATGAATTCCTTGAGCCCTTCAAAATTTTTAATAAATGCTAGAACCAACTGGTTAATAACTCATGCATGTTGTTAAATAGACTAAAAATGTAGACTGGGAGTTATAGGTAGACTCATTAATTATATCTAACACTCCCCCTTAATTTTGACTCCATTTTCATTACAATATTTTCAGCACTAACATTTCCTAATTGTTATTTTTGAAATTCAATATTTTATTTTGCCAATGGCTTAGTAAATATATACTCCAATTACTCTTTAGAATTGAAAAATTGTAAACTAATTTCTCCATTGCTGACCATCTCTCTGATGAAGTAGTAATGGTGTCGATGTGCTTTCTCTTTTGATGAAAAGTATGATAGTAATTGACTCCTTTGTTTCTAGTTCAATGTCACTTATTAACCTCATCATTCATTGTGCTTGGAAAGTTGTTAATGTAGATGCCACATACTCTTCCTCTGTAGATGAAATAGTGACTATTGGTTGCTTCTTGGACATCCATGTAATTATGTCTATACCGCCAAAAAATTCATAACCTAACATGCTCTTTCTCTCATCAACACTTCTAGCAAAGTCATTATCTACAAATCCTACTAGTTGGTTATCTTCATAACCTATATACAAAATACCATGTTGTATTGCTCATTCAATATATCTTAATATTCCTTTCCCTACTTTCCAATGAGATATTTTTGGTGATTCCATGAACTTAGAAATAAGGATGACTACAAACATAATATTTGGCCTTGTTGCTATCAAATACATTAGGCTCCCTAGTAACCATTTATATAATGTAGAGTTTCTTATTTCACTTTTACCACTTTTACTCAATTTAGTACCTAGAACAATAGGAGAACTAAGTGTCTTATAATTATTCATTTTGAATTTGGCCAACACTCCCTATGCATACTTCCTTTGGTTGATGAAGATACCCTATTTTAATTGTTCAACTTGTAGACCAAGAAAATACTTCATGTGACCAAGATTGGTCATTTCAAATTTTCTTTCTATATCAAGCCTGAATTCCTCAAGGTGCAAATTACTAGTGTATAACACATCATCAACATAGATGCATATAATTAAGATTTTTTCTTGTAAGTTTTTCTTTGTCTACAATATAGCTCCATTGGTATTGCACTTGAATCCTTTGTTAATTAGATAGGAACCTATTCTACTATACCATGCCCTTAGTGTCTATTTCAATCCATATAAGGCTCTTTCCAATTTATAGACCTTTTGTTCCTATCCTTCAACCTTAATCCAGGTGGTTGATCAACATATATAATTTCATTTATAATTCCATTTATAAATTAAAACTTGGCATCTAATTGGTAAACTGACCAATCATGTTTTGTTCTTATTGGTAACACAATTCTAATCATGTCCAATCTGTCATGCCCAAAATTAGAACAAAACACACACAATTTTTTTTTTTTTTTTTTTAAAGGACAATAACTACAAGGTTCCTTACTAAAAACACAAGGACAAAACATCAATCAGTGCACACAACTTACAAGGGGATTCGATACAAGTGTTGGCTTGCCGACATCCCCATTATGTCAGGTGCACTAGGTCGAAGAAATCACCAACTAGGGTCCGACCAAACGAGGTCATGAGGATATATTCCCTATTCCATATCACTCCAAAAGCTTAAGGCAAAACATTAAGTTAATATTTCTTCAACATAAATAGATTGAATAAAATGATACGAATCTTACTAGATTAATTTATAATGGAATTAAATGTAACACGAAGAATTTAGAATTCTATAATAAAGTTCTAATTAAAAAATTAGTTAGTATTTATAATTATTATGAGTTCTCAACCTTCCTAGGTCCACCTAGAGATAATAGATTATTTATCCCCTTAATAAATTAATGACCTTGATTAGATAATAGGATGATAAAATGGTAAGGATCCATCAGTTCGATAATTAAATAAATAAAAGAAGATATAGTACTAAAAGTTTATTTATGTTAGCTAAAAACAAGAGTTAATTAGGAAGAGGTGCACCCTTCAAATTTAAATGATAAGTAATAAATAAATGATCCCAATATCAACTCTCACATAACGCATGATAAGAATAAATATATAAGACTAATTAACAACCAATCTAATCAATTCCAAAAGGAATCCAATTGCGGAGATTAAAGAAAATCTAACCGTCCACACTTAAAACATTAATTTTGAATAAGAAATAAATAAGGCTCAACTATCACAAGCCTCCATAGGATTATATCATGTAATATCTATGGGCCCATTTGGTACATGGAATATCGGCCGCTATTCCCGAATTGCGAATTCAGAATTTGAAATTCACTGTTTGTGGTCGACATGCAAGGATGGAATTGGAATTTCAATATGCCAATTTTGCCAAAAAAATGGGCATACCATCTTCCACTTGAAAAGGTGGAATTGGAATATCGGGCTCGCATGCTGATTTTTGAATGCCAATTTTGAAAAGGTCGTCGGGTCCTCATGGGCATTTGTAATTTTTGACATCCACTTTTTATACCGTCATTTTCACATCCAACGACATTATTTCCTTCGTCTGCGTGATTCGTGCTGGAAACCCTAACCCTGGTCTTTTCATTTCGGCCGCAACTACCAACACTTGGTCTTTTCATTTCGTTTGAGACTTTCATGCTAGAATATTGAGCTTGTTCATTTCGGCCGCAACCGCCAACACCTGGTCGCAGAGGTAAGTATTACATTGTTCAAATCAAAGAGTTTTCTTTCTTCTCAGTGGCCATGTTTGGTTGTGTTGCGACAGTTTTGGCTTAGTTTTGAGTTCCTTATATTTGGTTTTTTCCCCTTCTTGCTAATGAGATTCATTATTTGGGGTTTTTTTTTGAGCTGTTGGAGGCACATTTTTTCCTATATTAAAATGCATTTCTATTTTCTGATATGGACCCTATTTTTGAGTTCAATCCAGCTGCAACCTGGTTCCTTTTTAACCCCTCTCTGTTCCATTATTCTTTTTAAAGTCTCAAATACCAATCGGTGCAATCACTCAAAGATCAACAACAAACATCTTGAGAGCTTTGACTCTTCATTTCTCTATATTATTTTTTGTGATTACTTTGTAACGATATTTTTGTTTAACTGATTCTATTTTGTTACAAAGAACTTTAAACGGTTACTATGACGTAGTTATAAATATGTAATCTACTAACAGTGGAAGGGGTCCGAAGTTTTGATAGTGGTGACATTGTAATGTAAAGTGCTATTGATTCTAAAGATTAAAAACAAATTGTGGGGCAAATTATTTGAGACTTTCTTTGTTTTTTTTAATTTGTCCAACCTCTGTAACATTCCAGGAGATCACAAAATTGATAATATTAAAATAGGTTTTGAAATTCCTTAGGGTCCAAATAAAGATGAGACATTGGAAGTGAACAACAACAGGAGCATTGTATATTAATATTTAATGGGTGTTCAGGAACCTGCAACTCCTTCACTTCTACTGGAAAATTTCCTTGCAGTCCCTTGTGTCCTCCACCAATGTTTTTCTATCCTTTATGCTTTGATGGAACTCCATCACCAGTTCCAATGCCCTTTATTTCTGCACAAGCAGGGGGGAATGCCATCAAAGACCATTACACACAATTACAAGCAATGCTCGAGAAATCTTTGCCATATTCCTGGCTTAACACTGTGATGTTCATACGATTCTTGCAATAACTAAAGAGCTTCTTGGTCTTATTTTATACTAATTAGGAAGGTGTTTTTTATCCCTTGTGTAATTGCCACTTGAATATATTGGTATTGAACCATGCAAATGCTTTTCTTCTTGATAATGTCCTCATTTGTTCAAGAAGAAAAGCATTTGCATGGTTCAATACACAAGTGGCCATTACACAAGGGACAATCACTATGAGATGTCAAAAATAATATCGTTGCGGATGTCAAACACAAGGTAATCACGTAGACGAAGGAAATAATGCAGTTGGATGTGAAAAAGTTGGTATAAAATGCAGATGTCAAAAATTACAAACGCCCACTCGGACCCGACGACCTTTTCAAAATTGGCATTCGGAAACTGGCATGCGAGCCCGATATTCCAATTCCACCTTTTCAAGTGGAAGATGGTACGCCCCTTTTTTGGCAATTACACAAGGGACAATCACTGTCATATGTCCTCATTTGTGACAAGGATAGTCACAGATGAGGACATCTCACAGTGACTGTCCCTTGTGTAATTGCCACTTCAATGTATTGATATTCAACCACATTAATGCTTTTCTTCTTCAACAAATGAGGACAGTCACTCTAAAGACAACATGATAATGTGCACTCACTGCAAGTGTACATTATCATGTTGTCTTTACAGTGACTGTCCTCATTCACGTGGCAATTACACAAGGGACAGTCACTGTGAGATGTCCTCATTTGTGACAAGGACAGTCACACATGAGGACATCTCATAGTGACTGCCCCTTGTGTAATTGCCACTTGAATGTATTGCTATTCAACCACATTAATGCTTTTCTTCTTCAACAAATGAGGATAGTCACTCTAAAGACAACATGATAATGTACACTCACTGTAAGGACAGTCACAAATGATGACATCTCACAGTGACTGTCCCTTGTGTAATTGCCACTTCAATGTATTTCTATTCAACCACATTAATGCTTTTCTTCTTCAACAAATGAGGATAGTCACTCTAAAGACAACATGATAATGTACACTCACTACAACTGTACATTATCATGTTGTCTTTATAGTGACTATCCTCATTCAAGTGGCAATTACACAAGGGACAGTCACTGTGAGATGCCCTCATTTGTGACAAGGACAGTCACACATGAGGACATCTCATAGTGACTGCCCCTTGTGTAATTTCCACTTGAATGTATTGCTATTCAACCACATTAATGCTTTTCTTCTTCAACAAATGAGGACAGTCACTCTAAAGACAACATGATAATGTACACTCACTGTAAGGACAGTCACAAATGATGACATCTCACAGTGACTGTCCCTTGTGTAATTGCCACTTCAATGTATTGCTATTCAACCACATTAATGCTTTTCTTCTTCAACAAATGAGGACAGTCACTGTAAAGACAACATGATAATGTACACTCACTGCAGCTGTACATTATCATGTTGTCTTTATAGTGACTATCCTCATTCAAGTGGCAATTACACAAGGGACAGTCACTATGAGATGCCCTCATTTGTGACAAGGACAGTCACACATGAGGACATCTCACAGTGACTACCCCTTGTGTAATTGCCACTTGAATGTATTGCTATTCAACCACATTAATGCTTTTCTTCTTCAACAAATGAGGACAGTCACTCTAAAGACAACATGATAATGTACACTCACTGCAACTGTACATTATCATGTTGTCTTTACAGTGACTGTCCTCATTCAAGTGGCAATTACACAAGGGACAGTCACTGTGAGGACTTCTCATTTTGTGAAATTACACAAGGTACTTTCTTGTCAACATATGTTGTATACTGAACTTGCAACTTTATTCTCTGATTATGCATTATAGTTGGGTGTTTTCTTATGTTGTTTCATGATTGTTTTGTTGGTATTTTTAGGTAATTCAATGGATCTTATTGATGATATTGATGATGATGATGATGATATTGAAATGGAAGGAGAGATTATGAGGAGGAGAAGAGTCCTGCCTGTTGTTGTAGTTGTTCTTGCCACCCTTGTTGCAGCCATAGGGGAGTGTATAAAAGAAGGTAGTCGAAATATGTGTAAGCACACGAGAGATGCAATTCCTTTTTATAAGCATGTTATCAACTCCAATGAGATGGATTTCCATGACCAAATACGCATGACTAGATGATCTTTCTTTAAACTAGCCAATCTTTTAAGGCAAAAAGAAAGCATCAAAGATACAGAATTCCTCATGTTAGAAGAACAATTAGTCATGTTCCTCCATACTCTTGGCCACAATCTAAGGAATCGTAAGATTTCCCATAACTTTGGGCACTCTGGAGAGACGGTAAGACGATAATTCCACAAGGTCTTGAGGGCTATCTTGGCACTCCATTCGGATTATTTTATACCCCCTAGTCCAAACACTCCTCTGAAAATTAGTGGGAAGACCCGTTTTGATCCATACTTCAAGGTATATCTCCCAGTGGTTTAAGTTTGTTTAGAGTTGTAATCCTATTATTGCATGTTCATTAGACCTATGATTTATCTAACTACAGGACTGTGTGGGAGCAATGGATGGATCCCATATACTAGTCACTGTCGATATCAACCTGCAAGCTAAATATCGCGATAAAAAAGGCAACTTGTCGCAAAATGTTATGGGAGTGTGCTAATTTGATTATAAGTTTCAATACATCCTTGCTGGTTGGGAAGGGTCTGCTGCAGATAGCTGTGTTCTAGCTTCAGCTCTATCTAGAGCAGATCCATTGGTAGTTCCCCCAGGTTTGTAAAATATGATTATATTATTGAAGCATACGAAATATAAGACAACGTTATGACAATGACATTTTGTTTTGTTTAGGTAAATATTATTTGGTCGATGCTAGATATCCAAACGTACCAGGATTTCTCGCGCCTTATCGGTGCACACGCTACCACCTAAAGGAGTTTTCAAGAGCAAACCCAATAAACACCCCACAAGAGTTGTTTAATCATCGACACTCCTCGCTTAGGAATGTAATAGAGCGTACATTTGGGATTTTGAAGCAGCGTTTTCCTATATTGAAGCATGTGACGTCTTATCAAATCAAGACACAAACATATATTGTTCTAGCATGTTGCATACTTCACAACTTCATAACAATAGAGGACGGCCTTCCATCTAAGGTAGAATTTGAAGAGGAAGATGGTCGTGATGGGATAGATGTACCAGTGCTTGAGACATATGGATTGAGCCAGCGTGAAAGAGATGATTGGGCCAATTTTCGAGATGAAATAGCAAGAAGGATGTGGGAAGACTATAGATCCCAATCTTAGTTGGTTAAATAACTATTATGGCAGTGTTTAAACTAATGTCAGATTTCATAAATTTCACAAACTGATACTATACATTGATAAAAGCTGTTATGCCATATTTAGTATTGTCATGTTATATTCAATGTTGCTATATTTTATATTTAATGTTGCTATATTTTATATTTAATGTTGCTATATTTTATATTTAATGTTGTCATGTTATATTTAATATTGTCATGTTACGTTTAATAATGCTATATTTAATGTTGTCATGTTATATTTAATATTGTCATGTTATGTTTAATGTTGCTATATTTAATGTTCTCATGTTATTTTTAATATTGTCATGTTATGTTTAATGTTGCTATATTTAATGTTCTCATGTTATTTTTAATATTGTCATGTTATGTTTAATGTTTCTATATTTAATGTTTACATAAGGTATGTCTAGGGATGTCCCAAATGAGGAGAGTCACTGTGAGATGTCCTCATTTGTGACAAGGACAGTCACACATGTGGACAGTCACTATAAAGACAACATGATAATGTACACTTACTGTAAGATGTCCTCATTTGTGACTTTCCTTACAGTGAGTGTACATTATCATGTTGTCTTTAGAGTGACTGTCCTAAGAAGTTCCCAGGTGTAACAAGTTCTAAGAATATACCAACAGTTCTAAGAAGTTCCCTAGCACACAGTAGCATCTACAGAGAAGAATATACTAGGAGTAACAACTATAGAGGATACCATTTGAAACTGTCCCTTCTTCAACAAATGAGGGCAATCACTGTAAAGACAACATGATAATGTACACTCATTGTAAGTGTACATTATCATGTTGTCTTTACAGTGACTATCCTCATTCAAGTGGTAATTACACAAGGGACAGTCACTGTGAGATGTCCTCATTTGTGACAAGGACAATCACACATGAGGACAGTCACTGTAAAGACAACATGATAATGTACACTCACTGTAAGATGTCCTCATTTGTGACTGTCCTTACAGTGAGTGTACATTATCATGTTGTCTTTAGAGTGATTGTCCTCATTTGTGACTGTCCTTACAGTGAGTGTACATTATCATGTTGTCTTTAGAGTGACTGTCCTCATTTGTGATTGTCCTTACAGTGAGTGTACATTATCATGTTGCCTTTAGAGTGACTGTCCTCATTTGTGACTGTCCTTACAGTGAGTGTACATTATCATGTTGTTTGTGCATCAGGTATGTCTATGGATGGTGATGTTCAAGTTGTCCAGGCAACTTCTTCTTCCAAGAAGGTGTTCTGGACAAAAGAAATGGAACGCAAGTTGCTAGACTTGCTACAAGAGCAAGTGCAGCTTGGAAAGAAAGCTGAAGGGGGTTTCAAGAAAGAGGCTTGGACAGCCATAGAAAGGAGGTTCAATAATGAGATGAAAATGAACCTATCGAAGGAAAACTTCAAGAACAAGCTAAAAACTTGGAAACAAGGGTATAGACTTATGAAAGACTTGAGGAATACAAGCGGCTTAGCTTGGAACAAGACCACCCAAAGTATGGATGCTGATGATAGTGTTTGGGAGGAGTTGTTGAAGGTAAAATGGTCTTCAAATCTCTTTTTAAGTTGAATATATCTTTTTAAATAATGAAGGACCAATAATGAATTGAATTGTTATGCCATGATACAGAGAAAGGAATTTAACAATGCCAGAATGTATAAGAGGCAACCATTTCAGTACTATAATGAATTATCCTCTATTGTTGGGAATGACATAGCTGAGGGCACTGCAGCTGCCATAGCTCAAGAGACAGAGGAGGATTTCATTGATGATGATGTTTTCAGTTATCATGGTATGGATAATGCCTATTTTGAGACTGCTGCTGATTTGGCTAATGATGGTAATGAATCTGTTGATACACCTGTATCGAACCAATCTATTGCAAGCGGCAACGATAACCCTTCAACATCATCAACGATGCCAAAGAGGAGGAGGGGAACATTGGTAGGTTCCTTGGATTTGATTTGTGAAACGATCAAAGATCTGTCTACAGGCATTACAACCGGCCTTGCACAGCCTCTGAGAGTGGACAAAGCATCTAGTTTGAGAAGTGAGGCAGTGGAGTTGTATAAATCACTTAAAGTAATCCCTGGCCTTCGCGACTCTACTATAATTGAAGCGTATGAAAAGTGAATGCATGATCCACAATCAACTGCACTGTTCTTGATAATGGATGAAGGGGAGAGAATCCAGTATATGATATTGAAGTTTGGACTTTAGTTGACTGATGTTTATTAGGTCTTCTATTTAAAATCAAAACTAATGTTTGTGAAATGTTGCTTTTTGATACCAGTTTTCTGCTATGGATTAATTTGTATTCTCTACATTATCTCTGGATTAATTTGTATTCTCTCCATTATCATGTTGTCTTTAGAGTGACTGCCCTCATTTGTTGAAGAAGGGACAGTTTCAACTGGTCTCCTCTATAGTTGTTACACCTGGTATATTCTTCTCTGTAGATGCTACTGTGTGCTAGGGAACTTCTTAGGACTGTTGGTATATTCTTAGAACTTATTACACCTGGGATATTCTTCTTTATAGATGCTGCTGTGTGCCGTGGTCCAAACGGGCCCATAAATGTGGTTGAATAGCAATACATTCAAGTGGCAATTACACAAGGGACAATATTCAACTCCTAGTAGCTTAATCTGGAATGTGTTTGTTCCCAAATTTTCTAATGACTTGTAGGATTCAATATATCTATATTTCACTTTCTTTAATTACTCTCTAGAAGGCCTTTGCTAATTAGAATATCACAAGGTCTTGATACATTTGGAACTATCAACATCTTATTTGTACTGTTATTACTTTTCAATTTGCATTAGTACTTTTACATGCAGCTGTCATCTTGTTCAAAAAACTCTGTTTCACCATCTTTGATTCTTCAATGTACAGATTTACTAAGCCTATAAATCCATAGACTATATGAAATGATATGAACGTTTACCTTAATCTATTGAGTGGCAATAGATTAAGGTAAACGTTTACCTTAAGCTTTAAAGAAATCTGATAGATTGGGTTAATCAACGAACCTTTATTTATTTTTTCATTTCCTTTCAATGGATGTGTAATTTTTAGTGTCTGTTAAACCGTCAGCAAAAATAGAAGCCTGTTTCTATGTAGGAACATGTGTATAGGTCAGTGATGACTAAAAGGATCATGCATCCTTCCTTTTCAGTTGAGAAATTAGGAACAACATATTTACTATTTCTATGGTGGCGTTCTAATTGGTAAAGCTCTAGAACATGGGGTATGGTATAATTAGGCAGCTCTTGGTGCAGAGAAAGAATTTGAAGTCAAATTTCACAGATAGTTCATAATTTTAATCCATAAATGCTATTAAATTTTCAAAAGCTATTTTTCTCGGCTTATGCTGTGGCCAAGTGCTTTTTCCATTTAACTTGTACTTTAATCTACTGTATTTTTTGGAAGTGAATTCCTCCTACAGAATGACTAATTTCATGCAACACTAGACCAGTGTCTACAGAATGACTAATTTCATGCAAGACAATGGCTCTATCTGACAGAGAGTCCATGCTAGGCTTCAGGACTTGATGCATTTTACGTTGCCTTTGGGTGAAGATAGGGAACTGTAACTAGTATCAGTACTGAACATGCTTTTACTAGAACTGCTTGTGCTAATGAATCAGAGCAAAATTACCTTTGTCCTCGTTGAAATACATGTTGCATACACACACACACACACACACACACACACACACACACACATATATATATCTCTTAACATGTACATATGTGTTTCTCAATCATGAATTGGGTGTTTGCCTGTCAAGCATCAATTTGGTCTCTAGGAATTGTGCACTCTCTCTTACTTTTGAAAAAGCATTTGAGCACTATGCTAACTAATGATAACTCCCTATTTTGAGGCCCATAAATGATCTTTTTACAGAATCTTGACCATAAAAAAGAGAGTGATGAAACTCAATCCTCTTTGAATGAGGTCCCACCTGCTCTGCTTTTGGGTCACCGCACTATATAATGAAAGTGCTCATTATTGGCCACTTCCTTCACTATTGTTTAGGATATGCTCAAGAGACCTACTGCCATTTTTTGGATACTATCCAAAACAACACCCAAATCAAGGGGAGCAGTATGCAGCACAAGGGGATGGGAATAATATGAAATGGATACACTAGTGATAGATAACAAGGTGTTGACATTTTGGTTTGCCGTGGGGGGACAAAGTGAAAAGATGTATGGTATGTGAGGCAAATTCATCTTCTACCACGAAGTCCCTATTTAATTCAAAACCAAATATAACACAAAAGCCATTCCTATTTTGTACAGTTTCTCCACACATATTTACCATAGAAGTTTCTAGTTTAATTCTAGAAATAGTTTGTAGAGTGTTTGGTTCATGTGTGTGAGCCTACTTCATGTGTGTGGATTATAAGCATGTCAAAGTGTCTGAATATTGAGTGTCTTATTTCTATTTCTATTGTTTAATTTTGGGATTGTTGATATAGGTGCATTATTGAAATCGGTTTGATGGCTCTAATCAATGTGAAAAGTTGTCGATGTGGTGGTGGGCAGTGCCAGTTGAAGATTTCACGGTCAGTGGAGAACCCTGGACGATAATATTGGTGTTGTCCAAACAAAAAAAAGGTTGCTAATGTGTATATATTTAATGTTTGTAATGTAAATAGTATTCAATACTAATGTAGATTGGGCATCACAGGGCTATCATGATTGTGGGTACTTTAGATGGGTCGATGACAACCCATCTACATCTATTCACCCATCTCCAGTCATCCACGATCTAGATATCTGCCCATCTCCACTCATCCACAATCCAGGATTTGAGTGCAATAGTTGTCAAGCTAGGACACATGAAATTAAATTTTTACAATGCCTTCTCTGTATTGTAATCGCATATCTTTTGTGCGACCATATGTGTAGATGAGCTGAAGAAGTATTCAGTTTTGTATTTTGATATTGTAATATGTGGAGATGAGTTCAGGAACTAGTCAATTTTGTATTTTGATAACTCCTCTTCGCTCCAAGTGCGCATATATATGGTCCACATAGTTTTTTTCACAATAATTTTTCATGTTTATGGCTTAGGTGAGCCCCAATTTGGTATTAGTCACATGATTTAACGTTGTTTTCGTGGTTATTGCTTTGTAAAATTCTAACCCAGGTTTGTAGAGGAATTTTGAGGTTAACATAGATATATCATGTATAAACTCATTTAATTGGTCGTGTTTTTATCTTGACAAGCGTGGATCATTTAGGTAAGAATCAAAGGGGGTCATAGAAGGTAATAATAATTAATAAGATTTTTTTTAAAAACACATACAAAAGTTAGCAACTGAATGTACTTCATTGGTGTACTAACAAAAGCACAAAGCAGTTGTATGTTCTATGTATGCAGTGTCTATAGACAAAAACAAGCGTTCGGGCATGACAAAGCGTCAAAGACTCATCAGACTAAATTATAACATTGTATCTACATTATGTAAAATGAGGGATGCCTCATTCAAGTTGTAACATTGTATCTGCATTATGTAAAATGAGGAATGCCTCATTCAAATTATGTAAAATGAGGAATGCCTCATTCAAATTATGTAAAATGAGGAATGCCTCATTTAAATTATGTAACAACTCATGATTTTTCGGGGCTAGACTGGAGGTTTTCTCCACCCGGCTCTTTCCTACCGGTGCTCCTATTGAGCTGGGTTGGCAACATTTTGTAAAAAATAAATAATAAAATAAATGACTTGTTTATAAATTTGTGTATTTTGGGTCTACAAATTTTACAAGTTTTATAAATTTTATATTTTATTTGTGTATTTTGGGTATACAAATTTTATAAATTTTATATTTTATTTTGAGTCTATAAATTTTATAAAAAAGTTATACAAAATGTTACAATTTTTATAAACTTATAAACATAATTTTATTTCAAAATATTATAAATATTCAAAATCACATACAAATAAAATAAAATAAAATAAGTATTCAAAAATAAAATAATAAAATATTATAATAATTTTTTTTGGCTCTATAAATTTTATAAAAAAATTATACAAAATGTTACAATTTTTATAAACTTATAAACATAATTTTATTTCAAACTATTATAAATATTCAAAATCGCATACAAATAAAATAAGTATTCAAAAAAAATAAAAAAAAATAATAATATTTTATTGCAAAAATAAAATAAATACGAAAAAAATATGAAAAACATCATAACATTTGAAAAAATCACAAATTGTTACAAATAAATTAATAAAATAAATTATCTTCCAGTCAATATTCCAATTCCAAAATGCGCAGCCAAATGCGGAAAATAGATCTTCTCAGTCATCTTCCAGGTGGTCCAAACGGGTCGTACACATATTCCGGATATCATTTTGAGGATATGGATATTCCAGATTTGCAACATATTCCAGAATTGACCATATCCGACATTCAGTATGCCATGGTCCAAACGGGCCCATAAGATCTTATAATTAAAGTAGATAATAATCTATGCCAAAGGAAATCGATACATATCCCTATCAAGGGGAAGACTTGGAAATCTCAAAGGAGCGGACAAGTCAAAAGTTAGAAACCTAAACTTCTAAAAAGGGAGGTGAAAGTCATCGCTTAAAATTAATTAAGAAAAAAAATGAACCGATCCCTAGAGCTAGCGAAGGGATGGATTAATGGCACGAGAAGCCAAAATTGACCCTTCACCAAATTAGGGTTGGGTACAAGAAGTGTCTTGGCCCAAACCCTAAGGGCCCATTTGGACGCAGGCATACAGAATGCCGGATATAGTCAATTCTGGAATATGCTGCAATTCTGGAATATCATATCCTCAAAATGATATCCGGAATATGTGTTTGACCCGTTTGGACGCACCTGGAAGATGACCAAGAAGATGTATTTTCCACGTTTGGGTGCCACATTTTGGAATTGGAATATGCACTGAATGAGAATTTGTTTTTAATTTCTTTATAACAATTTGTGATTTTTTCAAATGTTATGATGCTTTTCACATTTTGTTCGTGTTTTTGAATATTTATTTTATTTTTGTAATAAAATAATATTATAATATTTTATTTTATTTTTGAATATTTATTTTATTTTTGCAATAAAATAATATAATAATATTTTATTTTGTTTTTGAATACTTATTTTATTTCATTTGTATGCGATTTTGAATATTTATAATATTTTCAAATAAAATTATGTTTATAAGTTTATAAAATTTTTAACATTCTGTATAACTTTTTTATTAAAAAAAAAATCCTATACAAATTTATAAAATATGTAGACCCAAAATACACAAATTTATAAACAAGTCATTTATTTTATTATTTATTTTTTACAAAATGTTGCCAACCCAGCTCAATAGGAGCACCGGTAGGAAAGAGCTGGGTGAAGAAAACCTCTGGTCGAGCCCCACAAAGTCATGACCTGATATAAAATTACAACTTGAATGAGGCATTCCTCATTTTACATAATGCAGATACAGTGGAGACATTCCTCATTTTACATAATGCAGATACAGTGTTACAACTTGAATGAGGCATTCCTCATTTTACATAATGCAGATACAATGTTATAATTTAGTCTGATGAGTCTTTGACGCTCTGTCATGCCCGAACTCTTGTTTTTGTCTCTAGGCACTGCATACATAAAACATACAACTACTTTGTGCTTTTGTTAGTACACCAATGAAGTACATTCAGTTGCTCACTTTTGTATGAGTTTTTTTTAAAAAATCTTATTAATTATTATTACCTTCTATGACCCCTTTTGATTCTTACCTAAATGATCCACGCTTGTCAAGATAAAAACACGACCAATTAAATGAGTTTATACATGATATATCTATGTTAACCTCAAAATTCCTCTACAAACCTGGGTTAGAATTCTACAAAACAATAACCAGGAAAACAACGTTAAATCATGTGACTAATACCAGATTGGGGCTCACCTAAGCCATAAACATGAAAAATTATTGTGAAAAAAACTATGTGGACCATATATATGCGCACTTGGGGCGAAGAGGAGTTATGCCATATCCATATTATAATATTTAGTTATAATATCAAAATACAAAATTGAATAATTCCTGAGCTCATATCCATATATTACAATATCAAAATACAAAATTGACTAGTTCCTGAACTCATCTCCACATATTACAGTATCAAAATACAAAACTGAATACTTCTTGAGCTCATCTACGCATATGGTCGCACAAAAGATATGCAATTACAATACAGAGAAGGCATCGTAAAAATTTAATTTCGTTTGTCCTAGCTTGACAACTATTGCACTCAAATCCTGGATTGTGGATGAGTGGAGATGGGCGGATGTCTGGATCGTGGATAACTAGAGATGGGTGAATAGATGTAGATGGGTTGTCATCGACCCATCTAAAGTACCCACAATCATGATAGCCCTGCGATGCCCAATCTACATTAGTATTGAATACTATTTACATTACAAACATTAAATATAATAAATAGTAGTTACATTACAAACATTAAATATATACACATTAGCAACCTTTTTTTTGTTTGGACAACACCAATATTGTCATCCAGGGTTCTCCACTGACCGTGAAATCTTCAACTGGCACTGCCCACCACCACATCGACAACTTGGCACATTGATCAGAGCCATCAAACCGATTTCAATAATGCACCTATATCAACAATCCCAAAATTAAACAATAGCAATAGCAATAAGACACTCAATATTTAGACACTCTGACAGCGCATGCTTATAATCCACACACATGAAGTAGGCTCACACACATGAACCATACACTTTACAAACTATTTCTAGAATTAAACTAGAAACTTCTATGCTAAATATGTGTGGAGAAACTATACAAAATAGGAATGGCTTTTGCGTTATATTTGGTTTTGAATTAAATAGGGACTTTGTGGTAGAAGATGAATTTGCCTCACATACCATACATCTTTTCACTTTGTCTCCCATGGCAAACCAAAATTTCAACACCTTGTTATCTATCACTAGTGTATCCATTTCATCTTTTTCCTTGCTCCAAGCATTCAATATTGTATGTATTCCTAAACACCCTTGTTATATAGCTCTTCGAAAGAGATATATAATGGTTTAGTTGAAGCCACAATTTGTGTTCCTTATCTAGTGGGCTATGCAAATGAGAATAATTATGCTCTTTCTTCTGGGTCAGACATTGTAAAACTAGTGATCCTTTCTCCAAAAGTGGATAGGGTTTGTGAATGCTTTAGAAGTGGATTGGTGGAAAAGTTATCTCATGGAGGAAGGGTGTGTTCCTTTTCAAATGGAGTTTGTAGGAAATGAAGAAAAAGATGAACATGACAAGCCTGATACTTCTAATTTGTAATAAAACAAATCATATTTGAAATGGTATTATAAAATCTTATATTTGTTGTTTTACCCTTTAAAGGCATCTTTGTTGTCCTCCTCATTGTACTAAATTCACTCTTTTTCATATTATTCCCATCCCCTTGTGCTGCATACTGCTCCCCTTGATTTGGGTGTTGTTTTGGACAGTATCCAAAAAATGGCAGTAGGTCTCTTGAGCATATCCTAAACAACAGTGAAGGAAGTGGCCAATAATGAGCACTTTCATTATATAGTGCGGTGACCCAAAAGTAGAGCAGGTGGGACCTCATTCAAAGAGGATTGAGTTCCATCACTCTCTTTTTTTATGGTCAAGATTCTGTAAAAAGATCAGTTTATGGGCCTCAAAACAGAGAGTTTTCATTAGTTAGCACAGTGCTCAAATGCTTTTTCAAAAGTAAGAGAGAGTGCACAATTCCTAGAGACCAAATTGATGCTTGACAGGCAAACACCCAATTCATGATTGAGAAACACATATGTACGTGTCAAGATATATATATATATATATATATATATATATATATATATATATGCAACATGTATTTCAACGAGGACAAAGGTAATTTTGCTCTGATTCATTAGCACAAGCAGTTCTAGTAAAAGCATGTTCAATACTGATACTAGTTACAGTTCCCTATCTTCACCCAAAGGCAACGTAAAATGCATCAAGTCATAAAGCCTAGCATGGACTCTCTGTCAGATAGAGCCATTATCTTGCATGAAATTAGTCATTCTGTAGACACTGGTCTAGTATTGTCAACAGACCCAAATAGTTCAAAGATACTCGAACCAATCAGATGTTTTATGGGGTGCATTTTTGTATTAGGTAGAAAGGATTCTTCATACAGCTGAAAGTCTCGAACCTTTCCCCACCCCCAAAAAAATATCACTTGTACTGTCATGAGCAGTCATGAGGACTAGATAGATACATTATAATATTTGTAATTTCCACTTGAATGTATTGCTATTCAACCACATTTATGGGCCTGTTTGGACCACGGCACACAGTGGCATCTACAGAGAAGAATATCCCAGGTGTAACAAGTTCTAAGAATATACCAACAATTCTAAGAATTTCCCTAGCACACAGTAGCATCTACAGAGAAGAATATACAACATGAGGGCAGTCACTGTAAAGACAACATGATAATGTACACTCATTGTATGTGTACATTATCATGTTGTCTTTACAGTGACTATCCTCATTCAAGTGGCAATTACACAAGGGACAGTCACTGTGAGATGTCCTCATTTGTGTCATGGATAAATCTGCAAATCAGATACATAAAGAGTACATAAAATGAACAGCTGTAGAGTAATTTTACTGTTTACATGATTATCCTAGCATGATCTTGGCTCTAATACCAATAATAATGCAAAGGAAGGAGTGCTTCAACCTAACATACAAGATCCTAATCAATTTTCAACCGTGGAAACTCTGGTTATGAATTTATTACTCTCGTTGGAAATCCTAGTTAGGGTCAGGATAGTCAACATGAAAAATACCACAACTTAATCAAAATCCAATGAAATTTCATGAAACCAACTGTCTTTGAAAGGTAAAAGACAATATCAACATTATCAATCATGTGCAAGTTCGTACCAGACTGTACAGAGCCATACCATGCCTATTTTCAAATTGTAACTTTTAGAAAAAACAAACTTTCAGGGCAGCCAATGGTATTTTTATCATATCTTGCTCAAAACTTAACAAAATTACATGAAACCAATTGCATTTGAAATCTAAAAGACAACATCAACTTTTCCAAGCACAACCCTTCAACACAACTCTCAACACTTGAAAATGGATTAGTAGCTCAACTTAAACCAATGACATTCCATTCATTCTATCAAATATCTTCATACTGCATTACATAGTCTTAATGGAGAGAAACGTTAGTTAGTTTTGATTTTAAACATTAGTTTTTATTTTAAACAGAAGACCTAATAAACATCGATCAACTAAAGTCCAAACTTCAATTTCATATATTGGATTCTCTCCCCTTCATCCATTGTCAAGAACAATGCAGCTGATTGTGGATCATGCATTAACTTTTCATATGCTTCAATTATAGTAGAGTCGCGAAGGCCAGGGATTGCTTTAAGTGCTTTATGCAACTCCGCTACCTCATTTCTCAAACTAGATGATTTATCCACTTTCAGAGGCTGTGCAAGGCCTGATGTAATGCCTACAGACAGATCTTTGATCACTTCACAAATCGAATCCAACGAACCTGCCAATGTTCCCCTCCTCCTCTTTTGCCTCCTTGACGATGTTGAAGGGTTATCTTTGCCGCTTGTAGTAGATTGGTTCGATGTAGGTGTATCAATAGATTCATTATCATCATTAGACAAATCAGCAGCAGTCTCAAAACATGCATTATCCATACCATGATAACTGAAATCTTCATCATCAATGAAATCCTCCTCCGTCTCTTGAGCTGTTGCAGCTACAGTGCCCTCAGCTATGTCATTCCCAACAATACAGGATAATTCATTGTAGTATTGAAATGGCTGCCTCTTATACATTCTGGCATTTTTAAATTCCTTTCTCTGTATCATGGCATAACAATTGAATTCATTATTGGTCCTTCATTACTTAAAAAGATATATTCAACTTAAAAGGAGATTTGAAGACCATGTTACCTTCAACAACTTGTCCCAAACACTATCATCAGCATCCATAGTTTGGTTAGTCTCATTCCAAGCTAAGCCACTTGTATTCCTCAAGTCTTTCATAACTCTATACCCTTGTTTCCAAGTTTTCAGCTTGTTCTTGAAGTTTTCCTTCGATAGCTTCATTTTCATCTCATTATTGAACCTCCTTTCGATGGTTGTCCAAGCCTCTTTCTTGAAACCCCCTTCAACTTTCTTTCCAAGCTGCACTTGCTCCTGTAGCAAGTCTAGCAACTTGTGTTCCATCTCTTTTGTCCAGAACACCTTCTTGGAAGAAGAAGTTGCTTGGATAACTTGAATGTCACCATCCATAGACATATTTGATGCACACACAACATGATAATGTACACTCACTGTAAGGACAGTCACAAATGAGGAGAGTCACTCTAAAGACAACATGATAATGTACACTCACTGTAAGGACAGTCACAAATGAGGAGAGTCACTCTAAAGACAACATGATAATGTACACTCACTGTAAGGACAGTCACAAATGAGGACAGTCACTCTCAAGACAACATGATAATGTACACTCACTGTAAGGACAGTCACTCTAAAGACAACATGATAATGTGCACTCACTGTAAGGACAGTCACAAATGAGGACATCTTACAGTGAGTGCACATTATCATGTTGTCTTTACAGTGACTGTCCTCATGTGTGACTATCCTTGTCATATAATATAGCAACATTAAACATAACATGACAATATTAAATATAACATGACTTAACATTAAATATAAAATATAGCAACATTAAACATAACATGAGAATATTAAATATAATATGACAACATTAAATATAACAACATTGAATATAACATGACAACACTAAATATGGCATAACGGCTTTTATTAATGTATAGTATCAGTTTGTGAAATTTATGAAATCTGACATTAGTTTAAACATTGCCATAATAGTTATTCAACTGACTAAGATCGAGATCTATAGTCTTCCCACATCCTTCTTTCTATTTCATCTCGAAAATTGGCCCAATCATCTCTTTCACGCTAGCTCAATCCATGTCTCAAGCACTGGTACATCTATCCCATCACGACCATCTTCCTCTTCAAATTCTACCTTAGATGGAAGGCCGTCCTCTATCGTAATGAAGTTGTGAAGTATGCAACATGCCAAAACAATATGTGTTTGTGTCTTGATTTGATAAGATGTCGCATGCTTCAATATAGGAAAACGCCACTTCAATATCCCAAATGTACGCTCTATTACATTCCTAAGCGAGGAGTGTCGATGATTAAACAACTCGTGTGAGGTGTTTATTGGGTTTGCTCTTGAAAACTCCTTTAGGTGGTAGCGTGTGCACCGATAAGGCGTGAGAAATCCTGGTACGTTAGGATATCCAGCATCGACCAAATAATATTTACCTAAACAAAACAAAATGTCATTGTCATAACATTGTCTTATTTTTCATATGCTTCAATAATATAATCATATTTTACAAACCTGGGGGAACTACCAATGGATCAGCTCTAGATAGAGCTGAAGCTAGAACACGGCTATCTGCAGCAGACCCTTCCCAACCAGCAAGGATGTATTGAAACTTATAATCAAATGAACACACTCCCATAACATTTTGCGACAAGTTGCCTTTTCTATCGCGATATTTAGCTTGCAAGTTGATATCCACAGTGACTAGTATATGGGATCCATCCATTGCTCCCACACAATCCTGTACTCAAATAAATCATAGGTCTAATCAAACAATAATAGGATTAAAACTCTAAACAAACTTAAACCACTGAGAGATATACCTTGAAGTATGGATCAAAACGAGCCTTCCCAGTAATTTCCCGAGGAGTGTTTGGACTAGGGGGTATAAAATAATCCGAATGGAGCGCCAAGATAGCCCTCAAGACCTTGTGGAAGTATCGGCTTACTGTCTCTCCAGAGTGCCCAAAGTTATGGGCAATCTTATGATTCCTCAGATTGTGGCCAAGAGTATGGAGGAACATGACTAATTGTTCTTCTAACGTGAGGAATTCTGTATCTTTGATGCTTCCTTTTTGCCTTAGAATATTGGCTAGTTTAAAGAAAGATCGTCTAGTCATGCGTATTTGGTCATGGCAATCCATCTCATTGGAGTTGATAACACGCTTATAAAAAGGAATTGCATCTCTTGTACGCTTACGCATTTTTCGACTACCTTCTTTTATACACTCCCCTATGGCCACGACAAGGGTGGCAAGAACAACTACAATAACAGGTAGGAGTCTTCTCCTCCTCATAATCTCTCCTTCAATTTCAATATCATCATCATCATCATCAATATCATCAATGAGATCCATTGAATTACCTAAAAATACCAACAAAACAATCACGAAACAACATAAGAAAACACCCAACTATAATGCATAATCAGAGAATAGAGTTGCAAGTTCAGTATACAACATATGTTGACAAGAAAGTACCTTGTGTAATTTCACAAAATGAGAAGTTCTCACAGTGACTGTCCCTTGTGTAATTGCCACTTGAATGAGGACAGTCACTGTAAAGACAACATGATAATGTACAGTTGCAGTGAGTGTACATTATCATGTTGTCTTTAGAGTGACTGTCCTCATTTGTTGAAGAAGAAAAGCATTAATGTGGTTGAATAGAAATACATTCAAGTGGCAATTACACAAGGGACAGTCACTGTGAGATGTCCTCATTTGTGACTGTCCTTACAGTGAGTGTACATTATCATGTTGTCTTTAGAGTGACTGTCCTCATTTGTTGAAGAAGAAAAGCATTAATGTGGTTGAATAGCAATACATTCAAGTGGCAATTACACAAGGGACAGTGGTGCAGGAGCACCTCCAACATTTAATCCATGGTCGAAGATAAAGGAGACTTCAAAGAACATCAAGGCTAAACAGGAGGATGGAATGCTTAATCAAGGACAACAGATCACTTGGTGGATCTTAGCACCTATAATGTTAGTAAAATATCGCAATTCTTCAATTAAATTGTAATGTCCTTAATAGGACTAAAAGACAAATTATAATGGACTAAGATTGTCCAAGCACTACAATTGGAGTCTAGAAGAGTTTAATGATCATAAAAGATCCAAATTAGTAAGTTAGTGGTCTTTTGTTTTAAAGAATTTAATAAATTGTAAGTTGGAATTTTGAACTTTCAAAATCCAACGGCTAGTTTTAGTTTGGTATGTGTTAAGTTTAAACATTCAACTCAACGAAAGTTGGTTGAAGATTAGTTCTTAGTTAGTTGTGTTTCGAGTTGTAACACTTGGTCGATAGTTGAATCTATTAGAAGAAGTTATATTAGAATCCTTTATATTTAGATAAAGGCTCTGTTACTAAACAGAGAGGAGATTGGTGTATTAATTTGTGCTCGACAAGCAATACAAGACTGCTGTTTCTTGCAATTCAATTTCTATTTTGAAACTTTATTGGCTTGGTTTGAAATTGAAATGCTTTGACAAGGTTCTTTAATCATTTCATTTGCTTTTGTTATGTTTCCAAACATTGCAGTGAACCTGTGTGTACCATTTTGGGGAAACAGTGAGCAATAAAGCATCTAGTTTATGTAAACTAATTCATTTTGAATCTCATTTTGAATTGATCGAATTCCATATGCTCTGAGGGAGATTTGTTATCCTTCGAATTGCAGATTGATGAGTGTTACAATCTATTAAGTTTGCTGTCGCACAAGTTGTCTTGAAACAACGTTCTATATCTTAGTTTTCTGTTACAGTAGAAGTTTAGGGGCGATTGAGGTCATTCCATGAATTGATAGGCCTAATTCATGGAATGACATTTGCTAACCTGTATTATATGATTCTAATCTAAATATATGCAGAACCGCGTGGGAGAACAATGTGATCACAAACAAGAACAGTGGAAAACGGCATTGGAAGTGTGCTAAGGTGTAGCAGTGGGTGATCTGTTCACATAAGGCATATGTTTAATGCTTGGGAATAGTATACAATGTTCATTTGATGGTGAATCTGCCACCAATTCATTGCAGGGTCGTGTGGAGACAGTAGATTGAGGAAGCCCTAGTTGACAGGGTTCGAAGACAACAAATTGGGGTTTTGTAGTTGCAGAGCATTTGTGTCTAATTCCTTTTGGAATTGAGCAATTGGAGACATAACTAGACACTGTCCAGGAGTTGGGAGCCAGGAGATCTTTAACCCATACTTCCTTTGAAAATTTAGTAGATTTTAGTGCATTGAAACAGGGTAGCAGTGCCGAACAAGGGTGTTTGTCCAAAGCAACAGTATAAAAACTTTTGATATGTTGTTGAACTCCAAAGAGGGTATCCATAAATGTTGTTACCTCATCAAATGTTTTGAGAAAAGTTAGAATTATTCCCTTTTTAAGTCTGCTGCAGGGTTTAGACAGCCTGTTAAGCTTTTTGTGACTAGTTTGTGAGAACATTGGTGAAATGGGATATGGGAATTGAGTGAGAGTCTCAAAATCTTGAAACCAAGTAAAGTGAAGCCTTAAAACTCAAATCCATCCTTTAGGATAGCCTTGATAGTCAAGTTCTTGAAGTATTTAAGATTGTTGAATAAGCCCAAGTGTCTAACCTCTGAAATTTCTAAACCTACTTGTGCATTTGATACCACCACCCTTCCCTCTACATCAGACAGTCACTGTGAGATTCATTTGTGACTATCCTTACAGTGAGTGTACATTATCATGTTGTCTTTAGAGTGACTGTCCTCATTTGTTGAAGAAGAAAAGCATTAATGTGGTTGAATAGCAATACATTCAAGTGGCAATTACACAAGGGACAGTCACTGTGAGATGTCCTCATGTGTGACCGTCCTTGTCACAAATGAGGACATCTCACAATGACTGTCCCTTGTGTAATTGCCACTTGAATGAGGACAGTCACTGTAAAGACAACATGATAATGTACAGTTGCAGTGAGTGTACTGTAGACTAGGATTTGAGCGTGCACCTAAGCCTGTTTTGAAGGCCAAAGACAAACAAACGTCATAGCATATTATCAAATCAAATTTAATGATAAACAAACTAAAATCAAAGCCACCTCAGTTTAAGCCTAAAACGGATGTGCCCATGCACCGTTTGATATGCTTGGATATAAATGGATGTGGGTGTGCAAACTCAAGCACTTGGAGCATGCAAATAGGATGATTTGAGGATCAAGAAGACCCAAAATGACACAAAATAGGTATGAGGAACCTATTTTGCCTCAAAGGCCTCAAGAACACACAAATATGCAAAGCTAAAAAATGAACTAAGATTGATTAAACAAGAAATGAATCTATGTTAATCCAATTAAGCTAATTTAAATGTGATTTAAGCTTGAAAATGATCTAAAATGATGAGTTTATGCTTATGCTAGAATGAAAATGGCATTATAACTTTGCTATTGAGTTTGAGAGTTGAAAGATGATTTGCCTTAGGAAGTGAGGGTATTTATAGGAAAAGGGAAGGGCTTGGTTAAAAAGGATGAGTCGGAGTTAGGGCTAAGGTTAGGGTTGAGTCAAGGACAAGTGTCCTGACAAGTGTCAAGGGAGGATTGAGTTGAAAGTTTGAGGGCATGTGCACAATTTGGTAAATGTGCCCAAGGCCAAGAGGTGGCAAGGAAGGGATAAGAAGGTCTTAAATGCATAATGAATGCATGTAAGAAAGATAAGGAAGGCTTAAATGCATCCTTAAATGTATTTGCAAGAGGTGGCCAAGAGGTGGCCATCTTTGTTGACTAAGGAGGATGACTAAGAGGAGGTTAGCATAAGTTTTGGTAAACCTTTTGCTAATGGAATGTGACAAGATTAGAAAGGGGATTAGGATTAGGATTAGGGGATTTTAGGATTAGGATGGGTGAAGAGGTTGGGTTGAGAAGTTTCTAGAAGAGTCTAGAATTCTCCTAGGTTTTATGGAATAAAAGTTTATTCATTCCAAAAGCTTAAGTTTGGGAAAATTTATTGAAATATTTTCAATAAATATGAAAATTAAATATTTAATCTTAATTAAATATTTTGAGTTGAGATTAGGGTTAGAAAAGATGGGATTAGCCTTTTAATCAAAATTAAGAAGGGATTAGAAGATTTTGGAAGAGGTTAGTGGTCTTAAGAAAATTGGCCAAGTTTTGGTCAAAAAATAAATTAATTATTTTTTTGGGGGATTTTTGGTCAATTTATTAATTAAAATAATTAATAAATAGGGGATTAATGTTTAAATAAGATTTAAACATTTTTGGGAGGGATTTCTTAATTAAATATTTTTAATTAAGAAAAAGGGATTTAATGACGTAAAAATAAATAAATTAATTAAATAATTAATTAATTAATAAATGATGATGTCATCAGGGATTTTTCAGAAAATAAAAATACTTTATTTTCTAAAGGATTTTTAGGTGTCTACATTTTGCCCCTCTTTGATGCGATGCCGCAAGTGGCATGGCTTCAAAGACAAGAAAATAAGATGCCCCAGGCTAGAATTTAGAAGAATAAGGGATTGTGCCCCCTCGAGAAAATAACGCAAGGAGTAAACATTGTGGAATTTTCTCGAAAGGAAACAGAGAAGGAACGACTGAGGAAGCAGGGGAGATAAATTACCAAGCTTCCAAGAGCAAAGATGGGTGAATGCAAGATGAGATGGAAATGCAAGATGCAAGATGCAGCTATATGTAAAGATGCAAGATTAATCTATATGATAAATGCAAGGGACCAGATAGCTCCAAGTGCAAACGGGAGTGCACAACCTAGATTTAATATAGCTATTTTAGAGACCTGCCAAAGATACTGGGATCACGAGGCCTGTCAACAATGTCGTAGAGGACTGACGAGGACTGACGCTAAACAAACACACAGGGTTGCCCCAACATCACACATGAAGCGCAGAGGCGACATGGCGGATCCGATGCTGAAGGAACCACAAACACACAACTGACTCACAGGCAGAAGCGAAAGATCAAAAGACCTTGCCCCAGATTATCCGCACACGCAGCACACCGTGATATAAAGAATCGTGGTGACCCTGGTGGGATAAAGAGAAGCCAAAAAGATTAACAAGACCCAAAGGACAAAAAATCCAAGATCAAAATGATAACTCCAAAAAGACATCCTTTGCCAAGGAGAGAGATTAGGTTTGATTGATGGTGGGAAGATTGGTCGGACAGGAGGAACGATATATCCTCAAGGACCAGGATGGAAGATTAGGTCAGACAGGAGGAACGATATATCCTCAAGGACCCATGGGTTGGTGAGAGAATAAGTGTAGTTGTTCGCTGGCAAAAAGCTGAAGTTCAAGGAATAATCAAGATGAGCAAGGATAAGTCATCAATTGATGTTGCTGAAGTAGAAGGCCTGAGTGGGACTACAAATTTTCTGAGGCTGGGGATGGGACAAGATATTTGATCAAATGCTGCTGCAGGACGGACAAAGGTTATGTACAACAAGGAGGAACGATATGCACAAGGGATATGTAGAGAAGCTCAAGATTGGGGATAGGAAGATCACACTCGGCGGGACTCTCACTAGGACGGAGACAAGAAGGATAAATACAGGGAGGAAAGTGCTGTACAGGAAAGGGAAAGGGATATGGTACAAGATATGGTACAAAGCTTTGGAATAGGATATGGATTGCAGATGGGTTGGAGGAAGATGGAAGCCGAATGCTTAGAGGATAGGGGAGATGGAACTGCTGGGAGATCTGTTATGGATGGAGGAAGAGGACGGTAGCTGAAAGGACAACTGAATAGATAAATAGCCCAGTTTACTATGTTGGCGCCTGTTTACCAGGTTTTCACCAACATACTTGTCCAAGGCGCTTGAATTGCCAAGTTTTCACCGTTTGGACGATTATTTTCTCTTTCTCTTTTCTTTTTTGCTTTTTTGCTTTTTTTTTGCTTTTTTGAATGTTTTTGGATTTTCCGATATATGCAGGATCAGGTTCAGGCATAGAACCTCTTCAGATGGATGATGTTGATAGGATCATTCAAGGGCTCACCTTCTGGTGTTGATAGCTGATAGGCTCCCGAGCCGAAGGATGCGGTGACAACATAGGGGCCCAACCAAGTAGGCTCAAACTTGCCTTTCTTTTCTCTATTTGCTAGGACCTTCTGATTTTCTTTGAGGACCATGTCACCGACCTAGAATTGTCTAGGATGGACCTTTTTGTTATAACTCCTTTTGAGTCGATTTTGGTATGCCACCAGGTGATCGTAAGCTTGCTGTCTCTTTTCATCTAGCAGATCTAGCTGTGTGAGCCAGGCCACACGATAGTCTTCATCAGTTGTATAGTTCTTCATGGAGACGCGCAAGGATGGGAGCTCAACCTCGATCGGTAGAACGGCTTCAGCACCATATACAAGAGAGTATGGGGTGGTGCCTGTGGGAGTGCGATAAGAAGTGCGGTAGGCCCAAAGGGCAGGATTGATTTGGAGGTGCCAGTCACGACCAGAATCATTGACAACCTTCTTGAGGATTTTCAAGATAGTTTTGTTGGTTGCCTCAGCTTGGCCGTTTCCTTGAGGGAAATATGGACTAGAGAAACGGTGATGGATGTGGAGCTTGGCACACAGATCATCCACATGCTGGTTTTCAAAAGGTGTGCCATGGTCTGTGAAAATGGTAGATGGTATGCCGAAGCGGCAAATGATATGGTAGAGGATGAACTTGGATATTTGGATGCCAGTAGTAAGGGTGAGCGGAATCGCTTCAACCCATTTGGTAAAGTACTCTGTGGCTGTTATGATATACTTGTGTCCATCCGAAGAGAGGGGGGTGATCAAGCCAACGAGGTCGAGGCCCCAACATGAAAAAGGCCATGGTGGTGCAATAGGCTGTAGATCCTGTGCTGGTGCATGTATCAAATTGGCATGCTGTTGACATGGGAGACATTTCTTGACAAATTCACACGCATCATGTTCCATTGTTGGCCAATAATATCCAACTCTAAGCAGCTGCTTTGCTAGAACCATGCCACTCGTGTGGGCACCGCAAATTCCAACGTGAACTTCTTGTAAGGCCAGGATGGCCTCGTTTGAGTCTAAACATCTAGATAGGACATTATGATACCCGCGACGATATAGGGTGTTGGCTACAAGAGTGTAGCGGGAAGCTCTGCGAATAAGGTTTTGGCATTGGTTATTGGTGAGATGGGGAGATATGATACCATTTTTTAGATATGCACGGATGTCGTGGTACCATGGGGATTGGGGACCAACCAAGACACACACCATGTTTGCATCGGTGTTCTCATAAGCTAGCAAGTGTAGCTGCTCGACTAGAAATTCATATTGCGTTGCGTCACGTGGGATTTCCAATAAGGATCCGATGGTTGCCATTGCATCTGCTGCTTTGTTTTGAAGCCTTGGGATCTGATTGAATTGTAGATGTAGGAAATGCTCTTTCAGTTTATCCACCAGTTGCTTTTAGGGTAGCAATTTTTCATCCTTTGTCTGATACTCATCAAGGACTTGCTTGATAATGAGCTGTGAATCTCCAAAGACTTGTAGTTCTGTGATGTTCCATTGGATAGCTGTTTTGAGACCTAAGATGAGTGCCTCATATTCTGCAATGTTGTTGGTACAGGGGAATCCCAACTTGAATGATTTTGGAATATAGTCACCTTGAGGTGTGACGAATAGGATTCCTGCCCCAGAGCTATGGGATGTGTTGGAACCATCAAAGTATAGTTTCCACATGGGCTTCTCTTCAATCATGCACAGATGTTCATCGGGGAATTCCATGATTAGTGGATAGGCATCCACCAGTGGTGCTTCTGCTAGTTGATCGGCAATGACTTTCCCTTTGATTGCTTTGCGATCTACATACTGAATGTCAAATTCACTGAGTAACATGACCCATTTTTCCATACGGCCTGTGAGGGTTGTCCTTGATAACAGATACTTAAGAGGGTCCACCTTTGATATGAGCTTGATTGTGTGGCTAAGCATGCAATGTCTAAGTTTTTGAGTGGCAAAGACCACTGCTAGGCATGCTTTCTCCATGGGTGAATAGTTAAGCTCATAGCCCACAAGAGTGCGACTGATGTAGTAGACAGCTCGTTCTCTGTTTTCATCATCATGCTGTGCTAGGAGTGCCCCTAGTGCTGTAGCTATTGTTGAGATGTAAAGGATGAGTGGGCATCCTGGAACTAGTGGTACTAGGATTGGAGCGTTAGCTAGATACTCCTTGAGCTTATCAAAGCTTCTTTGACATATGGGATCCCACTTGAAGTTGGTGTCTTTGCATAAGAGATGTGAGAAGGGTTGGCACTTGTCTGCTAGTTGCGAGATGAACCGCCGAACTGATTGAAGCTTGCCCTGTAGGATTCTGAGCTGTTTGAGATTTCTTGGTGGAGGCATCTCTGTTATTGCTTTTACCTTTTTAGGATCGATCTCTATGCCTCGTCTAGAGATGATGAAGCCTAGAAGCTTGCCAGATGTTACGCCAAAGACACATTTCTTAGGATTTAACTTTAAGCCATAATGATTCAGACGATCAAATACACGCTCTAGGATGTTGAGGTGCTCATCTCTTGTTTTGGATTTTGCAAGGATATCATCCACATAGTCCTCAAGGATCTTGTGGATCATGTCATGGAAGATTGCTGTCATTGCTCTCTGATATGTGGCCCCTGCATTCTTTAGCCCAAATGGCATCATGTTGTAGCAAAAGGTACCCCATGGGGTTGTGAATGCTATTTTATGTTGATCTGCTTCTGCTATATGAATTTGGTTGTAGCCTGAAAAGCCATCCATTAATGATAACATCTCATGACCCGCTGTGAGGTCTACAAGTATGTCTATGTTTGGCAATGGGAAGTCATCCTTAGGGCATGCCTTGTTCAAGTCCCTGAAATCAGTACAGATTCTGATGTCGCCAGAAGGCTTTGTGACTGGCACCATGTTAGAGATCCACTCTGAATAATCTATTGCTCTGATGATCTTAGCTTGGAGGAGCTTCTCAAGCTCTGCTTTGACGAGCAATGCTACCTTTGGATGCATTTTCCTTAGCTTTTGCTTCACTGGCTTGATGTTTGGATCTACTGATAGATGATGAACAACAAGGTTTGGATCAAGCCCAGGCATGTGGGCGTATGACCATGCAAAGTTGATGATGGATTCCTTGAGCAAGGCACTGAGAGCCATTTCTTCTCCTTCTGTTAGGTTGACTGCAATGTAGGTGATCCTTGGACATTCTTCTGTTCCCAAGTTGATTGGCTTGGTTTCCTCTATGATGATCGGCGACTGCTCTGGTCTATAATCTTGGATAGGGGGAAGAGGCAAGGCTTCATCTTCTAGCGCCTGAATTGCCAGGTTTTCACTAGAAGATACGCCCTTTATTTTTACTATTTTGAAATCAGAATGTGCCCCAAGGGGGTTTTCACATAAAGACTCATGATGTTCTCTTTCTATTTCATTTTTGTGACTAAAGCTTGCCTCTTCCCCAAAATATCCTTCTGGGTGAAGTTGATAGACAGAGGTTGATGTTGGATCCTGTTTGCTTGCTGGATCTGATGCCCCCATGAATTCTAAGAGTGCTTGTGCGCTTTGGAACTCATCGATGTGTGTGATGCTTGGTTGGTCCCAATCTATGAGGTCGGGGTTTGTGAGGGGAAGATCTATGAGGTTAATGGAGAGTTGTTGGAGAACAAAAGTCCCCAGGAGGGTGTCGTTAGCAAAGATATCGTCGTAGGATCAGATGTCTTTCTCTTCGGGGATGTCTTCGATTTTCACAAGGTCATCCTGGCTATTCGAAAAGTTCACGTTGGTCATGTTAGTGCCCGCAGTTGTGGTATTGGGCTCTTGTTCAAGCAGGCGAGGGGTATTAAAGCCAAGTCCTTGCTGTTCTGGATTCTGGGATGGTATGATAGGAAACAAATTTCCGTCCTCTTGTGGTCCTAGACCACCACCTTGATAGTTAGTGTTCTGTGACATTTTTGTAGGGGATTGGGTATTTCTCTTTGAAGTACTCAAGAAGTTGTGTGTCACGTGACGGGGGATCTTTGTATAACCATTTGTTAATATCTGGATCCATTTCTTTGCTGCTGATGGTACCATGGGACTCAAAAGTCATGTTTCCGATTTGCTTGAGCTTATAATGTTCCTCAACAGGCTTGTTTTGACAACTTGGGCGCCCTTGAGTATGTGGATCACGTGGAAGAGCCCCTACAGCAAATGCATCACTGAGGCTGTATTCGTCACAACCCTGGTTGTTGATCTTGATGGATGATAAGGTGGAAAAGAGGATGGTCTCTGGATCGCGATGGGATCGGGATGAGCTAGCAATAGAAGTACCAATATCGGTTCCAGGACAATGAGTAGAATGAGGGAAAGATGCTTCCATCGCACGGCAGTATGCGAAGGGGTTAGGATCAGCGTGGATGGTAACCTCAGTGCCTTGATGTGGAAACTTGATGCACTGATGGTAAGTAGATGGTACAGCCCTAATGGAATGGATCCATGGGCGGCCGAGAAGAATATTAAATGGTAGGTCGAGATCAACAACGTGGTAGACAGTATCTTGCATTGCTGGGCCTAGCTGGATAGGCAAGGTGATAGTACCTTCAGAGGTACGCTCCAAGTTATCATATGCTTTGATGGTGATCATCTCATGTTGTATGTCGGCCTCCGTGAACCCGATCTTCTTGATGAATTTTAATGTGCACAAGTTGAGGGCTGAGCCATTATCTATTAAAACCTGTTTGATGGCAAAGTCTCTGACCATGACGGCAATGCAGAGAGGGAAAGTATGGTTAGGAGCGACATCTGGTATATCAGATTCTTTGAAGGATAAGGCACATGCTGCTGATAGGTGTCCCACAAGAGTTTCAAACTGAGTTGTGTTAATGTCCGTGGGGACATGGCCTTCTTTTAGAGCTTTGTCCAGGATCTCCTGATGGATGGGTGATGTGCGGAGCAAATCCAAGATAGATATTTGGGCTGGCATGTTCCCAAGATGCTCTATGATATTGTATTGTGCACTTGGTGCATTATGTTGTGTTGCGCGTGCATTTGATGCTGGCCTGGTGTTAGACTGTGCTGTGGATGCAGTAGACGTTGGCCTTGGAGGAGCAGCTGATCTCGGAGGAGCACCGGCAACAGTTATCCTACCACTGCGGGTAGTTGCAGCACATTGTCGATCCGGCCCTCTGACGTGGATGGTATTGATGGTGGGCTCATCTTGGATGGGCTCAACTTGAGTTATGCATCCGACATACTTGTCATAGTTGATGTAGGCCACTGTGTGATCTTCTTGCTTGCCTTTGCCACAATTTTGGGGCTGATTGGCGCTGGCTTGATTCTTCCCGGTATCGTGTTGAGGGAACACATTTTGATATATTTGCAAACTGGCGTTGGGTGAAGCTTGAGCTGGTGCATCGACCTGGATCTCCTTGTGATCAATGAGATCCTGGATGTAGTTCTTAAGCCGCATGCACTTCAATGTTGTGTGCCCCTTCACACGATGGTAATCACAGTATTCATTTTCTTTATACCAATCAGACTTTGGTGCGTTGTCATCCTTCTGTGGGATGGGCGGATATGTGATCATATTTGCTTTGGCTAGCCGATAAAAGATCTGATCCAGAGGCTCACCCAAAGGTGTGAAAGTCCTCTTTGGATTGTTCTGATTGTTGGGCTTGTTCTGCCTTGGGGCAACGTTAACTGTGTTAACAGGATTGCCTTGACGTGCTGGCTGTTGCTGTTGGTATTGCTGCTGATACTGTTGCACGGGTGGCTGATGAGCTTGAGGAGGCTGCTGATAAATAGGTGCTTGATATGCGGGAGCTGGTGGTTGCTGATAGATGGGCGCTTGTGGCGGTTGGTATGTTTGAGCTGGTGTAGAAATAGCCACAATGAATTGTACATTCTTAGTGTCAGTGGCTCCATCTGTAACAACATTCTTGTTACGATTCTAGTAACGAGATTTATCATTGTTGGGTTTGTTCTTGGAATCATCCTTGAAGTGATGAATAGTGTCTTCGTCTAGGAGAGCTTTCTCGATGCCTATGCCTTTGCTCTTGATGTCTTGGTATGTCTGGAGACAGTTCATTCGCATGTGATGGGATAGCTTTGGATGCAGGTTATCAATGAAGATCTTTGTTAGATGCTTCTTTGGCGGCTGATATGATAACCTGGTTGTAAGATTCTGTCATCTTTGCAAGTATTCTGCAAGGCTTTCTCCTTCTTTTTGCTTTGAGTTGCATAGGTCTAGCAAGGACAACTCATTCTCCACATTATGGGCATAGTGTGTGATGAACTTCTCAGAGAGTTCAGCAAAGGTTTTTATTGTCCCATGTGGTATTTTGTAAAACCACTCAACAGCAGTTCCTCCCAAGCTCTTGGGAAACAGGCGCAGGAGATAGTTATCACTGTAAGCCACTTCTTGGCATGCCATGTAGAACTCTTTGATATGATTTACTGGATCTCCTTTCCCCCGATACTTGTCGACCTTGGGCATCTCAAAATGCTTGGGGAAAGGGATAGTTGCTATGGACCGATCGAAGGGATATGAGCACACCTCTTCGAACTTGTATGTTTTATTCTCTGTTCCGCTTTGTAGCTCTTTTAGAGCATTTTTCATTGCTTCCCACTCAGCATTGAGTGGCGAGGGAACTGGGACTTCTGCTTGTGATGGAAGTTGTGGAACTGGATATGGCGCTTGCTGTGGATAAATGGGTTGGAACTTATTTTGGGGCAATGGTTGCTGAGGATATTGCTGGTGTGGCATAGGGGGATATTGTGGTAAATGATATGGAACCGCTTGATGTTGTTGGGCTGCTTGCTGTTGTTGAACTGGCGGTTGTTGTGGGACTGCTTGCTGATATTGGACATTTGGAACTTGCTGTTGTAACTGATGGGTGGGAACTTGTTGTTGCTGGAGGATGATAGGGTTTTGTTGCTGAGGCTGATAGCAAGGGACTTGCTATTGTTGAGGAATGATGGTTGTTTGCTGAAAGGGGACATGTGGTTGCTGTGGGGGAGGCTGTTGGAATGATGCTGCTTGCGGGTATGATGGTGGTAGTTGCTGAGGTTGGCTTTGGGTTTGGCTGATATAAGCTGGGTGCATGCCTGCGTTACTTAGAGGTGGAACAGATGTGGGGAAGCTAGAAGCAAAGGGTGATGGGGTAAGATAGCTGGGGAAAGTTGGCTGTTGAGGTGGTGGAACTTGCTGGAAGGTATTTGGGATTTGGGACGAATAGCTTGAAGCCGACGGTGGTTGGGGTAGTTGCTGCTGTGCTGCTTGGGCGAAGGCAGTTTGTTGACTTGCAACCATAGATGTAGGGGATTGAGATGGGATCCCCCATGCCTTCATTTCTTCTTGCGTAAGGCCCCATTGAGAGCTTGTGTTAGGGTGCACTGCAGCGGATGATGGAATGGTAGGAGCAACGGGAGCTTGGGACACGAATGATGGTTGAGAGAAAGGAGCTTGTTGAGGTTGTGGTTGAACAGATGCTTGTGAGGAGGAAAATGAAGGAAACACCCAAGAGAAAGATGAGGTTGGAATAGGAAGCGATTGCGCTAACCCCAAAGAAGAAGGTACAGGTGCTTGGGGGGTGAAGGGTGACGGTGCTCCTTTGATGGTGAAAGGCATTGCTTGACTTGCAGATGGCGGCAGTGTAAAAGCTTGTGTGAGAGGTGGAAGCTGACTTTGGATTTGGATTTGGGCTTGGGCAGCCATAGCAGATGATGAAGCAAAAGGGGTAGGAGATGGAGCGGATGGCGCTGCAGCTTGTGTTGTGGGACTGGCGAGGCTTCCTTGCAAGAAAAGGGGAATGGTGGAAAGCTCTTGGGGTGTTTGCATGATAGGATCGGGAAATGATTGGACAAACGGAGAATATGCTTGTGCTGGAACTTGGATAGTTTTGATGGGGATGCGTGGATAGAGAGATGGTGGGATGGAGGTACTTTCTGGCAGATAGTGGGCAAATGTGCTTTGCTGATGTTGCAGTACAAGGGCATTGGTCGCTGGTGGGCTTTCTGGAGGATTTACAAATGCTTGGTTTGCCAAGGGGGATGAAGGGATGTTTGGATCTTCACATGGGTTACTGGCTTGGATGTGGGGATTGTAGGTCATCATGGCGTTGGTGAAAAGTTTGGGATCGGATGAGGTTGTTGGTGGATAAGGATTCATGCTTCTTCTTTTTCGAGATCTGGTCTCAACAGGCATGGAGATGCAAGTGCTAAATGTATGCAAGATGTTTGGCTAAAAGATGTTGATGGATGCAAAGTTGATGAACTTCTAAAGATGATGACTTCTAAGATGCAAATGCAAAGATAGGGATCAAGATGGCGATGATGGAAGCTGGATGGAACGAATATGGATCAAGACGGTGGAGGAAAGATAGGTTGCTGGTGGAAAGCTAGTGAAAGATTACTGAGCGGTCAACAAATGAGCTGCTATTTTTCCCAAATGGAGGATCAGAGATATGATGGGGTCAACCTAAGATAGACTGATGATCTTCGGTCAACAAGTTTCTTATCAATGCACTACAATCTCTTGCTCGAGATGATGGCTATGCAAGGACAAGGTTTGATTTCTTTATGACAACACGTTGTGTCAAAAAAGAGGATGATGGTCTCTGATCTTGGATATAAGATAGGAACAACTCAAAAGGTAGAACACTAAGTGTTGGTGGATCTCTAGATTTGGAACAAAAGATGATGAATCTGATGGAAAGATATGGAAAGCTGATGGGGGGAATGCTGGTGGAAAAGGTTTTGAAGGGTGAAGGGACAATGCTCTAGAAGGATGATGCAAGTGCAAATGACAAGGACTGATTCTAAAATGCTGGTAGGAGGATGAATGCAAATGCAACTAAGGTTTTGATTAATGATGCAAAGATGAAAGCTAGAATGAAACTAAGATGCAAGGCTGTTTGAGACAAGATTTCAAGATCTGAAGATGGAACAAGACATGAACAAGGATTTGGCTAATCTTCTGGCTCAAGGTTGACAAAGTGATGGTTAACTCGGAAACGGAAGGTGAACTGTTTGATGCGGGCGTTATGGGCAATGTTCTCAAGTCTGGCTTGGGATTTTTCCTCTGCTTGGGTTGCTTGGATAATGGATTGATAGGTCTTGGTGTTCTTCTTGGCAACTTTTCACTCTTGATAGGCTTGGGATTTGGGCAACTTCGCTTTAGGATGTTTGCTCTTGCTGGGCATCACTTTGGAAAAGAGGCTTTTGATTTTGAGGCAAAGGTTTCCAATGGCAAAAGTTAAAGTCAAAGCAATCTCCGCAAGGGACAAAGCAACCCTGCAGGATACAAACAAAGACAACTGACTCTGACAAAGCTTTGAAAGTGTATGTTTCAACAAGTGTTTTCACGGAGTCTTTGACTATCAAGCACTTCAAACAAATCTACCTAAGGAAGGTGAGTATCAAAATCGCTTGCCCACAGCTTGGTATCTCCTAGAAGGGAATACAAATGGTGAGTAATCTTTAGGCGACCCGGTAAACCCCTTGGAATCGGTCCTTGCACAAGGATTTTGATACTTTCGGATGTAGATAGGGTAGCCTCTATTTTATCAGGTTTTTAATAGTTCCGTGGTGTCTCCATACCCGGTTTTGCTGATCATCCGTGACTCACTTAAGAGCCTTGCCAATAATGCTGGGGGAGAGGAATGTTTACCATCCCCAGACACGTGTTTGGCACGAACGCCCGGCCATTAGGAGATATAAGTGATTCTTTTGGACTTCACTTATTTGTATACCAGCCGGAGGGGATACCGGTTTGAGGTCGTTCTCCGAGGAGGAAGCGCTTCTCCTTGGATAGGCCTCGCTAAAAGTAGAATAGTTGAACTTGTCCAAGTTCAAATGTTCCACGTTGCTTACTCTAACAAGGATTATGCAAGAATTGAAAAACTCCTACATGCACATCAAGCAGATTTTGTTCATTTTCTCAAATTTGATTAAGTGATGTTTGAACTTTGAAATGAAGACACTCGTGATTAGATTTTGATTTGTTCCTTTCTCCAAAAAGTAAATCGAGCGTTTGCAAGTTTTTTGACTTGGGCATTCAAGATTGAGTGTGCGTGTTGATTAAGAACTTTTAAAAAAACTTTGTTTTGATCTTTAAGGCATTCAAGATTGTGTTTTCTTTTCAAATGGAAAATGATGCTTTAGGACCTAAGTTCTTCCTTTTAACTTCATTCAAGATTTTGTTTTGACTCGTTTGAATGCAGATTTGATGTTCTTTTTATGCCCAAAAAGATATGATCATTCCTACTTTGCATGAATGCATTGTTAAAAATCCTTGATGTTGCAAGGATGCAAATGCCTTGATTAATTTTTTTGTTTTGTTTGTTAGAACAAATTTTGCAAATTTTAATCCTTAATGCATTCAAGAATGATTTGGGGGTTCATTTTAAGCACTAAAATAAGGTGTGTATGATTTTGCTTCCTTATGGATTTTATTATTATTTTTGAAAAAAAAATGGCCATGACCTCCTTGCTAGAAGAAGAAGAAGAAGGAGACGGAATAGAAGAAAAATATAGACAAGAAGAGGAAGAAGAATATAGACAAGAAGAAGAAGAAGGGATCGAAGTGCTCCGTCCACCTATAAGCTTGAAAAATCTAAAAATGGTCTAAAACCCATCAGAATGTTTGCAAAGAACTCGTGAAGTGGGTCCCACCGGGCGTGCCAGAATGTAGACTAGGATTTGAGCGTGCACCTAAACCTGTTTTGAAGGCCAAAGACAAAAAAATGTCATAGCATATTATCAAATCAAATTTAATGGTAAACAAACTAAAATCAAAGCCACCTCAGTTTAAGCCTAAAACGGATGCGCCCATGCACCGTTTGATATGCTTGGATATAAATGGATGTGGGTGTGCAAACTCAAGCACTTGGAGCATGCAAATAGGATGATTTGAGGATCAAGAAGACCCAAAATGACACAAAATAGGTATGAGGAACCTATTTTGCCTCAAAGGCCTCAAGAACACACAAATATGCAAAGCTAAAAAATGAACTAAGATTGATTAAACAAGAAATGAATCTATGTTAATCCAATTAAGCTAATTTAAATGTGATTTAAGCTTGAAAATGATCTAAAATGATGAGTTTATGCTTATGCTAGAATGAAAATGGCATTATAACTTTGCTATTGAGTTTGAGAGTTGAAAGATGATTTGCCTTAGGAAGTGAGGGTATTTATAGGAAAAGGGAAGGGCTTGGTTAAAAAAGATGAGTCAGAGTTAGGGCTAAGGTTAGGGTTGAGTCAAGGACAAGTGTCCTGACAAGTGTCAAGGGAGGATTGAGTTGAAAGTTTGAGGGCATGTGCACAATTTGGTAAATGTGCCCAAGGCCAAGAGGTGGCAAGGAAGGGATAAGAAGGTCTTAAATGCATAATGAATGCATGTAAGAAAGATAAGGAAGGCTTAAATGCATCCTTAAATGCATTTGCAAGAGGTGGCCAAGAGGTGGCCATCTTTGTTGACTAAGGAGGATGACTAAGAGGAGGTTAGCATAAGTTTTGGTAAACCTTTTGCTAATGGAATGTGACAAGATTAGAAAGGGGATTAGGATTAGGATTAGGGGATTTTAGGATTAGGATGGGTGAAGAGGTTGGGTTGAGAAGTTTCTAGAAGAGTCTAGAATTCTCCTAGGTTTTATGGAATAAAAGTTTATTCATTCCAAAAGCTTAAGTTTGGGAAAATTTATTGAAATATTTTCAATAAATATGAAAATTAAATATTTAATCTTAATTAAATATTTTGAGTTGAGATTAGGGTTAGAAAAGATGGGATTAGCCTTTTAATCGAAATTAAGAAGGGATTAGAAGATTTTGGAAGAGGTTAGTGGTCTTAAGAAAATTGGCCAAGTTTTGGTCAAAAAATAAATTAATTATTTTTTTGGGGGATTTTTGGTCAATTTATTAATTAAAATAATTAATAAATAGGGGATTAATGTTTAAATAAGATTTAAACATTTTTGGGAGGGATTTCTTAATTAAATATTTTTAATTAAGAAAAAGGGATTTAATGACATAAAAATAAATAAATTAATTAAATAATTAATTAATTAATAAATGATGATGTCATCAGGAATTTTTCAGAAAATAAAAATACTTTATTTTCTAAAGGATTTTTAGGTGTCTACATGTACATTATCATGTTGTCTTTAGAGTGACTGTCCTCATTTGTTGAAGAAGGAAAGCATTAATGTGGTTGAATACCAATACATTGAAGTGGCAATTACACAAGGGACAGTCACTGTGAGATGTCCTCATTTGTGACTGTCCTTACAGTGAGTGTACATTATCATGTTGTCTTTAGAGTGACTGTCCTCATTTGTTGAAGAAGAAAAGCATTAATGTGGTTGAATAGCAATACATTCAAGTGGCAATTACACAAGGGGCAGTCACTGTGAGATGTCCTCATGTGTGACTATCCTTGTCACAAATGAGGACATCTCATAGTGATTGTCCCTTGTGTAATTACCACTTGAATGAGGACAGTCACTGTAAAGACAACATGATAATGTACAGTTGCAATGAGTGTACATTATCATGTTGTCTTTAGAGTGACTGTCCTCATTTGTTGAAGAAGAAAAGCATTAATGTGGTTGAATAGCAATACATTCAAGTGGCAATTACAAAAGGGGCAGTCACTGTGAGATGTCCTCATGTGTGACTGTCCTTGTCACAAATGAGGACATCTCACAGTGACTATCCCTTGTTGGTGCAGGGGCACCTATCAAGTCAACTAGGAACACCTTGGAACAAGATGGAACCAGAAAATCAAAGGCAACCCTACATGTCAACTGGGATATTTTAAGGCCAATAATGAAATATTGTAATGAACAATGTACTTTGCCAGTCAAGAGTCATAAAAGTCCTAGTAAGTTCTAGCTTTCATTTTAATGTTGTTTCAATGTTTTATTGAATTTTTCATTGTTGAATGATATGTTTATGAACTAGAAAGGTTATTTACTGCATTCTACTCACTGTTGCATCAATTTTAATTCTGTTTTGAAGAAGTACTTATGCCTGCTAACATATAAACTGGCACTTTCTACTAATTTTCTGTAACAGTCAAAGGTTTTCTTTAAATAAATGAACCTCCCATGAATCCCAAGGGCCCAGACTTCATGGGAGGCTTGTTATTGACATGTAAAATAGAAATCTAACTTATTCTATGCAGCACTAGTGCGAGAAGGCTGATGATTTGCAGGAAACAGTGAAGTGTTCCTTGATGAAATGATGGGAATGGTGTAATAGCAGCATATTGGGCTGAATAAGAGGGTTGTATTATGAGTTGAGATGTCCTAGGGCATCAAAGAGAAGGTGTGTGAACAATTATTTGGTCTCCAAGGTTAGTGGAGATAGGTGTTTGGTGAAACCCTATGCACTCTGCTAACCACTTCTGCAGACCACTCTGCATCACTTGTGTAATTTCCACTTGAATGAGGACAGTCACTGTAAAGACAACATGATAATGTACAGTTGTAGTGAGTGTACATCATCATGTTGTCTTTAGAGTGACTATCCTCATTTGTTCAAGAAGAAAAGCATTAATGTGGTTGAATAGCAATACATTCAAGTGGCAATTACACAAGAGACAGTGACTGTGAGATGTCCTCATGTGTGACTATCCTTGTCACAAATGAGGACATCTCACAGTGATTGTCCCTTGTGTAATTGCCACTTGAATAAGGACAGTCACTGTAAACACAACATGATAATGTACACTTATAGTGAGTGTACATTATCATGTTGTCTTTAGAGTGACTGTCCTCATTTGTTGAAGAAGAAAAACATTAATGTGGTTCAATTTTACCAAAAAAAGGGCATATCATCTTCCACTTGAAAAGGTGGAATTGGAATATCGGGCTCGCATTCCGGTTTCCAAATGCCAATTTTGAAATGTCATCAGGGCCACGTGGGTGTTATTATAATTTTTGACATCCGTGTTTTATACCAACATTTTCACATCCAACGGCATTATTTCCTTCGTCTACGTGATTACCTTATTTTTGACATCCGCAACGGTATTATTTTTGACATCTCACAGTGATTTTCCCTTGTGTAATGGCCACTTGTGTATTGAACTATGCAAATGCTTTTCTTCTTGAACAAATAAGGACATTATCAAGAAGAAAAGAATTTGCATGGTTCAATACAAACATATTCAAGTGGCAATTACACAAGGGATAGAAAACACCTTCCTCACAAAGAGGAACTGTTAAGACACTATTAGGAATCACTCAGATAGTGTTCTTGTGGCATAGACATTAGGAGAAATAGGACCCTACTTTTAGTGATGAATTATGCTATTGCTAACTATTTGCATTTAGAAAGCCCATCAATGAAACTGCAACCAAATTTTCAACTCAACAAAAATGTAAAGCAGTGTGGCATTCGAACAATGTTTTTACCTCTTCGAACTAGTGGGGATTCTGGGAAATATACGTTGCATTCGACGGACCGAAACGAACAAGTCTCGCAAGCGCAGGAAATAATGATGATGAATGGCATTCGAACAATGTTTTTACCTCTCCGAACTAGTGGGGATTCTGAGAAATATATGTTGCATTCGACGAACCGAAACAAACAAGTCTCGCAAGCGCAAGTTAGGGTTTCGCACAAGGCAATCACGCGGACGGAGGAAATAATGCCGTTGATGTGAAAAAGTTGGTATAAAAAGCGGATGTCAAAAATTATACCAACACCCACGCGGACCCGACGACCTTTCAAAATTAGCATTCGAAAATCGGCATGCGAGCCCGATATTCCAATTCCACCTTTTCAAGTGGAAGATGGTATGCCCGTTTTTTGGGCAAAATTGGCATATCGAAATTCCAATTCCATCCGTGCATGTCGACCACAAATAATAGGTTTCAAATTCTGAATTCGCAATTCGAGAATAACGGCCGATATGCCTGCGTCCAAACGGGCCCTAAGTGGTTTTCACTAGGACTGCTCCCATAATCCGCGTAGCCTCCAAAAGCCTATCGGTGGCCTGCACAGGCTGGTTTGGTAATGGCGGCACGGGTATAGGAAGGCAAGGGCACCGCGTGATGACAGCGTCGGCACCGCGTGATGATAGCAACGCTAAGGCCTCAGCAACATTCTCGGCTCCAAGGGATATGGAGTATTAGACAGCGGCGGCGCCATCGGAAGGGTGTGCTTGCCAGCGATGCTAAGGTGCCTCAACACTTGCTTCGGGAGGGGCTTGGCAGTTGACGTTTCGGTGCCAAGGATTGGGGATAACAGTTGGCGGCGGCACCAACAGTCTATGGTGTGCACAGCCACTCGTTACCACAGTGATTTAAGTTATTAATTTCTTTTATTAATATATATCATTCTTGATTGATTAGATTTCATAACACAATCGGTAACTAATTTCCATTGCATGCACTATACTCTCAGCGGCGGTAACTTCCCTTAGTCCCGCATGAGAAGGGGCTACACATTGACAGTGCCAAGGGTAGAATTCGGACATGGTTAGGGTTCTGGTAACAGCGCCCAATGATACTAGGCAATATAAATTGTTTCCTTTATTTGCATTGTAAAAAAAGAAATATTACTAACATTCACTAACGTATGGATGCTGTCACCAAAACATTACCAGGTTACTATTGCTTCAGCAAGGAGTAAATCTATTATTCGCATGATACAGCATACTTGCTATATGCTAAGTTTAGTTGTTATAAAGTCCATTTTAAAGGTTTTCGGTAACCATTAGAATATAAATGGTGATTGGCATATATTATTATATATGCAATTTATATAAATACTACGATAGAATTTTCTTTCATCCATTTCAAGAACCCCGGAACATTGTTATCTTTAATACATATGAAAACAGACATAATATCATTATATATATGTATATCTCACATGATATATATATATATATATATATATATATATATATATATATATATATATATATATATATAAATTATGAACGAAGCAGAGTTATATCTATCTTACAAAAAAAACACTTATTTGATTTATATAAGTTATATTAATCCGTAGTTTGTTGTATTATCATATAGATATAACAGTTTAATACCTTTATATTTATATCAAAATATGTTAGTGATCCTTAATATACTCTTATATATTTAACAAATAAAGGAATTAGGAAGAAACCTAAACATAAATAAAAGAAAACAATATCAACATGCACAATTATGCACCTATCTATTTAAATTCGTTTTCTTTTGGATTAATATTGGGATAACATAGCTATCTCTAGATACATTTTAAAGCAATCATTTCAAGGGAATTAAATTTATTATTTTGCTGTAAACCTTCCATAAAATGAAACAAATAAATCCTTTTTTTCTTTTGAACAAAGTTTAGCAAGGCATATACTTATAAACTTTAAAAAAAAATGAAAACATAAAATATGGACATCTTTACTTTTACTTCTCTAATAACTAACCACCACATAGCATTACATTTGTTTCATCAACCTCTAAACATCAAAACTATCATGTCTTTTCAATATAAGGAAAGGTCAAACATCTTTTTCATAAAACATCTTAGTTCAATAAATGGAAGGAAATAAATTACATTTTACAAGCATTCTTATGCTAGGCTCTTTACATAGCCATGGATAAACAATTTACACAAAGGCTCATGGCCATTCAACCAATTAACATAGAGGGGTATTTCCAAGTTTTCCATTCGGCTCCTTTAAAACCAGCAAGATGTGTCTTTCATAATCTGCAAAACAAAACCAAACGGACCATGGAGGCTCACCTCCCAACCTAGGCCATTTTATGGCCACCCTCGAGCTAGGGGAAATAAAGATGGATAGGGTTTACATGCATTCAACAAATACAAAAAACACACATAAACCAACAACAAACATAAACAACAAATTCTCTTTCCCAAGGCTTAGCACAACCTGAGTCACTTTGAACCCATGGTAGGGATGAAGGTGGAAGCTACTCAACTAGGAGAATGCCAAATAAAAAGGAAAACCAGCCTTCAACAAGGCTCCAAAATCTGCACAATATGCCTACACAAGGCCATAGAAAAAACCATCCACTGTAATGTCCCTTCTTAGTTTGTAACCTTGAGACTCTCTAGTTTACTTATCATGCTTGTAATGCATATAGATCTATTTAGTATTTCAACTTAATTAAATGAAAAGACCATTTAAATAGAATTAATGTTCACTTTATGCCTAGATGGATGATCCCAAGTCTTAACTAATTACCTGGTCAAATTGATTAGGATGATTGTGGATGTGATCGAGGTGCTTAGAGACCATTCCCAATAGGCTCCCTCAAAGTTTACAGGTCCAAGCCCAAACTATTGGGATGCTGACCCCCACCTTATTTTGGGACAGAAAGCTATTGGCGGGATATACACCAGCTTTCCTCGAAGACACCTTTCTCTTCCTTCCAATTCAGCTCGTAATAAGAAGCCAGAGCAGGAATATATATATATATATATAACAGTATATATCTTAATCTATATATATTTCTGATTCATTAATATTAGCACATATATAAATTATATATATATATATATATATATATATATATATATATATATATATATATATATATATATATTAGTTCATATATATGTACTTGTGATTTATTATTATTAATCTATATATAAATGTTAGATATATGTAAGTTCACATATATGTATATGTACATATATATAATCATTGATATTGTTGTTATTCATATATAAATACTATATATATTATAATATTAATATATATGTTAATACATTTATGATACAACTATATTATATATATCTTTATACTATATATATATATATATATATATATATATATATATATATATATATATATATATATATATATATATATATATATATAATTCTATGTACATAATTATTTATAGATCTGCTAGTATCTTTTCTTATTCTTATTAATGTAATAAGATATATTTTCAAGCAATACCCCATGCTTATATGGTGGTATTGAACTTATTCAATAATAAATCAAAAACATACAGATTATATCTTTTCTAAGATTTGGTCTGTATTTTGCTTATGACCAGCAACCTTTAATCCCATGTTTTCCTGCCATCTAAAATTGTCCCGTATTTTTTTGTCGTAAATTCCCTTCTCCAAATATCGTGGTTTTATATCTCCTACCATACAAGGGATGTGCCTCTCCATCGTGTCTTCTGGGTGAACCGACAGCATTACAAATTAATGTGTATTTGTCATAATAACTTCCAACGTAATCTGCCTATGTGTATTTGTATGGAATGATCCATTGGCTTGTGCAAGAGTTACTATCGTGGATGCAACATATGTTAATTAACATTGGGATACATAATAGTTATGTTTTATATTAAACATAATATTACGGGATGTGCAGTGATAATATATTAAAGGATGACCATTCATAAATGTGCAGTGATGATCATTATTTATTATCATCTGTTATTTATTTATTGATTGGTTAATAATTATTTATTAGTTAATATTTATTTATTTAATGATCAATATATCTGTATATATGATTTATATATTTAAATTACTAATCAATAATAATGTCGATATGATAATAATATAAGTAATTGATAAAATATATAAGTATTATTGATATTTATTATTATAATTGAATATTAAGTTTTATTTCTAGAAGGGGATATCACATCCACCCTTCTCATACTCTTCACCATAACAACATCCTTATGCCCCCCAAAAGTATACACAAAGATGGCACATGGATGCCCATACATCCATGCTTTATCCCCTTCCTCCCAGAGGAAAGACTCTACACTAGAAGAGTAGTCCCAACTTGTGCCCTTCACCCATCAAGGCTCCCTTCCCTCCCAAGGGTGAGTTTGGCCTTGCACACCCTAAATAAAACAAAGTACAAAAAAAAATTCACATATAAGCAAAGACAAGAAACCATAAACTCTTGCATGAATAACTAGCATTCACACAACATAGGAAAAATAGTAAAAAGGTACATAGCAATAAGAACAAGAAAATTTCAAGATCCAACCTTGATCCAAGCTTAAGGCAAGAGGGTTGAGATGAGTTTTCCAACAAGTCTCCTCATTTTCTATGCAACACCCAAAATCTCCCAAGAACCAAAAACCAAAAACTCTCACAAATTCTCAAGTCTCCAAAAATTGGAGAGTGGGCAATTAGCCAACAATTTTCCTTCCATCTCCTTAAAAAGACAAACCCTCAACCTTTCAAAACAAAAGAGGGAAAATTCAAATTCCAAAATTCAAATGAAGAGTGGCTCTTCCAATTTCGTCACTTTTCAAAAGAGCATCTTTTGGAAGGGCAAAAATAGTCAAAAACCATCATAATGGTCAAAATTTGACCCCCAACATAAGGCACCACTATGGGGTAGCCTATTTTTAACCTCCACTAACATAAATGGTCATTAAAAGCCACCCAGAAGACCACTCAAAGAATGAATCCGAAAATGAAAGAGAATCCCATTCATGGCCCCTAAAAATAGAGACCACTTACACACATTAAACACTTGAGCATGCCAACTCACAAGACATGTGTCAATTGAGACCACAAATAAATCACATTTCACACAACACACATGGCATGCCAAGTAGACTAAATACTAAAGTAAAATAAACATAAATTCAAAAATTACATTCATGCATCACTTTACAAAATTTACACTTTACAACGAGGTTAATTTCTCCCCTTGGACATAACCTTGGCTTAACATGATTCTTACAAATATCCATCTTTGATCTCCCTCGAAAATTCCATGGTCTTTCCTACACACTTGACAAAATATCAATAGCTCATGAAATGTCAAATATCATATATATACGTGTAATTAAAATACATCTAAAAATCACATACATAACATCATAAATTTCTAACTGCATTTCATAATAATTCGCATCATTTTCAACATTGCATTTCTAAAGCACATATAGTCAAGAATAAAATGATACATGTTAATTCACCTAGCAAAATAGTCATGATCATTTCCCATAAATTTTCCTAACAAGAATGTAACATCAAAGTATCATATATAAATCAAGGGTTTATCAATTATTATGCTCATGACCTAATACATAGCATGAAAGAAGAAGTCCTATAATGTCATCACACAATCAAACTCTAGTACATCATATAGTCCAACTACATTCCACACTTTACCACAAGAAAATCCCCTACTTCCAATAATACATTTCTAAATTTCAAAACAAGCTATCCCAAGAACATAAATATATCAATTAACCTAATTTATTAACCATGATTATCTCACACAAACTCTTCTTGTACAAACATGAAATTATGGCATAATATACTAACTTAATAATTCATCAATGCCATAAGTCAAGACCTAATAATCCAGTGTGAAAATAAGTCCTAAATTATTTACAAGCTACATTTCAAATGATTCGCTCTTCTTGCATTATTTTAACATCAAGGTGTTTTATGCAAAATCTCCCACTCAACATTAGGACCTAATAATCACTTTTCTATTAATGCATGTCTCAATATAAAATAAATTCAAATGGTCCTTTATGTAAGAATTCATATCCAAATATAAACACTTCAACATTCCGTAGTGGTACACTCGCACCTTCCTTATCACATTTCTTGTAGAGATTACATACACACAGGAAACAATATTTAACTACATTAGAATATATACATACTTCACCCTTTTATTATTTAAACTGCCTTCTTCCAATACAATTTTCTATAAAACATGCACTTGATAGTATTATCACAAAGATCAGTTGAATTCAATTAATCTTATTTTAAATGCAGAGCATCCTAGGATTTGAGTGTATAAGTAACATGAAAAGAGTACATCACAATGGTAATCAAACCTCTATCCACCAGGACACAAATCATGATGCAACAACATAAATTCCTAATTACTGAGTCTATTATGCAGAAAGATAATACCAAGATAAAATCTCTTAAAACAGCCGACATGACTTCCAAAGATAAACTCCTAATAAACATAAGGAAAAAAAACTAGGCAAAGAGCATCTCATGACGCCATTGACCATAAAGCGGGTAACAATCACTACACCCACATGAATGACTCATCCCTACTCTAAGGGTCTCCAAAAATGTGATTCAAGACCATATCATGTCTCCTAGTTCACGCAAAACATCGATACACGCTCCAAAATAATCCTCCTGGTGGATTCTCCCTCACATGGGACCAACATGACCTTACCCTTTGAGAATGACAATCAAAACCACACCATAAGGATATTCACGAAAAGGGGTAAATGAGGGAGGCACTACACAATCTTTCCAAGTTGGTGCAAATGTCTCTTCATATTCTATACCAGGGTATTGTACAAAACCTTTAGCTACTAGCCTTTCCTTGTGCTTCTCAATTTTTTTCTTTCTCATTAAGTTTTTTTCTTGTAGACCCACTTAACTCCTATGCTTGTTTTCTCTTTTGTAAATTCCACTAATTCCCATTTGTCATTTTTCTCTATGGCTTCTATTTCATTGTAGATGGCTTCTCTTGAATCTTTATTCTTAACCGTTTTATAGGCTATGGTTTATCTCTTATCTATTTTGAAAGGTGTAAACAAGCAAACATTAGACTAATCTAAACATTTATATCAGTTCAAAGCACAAACATAAAAACCAAGCCACCTCAGATTGAGCCAAAATGAATACATTCAAGCATTGTTTGATTTGCTTTGATTAGGAGGGATGTGGGTGTTCTCTCTAAGCACTTGGAGCTTTGTCTCTTAATGCATTCTAGGGAGGATTTGATATGATGCATAAATGATTAGGAAAAGCTTGAATAAAAACTAAGTTAAATCCATTAAGCTTATTCTAGGATGATTTAGAAAGCACAAAATAAAGTTAATCTATCAAATATGCTAAATGTTATGCTAAGTCTAGATGTATTTTACCATTATAACAATGCATGAAAGATAAAACTAAGCTAATGGATTGCTCTTGGAAGTGAGGCTATTTATAGGATTTGAGGAAGGTCTTGGTTTAGGAAGGAGAGTTAGTGTCAAAGGTAAGGTTTGGGGTAGAGTTTGGGGTAAGGTTTGGGGTATGGTAAAGTTTAACCTTGGTCAAGGTTGCTCACACATGTGTGAGCAACACTAGGGAAGTGTGCAAAGGGGATAAGAGTGGAAGAAGAGAAATGGGTCTCATTTATGGCTTGTAAGAAGCTTTAATGAGGGTGTAATATAACTTTAATGAGTGTGTAAGCCTCATTTATGAGGTATTTTGACCCAAAGTCAAAGGTTGAAGGGTTTAAGCTAAAAAGGGTAGGAATCACTTTTTAATAAGGTTTAGAGTGAGATTAGGAAATTATAGAAGAGGTTAGGGATTTCTAGAAGATTTCAAAGGTTTTAGGATATAAATAAATATTTTATTTATTTAAAAGATTTTGGTCAATTTATCAATTAATAATTAATAAATAGGGGAAAATCACTCAAACTTGATTTAAATGATTTGGGAAAGAGATCCTTTAATTAAAGATGTTTAATTAAAATAGGATGATTTAATGACATAAATATAAATAAATTAATTAATTAATTAATGATGACATCATTAGGGATTTTTAGAAAATAAAAAGTACTTTTATTTTCTAAAAGATTTTTAGGTGTCTACATTTTTTCCCTCTTTGATGCGATGTCACAAGTGGCGTGGTGTCAAAAAAAAGAAAATAAGATGCCCCAGGCTAGAATTTAGAGGATAAGGGGTTGTGCCCCCTCGAGAAAATAACGCAAAGAGGAAATGTTGTGGAATTTTCTCAAAAAGAACACAAGCGGGAAGGAAAAGGAGGAAGGGAAGATAAACAACCAAACTTCCAAGAGAAAAGATGGAGGAATGCAAGATGAGGTGGAATGCAAGATGCAGCTACATGCAAAGATGCAAGATGCAAGATTTAATCTATATGATGCAGGATGAGGGGGATTTAGGGAGCTCCATGCGTAGGATGTTTTTAGAGAGCACAACCTAGTTTGATATAGCAATGCTAGAGACCTGCCAAGGATACTAGGATCTCAAGGCCTTGTCACTAGCTTTGCGTAGGACTAACACAAAAAGACAAGCACACAAAGCGTTGCTCCAGCATCATAGATGAAATCTAGAGGAGGCATGGTGAAAAAGATGTTGGAGAAACCACAAACACATGACTGAATCATAGGCATAAGAAAAAGATCAAAAGACCTTGCCCCAAATTGTTGTCATTCGCAACACACCATGATATAAAGGATCATGGTGACTTTGAGGAGAGGAACAAAGAGAAGTCGTAAAAGATAAAAAAGACCCAAAGGAAAAAATCCAAGGTCAAAATGATAACTCCAAAAGATATCCTTTGCCAAGGAGAGAGACTGATGGGCTTATTGATTGATGGTGGGAAGATTTGGTATGAACGTGTGGAAGGATACATTGACACAGACCCGATGTGATTGGTGGAAGAGTAGGGTGGACAAAATAGAAGGATACATCTTTGCAGACCCGTGATTAGGCTTAGGCTGGACAATATTGAAGGATACATCTATGTGGACCCATGATTAGGCTTAGGCCAGACAATACAGAAGGATACATCTGTGCGGACCCATGTTGATGGGGAGAATGAGTGTTTTTGTTCGCTAGCAAGTGACGAATTAAAGAATAATCATTGTGATCAAGGATAGTCAACAATTGATGTTGTTGAAGTACAAGGCTGAGTGGGACAAGATATTTGATCAAATGTTGCTGCAAGACGGACAAGGATATGTACAACAGGATGGGAAGATATGTACAAAGGATGCGAAGATATTTACAAGAGAGCTCAAAAGATAAAAAAAGATTCAAAGGAACAAATGAAATAACAAGTATCTCACACACCTTTTGCCATAGGTAGGATGATGGGGGATGACCGATTTGCTGAGGATTGATGGTGGAGGATGATGGAGAATTACCAAGTATTAGGAATGAGTTGTTGCTTCCTAATGTAGGATCAGATAGGATAGGATTGGATTTGTCAACCTAAGATAGATTGATGATCTTCAGAATGATGGGATTCTTGCCAGTGTATGCCAATCTCTTGCTCGAGATGATGAGACCTACAAAGACAAGTACAAAATTCCCTAGACAATGCATTGTCAAAGGGTAGTGCTGGGATGATTTTGATTTAGGATAAGGATTGTGCAACTCAAAGGATATGACATGAAGAAAATGGTTGTATAACTTGATAAGGATTCCTATGACAAGAGATAGGTAAGACACTCGAACCTCAAAAGGGCCAAGGGATGATTACTGAAGTGCTAAGCTAGATTAGGTCACGATGACTCAAAGGCTGACTGACGTAGGAGATGGGACCTAAACACACATATGTAAAAATGATCTTAGGTGGAGATACAACTAACGTTGGATACAAGACTTAGGATAGGATGTACAAGGGGTTTGGGGATGAAGCTGAAGCTGCAAAGACATGCAAGATGATGCCCCAATTGGCCTAAAAAATCTAAGACAAAAAGATGGTAGATAGGTTTGATGATGGATGATGTGTCCTAAAATGACATGGATTTGGGAAGGATGCATCCCAACGATGATGATTGGATTGAGATCAAGGCTTGCAACAAGACTAAAGATGTGATTGGATCGGTTGGCTTCATCTTGGATGTTGGATTTTGGATAGCTAGAGGATGTGGATAGTATTGGAAGATGTTGGAAGATTGCTTAGGAACATTAAGATATGGATGAATGGCATTGGATTGCAAGGGGGTAGCCTATAGCTAGATACCAATTACAAGGGAAGATACCAAGTGATGGAAAGATGGAGGAAATGTGCAGGGATTAATGCTAGAGGGAAATGCTTGGGATTTGGATGGAGGAACTACTGGGAGATTTAGATGGAGGAAGATTTGGGTTTGGATGGAAGAACTTCTTAGGATTTGGATAGAGGAACGTTGAGGGATTATATTGAGGATTGCTGAAGGACTGGATTTGAGGATGAATGCTTGGGTTTTGCATAGAGGAACTATTGGGAGATTAGTATAGAGGAATACTGAAGGATTGGATTGGTGGAAGATTTGGATTTGGATAGGGACTACTGAGGATTTGGATAGAGGATTTGCTAGGAAATTTGGAGGATGAATGTGCTAGGAGTTTTGGATTGGAGGAGGATTTGGATTGGGAGATGTAAGATAAGGTTTTGGATAGGTCTCCAAAGAATATGTCACCAAGGAATGGGATGCCCCTTGCTTAGGATAGTTCATACATTCAGAGGCGTTAGGAAGGGGTACGATTGGGTAGAAGATGTGTTGATAAGAGGATGAGGGAGACAGATGGAAGCTAGGATGAATGGATTGGATAGAGGATAGGTTCCTAAAAGGTGTGATGGATTCCATAAAAGGTGTCCAAAAAGCATGTATACCTGGTGGTCTCTATTTTTTCATCAAGATCCAAAGGAAGATGGAGGTGAGAGACAAATGGGATGGAGGAAATGCTGGATAAGATGTGATAGAAAGGAATGGCCCCCAATTGTAGAAAGGTACTGGGGGGAGCCTACGCATGATGCCTATTTGCTAGGTTTTCATCATGGTACTTGTCCAAGGCACTTGAATTGCCAATGATTTTCTCTTTTCTTTTCTTTTTTGATATTTTTCTCTTTCATTTTTCTAATTTTTATAGATTTTCTGATTTCCTGCTGACTTTTTGCACTGATCTTCTACTGAATTTGATTTTTTGTTGACTTTCTACTGATTTTGATTTTTTGTTGACTTTTCACTAATCTTTTGCTAACTTTATGATTTATCTGAATGTTGGTACAACTTTGTTAAGATGGATAGATTATGCAAAGGCATGGATAGGATGGGGTAGATGGGAGATATGGTGGTAGAAAGTGTTTGGATGGAATGATGGGAATTGATCATGATAGGGGATGTTGTCAAGACCAACATTGGCACATGTTGTGGGGAAGGTGGATGAAGAGATTGGGATGTAGAAGATAGATGAGGATAAGATGGAGGATTTGTGCTAGGAGATATTGGGACATAGGAACCCAAAATGGATTTAGGAGATGGAGGAGAAGACTGAGTAGTTGGTGGATTAGAAACTTTGGATGCCATTGTGGATATTATTGTTAGATGCATTGCATCTTTTTTCTTTGGGATCCACATCATCTTCGCTTTAGCTTTAGTGGGCCTTTGTGGCCATGTAGTAGATTTTGCTTTTTCTTTGGTGGGCTTTTGTGGCCATGTGGTATATTTTTCTTTTTCTTTGATGGGCCTTTGTGGCCATTGGGATACTGTGGATTGCTTGATTGGTTTTTTCTTTGCTTGATCATGTCATTTATACTAGACATGGAAATCCTTAGATTTTTGTGGATAGTTTCCTTTGTGCATTCTTGATATGGCATCCAAGTTGTGAGGAGCATTGGAAGGAATATGAGTAGATGTGCAGGATGACAGAAATATGGATAGATAGATGGAAGGATATTGGAAGATAGAAGATATGGGAATGAGCCTATGTTGAATCAATAAGATTGGAAACTTCAAGCTCTAGGCCACCTACCAAGAAATTTTCACTGATGGAAAACTCAAGGACGAGCACAAACATTTGGAGGTCAAAAGGTTAACCAATGCACTATATTTCCTAAAAGAGTTTAAAAAGGAATGGATAAGGATTTTAATGAGCTGAGTAGATGAAGAGAAGGTGTGGCTAGATGAACTGGTAAGGATCACAAAAGATGTCATACATGTGGTCACCAGATATCCTATTTGTGATAAAGCTAATGGTCTTTGACACCCACCGAAGAATGAGATTTAAAAACTAACTGGGGAAAAGTGGGACAATAGAGCTATGAGGATTAACACTATAAGAGACCCTGTAATGAGATTTGGAGCTTATGTCATTGCCTACAAGATATTTAAGTCGAGTAAACCAAACAATGTTTCATGCGGAGCTATCGACATTGCATACAAAATTGTAAAGAAGGGTTTACAACTCAACTTAGCTGAGTTGATGTTGAGACAGCTGGAAGAAAAAAAGTGGACAATCCAAGTCGTAAGATTAAACACATGCAAGTTTGGATCACTTTTGGTATGTACATTTTTCTACTTGCAAAACTATTTTCCCTCAGTAGATAATGTTGAATGGGATGTAAACCGATCAGTCATAATATAAATCAATGAATTTATAAATAGCTTAGACAAGAATTTTGAGCCAATCATGCATGATTACTTTAGTGAATTCAAGGAAAGAATGCAAAAGAAAACTAGAATTCTTGTACAATTAGTTGAGAAATATAAGGATGATATTTTCTTTCTAGTGGACACTGACACAACCTTGATAAAGGTAGTTGAACCGAGGACTGCATGGCTACCCCCTATGGAGTATGAGATTGATATTGAATGAGCCACCAAATCAATAAAGGCTCTACTTATTGAGCCAAAAGACAAAGATGCTACACAGTTCAGAACCTATGAAGAAACCAAATCTAGAATCAAAATGGGACTAGTAGTAGAGAAGATGGGAAGGAAAAAGGATAAAATGGTCAAAACTTTGAAGAAACAATTCAGTGTTATATATGAAGAATGTGAGAAATCGGTTGAAGAGGAAATTGAGGAACATGTATCAGTCGGTGAAGATGGTGATGAAGAGGAAACTGAGTCCAATGAGCCAGAACAGGAAAAGCCACCTAAGGCTACAAAGGCAAAAGTTAAGCATGTTGATATTTCAACCCGTGCAAGGAAAATGTCAAAAACATGCAATACACCACCTTAGAAGAAAGGAGTAGCAAAAATAACAAGACCAACAATGACCCACACTTATCAGAAAAAGAGAGGAACAAAAGTTTCCGTCGAGTTTCCTGAATTGAAAAGGAGAAGAAAATTGATAAGAGGAAAACATGATATAGATTCAAAAGATGAAGAAAATAATCAATTCTGAGTTGTGATAAACAAGGGACCACAAACAATTGATGAAATAGCTAAAGGAATAAAGAAGACTAGAGGACTAGGAATTCCTAAGCTGAACATGTATTCTAACCTAAGCACAAAAGATAAAGATAAGCTGGAGGAAGCAATCATATGTATGATGATAAGCTTTAAACGAGTTCTAGTAGAGTTCAAATAGTATACCGAAGGAACTATATGATAAAGTGTCTGTAAGATAGACATATGCACTTCAGACCGAGAAGAGAATGAGAGAAAGGTCACTCATTCTGGCCAAGCCAGATTTCATTATTCTCGAGATTAATGCTACTTTGCAATAACATTCAAACAAATTTTTCATCAAGGAAAAAGCATTTAATATTCTTCAAGGAAAAATACAGGAGGTAGATAATGAAAGTACAAAGATCTAGACTAGAACTCTTAGTCCACTAGAGAAAACCAAGCCAACTACACCTGCAGTTGACACCGAGCATCTTGTACTGAGTACATGAGTAGATGTACCAATAGATGTAGATCTTGACTCTACACTTGAGACAATTCACATCTTTGATATCGAGCAGCTAGAAGAGAAAACAAATGATGAAGATTTCATCACTACTGCTAAGACCACACTGGAAGTTAGTCTAGAGATGTTGAAAACACTAGGGGAAGGAGAAATACTGGTTGAAGACATAATAGAAGGAGACCCCGATGATGAAGCCAAGGAAGATGAATTTATAACTATTGCTACCAAGAACCTTGAAGAAGATGTCATTGAGGTAGAAATAAAAATGATACCAGGTAATTTACCTATTCTAGTACAATATATAGATATAGCTACTGAGCATCAAACATAGGAAGTACCACCTAAGAAAGAAAAAGACATAGTTGAAGACAAGGGTGAAGATATAGGTAAAGAGACTGAGCATAGTGGTGAAGATGCACAAGGTGAAGAGCACATCGAGACCACTAATGCAAAATAAATTGATCAAGGAACACAGGAGGAGAACACAATAGAAACTTCTGCTACAAGCACAAGGACACAAGTCCTAGCACCATAGATTGTAGAATCTACAATAGGGAAGGACAAAGAAGAAGAGAAATACACCGAGATACTAAAGCCAAATCCAGAGAACAGTGCTCAAATTTTAATTACACAATCGCCCACATCAAGCATGCAAGACAAGAAGAAAAAGAGGAAACATGGTGGTAAGGTCTTGGTCACACTTAATAAAGTAATTAAAATTTATGCATGTGACCCAAGGACACTTGACCCTAAAGCTCTTAGAAAATATGGAGAGCTATGCACCTGGAAAGTAGCTCAGGAGAAGCTGAAGTAAGAACATAAAAATAATAAGGTGCTAGAGGATGTAAAAGAGATCCTAATGCAAGTTGCACCAAATGTCAATATAGATGAGACTGCACCCATCATTGACCAACTTGCACTACTCATTGAGATAATAAATGGACCTACTACAGATGTCAAGCAGATGATAGAAGAATTAGAATAAAAGAAGATTCAATACAAGTTAATAGAGAAAATCAGCCAAGTAGTGGCAATAAACAAGGTAAAACCTCTGAAATAGTAACCGAGTTAGAAAGCATCATTCAAAAGGTTATTACTATTTTGCAGAAGCTATGCACTTTAGACTATTTCACTATCGAGCTTAGTGAAAAGTTAAAGAAACTTGATGATGATCTCAAGCAAAGTGCAAATAGTCTTATAATTGAGCCTCATGCATTTCATGTGCATTATTCAAAAGTCAAACACAGTCAACAGTTGAGACTAGATTTAAGTAAAGAAGAGGATAGAATCAAATAATAGGTAACCAAGCTATAGGCAAAGTTACTACCACACCTAGAGGTGATGCAAAAACATGTGAAGAAGGCAAAGGAATCAATTTCCACCCCTGAGTTATTAGTTACATAACACATTTTTGACATGCATGCACATGTAGGCATTGACTAGATTGCACTAGAAAATCTAAAAGAGGAATGGGAAAACCTCATGTCCAACCTTAAGAAAACCCATCAGAATATCTTTGATAAGATGTAAGTACATTTTTGGCATTACTTTCAAAAAAGGGGGAAATATATGTATTATATATTGTATGTACTTTACACCGAGAGCATGTTGAAAGGGGCAGTTCACACATTTTTTATTTTGTAAATTTTTAAGTCAATTTTTTGTAATTGCCATCCATATATGTTTTTTACACTAATGCTAAAGGGGGAGAATGTTACTCCTAATTACATTAAGATTTGTCATTAGTGTCATACATATAGTCGGTAACTAGAGAGACCAGTTCAGTTGGTCATAACTACAAGTATAGTCACCGAGCATAGAGATTACCGAGTATAGTGTTTACCGAGCACATAGGATTATCGAACACCAGTATTATACCAAGGCACAATCACATAATTTATCGAGTAATCCAGAGTTGACATAAATTTTTGGAATGACACAGAAATCAAGGCAAACACATTTTACCAAGCTAAAATAGTTTACATAAATCAAGGTTAAGATTTATTGGGAATGACACATTGATTGGTTACGATCCCTATGCTATTTTGAATTAGGTTATTCATTTGGATCGTTGATCAAGATTTTACTGCAAGATGGTTACACAACCCTAATTAGGTCAAATCATTATTATTTAAAACATTATTAATATGTCACTTTTATTAGAAGAGAGAGACATATGAAGTAGCCTCCATTGGGAGACATCTAAAGATCAGACAAGGTTATGTTGAAAGGATTTTGACAGAGTATTTAGTTTTATCAGAAATAATTCAGAGGCTATCAAGCAGTTTTGAAGGAGACATTCATCACAACAAGGTGATTTCTTGTTTGTACTTAGAGGATATGATATTCAACAAAGTAAGTTGCTACAACCAGATCAATTTCACTATTACTTTCTAACAATTGTGGCAAGCAAAATCTCCTAATAGAGTAGACTTTATAGTCTTTTGTAAATATCTTAACCAAGTGCACACTTGAAGAGTGTTGTTAAAATCATCTAACAAGGTAGATCTTAGCAGATCTTTTATGTTACTCCTAACAAGGTAAGATCATCAGAAGTGATCAATTTGTATGCTTTAACCAAAAACTTTATTACTGCAGTAGTGAAGCTTTGTACGTTCCATCCCCACCGCAGATTTTACCTTCTTACAAGGGTTTTAGTGATACCAAAATCATAGTCTTACGTGTATGGAGTTTCATATATTCTTATTTGATTAGATTAGAAGTATTTACATTTCAGTTATGTTAATGAATGGTGCAGGAGCACCTAGGAAATCCTCAAAGCCCTTAAGTTTTGGCTTGTATCTGACATTAGCCAAGTCAAATTTGTGAGTTTTCTTTGAGGCCTTAGTAGGTCATGTGGACTAGGTGAGTTATTTTTAGAACTAAGGTCACCAATTAGTCATTGTTAGTTGTTTTGGTTAGCTTAGGCTTAGAAGTCTAAATTTGGGATTTGAGTTATTAATGTGTCCTAAACACATGAGGGATGTAAAGAAGATGCTTTAAGGTCATTAATGGTGTTAGTTCATCGAGCTACATAGCATAGAGGCCCTATATTCTAATTGGCCTAATGAATGTAAAAGATGCCAAAAGTTGTCATGACAACATTGGCAATTTATTGCAAATGTTGCATGCAACTCGGCAACATTGGATTCCCAAAAAGATAGAAGTGGGGAATGAACTAACATGGCCTAAAAAGGTGGAGAATGGCATATAATACTCTCTCAGGCTTGAATCTCGAGGTAGAGACTATTGTAAGCAAGTTTGTGATTAGTAAAGCAGCTCTGCAACACTAGTTTTGTGTGATACCCAAGCATTCTTGTGTGACAGTGCTAACATATGGATTGAAGCATTGGTTTTTATGTTGGATTTGTGTTTTTAGGATAGTTTCACATAGAAAATTTCATCAAAAGTGAACCCTCGAGGCTTAAGTTTGGGTCTAGGGATGACCTTAGTTATGGAAACTAAATACTATCATGATTAAGCATGAAGTGTGTTAATGAGTTGTTGCCACCATGGTGAATGGAGGAGTTTTATAATCACCACTTCTAAATTAAGTGGAAAATGATTGGTGGAATAACTTAATGATTAAGGTCTAAAAAAATAAAAAAAATGTAGTAATAACTAAGGGTGGTTGTTATACAGATTCACCAAGATTATTGATATCGAGAAGAGATGGAATAAGCTAGCTAGTAATTTAACCAAAACCAATCTCTCTTTCATAAAAAAATGGGCTACAAACTACTCAAAAGGTGTTTAGTTTGGCTAATTCTATTTATGGGAGTCAAGCCCAAACTAATTGTATTGTGTTCCTTTTTTTGCAAAAAAGACTATTTAATCTAGATATTATCTAATTAGAAACAAAAATATAAAGGATAAAGATGAATGATTGGTGACACAAAATGCTAAATCAATTTTAAATAATTAGTTTTAAAAGTAAAAACTTCAACACTTATATTCTAAAATTTTGAGTAATCTTTAAATTACATTTGCACTCCAAGAATATAATCTATCTTCTAAGAAAACATATAATATATCTAATCATTACATTTTAATAGGCATCAACTAATCAAATAGAATAAAAAATATAAGTAAAATGACAAAATCTCACTTTTATGGTTTCAATTAATCAAACACAAGTTAAGGTTAAAAAGTTGTTTGTTGGCTATAATATAAAGTTTTGTATGGGTGCTAATGAAAAATTGTTACATTTAAAAAAAAAGATTTGTAAGTTCTATTATAGAATGAAGACAAAAGAATTGTATAATTAAAATGTGTATATTTATCTCCAAGAGACATAATACATCTGGTGTAAAAATTTATTAATATTTCAAATATTATCATAGCTATCATTAACCATGATAAAAGAAAAATATTATCATTTTTGTAAAAGATATTAAAATTTATGACTTGTATGATAAGTCTAATCTATTTGATGGATAAACTTGGAGTAGTGGCATAGTATACTTTCATATGCTAAATAGGAAAACTATAAATATCTCTCCAACTAATGATAAATATTAAAAATATTGAGCACCTTTAGTACCACCTCTTAATGCTAACAAATCAATTTTAAATACACATTTTATTAAAAAATTATGTTTTCATTTAAACAATTGTAAATTATTTTTTAAAAAAAATTGTTTGAATCTTTATCACCTATAATACATTCATTCATGATATATGATTTAAAATTATTTCATTAAATAAAATTAAATATTAATTTCTTTGTTAAACTTCTAAAAATATTTTGTTTGCTTATAACAATAAAATAATAAAAAGAACCAACAAATTTATTAAAAATAGACTTCATTGATTATACTAGAAAATTAATATATAGAGATATATAGATGTCTTTAATTATGCTATAAATTATTGATTTGATTAATTGAAACAAGGGTGCAAAATAAGGCTTTATCGACTAAAGCCAGATTAATCACATTACTATTAATTTAACACCTATTCAGTTACTTAATATGTAATCTAAACTTCAATTACCATTGACGGAATCTCTACTGAATCTACACTATCGGCGAGGCAAGTGATTATTCCAACAAGCCTCTTTATTTCAAGAGAGAATTAATAGATTGTTTAATTTCAGAAAGAAATTAATTGGAAATAAGCACAACCCAGGGGATGATTGCTTGCCTAAATTCTTGATGTATACGAATATTTGATGAGGTTTAGGCTTGTTTGGGAAGCGGCCATGGAAGATATCCAGGGTTGCAAAAAAACCTAAATTTTGGGAAGGCTTGAATGCCATCCATTGAAACATTGTATACCCGCAAATGGTATTGAGAGATCACCTGCCATTTGTTCATTCTCGCCTGAAAGCAACAAACTTCATGCAGTTAATATCTTTTATATCTAGCATTGTAAATTCATTAGTCTGCTCGTTAGACAAGTTTTGTTAGACGGAGAAATGTTTTATAGTTGCAAACTCAAAGAAAACAAAATTAAGATAAAAGAGCCAGCTTATTAAACTTGAAACCTGCAACTTCTTCATCTGTTCTGACTGGCTGAACTTCTTCATCTGTTCTTATTGACTGTTCAGTGCCGGGTATCTCAATCTTTGCTTCTTTAGATCCGGAGCCTTCTACTAACAAACATTTTGAATGAAAGTGAATTGTTTATTATGTGATTGCGTAATGCACAAATCATCACATAAAATGCTTCGAATATATAAATTATATAATTACCTGCTTTCTCAATTGTTTCTTTTATTTTCATTTTTCCTAACCCTTGTTGGGTTGTATCTATGCAGGAAAGAAACATTTTCAAGTTAAAATCATTACTACAGTAATGTATAGATCATTAATTCCTGCTTTTCACCTGAAAGGCTGTCCAATCTTTCTTGTTTAGCTCCAGATTCTGCAAAATCTTTCTTTGTTTCTCCTCTACCTACAACAACATTAAATTGGCAGAAAATAATTCGCCTATTAAAGTGATGGAAATAGATAGATAGATAGATAAAATTTTAACGTCCACGGGGCTAAAAATAGCCTATGGGACAGCAAGACACCTTAAGTAGACTTAAGTAGCTCTGTTCGTTTCTTGTGCAAGTTGATGATGAGTCCACCCAGTTGCTCAATGTACTCTTCATTGAATAGGTTATGCCAAGAGCTGTCACATATAATATCCGCAAATTTATCTCTTCTGTCCTTGTAAGCCTCACATTCTAAAATAAAGTGCTGTTTAGTTTCCACTTTTCTAGAATTGCAAAATCTGCAAATTCTCTTTTCCCAAGCCTCCTTTGGCCTCTTCCAATGCCCGGTCTCACAACGAAGTTGGTGAGAGTTGGTTATTAGCTGAGCAATAAGAATTTTAGCCCTCCAAGAAATGTTGGTCCTATGTACGCTTTTTGGAGTTGATCACATGTGGGGTTGAACTCATTTATATAATATATTTTCTTCCTCCCAATCTCATTCCCCCAATTTCTCTTGTAGAATTTCTCCATAACAAAGACCTTTATTTCTTTGTTATTTGTGGGGCACATATTGAATTGAATATTTCATTTACTCATCCATTTGATGTTTTGTTGCATCCATGTCCTTTTTCATTCACAATGCATCATTAAAGACAATTTTAGGCCATCTATCTTCTTCCATTTTTTTATTCTTTTTAGGTAGCTTAAAAGGTGAACCATAGCAAGTGCCTCGATAGGTGCAGACCCCATTTCACTTAGCATGATATCATATAGAACGGTGCTTTTGATTTTAAATTTGCTTGTGATCAAACGCTTTTGGATTCCTTCGATTTGTTTCCATTGTGCTATTGTATGTAGTGTTGCTGGCCCATAATTCACACCCGTAAAGAACAACCGACAACACAGGAAGACCAAACAAGGTTTGAATAGTTTTCCAATCCTAAAGCTCCGCTTCACGACACTTGTTCTGAAGAGCATAAAAAGCCTTCCACCCACCTAATGTCCTTTTATTCCTGCAGCCAGACCAGCTTAGTTTTTTGTTGAAATCAATGCCAAGGTATTTATACTCCACAACTTCTTCAAGAACACTTCCACTGAAGTAAAACTCATGTTGATGCTATTTTTTATTATTAGAGAAAACCATAACCTTAATCTTGCTGATATTGACCTGCATCCCCACCATTTTGCAAAAGCTCTCAAGAGAAGATAGATGTTTTTGCAAACCACAAGCAAATTTGACAATCAAAATGAGATCGTCCGCATAGAGGAGCAGCTTTATAACAAATTCACCTAGCTGAATGCCTTCACCCTTTTGCATGTTTAACCACTCTTCAAGTTTATCGATATATAAACCAAACAAAGTAGGAGATAAAGGGAAACCTTGTTTGACCCCAATATCGCTCCTAAAACATTCAGAAATGCTATCTGAAGTTCTGATTTTGACTTTCACCTCTTCGTACATCCTATGAACAACAGCTCTGAGATGCATAGGAATCCCCAATTCTTCCATCCTGAGCCAAAGCTTGTCTCTAGGGACAGTGTCAAAAGCCTTTTTAAAGTCAACAAAGCAACAAAAAACCTCTTCCTTTTTCTCCCACTCTTTTTCAATAATGTGTCTCAAAGTGACACAGTGATCAACCGTCGAGTGCTTTGGCCTAAAACCAGCTTTCCCTTTAGCACATTTATGGTTTTCTTTTGCCCATTTGTTGATCCTAGTTTTTATCATGCTACCAAAAAGTTTAGCAAAGAGGGGATTGATCATTATAGTCCTGTAGTTGGAGGGGTTGTTGACATCACCACTCTTAAAAAGTGGTATTGCAAGGTTGATTATCCAATCTTTAAGAAACCCTTCTTGGCAGATTTTGTTGAAGATTTCAGTGATGTGCAGTGCAAGAGTTTTCATACCCCACTTCAAATATTCTTCTTGAAGCTCAACAAGGTCTTTTGCTTTACCCCCACCCAACCTCTTAATCCTCATCTCTATCTCCTACACAGTGAAAAAATTTGCAGTATTGTTGACCAAGGGTGGCTGGCCCACTCCACCTTCTTGTTCATAAAGTTTCTTAGCATATTCAAACTATTGGGTGGCAGTAATATTATTTTCAGTTTTCTTTTTCCTTGGTTGGAGTTCTTTCCAAAAAAGTTTGGGGTTATTTCTGCCCAAGAAAATTAGCTCCTCTCTCCTTGTGAACATAAAATTGATTTTTTTTCTTCTTTAGGATCTGTTTGTAGGCCTTAATGTCAAGGTTAGTTTTATTTGACTCCCTTAGGTTTCTCCTAGCCCTCTTGCATTCTTTATCAAACCATGCATTGGTTGGAAAACAATTAGTTTCAAATTTTCTATTTTTTGCTCTCTTGCATTTTGAGAGAGCCTCATGAATCAGACTTGATAAATCATGGCTATTAACAACATGCTTATACATAGGATGTTCCATACAAAGCCCTTCAAGAGTAGCTCTAAAAATGTTACCATTTTCTGAAGTCAATAGAATTTTGCCTTGAGAAGGGGGATGTTGAGGGCCTTGGTTTTTTGCCCCAAGCTGCCTATCCTTTGCCCAATACAAATTTATGTACAGCAGTTTATGATCTGATTTGAGATCCCATATGTGCTCCCCAATTTCAACTTCTTCAATTTTCTCTTACAAATTCTATGAACAAATTACATAATCCACCACACTTGCCCCGTTGTATGTGTTGCAAGTGAAACTGTCCGACTTAGCCCATTTAAACAACCCATTACAGATTATTAGATCGAATGTGCCACATAGAGTGATCAATTCTTCCCCAAAATGATTGCAGCCTTTAGCATCCTCGGATATTCTTTCCCATTGATGTTTTCTCTCTTCTGTGAGCCAAATAGGTTTATCATTTACTTTGGAGCTGAAAATACTTGCTTGCCAATTTGTTGTCCTAGCATTGAAATCTCCAACAAGAAGAACATCCCCACGTTGCGAAAAAATAGCAACATCTTTCTTTAATGCAGCATAGGGGTCATTGTGATCTAATCCACACTTTTTATAAGTTTTAGATACCTATGGGGCAAAGTAACAGGCTGCGATCTTGAGAAGACTGTTATTTTCCACAATTTTGAGCTATATAAATTGTTTATTAGAATCTTCCTTTTCCAACTGAATGACATGACCTTCCCTTTCTTTTACTAGAACCATTATACCTCCATGACCTTTACCATTTCCTGCTGCCTCATTCCACACTGCCAACTTCCAATAGCCTTCAAACAATGGGGTCTTACATCCCTCATGCTCATGCGTCTCTATGAGACAAATAATGTCTTTGCCTTCCGCAATAGGTCCTAACCTAGGCCCACGCCTCCACGGATAACCTCTGCAATTCCAACAAACTAAACTTAAGGACGCCTGGGTTGAGCTTGATTGCTATTTGTTTTGATGTGGAAGACTCGGAGTTGAGTTATTATCGCTATGAGTGATTGCTAATCTTGTCGTATCGCTGCATGCTAAAGTGTTTGTTGTCGCACTTTTGTTGCCTACTTGCTATTCTTTATTAGGGTGGTGGCTAAAATGGGCAATAATTGCTTTTCCCTTGAACATCCAAGCCCTTTTGCCTTCATTTCTAGCTGTTCTAATTTTTTCCATTTCCATCCTTCTTTCTTCTTGTTGCCTCATAGTTAGATCCTCCTCTAAAAAGAAGCGAGAACCCCTCAAGAGCTATTTTTTGTTCAGTAGATTTTGTTTGTCGCTAACACTGGGCATGACTACCTTGATTGGCCTATCTCTTTCAGTGTGTGATTTACCAACCCTCCAAGCTTGGCAGATTTGACCTTGCCACAACAACACTTCTTGTAGGAAGGCCCTTGTTAAGTCAAGGGTATGTTCACCTTCCTCATAATCTTTTATCCCTTCGATAATTATATTGGATGCCCTAAGCTACCTTTCCCTAACCTCTCTATCTTGTGTCTTCTTCACGCGAATCTTTGCCTCTTCTCTTGCAAGAGCAAGGTGTTTGCTATTTTTATCCCAAGTTTTGGTGACGACTGAAAAACTTCTCTTCTCCTCTTCAACCTCTACCTTTCCCAGCGAACTAGTGTGAAGAATCGTTCTCTCCTTATTGTGAGATGACTCAGTATTTGCCGTGACCTTGTTTGCTTCCAATGTAACACTCAAGTTTTTCCATTCATCCTTCATGTTCTACCATTCAAGCTTCCTTGCTAAAAGTGTTTCTTGTAGCATTGAGATTAGAGCTTTTAAAACATTGTTATTGTCTGTAAGAGGTTTATTTGCTGCAGTTAGAACATGTATATTGTGGCTACTTTCTCGCTCCTTAGCCTCTAGAAGTTCCAACCTCTTCTTGGCCCTCAAAAGTTCTTGCACATAAAGATTTGGGCACCAAGCGAGAGGTGTAGAGGTAGGACTGTAAGTGACGGGATCAACAAAGTTGTTGCTACCACACAAATGATTATCACCACCTAAGTGTGGAGGAGGGCACATTTTGACAACATCTTTTTGTTTTTTCTCTTGTTTATGCAACCTCTGCCCGTGTTTCTTCTTTTCATGTGACCATTTCAAATGAGCAAGTCTATGTTTTAAAATACCCTTGAACTGTTTAATGTTGACCCAAATATATTTCCCTGTCTTGCCAAGTGAGGCCATTTTTACTTGCCCCAAATATATAAATATAAAATGTGACTAATTCCAATAGTATAAAATCAAAGATATACACCTAGTTTAGTTTCCTTTAGAATTGAAGTTACAATTCGGTACTTTGGGTTGACTTTTCTTAACCCATCAGTACAGTATTTTTTTGTTTGTGCTACTGGATCCGTAGACCCTTTTCTACCGTTCGACATTCCTAGCTGGTCTTGCAAAAAGGTATCGGACTCAGTCAGTAGGGTCCGTCAGGTGTAGCGGTAGCTGAACTATCTTTCCTAATATCTGTTTGCTAAGTCACCATCTGACTTTGCATTCCCTTTTCCATACTTTCTTATTATTGCCCTTTGAATCATGCTAATTTCCATGCTCATAATAACATTGATCCGGCAAGTGGCCAAAACCAAACTCACTGCTACTAATATCTGTTCATTAAAAGTACTAAAAGAATTTAGAAAGTCAGAGAATAATTTTTCATACTTATAACAATTGCAAATAGATGGGGCTTTTTAGTTATACCTGCAGAATCACATCTTCTTCGCAACGATCTAGATCACCAATGAAGATTATTATCCTAAGATTATGACAGCTAACAGGAAACATCTTTGGAATCTTTGGGTCTGGAACATATTGCTCATCCCAACTCCATGTAATATAGCACCATATAAAAGAAAACACATCCCACTTCCACGAGGGTCAATAATAGAGTTGATATCTCAAAAAATTGAATCATCAACAACTCTCTGATGATAACCAAGGTTTTGGCTATGGTCGGGCAGAGACAAATAGTTCCCAACATTAGAACTGATAGGTTTGACAAAATTGAGGACTGACTTCCCTATACCCAAACAGATACAAGAATGGATGCTGGTAGACCTCCATATTTGAACTTCTTTATATCTTCACGTTGGGTTGTATCAAATAGGAACCATACAATGGTACTGAACCAGATAGCCACCACTAGTGCAAGAAAGCATGGAATGATTGACTCCAAAATAGATGTTGTTCCTGCGGTTTCCCCAATTATACATCCAGGAACTCTTCAACTTTTGCGGCAACGTCATTGCTGCTTCAAATTCTCCTATGATTTTTACTGCTAGACCTGCCCATGCCTGGGTCTCATTCCTGTAATGCCAGGCATTGTATTGTATAGTCAGAGTGGAAGGTAAGCCATGTATGATTGCTTCGTCGTCTTCAAACTCATTCTGACCAAACCCACAACTTTTGCGGCAACGTCATTGCTGCTTCAAATTCTCCTATGATTTTTACTGCTAGACCTGCCCATGCCTGGGTCTCATTCCTGTAATGCCAGGCATTGCATTGTATAGTCAGAGTGGAAGGTAAGCCATGTATGATTGCTTCGTCGTCTTCAAACTCATTCTGACCAAACCCACAACTTTTGCGGCAACGTCATTGCTGCTTCAAATTCTCCTATGATTTTTACTGCTAGACCTGCCCATGCCTGGGTCTCATTCCTGTAATGCCAAGCATTGTATTGTATAGTCAGAGTGGAAGGTAAGCCATGTATGATTGCTTCGTCATCTTCAAACTCATTCTGACCAAACCCACAACAAATAAGAATCCTTAAGTAAAAAATTGCATAGACGATTATACATTTAAATGATTTTTAAAAAATATATTATATTATCGACGTAAAGTAAGTCAAAATTTCGACTACTTAGTTTTCCGTTCGCTGTATAAGTACCGTATCAAACTTTTTAAAAATTGCAAAATAATATACAATCATCGCAATGTAAAGGAAACTACGGATAGGAAATGTAGAGATCCCAACAGTGTGCACGAGTTGGAAAAAAAAAAACTCTCTACAAATACAATTAATGTAAGTCTGCTTACCATACCACACCTGTCAATGATGGCGAAGAACTTCAAAATGGGACTATTATGTTTATTTTCATTAAAAATACGTGATCTTTAAACCTTGGGAGGTGCATTCCTAGCATTCCAAAATTCGTGCACTGATAACGCCTGCACCAATAGTATAGCGTTCACTGTTAATTTAGGATATCGAGGAAGACCAGCAAACAACTTAATGATAAATTAAATCTATAAATGAAGAACTAAAGTTTAAATGTTATGGATGAATGAATGAATGATTTTAATGACGTTCATGAGGCCAAACAACCTAAGGGATCACTGAATCACACTCATCAACTAACTCCAGATTCTTCTCTAAGTCGGACCTCCTGTTGTGAATCTTGACAATCAAATTGGCAGTTTGGTTGATCTTATCCTCCTCGAATAGGTTGTGCATGTTGCATGCTCCCAAACTGATTCTGTACTGAGCCCGGATGTCATCATAAGCAGTGCACTCAATGATAAAATGTCATTCAATCTCTACCTGTCTCACATCTGAGGTGATGAGAGCCCGTCCTCAACTGGGCCACTAATAGTCTAGCTTTACCTTTAATAGCTGGTCCCAGATATACCTTATCACCATGTTCCCCGGTTGGGTTGAACACTTTGATGTAATGAGCCTTTTTCCTGCCCGTGTTATTAGTCCACATGACAATCCGAAATTTTTCTATGACGAACTTTTTTATTTCCGCATTGGTGTTGGGGCATTGTTGTAACTTGATATTCCATTTACTCAACCACTTTATATTCTGTTTCATCCATGTTTTGTTTCTACGGGCCAAGTCCTCTTTCATCACAATTTTGGGTCATCATTTGTTATCCATGTTTTCAAGTTTCTTTAAATAACTTATTAACCGAGTTATCGTTGCTGCTTCCATTCGGAAACAACCTGCCTCCACTAAGAGAATTTCATATTGGACCGAGGTCTTGACTTTAAGGCTGCTAGTGATTAAGTGTTTTTGAATCCTCTCCACCTGCCTCCACCCACATTTTGTCATGTTGCCTCCCCAAACTTCGCAACCATAAAGGATAACCGGTGTGACCAACAAGCCAAACAAAGTTTTTTTGGTTTTCCAGTCCCAAAGTTCAGCATTTTTGCATCTATTCTAGAGCAGGTAAGACGCTCTCCACCCTCCCTGAATCCTTTTCGCTCTACAAGTCTCCCAGCTGAGTCTATAGTGGAGGTCAATCCCCAAATATTTGTATTCTTTCACGATTTCTAGCGGACTGCCTTCAAAAATGAAGGAAACATGTTTTTCCTTCCTCTTCAAAGAAAAAATCATTATTTTCATTTTGGTGATGTTCACCTACATCTCCACTTCCTAGCAAAAATGCTCCAAAGCCCCTAATTGATCTCTTAACCCGTAAGCAATTTTAGAAATCAAAATAAGATCATCCAAATATAAATTATTCATTTTGGAGGGTTTTTCAAAACTGCTTGTTGAGTTGCTTGTTTCTTTCTTCCGTTTCCTTGCTTTCTAACCTGATCTTTCGAATTTATACAAGGGTGCAATAAGTCAAATTTTTAAAAAATAATCTCACGGATTCAACAGAAGTATAGTCATAATCATAAGACTATCCCTAGTAAAGATTTTTGCGTAACATTTTTTGATCTTAAAAGACAGGTCAAATTTTAATATTTTTATAAATTATATATATATATATATATATATATATATATATATATATATATATATATATATATATATATATATGAAGAGAAAAGTTTAAAATGGTGATTATATAAATTATTATTGAATTTGTATTATAGGATTCTATTAGAATATTGAGGTTAAGATTTTATAGAATAAGTGTATTATAAAAATATAATTTTTAAAATAAGAAGAGAATTTTAAAGGAAGTAATATAGATATGTAATTATTGTTAATCAATATTTTAGATTGGATTATCTTGATGGATCATGCATAAGGAAAGGGTATCTTTGTTCATTAATTGGGGGTGAAGACTTTCAAATTGATTACAAGATAGATAGATTGACGAAAAATAAAATAAAAAATTAATAAATATCAGAAAGATGATTTTTTTTTAAAAAAAGCTTTAGAATAAAGAATTAAATAGATTTTGAAATTGAGAAATCATCAAAATGTTATAAAAATAAAGACCTACTACACAAATATTCTAATTAATTATCAATTAATCTCAACCACTTAATCTTAAACTAATTAAGATATTATAATAAATGAAAAGAGAAAGTAGATTATGATTACTCTTATGCCAATTTAAAATTATAATTAATTCTATGCTAAGCTAGATTGTCCATATAATCTATTATATTGAATATCATGTAATTTTAAAAATATATTATTAAATAAATAATATATATAATTTAATTTCCTCTAAACTTTAAAAACTCTTTACTATTTTTTAAAAATCATCTAAACTAGATCTACGTGTCACTTTAAAATTCCAAGTTATCATATGCTACATAGAAGTATCATTTACAAATAAATTGTATAACTGTAAATAAAAGGGCATGTAATCTGTGTGGATGTAGGGTGTGCATCTACCTTTTTTATGAAGATCATTGATCGTTCAATAATATTAGGGTGATACCACCTTTCATCTATTACATTTATTATTTTCCTACGGATGGTTTTTCCAGTGACAGATAATTTGCGTTCACTCGCTTCAGGAAAATTTTCTTTTATGAACGGATTGGCGAATCCTATTGTGCTGTTGTCTGCAGAACAATTCTCTCTATCTGGAAGCGCACCAATTCAGATTAATACCAGATCTCATAAGGTGAGGGTTAGATGAAATCTTTAGAAGGGATGATTACCTGAAGCATAACGCTAGACTTCCCCATTCCCCAATCTCCACATATTCCCACAGTAATAGGAGATTCCACAAAAGGATTCAAAAATAGTACAGCTAGGCCCTTAGCGAAGGGACTTCATCGTGTAAAATGTTGTAAGGAATGAGAGTTTGTATTTATCTTCCATTATTAAACTAGACAACTACACGTACCAAGCTTATTATAAAGAGCTGGTTGGTCATGAGTCCCTGGTAGAATAAGAGTGCTGAAGGAAGAAAATATAAATAACTTAACATGCTACAACATATAAAAGTAATCCAGAAAACATTGCTACAACAGATAAGAAACAGAGGAAATCCTTTTCTTTGTTCATATATAAAACAGAATACATCGGTACCAATTTATAGAGCACTCCAACTAAAAGTTAACTCACACATGCTCTCTACATGGACAGTCAATGAAATCTGAATGGAACCAGTCTAGCATGTTACTAGGGAAGATAACAAATAGTTTTAACTACCTATTGACTATAATGAATGATTTGAACAGTCAAGAACTGACTCTAACAAATTCACAACTAACTTCATATGTGGCACATAAATATTGAGAGTATTCTCCTTGTCATCATAAAATGTGGACAACAAACTAAAGTTATTTGATGATTCAATAATTTGAGTTACAACTACTACAAGTCTAGCTACTGAAACATAGGAGAAGAAATTAATTCTTTCCAACATTCCTCCTTAATTTCTTCCACTAATTTCTTCAGCATTAATCATTCCAAGATTTTCTCTTAGATATTCAAAACTCTTCTTTGGTAGTGCCTTTTTGAAGATGTCTACCAACTGGTCTTGAGATCTGCAAAAGTCAAGATAGATTTCTCCATTGTTGATTAGCTCTCTAATGAAATGGTATCTTGTATCAATGTGCTTGCTCCTTTGATGAAAAGTAGGATTCTTTGACAAGGCAATTGTTGATTTATTGTCACAAAAGATTGGTCATGGCTCCTCTTGTGCTTGAAGTAGATCCTTCAATATTCTTCTCATCTAAATGGCTTGACAAGCTGTTCATGTAGCTGCCACGTACTTAGCTTCAGCTGATGAAAGTGTTACAATAGGCTGCTTCTTTGATGCCCATGAGATTGCACCTATACCACAATGAAAGACATATCCAGAAGTACTCTTTCTATCATCAACATCACCTGCAAAGTCACTATCAGTATAACCAATTAAATCAAGTTAGTTAGTTTTGGAATATAAAATTTCATATCCACTTGTTCCTGCAATGTATCTCAATATCCTTTTTCCAACTTGCCAAAGAGACTCTTGTGGTGAATCCATGAACCTTGAGATCAAACTAACACCATACATAATATCTGGCCTTGTAGTTGTGAGATATAATAAACTTCCAACAAGTCTCTTAAACAAAGTTGGATTAACATGTGACCCCTTGTCCTTTTTGCTAAGCTTTGTTCCTGTAGGAACTGGAGTTATTGTTGGTTTACACTTCAACATATTAAATTTTCTCAAAACATCCATGGCATACTTAGTTTGACAAATAAAAATCCCTTTCTTAGATTGAATAACTTCAATGCCTAAAAAGTATCTCATCATTCCCAAATCTGTCATCTCAAATTCTTTCATCATTGCTGACTTAAATATGTCAATACACAAATCTCCTACAAAAATTAAGTCATCAACATATAGGCATACAATCAAAACCTGATTTTGTTCATTGATTTTCATATATAATGTGAGCTCACTGTTACTTTTAGTAAATCCATCACTCAACAAATATGAATCAATTCTACTATACCAAGCCCTAGGTGCCTGTTTCAAACCATATAGAGCTTTATTTAATTTATACACTTTACTTTCATGCCCACATGCCTCATAGCCTAGTGGTTGTTTAACATAGACTTCCTCCTCAAGAATACCATTCAAGAAAGCTGATTTTACATCCATCTGAAAAACTTTCTGTTGGTGTAATTAAATATTACTAATTACACTTTACTTAAGTTTACTTAGGATAATGCATTTGCATATTAGTTGTCATTGTGACACCTAGGAGTTTGCATTTCATTTTAGCACAGGGTTAGGAGAATTTCCACTTTAAGTGTGATAGTTGTCTTCACATACCTCTTTGTGTGTGAGATCCACCTTTAGTGCTCTTATCACATTATCATCCTCTCATTGTTACACATGTTTCTCATACTTTCATGTACAATGGAGGATGATCCACCTTTGGTGGACATGTGATTCCACCATGTCTAGTTGATAGCTTATCACTTGCATATCTTCTAGTTATCATGCATGGCCTATATATTGAGGCATTCCTACATTGTATGTAATCAATCTATCTATTATTCAGTATTTGATCATTTGATCATATCATATTTTGTCTCTCTTGTGCTATCTCTTGAGCTTCTAGATCTTGGCATTCATTATTTTCCTTAGGCAAATTCTTATATGGTATCAAAGTCAAAGGAGTCTTCATTGCATAACCATTGGAGAGCCACTGATTGCTTCAAGTTTGGAGGGCCACGAACCAAATTTGGGATCAGCATTTTGTGGGAGCATTTTGAGCAAGATCGGACCTCACCATTGCATCCGGGTGGCTGTTTCCATAAATATTGACTATAAATTTGCCTACTTTGGGCAAAAGTCAAATTTGATGCAATTTTTTTTTGCAAATTAGACCTCTAAGGCCCTATCTGCAAATTGGGTAATTATTTTGGCAATTTTTACTCCAAATCTGGATTTTATTTCTATTTCCATCATTTATTTCTCAGATCTGCATTTATCGTAAATTATTTTTTTGGATTTGGGAATATTTTTCTATTTTCAGAATATATTTCATGGCAAAAGTTTTGCCCTATTTGGTAGACAATACAGGTCAAGTGGCAAACCCAGACAGGCTACGAGAGATAGGAAACAATCAAAGCTGACTGTGAATACAAGTCAGCAACACAAATAAAGCGACAGCACCAGGAAACCCAAGACTTTGTAATACATATTGGGCGTGGGGGTATATATATCCCATTAATACACTCGATGAGGTCAATGTGGGACTAAATAGTCCCACATCCACCTTGGCGTAACTCCACCAACTGGCACCACCGCTCGGCACCTCCCGTGCAACACCTCTTTGACCTCCACTCTGCACCATCCGAGAAACCATGCGGGCCAAACCCACGCCACCTCCTCCAGCCACTGCCACGCGAGCAACCACACAGGCAGGCCTCGCCACCAGAAAAGAACCGACACGTGGCGGCAAGGGAAAAACTAGTTTTTTTTTTGCATTTTTCCATAGTTTTCAGTGTGTTAAATTTGACGCCCTTCTAGACATCATCAAGGTTGATTTTTCTTCTTCTGTGACAGTCTCCAAGACGTCAAATTTAAGATCATGATTACATTAGCATTTCATTAGGTAAAATTTGACGGCCTCTTGACCGTCAAATCTGGGTCTTTTTGCACAGTCATGACGGCCATTTGACCGCCAAACTTAAGATAGTGAATTAATGACATCAACAGGTCATTGAGTTGCAGTATTGTCCTACAACAAAGCAGGTTGCAGACATCTTCACCAAACCCTTCACTGAGAGCAATTTTCTTCAGTTGCGAGCTCTCTTGGGGGTGCGGGATATTCCTTCAGGGGGGTCATATGACTTCTCTATTCTCTCTCCTGGGGGGATCTTTTCCTCACATGAGGTCTTCTCTCTCATTTTATCTTCTTGTACTTATCTCTCTTTTTGGGGGAGGGTTTTTCCCATGAGGGTTTCCCTCTTTCTCCACTTTTTGAGAGATTGCATTGTTCTTCCATATTGTACATGGGTACCTAACATGACCTAGTAGCCGGGACCCATCTTGCATTGTGAGCTTAAGTGCATTCCCCTAAGTTGCAATTAAGGGGGGGTGTTGGTGTAATTAAATATTACTAATTACACTTTACTTAAGTTTACTTAGGATAATGCATTTGCATATTAGTTGTCATTTTGACACCTAGGAGTTTGCATTTCATTTTAGCACATGGTTAGGAGAATTTTCACTTTAGGTGTGATAGTTTTCTCCACATACCTCTTTGTGTGTGAGATCCACCTTTAATGCTCTTATCACATTATCATCCTCTCATTGTTACACATGTTTCTCATACTTTCATGTACAATGGAGGATGATCCACCTTTGGTGGACATGTGATTCTACCATGTCTAGTTGATAGCTTTTCACTTGCATATCTTCTAGTTATCATGCATGGCCTATATATTGAGGCATTCCTACATTGTATGTAATCAATCTATCTATTATTCAATATTTGATCATATCATATTTTGTCTCTCTTGTGCTATCTCTTGAGCTTCTAGATCTTAGCATTCATTCTTTGCCTTAGGCAAATTCTTACACTTTCCAATCATTTTGTGCAGCTATAGCTAAAATTGTTCTAACTGTATCAAGTCTAGCAACTAGAGCATATGTTTCATTATAATCTATCCCATATTATTGTGCAAAACCTTTGGCTACTAATCTAGCCTTATACTTGTCAATTTCACCTTTAGCATTGAATTTGGTTTTATAAACCCACTTGACACCAATACAATCCTTATCTTCAAGTAGGTCAACTAGATCCCATGTTTGATTTCTCTCAATAGCATCAATTTATTCATCCATAGCTTTGATCCAATGTTCCTCCTAAATTGCGTCTTCAAAATAAGTAGGATCATGAGATAATAAGGAAAAATTTGAGTACAAATCCAAACTTTCATCATATACATCTTTCAAGCTTCTCATTTTCTTACCTTTTGATGAGGCAAGTGAAGGATTTGTCATATTACTTACATTTGGAGTAAAAGAACTTGATGATTGGCCTTGGACAAGATTTCTTTGAGGAGTGCTTGGTTCTACTTAATTTGAATGACCACCTTGTTCTTCTTGTTCTTCTTCATTGTTTGGTATTGGTGCTCCAATTGTGACTATACTACCACCATTTTCATCCCATGCTTGTTTCTCCTTGAATATAACATCCCTGCTAGTGATCACTTTCCTTGAAATGGGGTTAAATAATTTGTAGGCTTTTGATTCTTCACTATAACCAATGAAAATACTGTTGGAAATATTCAGGAATTAACCGAGTTACTGAGAGGGGAGGGGTGAATCAGTAACTCCAAATTTTCTTTCAATTACAGATGTATTATCATGTGATTTACTTTAACCTTTTGCATACAGAAAGCATGAAACTTAAAAGCATTCACAATAATGACACATAGATTTGGTTACCCAGAAACCTTCCAAAAGAAAGTAAAACTGGGGTGGGGATGAAACCCACAAAGCTTTAATACTGCAGAATAAAGTTGGCCGGTTAAGGCTTACAATTTGATCACTTCTGATGATCTGCCCTGTTAGGAGCAATAAGGATTGCTAAATCCACCCTGTTAAAGGATTTACAAACATACAATGAAGTATGCACTCGGTAAAGAGATTTTACAAAAGACTGTTAAGTCTACCCGGTTAAAGGATTTAGTACTGATTCACCTGTTAGGATGAAACAGTAGATCTCTTGCTTTGCAACTGGATTGCTAATTGAGATTCGCTGATGTACTGATCACCTTCTGTGATGAATTTGTCTTTGCTGTTCCTTATACTGCTGAAGCCTTCTGTAATTCGCTTATCTCTGCCTTTTTTTTTCTTTCATATATATTCCTCATTCATACATCTTTACATTTTTACAACATTGTTTATATACAAGTCTTAAACAATTAATTACAACTACAATTACAGAGTCGGCTTGACAAATAAACATAAGTGCTACTAAGTCGGCCCAAGTATGGTTACACGATTCCTGCAAACTGACTCGGTGACTTTCTGATACTCGGCATCCACTGCATTACTCGGCATCGTCATGCACTCGGTAGAAGTGAAGGCACGGTTCATACTGATCACTCGGTAGGTTTTGAACTCGGTAAATACTGGTGACTCGGTAGACATGATGTTACTCGGTTTACACTGTCCTGTTCGGTTTGTACTAACTTGCTCAGTATGCACTGTTTGCTCGGTTTGCACTGTTTGCTCGGTTTGCACTGTCTGCTCGGTTTGCACTATCTGCTCGGTTTGCACTGTTTGCTCGGTTTGCACTGTCTGCTCGGTTTGCACTGTCTGCTCGGTTTGCATCCAGAATGCAAATAAGTGTTGTCACTAGTGGCAATTCTGCTTAATGCCAACAATCTCCCCCTTTGGCATTAGTGACAAAACACTTATTGGCCAAAACTAATATACATGAATCATGCTGAGTTTTATTTTGATTTTTCAAAATTTGTCTTTGTTGTAGGGCTTTATACATTGTCTCCCCCTTTCAATGTGCTAACTGTTTCTTATACAAATCTATACATATCTCTCCTTCTATACATATCTCCCCCTTTTTGACGATAATGCCAAAGGTGCATATACAAGTTATTTACAGAGAGAATCCAAAATTCTCAGTGCCAGGGTTCTGTCCCAACTTTCTTGCAGGATCTTACATGTTTGTATAGCAATTTGGACTTCTACAGAGAGTTCAATCATGTGATCTGCTATAGAGAACTGATTGTCATGAATCAATGTTTTGGAATGTTCAATGTGCTTATACATTGTATTCATGATGGGAAGGATCATGTGTTGGATGTCTAGCAGTGTGGACCGGATCCTTGTGTCTTCTTTTAGTAGATCAGACTGCATATTAGATAGGTGTGAAATTTTCATGTGATGAGCAGAGCTTGAACTTGGTTCAAGTTGCAGCTTCTGTATGCTAATCTTCATGTCCTCATCCATTTTATTCATTTTATCCTTAACATCCTTTGTGAACTCGGCAATGTTGCACAGTCTGGCCAAAAGAGAGGTAGCATTCGAATAGATAGATTCAATGTTAGACAAAACTGAAGACAATTCTACTTGGTTAATAGCTATGTGCTGAGCAATGTGCTCAAGCACTTTATTGTTGAATCTCTTCTCGGCTCTTTCAACTAACTTTTCTGTCCCGGATGAATCCTCATTGTATTTCTCAACTGCTTCTGCTAATTGTAATAAAACATGCTGGGAGGAGTCTACTTTAATGCCTAATGCATCAGACAAGATGTCCTTGGCATCCTTGATGATTTGATACTCCTTGTCTCTCTCCTCTTTAAGTTTCTTTTGTTTTGCTTTCCTTTGGAGGATCTCACCTATATTTTGCATCTGGTCCGCTGATAGATTTGCAAAATCTAATGTAGGAATCTCTATCTCTTCATCTAGGTCTATATCCTCTACTACATTCTTACCCAAAAATTTTATACTCGATAGAGCCTTAGGCTTATTTGTACTTAATGCTTTGGTAGTAGTGACAGTAGATAAAGTAGGGCTGGCTATAGAGACTGGCATACTTTCTACTGGAGAACTTAAAATATTTACACTTGAAGATTCAAAAATTGGAAAACTTACTGCTGGAAGACTTGATGGTGCAGGAGACTGCAGCTCGGTAGAAGAAATGGTAGCTGCTTCTGTTGTTGCTAGGGATGATTGGACAAATGTGGAAGTTGTCACAACCATGCTTGAAGGTGTCTCCGGGCTGGATGTAGAAACTTTCACTGGAGAGGTAGGAAGGGATGCAATGACTTCTGCTGCTATCCTCACAGTATCATCTACCTCAGTGTCTTCTTCTTGTTCATCACTGTCATCTTCAATATCTTTTATTATGACTGTTTCAATACTCAGTTGGTGAAGGTGGTATATGTTCTTCCATGTAACATTTGCAGCCTTCACAACCGATTCAATATTGTTGATCAAAATCAAACAAGTATTGAACTTCAATGTCATCTTATTTTCATTTTCTTTTAATGCCTTCTTTACTTCATCATTATTCAAGCTCGGCATCAACTGTCTCAGGTTTTGATCAAATATATCTATCACAGTTTGCTTTGCATTGCTCCATCTCATTTTTATTGGATTCAATAGAACTGCTGGAACCTGTGGGGCAATTTCTTCAGGAGAGTATTTCCACTGTCCCATCTTCTCAATAACAGCATCTTCTATTTCCTTCTGTTCTGCTTCCGATCTGGTTTCATATCTTAAGGATTTTATGTTACTTACTCCAGATCCTGATCCGTCTCTAAAGAGTTTGAGCTTTTCTTGAAGGTTGAGAGGAGGCCTTTTGAATACTATGTCTTTATCTGCCTTGTCTGCCTTGTCTGCCTTGCCTCTTGTATTTCTTCTTGTAAATACAGCAGTAGGAAGCTTAGGTGCTTTAGTGATGAAAACTTTTCCTTTCTTCTTTGTAGGTTCTGGTTCCTCTGTTTTCTCATCCTTTTCTTCTTCTTCTTCATCTTTTTCTTCTTTGTCCTCGGTTATCATTTGCATTTTGGCTATCCTCTTCTTTCCTTTGTTTACCGCCTGTGGAAGCTTTATGCTTAGTTCAATTCTCACCTTAGCTTCATCATATGTTCCAAAATATGGAGCTTTGGGATTGACAGACTGATTAAGAAGAGCTTCAATGATATTCTTGGTTTCATCAATATTTACCTCATAAGGAAGAGGTTTTACATATACAGTCCTTGGTTTAACTGCTTGAATATATACATTATCACAATCCACCATAAAACAAATGTCATCTTTGTAATCTTCCACCAACTTCTGTGGAATCCGGAATCTGTCATTCATTTTCTCCTTGAAAGACTCAAAATAATTATCCATGATGCTTTCAAAGTTTTCACCCATTTCTGAGATGTATTCATTTATTTCATAGAGGACTGGCACATCTTTTCTCCATACAACTTTTCCTTTAGAAGGGAAGAATTTCTGAACATAGAAGAATAAACAGACCAACAAGGATCCAAACTTACATGGATTGTTTTTGGAAGTTTTAATGCTTTCCATGTTTTTGTTAAACTGCTTTAACAATAAGTCTGCTAGGTCAAATGTTAAGTTATTCTTGACCACTTTGTATGCTAGGTCAATAGCTTCACAGGAGACACTGTTCTGTCAACTAGAACTGTAAATCTTATGGGCAATAATGTGTGTACCAAACTTCAGTTCAGCGTCGGTAATGTTGCTAACTTTCATGCCTCTACCATCCCACTCGGCTAGGGTTTTCTTCTCTAGTTCCGTCCGACCTAGGGTTTTGGTAGTTTTAGCTTTGTTCAACATGGGAAGACCGGTGACTTGTTGAATCATCTTCTTTGTGATCTCTATAGGTTGCTCAAGCCAAATCTTGCCATCATGTACTCGACTGAGAATATATCTAACCCATTTATCTCAAAAGTTTCGAGGTAGATGTGCAATGTGAACTAAACCTTTATCTTCTAGATGTTTGTGCTCGAGTTTCAGAATACCATCCACACATAGTTCCTCATGCACAATATCTAGTTCTAGGTTCCCCATTTCATGAATTGAACAGTTAAAATGATTGCGGATATCGTTAATAAGCAGTACCTTAGGAGGAATCTGAGATTGAGCTCCGTTCGGATCTAGGGCTGCTGCAATTGCGGGCACAATCTTGAAATCTGGTGCTTTCCACTCCCCTTGGACTAACATATCAGATCCTTTCTTCGCTGAAGTGCTGGATGATGCCATGGTAGCTCACAGAAAATTCCTTTCGCAAAAGTATTGAATCGCTGGGTTGCTCTTGAAATTATCTGCTCTCAAAGTGCTAAAGGTTCGCGATGAAGAATGAGTTCGATTACTTGCTTTTTGTTTACAACTCTATCATTAATGCTTAGTACAAATTAGGGTATGAATTCTGACAGACTGTCACCCACTAAGAATTAATTGCTCGGTAAAGACTTCGCAACTTGGTGAACTTGAGAATTCATATTGCTCCGACCTTGCTCGGTAAAGACGGGTACCGACCTTGCTCGGTGAAGACTGATACCGACCTTGCTGGGATCTTACTGCATCTTACATGCTGATTTAGATCTTTCTTTTAATTTGGTTCTGGAACTGCTTGAAATTGGTCTATGAGAATACAGTTCCAGTGCTTTCTTGGAAATTTAGTTTGAGTCGGTAGAGCCATCCATTCCATTACTTGGACTGGATTGCTCGGTAGCTTTAGGAATCCATTTTTTGTCTTACCTGTTTCCTGACCTTAGTTGCTTCATTCTTCTTTCCATCTTCAACTTCACTAGCATTCATGCAGTTTCTGGCTATGTGACCGAGTTTAGTGCATTTGAAGCATCTTACGGTAGTATCTCTTTTCCTTAGATGATGTTTTATGCAATTCATGCCAATGTGTCCATATTCTCCACAGTAATGACATCTACACCAGGTGTTGTAGTCCCATCCAAACATTGCTTTCACAATTTGTTCTGCTGGATTAAATGTCTTGGATCTGCACTCGGATGCCTTGTGACCCTGTTTGTTGCACTTGTGACAATTACCTCTGAATCTAGGTTTTTCCCTGCATTCATTTGCTTTGTGACCAGGTTGATTGCAGTTGTAACATTTTCCATTGAATTCTGCTTTTTCATTATTCCAACATTTATTTGAAGTATGTCCTATTTTACCACAATGATTACAAGTAGGTTTTTGATTTCTTTGAGTACCTTGCTTAGAAGATTCGCCTTCTCCTTTGTATCCAAGTCCTGCTTTTCCTTTTTGCCTATGAAGATTTCGCTCATACAGCTGATTCAAGTCTTCTTGACTTTTCAGCATTCCTTCATTGATTTTTTTTTCAGCGTTTAGGTCATCCACCAATCTTAGATTGATTTCCTTTTCAGATCTTAGTTCTTCTCTTGTGCTTTCTATTTCTGATCTTAGATTCAGAATTTCCTCATTTGTGTGAGAGATCTGATCAATTAGGTTTTCTAGCTGAAGGGTTTTATTTTGGACTTCAATGTTTCTTCCATCTAATTCATCTTTCAACTTGTTTCTTTGTTCCAAGATCTCACAGAATCTTGTAGAGTGTAGCTCTTGTTCTCTTTTCAATTTTCTCACTTCTTCCTGCAGAGACCCATTCTTTTCTAGGAGTTCTTTGACAGCATTGTTTGCTTCATCTGAGTTATTTGAGGGAAAAAGATCTTCAATCTTTTCTTCAATGTAATTCTGATCATTCATCTGATTTGCAAGTTCCTTCCTTCTTCTTAGGGATTGGGAAAGATGTTCTTTTGCTTCTTTGAGTTTACCTATGGCCATTTCCAGCTCTAGCTTTTCATTTTCAATCACCTTGTTCAGTTTGAATACCTCCATTGTCCTGGATCTTTGCTCAAGCTAGTTAAGCTTTGTCTTGAGAACCAATGCCGCTCTGATACCAATTGTTGGAAATATTCAGGAATTAACCGAGTTACTGAGAGGGGAGGGGTGAATCAGTAACTCCAAATTTTCTTTCAATTACAGATGTATTATCATGTGATTTACTTTAACCTTTTGCATACAGAAAGCATGAAACTTAAAAGCATTCACAATAATGACACATAGATTTGGTTACCCAGAAACCTTCCAAAAGAAAGTAAAACTGGGGTGGGGATGAAACCCACATAGCTTTAATACTGCAGAATAAAGTTGGCCAGTTAAGGCTTACAATTTGATCACTTCTGATGATCTGCCCTGTTAGGAGCAATAAGGATTGCTAAATCCACCCTGTTAAAAGATTTACAAACATACAATGAAGTATGCACTCGGTAAAGAGATTTTACAAAAGACTGTTAAGTCTACCCGGTTAAAGGATTTAGTACTGATTCACCTGTTAGGATGAAACAGTAGATCTCTTGCTTTGCAACTAGATTGCTGATTGAGATTCGCTGATGTACTGATCACCTTCTGTGATGAATTTGTCTTTGCTGTTCCTTATACTGCTGAAGCCTTCTGTAATTCGCTTATCTCTGCCTTTTTTTTTCTTTCATATATATTCCTCATTCATACATCTTTACATTTTTACAACATTGTTTATATACAAGTCTTAAACAATTAATTACAACTACAATTACAGAGTCGGCTTGACAAATAAACATAAGTGCTACTAAGTCGGCCCAAGTATGGTTACACGGTTCCTGCAAACTGACTCGGTGACTTTCTGATACTCGGCGTCCACTGCATTACTCGGCATCGTCATGCACTCGGTAGAAGTGAAGGCACGGTTCATACTGATCACTCGATAGGTTTTGAACTCGGTAAATACTGGTGACTCGGTAGACATGATGTTACTCGGTTTACACTGTCCTGTTCAGTTTGTACTAACTTGCTCGGTTTGCACTATTTGCTCAGTTTGCACTGTTTGCTCGGTTTGCACTGTCTGCTCGGTTTGCACTGTCTGCTCGGTTTGCACTATTTGCTCGGTTTGCACTGTCTGCTTGGTTTGCACTGTCTGCTCGGTTTGCACTATTTGCTTGGTTTGCACTGTCTTCTCGGTTTGCACTGTCTGCTCAGTTTGCACTGTCTGCTCGGTTTGCACTGTCTGCTCGGTCTGCACTGTCTGCTCGGTTTGCATCCAGAATGCAAATAAGTGTTGTCACTAGTGGCAATTCTGCTTAATGCCAACAAATACATTTTTCACTTTTATCATCCAATTTCCTTCTTAATTCAGCAGGTACCAAAACATATGCAACACATCCAAAAATTCTAAGATGAGATACAAAATGTTTCTTACCATTCCAAGCCTCTTGTGGAATTTTTTCCTTCACACTTTTTGTAGGACTTCTATTCGGGATATATAATGTACATGCCACTGCTTCAGCCCAAAATTCATTAGACAAGCTCTTAGCCTTGAGCATACTCCTTGTCATTTCCATTATGGTTCTATTTTTTCTCTCTGCTACACCATTCTGCTGTGGTGTGTACCTTGTAGTAAATTGTTTCTTGATCCCATGATCTCTGCAAAAATCTAGAAATCTATTAGAACTATATTCACAACCTCTATCAAATATAAGTACCTTAATGAATAGTCCACTTTGCTTCTCCACCATTGATTTAAACTCCTTAAATCTATTGAAGGTTTCAGATTTCTCCTTCAAAAACTATATCCAGATTTTCTTGCTAAAATCATCAATCAATGTTAGAAAATAGAGGCTTCCTCCTAAAGATGGTGTTTGCATTGGACCACATATGTCACTATGAACTAACTCCAGAGGAACCCTTGCTCTATATGAACTTCCCACTAGAAAACTCTTTCTATGTTGTTTTTCCATAATACAACTTTCACAAGAATTAGTGGGTTGCTTAATAGGTGGCAATCCTTTTACCATATTCTTCCTTTGTAATAAATTCAACCCTTCAAAATTAAGATGACCATACCTCAAATTCCAAACCCATGTTTGGTCTAAGTGAACTGTCTTGAAACTAACATCTCATGTTCCTTGAATTCCATGAATCTAAAGTGGGAACATTCAGTTCCTAGTCATCTCCACTTTTGCAATCAACCTGTCACTAGGAATCTTATCCAAAATTGTGCAAACATCATCGTTAAAGAAAAATTTGTACCCCTTTTCTATTAATTTTCCTATACTCGTTAAATTATGTTTTAACCTAGGCACAAAGTAAACATCAGGAATATATCTATGTTCTCCATTTTTGGTTAATGTATGTATAACACCTTTTCCCATCACATTAACTATACTATCATTTCCCAATTTTACTTCAAATTTCACAGAGTCATCCAACTGAGAAAATAATTCTTTATTCCCATTCATGTGGTTGCTACACTCACTATCTAAAAACCATACATCTCTAGAACTTTCATGTGCCACATTGCATGGTATGAATAAATTATCAGAATTATTATTATCAAATACATCTGAATAATTTGCACCAGGTTTCTCAAGATCTTCTTGTTTCTTCCTACATTCATAGACAAAATGACCATATTTCTTACAATAATGGCACTGAATATTAGATTTATCAAACCTTGATGATTGGTTTTGAGGTTTACCTCTACCCTGTCCTCTGAAATTGGAATTATGATTAGACTAGTTTGTCCTTCCTCCTTGATCTGCATTCATCTGTCCAACTCTTCCTCTTCCTCTTCCTCTAAAATTTGATCTTCATCTTCCTCTGCTTGATGATGTCTGAGCTCTGGAAGCATTCTCCAAAGAAGCATTATTATTTCTATTTTTCCTAGATTCATGTGATAACAAAGAACCCAATAATTCATCTAGAGACAACTGAGATAGATCTTTTGATGTTTCAATAGCAGCTACTATTGTATCAAATTTATCAAGCAAGCTTCTAAGAACCTTTTCAACCATTGTTTGGTCAGAAATATTTTCTCCATGTGACCTTAATTGATTAATAATATTCATTACTTTAGTAAAGAAATGATCTACAGAATTAGATCAACTCATAAAAAGATTTTCAAAATTTCTCCTTAATGTCTGTAGTTTAACTACCTTCACCTATGTTGTACCTTGGTAAGCAACTTGTAAAGCCTCCCAAGCTTGTTTGGACCTAGTTGCTGCAGCAACTCTTGGAAATACTGAATCTTCCATTGCTTGTTGAATGATAAATAAAGCTTTAGCATCCTTCCTCTTGTTCTCCTTTAATTGATCTTTATCTCCTTGAGATAAAGCCTGCAAGGCTGCCTGATCTTTTGGTTCTGCAAAACCATTTTCTACCAACTCCCAAATATCTTGTGAGCAAAATAAAGTCTTCATTTTAATAGACCAAAACTCATATTTCTTACCATTGAAAATAGGAATCTATGGCTGAGAAATAGTGTTATTTGCTGCCATATCTGCAAATCAGAGTTCTTAATCCTTCACCAAACTTGAAGACTACAATCTTCTAAAATAATCAACACTTTTCCTTTTATCTACAGCTTGATAAAAACTCCAACTTGCCTACAAATAAATCTTCACAATAGCATAATAAACCCATAAATTTTAAGAGCCTAGCTCTAATACCAATTTGAAGGAAGAAAATATAAATAACTTAACATGCTACAGCATATAAAAGTAATCCAGAAAACATTGCTGCAACAAATAAGAAATAGAGGAAATCCTTTTCTTTATTCATATATAAAACATAATACATCGGTACCAATTTATAGAGCACTCCAACTGAAAGTTAACTCCCACATGCTCTCTACGTGGACAGTTAATGAAATATGAATGGAACCAGTCCAACATGTTACTAGGGAAGTTAACAAATAGTTTTAACTGCCTATTGACTATAATGAATGATTTGAACAATCAAGAACTGACTCTAACAAATTCACAACTAACTTCATATGTGGCGGATAAATATTGAGAGTATTCTCCTTGTGATCAGAAAATGTGGACAGCAAACTAAAGTTCTTTGATGATTCAATAATTTGAGTTACAACTACTACAAATCTGGCTGCTGAAACATAGGAGAAGAAATTAATTCTTTCTAACAAATGCCACCTAATCACTCGAGAAATATCTTCAAAATAAACATATTATTAAAATTATTCGCAGTGGCACACTGATTTTTTTGATTGGGAAAAGAAGCCAAAAAGAGAAAAAAGCAATAAGCAAACGTACCACTTCGGACATTTTCTGCTTCTTCCATTGGGAGACTGGCTTTCCAATCCTTATTGCGAATGTGAGCAATATTTGCACCCCTCATGATGAACTCCCGTATCATATCTATATCGCCTAATGTTGTTGCTACCCTTAGAAAATCCTCTTGCTTTAGTGTCTCCCGCATGTGTGTTGTTTCCCCTTCAAGATATTTGTCAAGCGAAGAATTGGGTAAACCAATTCCTACTGTGGAGGCAAACAAGAGAAGGCTTTTCTATTTGTCTGATTCACACTTGTTCAGAAGAAGCTCAGCTACTTTGATGACGTCTTCACCATTTTCTTTAGCTGTGAAATGGAGAGTTGTTATGTCATCGCAGTCTCTTTCTTTTAAGGGATGGGCTCCCATTTCAAGAAGTATTTTTGCAACTTTTGTGTGGCCTCCACTTGCTGCTATATGCAGTGCTGTTTGACCCATCACGTCTGCTACTCCAACATAATCCTTCTCCCACTCATCTTCTAAAGTCAAAAGAAGAATCCTCTCCACCATATTTTGGTTGCCACTAGTAGCAACCACGTGCAGAGGGGTTGTCTTGTTGAAATCTTTCACGTAAACTCTACTTTGTTTTCTTGAAATGAACAGTTGTAGAACCTCAGGATCATCATGAGGTCCAACCACTGTATAATATATAGCACTCTGTCCATCATGATCCTCGATGTTTATTAGATTGTTGTCAAGCTCGAAAATCCAATGACAAAGCTCTTTCCGTCCAAGGAAAGCTGCAAGATGAAGCACATTTCTTCTGTACTTATCACCCTTTGATGCTTTCTCCCAGTTGCTACTTCCTCATTTTTCATCAAGAAGTAATATTTGAATAATTATGCATGCCACATTCTCATCTTCACCCTTGACAGCATAGTGAAGCGTCATCTTTCCTTCATTGTCTCCTTCAAAAGGATTGGCCCCTTCATTGAGCAACTTTTCAACGAGATCCTCATTACCCATTCGCAAAGACTCGTGCAGATTGGGTGTCACTTCTTCCACGGTGTTAAGTATTGGAAGGCCAATGAACTTTTGTCTTGTTGTAGCCTTTGTCCTTTCAACTATTCGGTTATGAGCTTATAAATAAAGCCCCTCTATTCATTGTATTGTATTGGATTACTATTGGAGTTAATATAATTCTTCTGCTCTCAGTGTGGATGTAGCCACTATTGTGGTGAACCACGATAAATCACTGTGTATATGTGTAATTGTTAATTTTTTATTTCTTTCATTGTTTTCTACATAATTTGATTTAACAATTGGTATCAAAGTGAGGTTGAATTGCTTTTGTGATTTCAGAGGTTGAAATTTTAGAATCATGGAAGATTTCAAAGTGTAGAAATTTTTTGGGAAGAATTTTGGGATATGGAAGATTCAAATGAAATCTTTGTTGACTAAGCAAGATCTCTCTCTTGTGCTTAATAGAAAAATAAAGAAGCCAGCTGCCATGAAAGACAAAGATTGGGTAACACTTGACAAAAAGGCCAAGGCAACAATCTTTCTTTCACTTAATGAAAATGTGATGTTCAATGTTGTGGAAGAGAAAACAACAAAAGAAGTTTGGGACAACTTATAAAAACATATGCTATGGTGTTGGCTGTGAATAAAGGATTCACCATGAAGAAATTGTACAAGCTCAAGATGAGGGACGATTGTGCAATGGCAAGCCACATAAATGAATTCAACACATTGATCAACCAAGCCAATTCGATTGGCATGACACAAGATGATGAGAGTAAAGTTGTTCTTCTTTTATGCTCTCTACCTAGCAGCTGGGATGGTGTTATTATAGTTGTAAGCACTTCAACCTCAAGTTCTAAAAAGTTATCTTTTGATGAAGTATCTGCCACTCTTCTTTCTGAAGACTTAAGGAGGAAGAATGATGATCCCTCGCACGGTGATGCTCTCACAATGGTGAACACCAAGAATAGAGGAAGAAGTCATCATAGAGGCATAAATAATTATAACTGTCAGTCACAATCAGCTAGAAGATCGTAGTCTAGAGGAAGAGAAGGCAGTTGTTGGTTTTTTGGGAAGGCTAGGCATGTCAAGAAAGATTGTAGAAAATACAAGAAGGAACAAGAACATGTATTTGACAGTCAAGCAAACATAACTTGTGAAAAGGATCTGGGTATCCATGTTCCTCTTGCTCTTGCTCTCTGACATCCTGATGATGGATCATGTAGTATGATCTGAAACATCAATGGTAAAAAAGCCTACACAATCGAATCCAAAAACTAAGATACCATACATATGGATTGTGGAAATCTAATAGATTATCCTAATTCTATCAACAACTGATACAAAATCTGATTCATGGGTAATTGATTCTGGTGCATCTTTTCATGCTTCCTCTCTCACGGATGCATTTACAAATTCTCAAGAAGGCGAATTTGGAGAAGTATATTTGGGTGAAAACAAAGCATGTAAAATCATTGGGAAAGGTGATGTTGTCTTGCATCTAGAAGGTGAAGCCAAATGATTTCTCAAAGATGTTAGACATGTTCCTCAATTAAAGAGGAATCTGATTTCAGTCAGCCATCTATATATCCAAGGCTTTAAAATAGAACTCATGGATACATTGGAAATAGTCAAAGGTTCATTGGCTATTGCAAAAGGAGACAAGACCGATAGTCTCTATATTGTGAAACCAATCAAAGAGGTGGGAGCTGCTATGACACTTGTGGGCAGCGGTGTTGCACTTTGGAATCAAAGGCTAGACCATATGAGCAAGAAAGGCCTTGAGGTAATGCTGAGTCGTGATCAACTACCGGGTCTCCAATCTGCAAATTTGGAGTTTTGCAAATATTGCCTTTGTGGGAAACAAAAATGGGTCAAATTCTTGAAGAATGGCCATGACAAGAAGACAACACCATTGGAGTTGATATACTCAGATACCTTCGGTCCTACAGAGGTAACCTCTCATGGAGGGGAAAATTACTATGTCAATTTCCTTGATGATTGCACCCGAAAGGTATGGGTTTATATGCTTTCTAGAAAATCTGAGGTATTCTCAAAATTTAAAGTTTTAAAAGCTCTTGTGGAAAATCAGAGTGGTCACAAAATTAAGTGTTTGAAAATGGATAATGGAGGTGAATTTTGTTCCTTAGAGTTTGACATTTTTTGTGTAGACCATGGTATTCGGAGAATTAAGATTGTTCCCTTCACTCCTCAAGAGAATGGAGCAATGGAAAGACTCAACCGAACTATCCTTGAGAAAGCACGATGCATGCTTTCTAATGTTGGTTTAAGCAAGGAATTTTGGGTTGAGGCCTACAATACAATTGTGTATCTAATTAATAGGAGTCCTTCATCTTGTTTGGATTTCGGTATCCCAGAAGAAGAGTGGTTGGGAAAATGAATCTCTTATGCTCATCTCTGTGTGTTTGGTTGTCAAGCATTTGTTCATGTTCCTAAAGAAAAAAGGAGCAAACTGGATTCTAAATCTCAACAATGTATCTTCATGGGTTATGGAGAATAACAATTTGGTTTCCAATTGTGGGATCTAGTTGGAAAGAAAATCATAAGAAGCAGGGATGTAGTCTTCAATGAAAAGTTCTTTCTAGATTTGCAAGTAGAAGGATAATCCATAAGTGATTGTATATCTTCTTCAACCTTTCAAAATAATCATTCATTTGGGAATAATATTAAAAACATAGGTGGAACTCATAACTTCAGTTCACCCACCTCTGTCCTAGTCCCTATCCCCAATTCTTCATCGTCTTCTTATTTTGCAAATAACAATGATGATAGCCAATCTGATGGCCTTTTTGAAGAAGCTAGCTTGCGTCAAGAGAAGGGGATAGTGATTTATGTTCACACTCAAAATGAACAAAGTGCTTTGCATATTGAATAGGAGGTGATGTCTCCTGCACTAGGTGGTGAATAGGGGTCTTGTTTGGGAGACAAAATTGGGCATAATGTTACCACTGCTATGCATGGCCGTGATGCTACCTATGACTGGGATGAAATTCATCCCAATCCCCTCTCATCACCTACAGTGCATATATCACCACACACATCCCACTCTTTCCAATTTCACACTGAGGTTGCCTTAGGAGGTGAATACGCAGCCAACCGCCAGTCATTGACAGCTCACACGATAGGGAATAGGGAGTTGTATGGTCACACACCTGCGCAATTCATAGTGGAACGTAATGAAATTTCACAGAGTGACACACATCAGCATGAGACTCAGCTATTTATGGTGCCTGCAATTCTAGTGGTGAATGAATCACCATTCATGCCTTATGCAAATAGTAGGGCTGGCGGGTTTGAAGGAAATCATAGAGTTTCTTCTGCTTGTAAGGAACACACTACGAAGTCCTTGGATACTACACAATTAGCCACCAGTCATGGTTGTCAAAAAACACAAAATTAGGGGATGCTTGGTTCAACATCTGCAAATCAGATAAGAAATGAATTGGGTGCAAATGGACCAGTTCAAGGAATTGGGGATAACAATTCTTTTGATCATGGCAATGAGACTAAATTAAAAAAATACAATGATACTGCTCTAGGTTTGAGGAGGTCTACAAGAGAAAGATGACTTCTAGCAAAATTCTCAAATTATCAACTCTTATTTGCTAAAGAGGTAGAACCCGCACTTCTTATTTCTGAGCAAACTGAATCAGAAAATTATAAAGAGGCCTGTACAAGCAAGGATAAAAACAAATGGATGGCTGCTATGATAGATGAAATGAGTTCACTTGAAACAAACAACACTTGGGATTTGTTCTCTCTTCCACCAAATCAAAAACCACTTAAGAACGAGTGGGTTTATAAATTGAAAGACGAAGGCAGAGGTCAAAAATGGTTCAAAGCTCGTTTGGTGGTAAAAGGGTATGCTCAGAAGCAAGGGATTGATTTCAATGAAATCTTCTCACCAGTTGTCAAAATGACAACTATTCACACTATTTTGGGACTTGCAGCGGTGTGGGATCTTGAATTGGAGCAGCTTGATGTCAAAATGACATTTCTACATGGCAATATTAATGAAGAATTATATATGAATCAGCCTGAGGGTTTTGTGAAAAAGGGACAGGAACATCTTTATTGCCAGTTGAAGCGTATAAGTTTGTATGGGCTCAAGCAAGCCCCAAGGAAATGGTATGTTAAGTTTGATTCCTTCATGATTGAACATAACTTCACAAGATGCAAATCTGATCCATATATTTACTATGAGAAACTTCCTAATGGTGAGTTTTTCATTCTTCTTCTCTATGTTGATGACATGTTGGTAGCAGGAACAAGCTCTAAAATTGTTGGTTAGATGAAAACTAAATTGGAAAGTACATTTTCTATGAAGGATTTAGGGGCAGCCAAGAAGATTCTTGGTATGACTATCACATGGGATAGGAAGAAGAAGGAGATTACATTGTCACAAAAAGAATACATTGACAAAGTAATCAAGAGATTTGGTATGGCTGATGCGCATAGCGTTTCTACTCCACTTGCTTCACATTTTCAGTTATCAGCTAATTTGTGTCCACAAACACAAGAGGACAAGGAATATATGGAGGACATCCCTTACAAATCTGCAGTTGGTAGCATTATGTATGCTATGGTTTCGACACGTCTCGACATTGCTCATGTGGTGGGAGTTGTGAGTAGATTCATGAGCAATCCCAGGAAGATTCATTGGGAGGCCATCAAATGGATATTAAGATACCTAAAAGGCACTTCATATTTGGTTTTATGCTTTGGTAGCAATAATGAACAGTTGCAAGGATTCACAGATTCAAATCTTGTCAGAGATTTGGATAAGCGTAGATCTACTACCGATTACACATTCATGTTCACTGGAGCTACTATTAGTTGGGCCTCAAGGTTGCAACATTCTATTTCTCTCTCCTCCACTGAAGTTGAGTATTTGGCTCTTTCCGAAGGTGCTTGGGAGATGATTTAGTTGCAATGACTACTTGGTGAAATGAAGAATCAACAAAATAATTATGTTCTATTTAGTGACAGTTGCAGTGCCATCTTTATGGGTCATAATCATACATCTCAGCGACATTCAAAACACATTGACATCCATGCTCAATTTGTACGACACATGGTTGAAGAGGGCAGGTTGAAGGTTGAAAAGATTGATACCAAAATCAATCTGACAGATATATTCATGAAAGTTGTAACCAAAGAGAAGTTCGAATGTGCAAGAACTTCTCTTGGACTTGTTAAGCTGAAGTAGGTCAGCATGTAGAGCAAGAGAATTCTGGATCAGCTGAAATATCCGTTGACTTCTAGTGGGAGTTTGTTGAGTATTGGAAGGCCAACGGACTTTTGTCCTGTTGCAGCCTTTGTCCTTTCAGCTGTTTGGTTATGAGCTTATAAATAAAGCTCCTCTATTCATTGTATTGTATTGGATTACTATTGGAGTTAATATAATTCTTCTACTCTCAGTGTGAACGTAGCCACTATTGTGGTGAACCACGATAAATCAATATGTATATGTGTGATTGTTAATTTATGACTTCTTTCATTGTTTTCTACATAATTTGATTTAACACACGGTTCCCGTACGTGATTTGAGTTGAGCTCAAGAACTCCTTGGATCCATTCTCAAGGCAATATTCATGTAGCTATCTAACCACAAATGTTATATCTATAACAATTAGAACAATGTTGAAGTAGACAATCAAAATCAAATAATTTTTCACTGAAGAGGAGTAGTGATAAAAGATGAGGGGCAAGTGGTTGAAGGCTTGGAACAGATGGTGAGCCACGTAACCTTGGAGGGGGAAAAGAAACCTTTTACAAATAGCTTGGGTTGCCCAGTATACAAATTAGAATTAGATTAGAGGGGTTGGGTTGGCAGATAGATTTGAGGTGATGATTGGTAGCAGAGAAAAATTTCATCACTCAAGGCTGCTATGATCTGAGCTATTGACTAATAGAAAACTATGGGAGGTTGAAAATTTTACTTATGAGAGCACAAATAGTGTGAAGCAATAGAAAAATAGGGCATGCTTAAGAATAGGTTAGGGCCTGTTTGTTTGCTGGAATTAGACTAGAACTAAAATTGTCAAATCTTGGAATTGACATTTTCAATGTATGTGTTCAAAAAATAAAACTGGAATAGGGATTTGTTAATTCCCATTTACCCCCAAAACCAGCATTTGAATCTTCCATCTAAATAGGTGGAATTGGAAAATCAATTCCAATTTCATGTAAATGGAATCGGGGGCAAAACATAATTTATAATATTTTGAAATCCATATGCAGACTACATTTTCCATCTTGTCATTATGAATTCCTCATGAACCAAATGGTTCTAGCCATATTTCAAAAACCATTTACTGGATTTAAAACTTCTGAAATTGTCAAATACTAGAATTTGACAATTCCAACATTATTATACCAATCAAGAATACAAACATGAATGAAAGATTCACAACAGATTCAAGATGTCTTATATAGATAAAATGAGATTTAGGAATGCATAAGATAATGATAAATGTCGTAATCATATGTATGTGATAAAATATATAAATATATATTTTATAAATTATTTTAATAAAGTTAAATATTAGATGCGAATATGTCCTAAAAGTAAACTAGTTAGAGAATAATCTTTTTCACACCAACAAACTGAACACAAAAATTATAAAGATCTCTAACAGTCCAAATTCTCATATACCCTGAAATCTATTTGTACAAAAGATATCTATATTTTCTTTTATATTTCAAAATCTAGAAATTATTTTAAAGTATAATAAAAATGATTTGGTAAGGTCATTAATGTATTTTAAGAAAAAAATTTAATTAGAGATTTATGCAATAACTTTAATTTAAGTTCACGAGTGGAGATGATTATTTTATGATAAGTTTAATTTGGAGTTATTTATTTATTTTTAATTAAGTGCTTAGTAAGTGATCAATGATTACAACATGACACACCCTCTAACTCCATGTGAAATACTTTTTGACCTGGAGTTATGAACCAGTGAGGCCACAAATGGGTGACCTCATCCCCTTATTACAAAGTTGAGGATCAAACCCAAAAGCACATTGAATCAATGAAGGAACGAGCCTGCAATCACAATGGCCCAATGAAGGTTTGAACCTGGGTGGGGACAACAACAACAACATCACCACCACCACTTAAGCAATACACTAAGTGGTGAACCCAGTTTGGATTTATTTAAGTTCACAAGTGGACATGATTATTTTAATTTAGAATTATTTATTTAAATTCACAAATGTAGATGATTATTTTATGATTAATTTAGTTTGGAGTTATTTAAGTTCACGAGTGGCCTAAGATTATTTAATTTAGAATTTTTTTCTCACAAAAATGAAGCGATGAGAAAAGAGAGGAGCAATGGAGGGATCTAGAGGATCGATGTAGAGGTTACAGGGAAAATCATGTTCAATTGCATTTAGGATATGGAACGCATTATAGAAGAGGAGGGAGAGGAGGATTCACAACCAACAACTATGCAGTAGCATCATTTAACAACTCAAGGTTAGGGTATTCATACTTGGTGGGGAGAAAGGGAAGAGGTGAAGAAAGACCAAACCCCCAAAAATGATTGCAGGGAGATAAAAAATAGAGGGATAGTAGGAAGGAGAAATGCCATATGACCAATCCTAACATAGTACCAATATTTCCCACATCTAGAGTTGGAAGGCAAATAAACCCTCCTCTTCCAAGAAAAAATTGCTTGACATAATATTGGGATATTTTTAATAAGAGGAAGATGCTCTTCAGTATGGAAAATGCAGATAGAAGAGATAATATAATGCTTGGTAGCATGACAGAGGGAGGAAAACATCATGAGGAAATGATAGAGGTTTTTTAACAAGTAGGGCTTGAGATCCCTTCTTCTTCAAAGCACATATGAGTGGAAGAGGGCTAGGGTTAAGACCCAATATTAATAAGTCACAAAAAAATAGAAAGATAAGGATTTGGAAGGGTTGTAAAGGACTCAAGGATCCTCAACTCAAATGATAAAGATAATTTTTTTGAACAAAATGATAAGGGAGAAGACAATATGAGGGACAAGCAAAGCCAAATAGAAGCGGATCTTAGAAGACAAGAATAAACTATGACTTTTTTGGTGGAAACATTAAAAGATCATATTAGTTATTTATAGCAACAAGCTATCATTTGTAAGTTGTAGGATTTACCCATTTCACTTATTGATTTTAATTGATTTCAGTTGTGTGTACCTAATTTCTTTAATTCCACTTTAACTACTTAGATCAGAAAGATAAACAATAATTCAAGATCCACAACACAAAGCACAAAACAAAAAGATTTTTTCTCAAGGAAACCCAGTTAAGGGAAAACCTTGGTGGGAATGATACCCACTAGATGAATGCACTCTGTTAAAAGTACTATTTGGTTAAGAGAAAAATAGAGAAAAAAGGATGCACTTGCAACCACAGGCTTATAGCTGAATCTGTGGGATCACTACCTAGAGCTCACTACTTACAATATAATCTCAAATCTGGCCCCTAGTCAGGTTCATCGATCTATCTTCAATTACAATGGGGTGGACATACAGTCCTTTGCAACTCAATTTACAAATAGTTCATCTCCTATGCCAATACAGTTTTGATGAAGTACAAACTCTTCCTTAGATGCAAAATACAAATATATATACTCCTCTCTCTCAAATACATATACTCATTTATAAAATGATCTCTTATTTAAATACTGATTACAAAGAATAATCAACCACTAGGTCGACTAAGACCTAATACAATAAAATATATAAACATTATGCTCAATATTCAAAGCAATCCAAATAAATTCATCCAAGACTTAGATATGACACAAATATTCATCCTCAAACACACACAAGTGCTACTGAAGCATCATCAAGAATCACAAAACATTACTTCATCAAGTTGGCAAGGACCTAAATGAAGAAACGCCAACATGCTACCAAAGAAGAAAATTCGATCACCTCAACCAAAGTGAACCAATAGCATGACCATCATAGGGTCCAAGAACACAAACAAGAAACATGAATACCATCCAGAACCTTCGCATCATCTCCAATATGTAATCCAATCTCATCTTTAACTCTAATAAAAAACAACACTAAAATATCAAACCCAAATATATAACAAAAGATAGCTTGTTGTACTCTGAATCATGAACAACACCAGCTATGAGTACAATGATAAGGAAACATGCAATAATGATATTTTCAACCTCTAAAACATCAAATTCAAGTCATATCGAACCAAATACTCATCCATTATTCACAAGAACACTATGGCACCAATAACCAGAAACTCGATCATACCTTACTCAAACTATCAAACCAACTTCAGATGATCTACATACATAAAAATAATACCTCACCATCGCATCTCAAGATCTTTAGCATAGCATCTAAACAACTAAAATTCTCCTTATTGAGCATCTTGAACACATTATATGAGACAACAAAAAGTATGTTGACATTAATGAAAAACCATTAATGTCAGTACACCCAAATCCAAAACTTTGACATGCTCAACAATCTTCCAACAACTTCTACCTCAGGAACCTTTGAACTACTTGAACCAATGTTAGGAGTTCAGAAAATAGGTTCTTTATTCTTGGCAGGAGTTCTCGGGGTATCTGAGTTACCTAGAGTTCTAAAATTCCTCTAACACATGGTGAGTAAAATGCATGTTGGATCTTGTAGAGTCACTAATATTTCACCTCCCCTTTGTGAGTCAAACTCATATTCAAAGTAGTTTCCAAAGTTGCCACGTTCTTCAATATTATATTGATTCTCTATAAATTATTCTAGTACTTCCCTAGTGGCATTCATTTAAGAGTATCTAGTAATCTCCAAACATGTATTCCCATCGTGATCTGTGGTTAAATAGAAAGAACACATATTTGACTTTCCTTAAGGAGGTTCAATTGCTAGCCTTTTGTGCTAGAGGAAGTTGTGAGGTTTTTCCTGCATTATTTCTTTGATTGAATTTCCTCTTGATGATATCTTGATATGGCTCTGGGTAAGAAGTGCTTTCTTTAGGTATCTATCTCTTCATAATGATCACATCATTAACCAACCTTTGAAAGTTATAGGATCAAAAAAAGTGGGAGTTTGTTCATTGGGAGTTTGAGCATCTTTTCTCCATTTGCTAGCAGTTATGAAGTCATCATCTAGTTCAACTACTTGAGTATGAGAAGCTTCTAATTCAGCTACTCTATTTCTTCTGAGGTGAAACCCAATATCAAGTGGCATTGAGTTAAGGAAGAAGTACTTTTGGTTCTCGGTCGTAGGTCTCTTGGCAGCTGGGATTTTGTTCATAAGATTATTGTACTTTTCCACTAAGTCTCTCATTGGTTCATGTATCTCTCTCTTCATTTGAGTTAATTGAGCCAGGAGAGAATGCTCATCCTTAGCACTTTTGAACCTATTCTCAAATATCATTTTCATGTCATTCCAATTCATGACTGAACCAGTGGTAAGATGGTAGAACCACTCGGTAGCAGCCTTAGTTAAGGTTTACACAAAGAGCCTCATAACCACATATTCATGCTGGACAACCAAGATACCACTTGCTACATTGAAAGCATTCAAGTGTTCATCAATAGATACATTTCCATCTCCAATAAATTTGGGTAAGACATCTCTTACTCCTATGGGTAGGAGATGGCGAGCTTGCAAGTTCACAGGTCCTACTATGGCTCCTCATGGTTGGGCCATTGGATTAGTCAAATTGGACAAAGGTGGGAATTTTATATTAAGAGGGGTAGGGTTTATAGTAGTAGGGTAGACAATGCTAGATAAGACGATGGCTTGACAAGTAGAAAAACTAGAAACCATTGAAGAAGGTGGCAGTTTTCTTTTTGACCTTTTGGCACGGGAAAGATTTGGTGAAAAACTCAACTGTTGTAATGCTTCATAATCAGACTTGGTCAACCCCTATCTCCTCTAGGGTATGTGCAGGATCATGGTATGCCAAAGTAGGCCCTTAAGTGGCAATGAAAATTCATAAAATTAGGTCTAGGCAAGTTGACATAAAAATTTGAACAAGTTATAAATATTATATAAAAAATATGTAAGAAGAGAATCTATAGAAAATTGAATTTAGTTTCTAAGACACTAGGCCTTTTTTGAAAAACAATTATTTTATATGTTGAAAATTTCAAATTTCAATGTAGTGGCATGAAAATTTCAGGAAAAAAATAAGAAGTAGGTGTATGTCTAACCACCTTAAACATAATCAAATAATATTTTTTTACAAGGTTCTAGATATAAGTAGTAGATTCATGTCCAGATGTGACACATATTTGTTTGTAATTATTTTCAAAGTAAATAATTAGTTATGATTTTTCTTCTACAATTTTTTTTCAAAATACAAAAACTCTCGTGTCTGACCATGTTAACTTAGTCTAAACTTTATCAAATTGATTTTTATTTTTATTTTTCTTATAGTAGGAAAAGAATAGAATGTGACACATATTTTGGATTTCAAAAATTTTATATAGTTTGAAAGTTATAGCTATTTTTAAATAAGTCTATCAATCAGGACTAGAAAGATAACAAGTAGGTGTATGTTTGAACACATTAAACAAAAGAAAATGATAATATTTTTTTATAAGATTCTAGATAAAAGTAGTAGAGTCATGTCCAGATGTGATGTATATTTTTTTTGTATTTTTTTTCCAAGTAAATAATTAATTATGATTTTTCTGCTACAAACTTTCCTGAATATAAAAACTCTCGTGTCTGACCACCTTAACTTAGTCTAAATTTCATCAAATTGAAAGAATTATTTATTATTATTGTATTAGGTCAAGCATAGAAAGTGATGTATATTTTAGATTTCAAAAATGTTATATTGTTTGAAAGTTATAGTTGTTTTTCAAAGAGTCTATCAATTAGAACTTATTTTTCACATCGCCACTTTTTGGCATACCATGATCCTGCACATACCCTCTAGGTTCTTGTAAATCTCTTGAAATCCAATCTATTATCTTGATAAGAGTTTAGTTTCTCCTAATTCTTAGGTTGTCTTTCATTTTGGAAAGCCTCAGAAACTAGATTTCTATTAGCATTCCTTTCGTATCTTCTCCTTTCTCTAATCAATGCTAGGTTCAATTTTTTAGCTAACTCCTCTTATCTTTCTAGCACTTGACTAACTCCTCTATAATCTTCATTACTTCTTCTAAAATGCTAGGCTAAAGTATTCAGCTGACTAATAATATTTTCTTGATCATCTTGAAAGCCCAAGTTGGGTTGGAGAATAGGAAAAATGTTCTCATGCAGAAGTACCATATTGCTTCATCTCAGACAACTAATCTTTCAGTTTAATTCCCAGTAGAGTCACAAAAAAATTATTATTTAATATATTTTTCTTTATAGTAAGTATGATAATTTGTCTCGAGCCCTCTATATTAAAGTACAAATCTATAGAAACAGTTGAGTAAATCACAAATGATTTCCCTCTAAATTTTTAAAGCTACATCTCCCTTGAATAATTTACAATGAATAAACTAAATCTAACCATTTGTATATACTTTTAGCCAGAAAGTATAAAGGATTTAACTGATATCCATTCCATCACCATGTGATGTTCATATGAAATGTATCTTTACTTAAGTATTTAAATCACAGAATTCCCAGATTCCATGTACAATAAATCGTATGCATTAAATCTTTTCAACATAATATTAAATAACCGCTAGACACATAGGGATGTAATCTAAAGAAAGATAGATTTCAGCTATTCAAAATAAAATTCCAACATAAGTCTTATTTCAAAAACTTTCAAACACATAGATCTGAAAAATCCTGAAATATTGTCTAGCTTTTCATTCAAAGATCAAAAGTATCTTCATAATACATCACCAAAAATATCATAATTGTTTGTAGGAAAAAATAAAATTGTTAACCCTTTGTCGATCTTATGATCGCATATATATAGTCTTTTACATTTAACCCTTGATATCAATTAACCTAAGTCCAGAGTAGAATAATTTAGAAACTACCTAAACTAACTAACAGGAAGGAACACTAAATACCCATGCAATTAAATAAAATAACGTGGTAATGTGGCTATAGTTGAGCTATCATTCCTAATCCCGTGGATTGAGCTTGCTGAACCAGAGGGGTACATGGCACCCTCCACTCTTTTTAGGCATTAATGAATCCCTAAATTGCTTGGACATTTGAAATGTTTATGTGGGATATTTGTTGTTTCCACACTTGCCTTTCCTTCTTGATCTCCATAATTTTTGTCACTCACACTGATAGAGGACTTGAACACACGTAAAGCAGGGCCTTTGTCCATGTTACTTTTGAGAAATCCTCCACCACCAGAGCCTTCACTCATTTTAACTCTTTGATCTCTCCTTTCAATGTCTTGAGCACAACATCCACATCTCCATTCACAGTGCTATCTTCACCCACATGCATCACATTATTACATCTGAGGTCACTCAGAAGAGATTGTGAAAGATCATTTAATTCCTTTCAAATTTGGTGAACTCTATCTTCCCCTATTTCAACATTGAGTTCCTCCATTCTATATTCTTATTGGAGGGATACAGAACATTCTCATCAATGTTTATTAAGTGCTTCTTTGATAATAACTTGGAAACTCCATATTTTTAGATCTCATTCATCTGGATCAATACAGTAGCCCATTTTGTTTCTTCTCTTTCCTAGCTAAAACTTGTGTTTCTAGTTCCCCTGAAGCTACAACTGTATCGCTATACACTTACCTTGATTCTTTGATGTATTTCCTTCCCTGCTGAATTATAACTTCCAACCAATTATTAAATACTCCTACTACATTTATTCTTAGATGAATTTGATTGAGGAATTTTTGGTTGGTCGGGGACTTTGGATCAAACGACATCAGGTCTTGAGAGATTGGTTGTTGGTTCAGACTACGAATGACATCGATGTATTCCTCCATCACTCTCATCATTTTAAAGTCAACTCCCTTTTATCTTTTTTATCTTTCCATGACCTGCTCAATGTTCTTTCTGTAGAAACCTTGAAATGATGGTTATCTACATCTCTAGACACTACCCAAAGATTTACCTTTTTCACTTCAAAATCAGCACTAGTGGGATCTTGAACCTCATCTTCAGTGAGTAGTTTAGCTACCTCTACAAACCTGCTCCCTATTTTGGGATCCACCTCCATCCTTGAAGTGACCTTCAATTTCTTAGATTTAGGGGTCTTCCCTATGCATTTACTAACCATGTCATCTAATGGTAGGAAAACTGGAACAATGTTCCTTTTCTTGCTCACTGTGACTTCCAACCATTTGGGAGTGGTGATGGGTGTTTCCTTGTTGGAATAAGGCTAGTTGGGAGTAGGATTGACCATAGAAAATGATTCTACAAAATCAATAATACCATCCATGTTGAAGGTGACCTCTAGTTGATAATATGTATCCATCTTAGGAAAATCAATTTCTTGATTAACCATCTCCTTTTCAACCTCCTCACCTAAATCTAGATCAATAACTATTTCTTCAATGGTTTTCCCTTTTCCTTGCTCTTCGACCCAGATCTAGTTATCTGAATAGGGGAAGTGTCCACTGGGGTATCTTTAGACTTTTTACTGGTAGAAGACTTTTTGGCCTTAGCCTTGGATTTACCTTCATCACAAATTTGAACACTTTGGTCAGAAAAAGAAACATGAGGTTTTCACTCTTTATAAGCTTTTACAACTTTATGTCTGCTAACTTGAGTTTTCTCATCCCTCTATTCCTTCAATCATTTCTTACTTCTTTGTATGATAGGAAATATTCTCATTTTTACATTATCCTTTATTGGCCTTGAATGATCAAATTTTGGGACTGGTAGTAGCTTAATTTGATCATAAATAGGGTCCATCAAGGAACTCCCATCCTCTTTAATTCCTCTGGCATCCATCTTAAATCACATACAAATGATTTGTTGTAGGGTAAATCTTCTCCATACCCTTCAAGATATAACCTTTGTTTCATCAAAGAAAATTTTCCAATAATCTTCCATGTGTGGTAGGGGCATGAATTCTCCTCCTAAGTCTAAGTGCTCTCTATTAAAACCTCTATTATCAAAATTGACTCCTACTTTGTAAAACAAAAAGTTAAACTTCTTCAAGTCTAATTTTAAATTAAGAGCATCCAAAACAAACTTGCATTCACAAAACCCCAATTCTATTGGAAAGGAAATACCTAACTCTTTCTGAGTACATATTACTTACATGAGAAAGCTTCCTACACTGATCAAATAATACAAAGTAATCTAGTGCGTACCTGGGTAATCTTATAGGTTCACCTTCAAATCCACCTACCCTAATATATGTGAAATGAAGGAACTATGTGTAATAGCTACCATAAATACTTACCAACCATGTGTCCTCCTCAGACATTCTTTTATTCAAATTTATTATCAGTTCATGAGTTAACCTGTCGGTAAATGCATCATGTACTCTCCTGTAATTATCACAACACCTCTTCCTCTACAAGTGGGTATAATATTCATATATCTTAATGCATTTTGTGAATGGCTTGTGGTGCTAGGTCATCCAATCCCTTGTGCAAGCCAAGCAGTAGAATAAATATGAAGTCATGTTGAACCCCTGGCATCCAAAATGACCATTTTTTAATTGATCGTGCATTTGTTCTGAAATTATTTCTCCCCAATCCAAAAATTGGGCACCCTGCAAGATGACTTGGATAAATAAATACATCCAACCTAAAAGAAAAAGGCTTGTTGGGATCCTTTGATTCTGTTTAATAATAACACCAAATCTTTTACATGGGGTTTAATATGCTCCCTTGTGAGTGGTCTGGACAACCTTGACCCTCCCTTGTGGAATTTAATCAACTAGTTTTTAGCAATGACATTTTTGTATTGTTTATTCTTCTCAGTGAAGCCAGACACAAATAATGCTATGGTAAAATCAGAATAGGTTTCTTTCACTGGAATGCTCATGGAAGCTATGATGATTTCTTTGTTAATAGGTAAAAAAACATCCCAATCAACCTTTCTAATACAAATATTCTTTGGGTCATACCTATTCATACATTCTCTGACAATCTCAAGGCATATTATAGCTAATGGAAATTTTGTGGCTTCCACTATGCCACTTGTTATAATTGTTTCTATAATGAAAAAATCAGTAGGGTTTATGGTGCTTTCTATGAAATCATCAAAATGATAATGAATCAGAAAGTATGTCCACATTTGGGGGAAGAACAAACAAGACTGGACTCATGCTCAAAAATATGAAATTCCATCCTCATGGTGATAATTCTCACACTTGCTTAATCAACAATAGAAATTTCAGACAATCTATCATGCTAAACTACTAGTAAGAATGAATAATTTCGGAACTCACCTCTTTCAATATGAATTCTCTACAACATCAAATTTGAGAAAAATCCCAATTACCTCGTGTGTCACTTTCTCCTTGTCTGATTTTTTTGTGTTTCTTCAAGCATGAAGTTACCTTTAAATCATTTTTCAATAATGAAAGAAATTCAAAATAATGGCTCAATATTTTTGTTCGTGTCAATTCAATGCACATGGTTTAACCCTTAAACAAACATTAATTACTTATCTTTTCCACAAATGATCTTACTAGTTTATCATAACTATTCCTTTTTAGGAAACTACAAATTCATGTTTCACAACATACTACCAAAATATTCCTTATCACCAGTCACTTTCTTTTTGGAACAAATCTTGTCTTGTTCTCTGCCATTTGTTAATTGATGAACCTTTTGTACTCTTTGAACTGAATGAACTAGTCCAAGAGGTTAAAAGGACACTCTATCCTTTCATTAAATTCAACACACACAAGGATGAAAGAGTAAGGTTTGTACCATCGTAGCATCTTGACATGACTTATAAGATTGGATCTTGAACTTATGGAGCTCATCAGACCCATTGAACCCTGGAAAAAAAGGTTCAGTTTGTTCAACACTTCACAACAAATAACTCATATGACAAAGATGAAAGACTGAATCGTGACTCAATGATGTTGAACCTGTTGAACTAATTCATTATGTTTAAAGGTTCAAAGAGTTCAATGGCTTGGTCCTTTTTACTTAGTCAAAATTTAGCTCAAACTTTGAAGGGAAAGCCACGATGAGCAAATAGAGGGGATCGACTCCAATTTTGCTTGAGGGTAGTTACACATAGTTATATTTAAAGCAAAAATTACCCAGGGTCAAGGTAAAAAATATCTATCTACAATTTGAGTTCCAATTGTAGACTAAAGAGGAACACTTTGGTTTAAAAATTAAATTGTGTTTCAAACTAATCATCTGGTAAATGCACGTTCTCTATATTATGATTATTCCTCACTACAACAATAATTGAAATAATTATGATTTTCGAACTTTGGCCTTTTTATACCCTATTCTACTTTCTGTCACAATAGTGACAGGAAGCAGAACCATTTGCTTGGTCTTTTAGATTAAAAGAGTGTGAATGGAAATCAATATGAGAAGTATAATTTAATTAAGGAATAAGAATTACAATTTATGTGAATTGGTCTAGAAGTGTGGTTTCATTTATTTGCAAGAGTGTTTCACTTATTTTCAAGAGTGTTAGATCAAATAAGGTTTCATTTATTTAGGAAGTGTGTTAGCAATAAGATTTCATTCAATTACCAAGTGTATTTCAAATTGAGCTTTAGAGTAAAGATGTGTTACATAATTTAATTAAAGAGTGTTTTAATTCAGTTCTTAATTAGCAAGTGTGTTCAAATTCATAGATACATTCATCCTCACTTATTTCATCATCTTCATCCTTTAAGAAAACAACCACAATAGCCTTCATAAGTCTACAGATATGATATTGACATAGTTAAGAGGAAACTGAAGGAACCAATATTTAAGTGAAACACAAGATACGATTTACTCATATTTATAGTCCTTAGTTTTACCCAACAAATTTCCTCGTCATTAGGTTTACACATCATCAAGTGGGTATCTGTAAAATTACCACCATAATCTCACATGTCTTCTCACATTTCTAACCATATAATATTTTCTATTTTTGGACAACATTAGCATAGTAAACATTAATTTTCTTTACCAATGTCTTCACAGTCCTCAGAGACATATGTCTACCATATTTTTAATAACTTTTGATCTACATGACCAAATTCAAAACAAATTACATATTATTGTTCTACACTTGACTCTATACACTTTTTTTAAAAAGTTTGCATTTTTTATTATTTTGATGGAAGCTATGCTCCACCCACGAACATGCACCATATTTTCAGGTTGCATCTATTTTAAAAAATCATTAAAAAAATACTCAACAAAAAATTATAAAAAAATAAACAACTTCTAGATCTCACTCTTACCTATCATTCTACCAAAGGGTTTTGCAAAATACTAAATCTAACTATATCTTTTGTGAGGCAAACAGAATCAACTATGTTGTATTTTTTTAAAAAAATCAAGAGCAATTTTTCGTGTGCAACGGATTTGACTTTAATCTTATCCATTTTTTAAAAAACTTTAGTAGTTTAGAAACTAGATTTAGAGTACTACGATTCTTATTCTTTGCACAACTCCTAATTTTGAGTGCATGACCTTCAAATTAATTTTCAAAGTTCAGGTTTACCCGATTTTAAAAAAAAAGTGGCCACTTATACCCCCCCTTTTTGTTCACCATCTTGGTGCACTTACCCTATGGGGCAACCAGATTACATCGGCCTTATTCGCTCATGTGCATAGCCATTCCATGTCTCCATAACTGTCATACATAGTATTATGTCTTTTCTCTTACACCGTTATTACAATGAACAAACAAATAAAGATGAACGGATAGTGGAAGCTATTTATTTTATCGACAAAAATATTTTCTTACACCTGCCTTCCTACTTGAATACATCCAATCAAATTATCTGTCACAAAATACAATAGTAGCACCAGTGGAAAAACATCATAAACAACAGAATCAACTATGCAAATAGCTCAACGAGATAAAACCATCAGCCGAGAGAAACAATAAGCTATACATATAACAATTGTACATAAGCATGTAAACATATTGTCATAATCTAGAATAACTTATATGCAAAATTTGGATAAGAGGCCAAAGTCCATGAAGCACACTACTTTACTGATTTCTAATAAGTTGATCTACTTAATGTTGGATGCATTGAATTTGATATTTTTCTAACATATTTTATTGTCTTACTTCTTCTCTCATGATATAAAAGTTGTTTGAGCATCAAATGTAGCAGAGCAGTGTCCCGTTAAACTGCAAGTACAACATACACGGTGGTTTTGGTTAATGGTGCAGTGGAGTTATGGTTAACACAATTATCTCTCCCTTGAGCTTCATCCAATCCATAAAATGTGCTAGACATATGACTCATAAGGAACTTGTACTAGATAAAGAGTAATCATAACATTTAAATAGAACTCTATTGTGTTTTGCACTCGCATCATGTATTTATATCTATCACATTTTAACATTACTTGGTGGTTGATCAGATTACATATTCAAATTATGTGGAAATGTATTACACTACAATATTTTCTTATCGAATTGCCACATCACACATAGTATATTTATCACTTTTCAAACAAGACAATTTTTAACCTCTCTATATCCTTTCTTCTCATGTTTTTATTTTATTTTAAACAAAAATTTATTAATATAAAGCATAAATATTAGAGATCAATCAACCCAAAATAAGGATTACAAGATATCATGATTGCATAATCAATTAAAAATTAAGATCACCAAGAAATCAAGACACTAATGTTTACATCAGTATTTGTTTGAATTTTTTAACTATTAAATCCATGATGACTTTTCTCTCATTAGATAACAATATGCTGACAATCTTGATTAGATTTTATTTCTTCACTCTTATTCTACTTTTTTAATTAGAATATCAAAATAAAATTACAACTAAATAATAATAATATCAGAGAATTTTTTTTAATTTTTATTTGTTCATTCTGATTTTAACTTTTAACTTGTTTATTAATGTATAATCTTTTTTAAGATCTACAATCTACCATTTTACTTTTCTTAGCTCTTTTGCACCTTGATGATGAATCATGTACTGTAATCTGAAACGTTGAGCTTAAAAAATTATTACACAATCAATCTCAGGAAAAAAGATTATACGCTGATATGGATTGTAGAATTCTGATAGCATTAATTATTTATTAATGATAGAAAATGTATGATCAGAATGTAATCTGAAACGCTAATGAAAAAATTCACATAATCAAATCCAAAAACAGCTTACAAATGATCTTATAAACTGTGAAAATCTGCTCGCTCGAAAACAAATGCAAAGCTATCTTCATCTACCACCAGACAGGTGCTACATTTTTATCTTTACCGTCACCTCTATTAATACATGAGGTCAATCGTCTAAAAAGGTCTTGAATGATCATCGTAGTAGGAATACGTCGAGAATACACCTTTCAATACGTACCAAATGAAAATGAAAGCGAGCGACACATCATATCACTTTACTGCTCACTGCAGCTGTGAGTCTACGCTCTTAGCTGTAATCCAAGTCAGGTCACCTTTGCGCGCTCTGAACACGCATTATTATAAGAGAGAGCTTTAAAAAGGGAGGTGAATGTACACAATGGCTCATAATAAGCTACAGACAAGTGACATAAATCTCCCTGTGAAAACGCAGGCTGGATTATGTACTGCTATGCTTTTGGTGTGTAACGTAGTAGCTCATAAATTGTCAAAGTTCGTGCAAAAGCCAAGCTACAGAAGTGACATTCATCTTGCACTAAGATCAAACTACTACATTAACACGCAAGTAAGTACAATATTTGATAGAAGAATAGACTGTGATGTGAACGTATAATAGTTTTTCACCTGCCATTCCATGCATTTTTCATGTTGTCGGACTGTGCGAATAGACTGTGACGTGAACTGTCCAAATAGTTCATAATAGTATTTTACCTCCTATTGGTTTGAATTATTTAATAAATTGTGCAATCATTACCCTTTAAGCAAGCATTTACTTTACGCTTCTTGTAGATTGCCTGAGTGTTACTAAAGCATTTAGTAACGTCTACAAATATAGTTTTTGTATTTTAATGTTGATGGTAACAAAAGTACGGCGTCAAACTCTGTAGGTGACATCCATGTGGCCAAACACTGCACTTTAAAGGGTATTGGTTAGATTGCCTGAGTGTTACCTAAGCATTTAGTAATGCCTACAAATATAGTTTTTGTATTTTAATGTTGATGGTAACAAAAGTATGGTGCCAAACTCTGTAGGTTTATGGAAAGGAAGCTCGGTTGTCTATTGAAATAGAGTTGCCAGCGCTTGATCTTGCCACTCAGTTGGTTTTTTTTGAAGAAGGAGATCTTATGCTGGTGCGTTATGCACAACTGATGGAGTTGGAGGAAAGTAGAAGGAAGGCAATGCAAACCATGGAGTTCCAGCAGATGCAAGTTAAAAGGAGCTTTGATAGAAAAGCGAGAGTAGGGACTTCAATGTGGGTGATATTGTTCTCAAGTGGGATGAGTTTAAGAGCAAACCGGGTAAGCATACTAAGTTTGATTCATTTTGGGGAGGCCTGTTTGTGATTACAGAATGCAAGGAACATAATGTTTTTCAGCTATCAACTCTTGAAGGAGAAAATCTGCCTATACCAGTCAATGGTATTCACCTCAAACCTTGTTTTGAGGTATGTCCTACTTTGTAAATCCTAGAGTTTCTGAATAAGTTGTTGCTGCACCATTTGCTTTGAGTTTTCTTTTCCTAAGTGTTAGTAGTTAGTTTTCAGCAGAAAACACTTTTAACAGCATTCATACATATTATGGTGCCTACGTATCAAAACACTATGCTATACATGTAGGAGATTCTTCTCAGCTATCATGTGCTATGCAACATTCATATATAGGCATCATATGATACATAAAGACCTATTGTTAAGAGTATTTTTGTTGCTGGTTTAGTTTAGTTTTCCAGTTTCCCCTAAGTGTTTTTAGGAACACAAGTTGTCATGTTTGTTCAGAATAGATAAATGGCTGACAAATATCAATACCTTATAACATCCTGAGTGTATACCTATTCCTTGGAGTAGGGGAGCCATGCTACCACAAGCCATAAATCTACACTCAGGATCCTATCCTACATTGATATTTATCAGTCACCTATATTCCAAGTTGAGTGTTGCATCTTTTTGACTCATTGCCCAATGGATATTCAAGGCTACTGGTTTTCATGTATAGCAAGCATACATCCCACAAAGGTCATCAAAAATGTTATCAAAATTCCATTATCTTAGCAATTTTGCTATAAAGACATATTTGGGAATCAGTTCATCCCATTTATTGTTTTACAATCAGTTGATATGCAACCAACAAAGTAAATACAGTGCGAAGTTCTGAAAAAGAAATCATTTCATTTGTATTGAACAATGATAAAATACATTTTTTGAGTTCTTTCATTTGAAAATATAAACACATGTATTTAAGAGCATTTTAGAAACGACTCACACAAGCCGTGAGTATAGTCTGTTCTTTCTTCTACAAATTTAAGATTTTAAACAACATTTTAAAAAAAAACAAAATAGGAAAAGAGAGGTGGTTTAAAAGTAACCAGTCATTGCATGTTGCTTTGACTGGTTAGTGCGGTTGCTAGACTTGAAGTCGTCCTTGGTCTGTAAGTCTTCGAGCGAGTTCCTAAGTCCTGCAGAGAAAATTGGAAAAATAATGATGTTAGATCCTGATATGGATCTAAGCAATGGTCGGTTACTTCAAATTTTCTCTATGCCTATACTGCCTTTAACGCTGTCCTAAATGTGCAAAAGAAGGAAAACCAGAATATCCTCAGTGGTGGTGTAAAAAGGAAATATTCATGCTAATGTGTTTGTTTCATGTGCAGGAAAATAATCACTCCAATGTGTATGTGCCCCTAACCGAGGCTCCCTTTAGGTATGAGCTTGACATACGCATTGGAGTAATTATTTTAAACAGATGTTAAAAAATCAGGAAAGAAATATATAATGTTAAAGGGATATATTACTTTTGATATGAAACCTTTCATTATAATCAAGTGGATCAGTTAAGCTTATTTAAGGGACAATTATCTTCAGTTGAAACCTTATAAGTTTAAAGCATTAATAGAAAAAGAACAAGCACAAGCATCAATAAGTTGAAACAGCAAGATAGGAAATAGTGATATTTCCATGTGCAAATAGCACCAAGCATATGAAGGGAAAAGATACCATGACCATGCGGCCTAAAACAATCAGCAACTATAAACAATAGCAAGCACCAACAAGATGTATTGTGGACAGTAGTTTCAACATGGCATGGTATGGTGTCTCAAATGTTTGATCTCTTAGGGAGTTCATAGTCTCATGATTGAGTCAATGGCACACTAGATATATAGTGGGCAATCCAATAGAGATTATAATGGTATAGTCAAACCTGGCATGGTAGCATTCTTCAAGGGTTTTCAAACAGAGCAGTTAGATATTTCAAGTTCAGAAAATGAAATGAAAAATAATGACGTTGGAAAGATCTCTAGGAAGGTATTTGGGAAAATGCTATAGGCATAAACATCATAACAGCGCAAGAGATACGTCAGGTTTCATTCTATTTTGGCACATTCTCTAGAAATGGGAATTGGGTGGTAGTTGTACACTCACCTTCGAGCTTTCAAATATTCATGCAAAAAGCTGTTTAAGGTTAGCCCATGATCTTTCGTATTCATGACAGTTCCAAAGAGAGGAAAACCCAAACTAGTCAAGTTTCAAACCCTTGGAAAGATCACCAGGAAAGTACAAGGAAAAACATTATATACCGTGAGTCAAAAAGGAACTTGTGAAAACTTGGTTCCAGACTAGCAAACGAGAAGAAAAAGGTATAGTCGCGGCATATGCTGCAATTTTCAAATAATGAAATCTTCAGTTGTATGGAACAACATGGTCTTTTGGTATTCATGGTAAGTCTCGACAGTTCATAGAAGATAGAACTTGAAGATCTCATTTATGGTGGTCTAATGGCGGCACAAAAGGACACAGTAATAAATCAAATCTGGAAAATGCATTCAATACCAAATGGAAGTTACATTTTATGCAGCTACAAGAAGATTTTAAGGTGAAATTTTTTTAGTGCAGCAAATAATAGAAATATTCAATATTAATAGAGATGCCAACAGTCTTGAGAGCAACATACTATTCTTCAAGGGGTTTCTAACTTGGGTTAACAATGTGTGTAAAAGCGTTTGGTTTGGCTCATGTTTTCAAGATCAAAGAGCTTGTGTGCTATACAAGCTAAGAAAGCCGAAGATACAAGTAGAACTCCAGCAAATAGCCAAGTGAAAACCCCATGGCAGCAAATGACAAATACAGTAGTATTAGAGAATACATATGAAGAAGAATAGGAAAGCATTATATGTGTTTAGTTGTCACAACCATGGTGAAAAATGCACGGCAAAGACCCTCACACAAGAAAGAGAATCAGGATATCAGAGCCACAATAATGGTACCTGTTAAAGGGATGAAGCCGAGTCCTCTCAACACGGAAAGAAGCTTGTTATGGCGGCCTGAGCTGAAGTTGTCAACAGTAAACCCTAGTAAAGAGGCTATATCTCCCGAAGCTCTCCAAAACAAAGAATGGAATGAATGATTTAGGGTTGAATAACCTTTTAAACTCGCCCTCAATTGTATTGCACAAATGTTTGAAATCCACGGCAAATGCCTTTAAGTGGCATTTTTATATGCTGACTATCTTAATATTATAATTATATATGTTTTTGACATAAAGTTATAATGTTAAGTAGTTTCTTTTCTAGTCTTTTTTTTTTAATGTATTCTCAAATTTTTATTGTAATTTAATACTTTTTAACTGGTGTATCTTATAAATCAATTAATAGGTATTAAACTCTCTTAAGGGAAGCATTAATGATGTAAATGGAGCAATAAGGATGTTTTAATTCCTTAAAGACTTCTTCTTGAAGCAATAATGTAAAATAGAGACATAAGGAGGGTTTTTAGGAGTCTTAGAGCGGATATAGGGATGTTGGGGATCTTTTAGGAAGGTTGGAAGACTCTTGGGTCGACTTTTGACTTTGTCATGACAGTTGAGGGGTCTTTATGGCCTTTTTGAGCCTTTTGAGGTCAGTTAAGGATGAGTCATAGGGTGCTTAATGACTTAGTAGAGCTTTTTTAGAGGTGGGTCTTCATTTCATGAGTTTTTAGGTCCTCTTTTTAAGGTTATTATCTGGCATCCGACCCAAGGATTGGGTTTGTACTTAGTGAGTTTTTGGCTCATTATTTTTCAGTTCTGATTATGCAGAGGCAGGCTCTTGTGACATTTTGTCCTTGGCAGTTTTATGCAGAGATTTGTAACTCTTTTGGAATATCAAATACAAGTGACAACAGCTGAGTTTATGTTATCTGAGTTTCTTTTAGAGCCTTCTCTTCTTTCTGCAATTCTATGTGTACTTTCAGGTGATTTGATAAAGATAACTAGTGAATTTTTATCATTCCATGTTGTTTTTGTCTCATCTAAACACCTAGTTGCAAAAAACTATGTTTGTTTGCAGGTTGTAGTTCATGTCTTAAGGTGTGAAACTGATAAGTGAGGCATTTGTTTTCCTCCTTATTCTGGTTCATTTTTCAGACTTTGTTACAAAATACTTATGCAAGCCTATATAGAAAGGAAATGTTTTATATTCATTAAGATAACATAATAATCCTTCGTAGTTACCTGTATTTGAACTTTCATATCATCTTTGGTGTATCACCTGGTTCTCTAGTTTAATTTTTAAGGTCTTAGGTTCTTTTCAATAACTTCTATCTCTTTTCCCATAAGTTCAAGTTAGTTTTGTGGAGTTATCAGTGATTATCTAGTAGGATCCGGCCTAGAATCTGGAGGTTTCATTTCTAGAGACGCATTTCCCACATGCAGAAATGAATCCCATGTTAGGCAGAGTTGTTAAACTTGTGTAGTTTAACAAGGTGCAAATTTTTAGCCTTAAAAATACACAAATATAGTTATTTTCCTCAAGAATGCTATTTTCCCAAAGGACCTTAATGATAATCAAAGGAGAAGTTTAAAATTGCAAGCCCAGAGATATGTGTTACTGCGAGGTGGTTTTTATTGGAAGGACAATGATGGGATCTTGCTATTGTGTTTAGACAAAGGACAGTCTGAGAAAATTTTGAAAGAAATGCACTTTGGAATGTGTGGAGGACACCATTCAGTTAGAGCAATTGCTCATAAGATCCTAAGAGCTGGGTATTATTGGCTTGCATTGTTCAAATATACCCATGCATTTGTTAGAAAGTGTGAACCATGTCAGAGGTTCTCAAACAAGTTGAAATTCTCAGGAGCATTAATGTTGAATCCTGTAGTGGCAGAAGCTCCTTTTTCTATGTGGGGCATTGATTTCATTGGGGAGTTTACTAAGAAGTCCAGTGGGGGACATAGTTGGATAATTGTAGCCATTGACTACTTCACCAAGTGGATTGAAGGAATTCCAACAAAGAAAGCTACAAGCTCAGTGGTTATTGATTTCTTGATGGATAATATTGTCACAAAGTTTGGTGTTCCTGTCAAGATAGTGATGGATAATGTAATGAGTTTCAGATCACAAGAATTCAAGGATTTCTATTTAGAAATGGGCATAATAATGTCATATACTCATCCCCATACCACCCACAAGCTAATGGGCAAGCAAAATCAAGCAATAAAAGTATTCTGCAGATCCTGAAGAAGACCTTAGAAAAGAATAAGAGAACTTGGCATTCAAAGCTTAAATTAGCTTTATGGGCAAATAGGATCACAGAAAAAAGAGCCACAAGCAGGTCTCCTTTTGAAATGGTTTATGGTATTAAATCAAGGCTGAACCTGTGAACAACTTGTTGCCAATTCACAAATTCATGCAAGAGGAAGATTTGGACATATCTGATCCTTTGGAAGATAGAGTGCTCCAGCTTGTTGAATTGGATGAAACAAGAAGAGAAGGTCAAAAGGAAAACATTAGACAACAACAGAAGATGAAGTATCTGTTTGATAAGAGGGCAACTATCAGGAAGTTCCAGCCTGAAGACTTGGTCTTTCAGTGGAATGCAAGAAGTGAGGATAAGGGCAAGCATAAGAAATTTGAATCATTATGGTTAGGTCCCTATATTATCCATCAGGCTCATGGGAAAGATTCTTATTTCCTAAAAAATATGGATGGTGAAGAATAGGAAATGTCAGTGCATGGACAATTCTTAAAAATTTTCTTCAATTAAAATGACTTATGTTCCATGCACAGTAGTCTCTTAGTGTCTAGGTATTCTTTATTTCAAGTCGTGTATTATTTTTCTGTAGTAGGTTAAGTTTTGATTGGTTTGCTACCCAGAGATTCTAGCTTCTTGCTATAAATTGGTGTTTAAGCATCCTCAGAGAGAGCCATTGTTGGTAGTATTTTCAAAGTTTTCAAGGTTGCATTTTAATTCTTTCTTCTTTGACATTTTTCCTAGTTTTTGTGCTAATTTTCTTGCAATCTTCCTGTCCTAGATGCTAAAATTGACCGTAATGCTGAAAAACTGTAAGTGCTAGGTCGAAAATGCTTCTAAAAGTCCAAAAACCCTACAGAAACCTAATCGAGTTCTATTTTGCCATTACTTTTTCAAATTACTTAAGTGAACCTTTAAGCATGTGCGCTTTATAATTACCGCTTAGTCACCCAGGCTCCGAAAGTTTTCAGCATATTCCTCTTAATCTGGTGATTCAAAAAATACCTCTGTCGCGCAATCTCTTTAACTATGGAGAATGTTCTTTTTCTTCATGAGACTCAGCAGATGTTTTTCAATCGCCAAGTCTCCAAATGTTCTATCTGAGATCTAGCGACTACAATGATGAATGTTTTGAAGGCAACTATAGTCTCTCAATCTCCAGATGCAAAAAGCCTTCAGGCGAGCGATCTCTTAATGGGGTAATGAAGTAATAAAGTATTCGGTGATTATGAGACCTCTCTTGTAGTCACCAAGTCTCCAAATAAAATATGGTAGTTATGTTCTTTTCAGTTGCCGAATCTCCCAGTTCTCAGACAGTTAATGTTAAAATCCAGCGACCCGACGACTGTAGTAGTCATGTATTCTCAGACTTCCGACAGTTATGTTATAAACACTCAGCGATCTGGTGACACGGCTATCTCCTGATCTCAAAATGTAGCAGTTAAGCTATAATATATTTAGCGACTCAACGATAACCATAAGATGAAGGAAGAATCAACGGTCAGCGTTATATCTCACAGTCTAACCGAAGTTAAGAAAGATACCTAGCGACTTGGCGAATAAAGGTTTCGTGTAGTCTCCGAATTTAACCAAGGTAAAGAGAAATATTAAGAGACTGTGTGATATCTTTAGTCACGTGGTCACCAAAGGGTAATGGGTTAAGATAAAGGTTTTCAAGGAGTAAATCTGAACCGTTGATATAGTTTCAATCAGGTGGTGGTCGCATTATCTCCCAATTGAACCCCGAGTTAAGAAAAGTTGCAGCGACTGTGAGAAGTGCTTTGTTGCCCAATCTCTGAATCAAACTTGGGTTAAGAAAATAATCCAGCAACTGGAAGGTAACCTTAGTCGCACGATCGCAAGATGACTAAAGGTTAAGTATTGACTGAGGTCAAAAATGAAAAAAGAATATGAATCCATTTGTTGGATTTGATGACGTGTTCATTCCTGATTGGTCGCAGAGTAAAATAAAGGATTAATAATCTCTCAGTGACTACGAGATAGACTATAGTCGCTAGATCTCCAGAAGAAATAAATCAAATATTTTTTCCTATAGTCGCTAGGTCTCCAGATAATTTCAGTCTCCAGGTCTCCAGAGGAAGTCAAAGTCATAATAAAAGTGTAGAGTTTAAGTGACTACCGTTGATTTTGTTCTTTATGAGTTTGGATTTGACAATTGTCTCTTAATCGCTAGATAAAAGTGATGTCATCCAAAAAATACCAAGACTAAGCGACTACCATCAGATTTAGATCCTGTGGTTGTCATGCAATCGCATGAAGAAATAAGGAATTAAACAAATATTCAGTGATAAAGAGTCTTCTCTTTAGTCGCTAGGTCTTCGGATAAGCAAGGTCGGGTAATCTCTAGAAAAGGTTTGACAAGTCAACAATTTCTAGCGATTAAGAGACTCGCTATGTAGTCGCTAAGTCTCTCAATAAAGAAGTAAGCACACAAGACTTAGAAAGGATTGTAGTCACCAGATCTTGGGATAAAATTGGTAAGTGAGAATTTTGCAGCGACTGGGAGATAGACTATAGTCACTAGATCTTGGAATGAGAAATTACAATTTCATAAGATCATTTGATCGCGAGATAAAATGATCAATGGCCAAATCTTTCAGCAACTATGATTATTGCCTATATTCGCCAGGTCTCTAGAAATTATTTCATGATGTAATGATTAAAGATTTCCCTTTAGTCGCCTAATCTCAGAAGAATGTGAAAAGAGCCAAGTCTTTCAGCGATTGTGATTGGCTTTGTAGTCGCTTTATCGCCAGAAATCAAATTTGATTACCTGTCATTATCTCATCTCATGGCTAGTGAATTGAAGTCATGGCATGCCAAGTAATGGTAGATTTGACATGAATTACAGAGTTTGAAGTCTCGAAGGGGAAATTGCATTTAATTCTCCAGAATAAATACAACTAATTGTCACTCATTCAAAAATTACCAAGTATTCCAGAGAGCTGGAGTTGAAAAGTACAAGAGTTTTTGAGTCTTCTAGCAATCAAAGAATTCACAGTTTCATAAATTTAAGAAGAATTCCAATTTGCAATCAGAATGAGTCAACCCTCAACCAGTGGGGCTTCCACTAGCAGGGGTTCCAAGGAGAAAGCAAAATAAAGCTGCTCAGACGAGTTTCTCACCTTGCTACCAAGATCATCACAGTATAAGAAGGTTAGTGACGAGTGCTTCATTGATAATTTAAGCAATTGTAGAGATGCAAGAATGCCTAAGGTTACTGGGATGCAATTGTTCAAATATTTTTATAAAAATGTTGATAGTCCAGTACCTGTATCAAACCCTTGGACCTCAGGGTTGGCCAAGTTAATTGTCCCAGACATCTTCATAGACGTTGACTTGTTGATTGTGTTAGAAAATAGTTATGACCCCCTGTCCAGAACAATAAGAAGGCATGATGGCTCGGCTTTAGTTACATTAGACAAAAATTCTTTCATGAGGGCTTTCGATATCAACATCCCCATGGCCACAAAAATCAATCTACAAGCCCATGCCAATAGGTATACTCAAGAATTTGTCCTTATGTCAAAGGAGATACAAAACCATGTTCCACGAGGCAACAGGAACTACATTGCACCAATGGCTGGGACAACCCCTTTCTTTTACAAAGACTTATACTTCTATGTGAAGTATATTGCTTATGGTTTGTGTAGAGTGCTAGGAGTAGACAGTGGGACAAAAAGGGTTACATCTAACATCCTTATGGTGGTTTTGGACTCACAAAAAATGCACACAAGAAAAGGATATGACTACATTGGGTATGTCATTGATAGAATGCATGAGGGATTGGAGGCAATAAGAAGGAGGGAAGATTCACCTAGGTTTTTGCACTTCTCACTTTTGATGCACCTCATTCTATTCTACAACTACAACATCATGAATGTACAGGACCTCAGGCCACAAATAATGTGGAAGGGAAGGAAAAATCTAGTATAATTTTGGATTAGGGCATGGAGTAACACTTCGCCAGAATGTGACTTTTGTGCTTTTCAGAATTGGATGGTGCAACCAATTCTAATCACCTTGGGAGTGAATCTTTGCAGACTACCAGTAAAGGCTCTACAACTAATAAGACCTTTTCAATTTATTGACAAATGGGCTAAAGGCCACAAATGGAGAGACTTTTACTTTGAAAAAACTTTTACTATGATAAGAATCTAGGGTGTCCCCAGCCACCCCATATTCTACCTTTCTTTGTTCCACCGAGAATTGCTTTTCTAAAAATTATTTGGCAGCTAATGCTAACTAACAAGGAGCATTTAGCCTCCCTTAGAAAGGGTACATTTACCCCTAGACACTTCTATGTATGCAACTTCACAATTGGGAAGAATGCATTTGCCAAGTTAAATGATTGGTTGAGCCAATTTAAGATGAATGTTGCAGCACCTAGGTATGTTGACATGGGGGGTTTCATTGTAATGGCTAGGAAATATTACACTCCTTCCATTCCTATAAATAACTAACATGAGGATTATCCTGAGGAAGATCTCATCAGGAACATCGTAGAGGATGAAGTAGACAAAAGAGCACAACAATTCAATGAGTTAATGTCATTGGAGAACAAGATGAAAAAGAAGGGATTGTCCTTTGGGGGTTTCTACCCTGCAGTGCCTTATCTAGAAAGGCTAGAATTGGTGATGGACAATTTCAATACATTGGTCAACTCAATTGAGGACCAAATAGATGACAAGGATAGGGAAAAAGAGAAGCACTCATAATCATATTATGACGATAGTGATGGAGGCTACCTGATGCAAGGGCAGGGTAGATACAAGCAGAATCAAGCAGAATTGAGTCCACTTGAATCCAAAAACAAGCCCTACTCAGAGTTACACAATGGAAGAAATATAATATCACATGAATACAATGAAATCACAATGGATATGAGACAATCAACTAGCAGCAACAACAGACAATTATATTATTTCTTTCAACATGCCCGGCTGTGAGGCCTTCCGAGTTTCGGCCTTATACAATGAGAATTATGAAATCAAAATTACAACTCGCATCCTATCTTTCTCTCCAATGATATATCTTGATAATTATCCTCCTTGGATCTCCTCTGATCCTCTCTTTCTGCCCTACTATATCAATCTAGACTCCTTATATAGCCAGCTAAGCCACGGGTCGGCCAGTCAGGCATTTAATTACAATATAGGTCCAGTTTGGAAGATTTAAACCAAAACTAATGCTAGAATGAATATAAATTGATGCACCTTTGGATTTAGGTCCTTACATGACCCAAGAACATGCCTTTAAGTGTGCAAGGTCCCATTTGATCACACGGAACATCACAAGAAGAAACACCACATGTTTCACCTGAAAACTGGCAGAAAATAGGTCCCGGGAAAAATGGGCATAAATTTTTACTCATAATGAATTGGGGCTTGCGCTCTTGGGAAATGATAGTAATTTAGGTCCTCTAATATTATTTAAGATAAAAAGGGCTGATTCCTTATGGATCAAGGTCTCCAACATGAACAATCAGCACCAAAACTGCAGGAACGGTTCAGACCGAAAACAAGCAGAAAATAGGTCCAGTGCCAAAATGGCCATAACTTTTGACTCATAATGAATTAGGAGCTGAGCCTTTGGTAAATGATATTAAATTAGGTCCTCAGCATCATTTAAGCTTCATACACCATGAAACCAAAAAATACAACAATTACAAAGAAAATAACAGCAAATAGGTACAAAAATCAGGAAATCTTTTTGGTTGATGCAAGATTGCTCCAAGACCCAAGATGTTCCTGCGTCACTACCCAATATACATCCCTCCTACTATGGAACAAGAATCTCCTATTAGGAAAGAAGGAGAGGAAAATATCATAATGGATTTTACAGAGCTCCCTATCTCTCAAGATACTAATGAGCCTCCTTGTAAGAGGTAGAAATTGCAAATAGGAGAGTCTTCACAAGCAAGGGTCCTTGAGAAGAAAGGAGACAAAATAAAGGCTCTCTTTCCAAGTGATAGAGCCCATGATCACAAAATCAGGTAGAGGATTAGAGAAGACAAGAGAAAATAGAATAATTTGAGTTTCCCTTGGCCTTAGGTAGAGATGAGAGAATGTTGGAACAAGAGGCTTTCTTGAAAGATGACAATTTAATCAAATCAAATGAATTCAAGCAATTCCTGTTATGGCACAAGCAACAATAGGTTGCAAAAATTGTGTAGATCATAGAGGAAGGCCAAGTCCCTAATGAGGCCCTCCAAGCTTTGAAGGATTATGATCCTGAGTCAAAAACCATTACTCCCGAAGAAGCTAGGAAATTGGTAAAAGCTAGTAATATGTTGTTTGTACCTAGGTGGGATTTGTCCTCAGCTTTCATCATTGACCAAATAAGAAAGAAGGAGAATGTAAATTTAACTTCAAAGACACAAGTGGGGGATTTGATAAGACGGTTTGGATATAGCCCTAAAAATCAGGCACTAGTTATGTGGAGCCTCTATCCAAAGGATTAGAATCCTTCCCTATTAAACATCCAAGAAAAGATGGATGGTGACAAGATTGTTTGGTCAATCCACAAAACTGGAGATCTTGAGATTTCACAAGTGCTAACTCATTTTGTTAAGTTAAATGAGGACAAAACCAAGAAACTATCAGAAAGGCACCAAAAACTTTTTAAGGATTATAGTGCATTGGTGAGGGATAGAGAGATACGAATAATAAAAGAGAAAGAATTAGAGAAATGTGTGGATGATTTGCAACAACAGATCCTCAACATGCCTACAGTTATCCCTACACCACTAGAATAATGACTTTAGATAGAAACTCAAGGTGGGGATGAGGAAGAAGCTGCAGCAACAAAAGAGAAAGTGAACATAGAAAAAATTGAGGCTATTTTGCAATCCTGGTTGAAAATCTTGTAACATAGGATAGAATTTTTGAAAGACAAGGCAGAGGCAGTTTATACTGCATATAATAAATTACCTAGCTTGCAAAGTGAGGTGAATAATTTTGTTTCTATTTTAAGTACTTTTCATTCAACTTGGTTAATAAGGGAATCATTGTTTGAAAGACTAGCAGCAGTGCAGTCTCTAAGGAATGACATTCCAGAGTTAGTTTTGCAAGTGGAAGTTGAAATTGCAAAGATTGGTGTTGCTTCATCTTTCTTTAAGGGTAAGGCCAATCAAATTGAGGCAAAGATGGCAATGTTTGGACCTGGTTTCAATAGGTTCATTCCTCAAATCAAAATAGAGGAAGGGGAAGTAAAGAATTTGGATACATGGAGGTCAGATTTTGATCTCTTACTGCCTAAGAAGGAGGCTTTCCTTAAAGATAGCAATGAGGTTGATTTAGATCACTTCAACACAGTTCTTGATGAAGCTTTCAAGGCAGAGATGGACTTCAGCAAGTTCATCACGGATATAAAGCAGATTGCTGATGCAAGATAGGAGAGACAGAAGAAACAACTGCAGAGCATTCAGTAGTTCCCATGGCCCATAGAGGAATAGGTTACTACATGGGACAATATGACAAATCCCAAGAGGAGTAAGCCTGCAACAGATGACCTTGATGATTTTGAAGATGAATGAGCTCTAGCAATGCACCTGACCTATGAGCACAGGGAGAACAACTAATCATACAGAGGATGATGTAAGTTAGCCGGTTGGCGGTCATCATTCACACAACAAACTTTAGCAGTTTCATCTGAATACCTGCAGACAAAGGTGCAGCTCAAATGGACATTCAACATAAGAAGGAACAACTTTTGGTGCTAATTTCTCTCTTTTATGTTAAAAGATTTAACTCTTTTGCATTTTAGTGCAAGTCACTGTCAGAGCCACTCGTAGCTTATTGCATCCTTTTCTCAAGGATCCCAAGGTGGTCGCTCTATATATAGTTATTTTTGACTCACACCAAAGGGTGGTGAAATAATTATTGTCATAGGAGCTTATAGACTTAGTTTTTGATTCTCTGGAATCCAATTGTTTCTGAATGTATTAACACAGGAAGTTTATTAATAAAATATACTAAATTTCCATGTATATCTTTTATTGTCTTCATGTATGATTTTGATTTCTCTGTGTGTTTAAATTTGCAAGGCATTTTAGATACATCTTTCTACAAGGTAGATAGTGGGGTTGAAACTTGAGTTCATTTCAAGGGAGGGATAAATCTTGAGTGAGGTCTCTGAGATTTTAGTCTTAATATATGAATTAGATGATATGATTTATGCATAAGAGGGTAATTTGTAAGGCATTTTATCTGGGGTTTGGGTGTGTTTGACTTGAGAGATTTTTTGTAGATGTGCATTTATTGACTCTAATGCCTTAGGATTTGGCACTGGTCTATGCTTATTTTGCAGTTATTTTCATCATCAATCAAATTAAAATGATTTACTTTAAGTTGTATGAGTTATATGACTAGATCTGTATCAAGTATGCAGGTCATAATTGTGATGTTTAAATAATTCAATCTAAAGAGGTAATACCCACCTAAATCTTTAAGCTCAAAGAGAATAAGGATTGTAAATCCTTAATACCTTAGTGTTGATTATTGCTGATGTATCTATTGGGACTACTAGAGTTATAAATCAGAGGTTTTCTGATTAAGTTTTGATCATCTACAATTTTGAGCACTAACACCATGGAAGAAGGGGTAGGATTAGGTTTTCGATGTAGGATTGACACCTGCCTATGCACAATGGTGGGTTATTCATCAACCTATCAAATTGATAGTGCTGGGTGCAGTGCTTATAGATGAGTAACCACCTGTGGGAGGGGATGGGGATGGTACAAATAGAGATGATGGTGGAGACAGAGGAGGAGAGGGGGATGGAGGAGGAGGAGGAGGACCTAAAGGTTAGTGGAGGGTGGCAGCACCATGACGTCAGGGAGTAGTGTGGGGACCGGTAAATAGAGCCCCTCTAGTAATGCCATAGAGACAAGTATAGGGGCCATAGCCAACCCCAGCACAGGGACAGGGACCACCACCAACCCTAGCATATGTGCAGAGACCACCTCCATGATATATTTCCCAGGAGGTACATAATATTGTGGTCACTGAGCAAGATACCCTGTAGACAGGGGTAGGCAGGGTACATGGACTTCTAGCTATGACCCAGGCATTAGAGCTCAGTTGACAGATGGAGGTAGTGAGAGTACAGGGGATTCTAGCTACAACCCAGGTATAGAGATAAATCTGTAGTGAGAGTATAGATTTATCTTCTACATATTCAAAATAGATGACATAATTAAATGATAAGATAAAGACTCTTGTCACCGAGAATGATAGAATGAAAGGAAGGATAAATGAGTTGATGAATCAGTTCGTTCCTAAGCTTGATATTCTGATAAGAGGAATCAAGGAAGCCACAATAGCCTATGAATTAATAAATGCACTTGATGCAGGTGAAGTAGAAAATTTGGCTTATGCAGTGTGTGGATAAATTCAGATTTCTAAGAGTCAAAAGAAGAATTAGGATATAAACTTTGCATCTCTAAAGAGAAATTTTTGTGATATTTTCAAACTATGTAAGTATGCTTCGCATTTCTCTGTATATAGGAAGATGTTATAGGATTTTGGTAGTTTAATTTTGGACTTGATCCATACCATTTCCATTGATGTCAAAGGGAGAGAGATAAGGTGAGAAAAATGAGTCTATTAACTCAAGGGGAGTACATATTTTTGGTTAGGAGAACAGTTTTGGAGTTTGGCATTTTTTGTTTGAAACACTTTGTCATTTTTCTATACGTATTTCCATCAATGCCAAAGGGGGAAATTATTGGGAAATAGACATTGATAGATATTGATTTTATGTTGTCATTGATGGTAACTATATCTATTTTGTATGGTCTGCCAATATATTTTGTGTATACCGAAGGGTTAGAAGATAATTGGATAAGTATGGTCAAGAAGGCAATAGTATACATGTTCAAAAATATAATCAATGTGAGTATGTTCAGTTGAATTATGAGTAGCGAATGTAACAAAGGATTGTATAGAGTTTATTTTATGATATACCATGATTGCGGAAGCTAATGTGATATTTCAGATATGTTTTGATGATCTAAGAATTGGGTTGGTAGAGGAATATGAGAGACAAAGTTAAACAATAGATGGATCGATGATCTAATCAGCTTGATTATATATTTGGGTTAAGAGGACATGCTACTCATTATGTACATCTCATTATAGGTTATCATGATGATTTGATCGGTGTTTTTCTTGAGGACATACACATTACCTATCTTTCTTTTAGAGTAGACAATGGACCTATTATATTTTGGTAATAGGTATATAAGATTGAGTTTGTGTATTGATTATGAGGATGATATTGATGCAATGGTTAGATATTATTGTGCTAAGATCAAAAATTAGATTGATGTACTTACATGGAACTGCTCAGGCATATGAGATCTAATTTCAATTCATCATTTTGGATTCTAGTCCAAACACTTTTGTAATTATAAGGGTTATAGCTCTATCTTTTGTATTGAGCAATGAGCTCCAGTCGTGTGCCTAATTATATAAGGATTCCCTATTTTACTATTTCACCTAACAAGGTTATCTATATTTTGCAAAGATATTTGTGGGTACCATCCCCACCGTGGTTTTTCCCTTAACTGAGTTTCTACACAAAATTATGGCGTCATGAATCTGTGAATGTGTTCTTTATTATGTTCTTGTTTACTTTTCATTGCAATTGGATTATGGTTATATGCAATCTGATAATTAAGGTTAGAAAGAACTGAACACTGATTCAGCCCCCCCTCCCCCCTGCCCCCTCAGTGTTCCTCAATTCCAACGTGTTTTAGGAATTAGGTTGGTGCTATCTCTAAGGAAATTAATGTGAATAGAAGATATTTCAGAATAGAGCCAATTCAGATATATAATATACATTATTTTGATTGATCTGTCTGAGAGTATTTTCTGTTAATAGCAATCATGATTGGGTAAAAGCACAAAGTTGTGTCACATTTCAGGCTAACTTATCAACACAACTGAATTTGAGTATTTCTAACTAATTTTATTTTTCAAACATATGGTCTAGCTAGATTCATTAGACAAGTGGTTCAACTTTTCCAATTGGAAATATCTTTTAAATGCTTGTTTTATACAAATTTAGGTCCAATTACCAAAGAAATAAAATTATTTCAGAAAAGTGATGTTTCAATAACTCCTACTCTCTTTAATTATCTTTAAAAAAATATATAGAATACCCTTTTGTAGAGCTCAGAGTCAAGAATATTTTCATATAAGTTTTATAGTATTTCGATTAGATCTAATATATTATAATTTCAAAATACCCCAAGTAGGTATTTTAACTTTTGAGAAGTTGCTGCTTCGAATAAAGAAAAAAATAGTAAATCATATTAGAAAAATTTAAAATTTATATTTAACACTAGAGGAGAGAGTCCTTTTTAAGAATACGTAAATTTTTTTTTGAATAGGGTAGGTTTGATAGGGGACATTTGACAGGAGATGAAAATTGTCAATTTTGGATAAGTTTGACTTTGAGTAGTTATATTGGAGAAAATATACATCAAAAACCAATATTTATTCTTTTTTGCACTAGATATACATGTGTCATCTATAACATATTTTGAAATCAGAGAAAAAAAGATTATTTGTATATACTTGTTTGGCGGCAACAAGAACCCGGATTTTTAGCATTTTTCAACAATTGAAAAATGGACTTCAAAAATTAAAAAACTGTGTCAATTCTTGTTTAATTTAAAAAAAAACAATTATAGGCATAAACATTATCTAGTTTTACATATTTCATTAGTTTACATCATCTTCAAACTCTAAACATAAATACCACATTTATGTTGTTAAAGTTGAACAGTTTGTATATGTTGTTGACCTTTTCCTTTATAAAAGTGTGACACGGGTTTGTACTTTTACTCAATTAGTAAAGTGCAAAGATGCTTTAATAGTTGCTAAGGTTAACTGTTAGAATTGGTAATCTTTCCTTGATTGTTTTATTTAATTTGAGGATAAACCAAGGTATCCTCTTTTAGTTATTTTAGGATATTCCTAGAGGAATCTCTACATGTAATTTTGTCCTCTAGTCCAAGTGGGAGGACAACTCATATTTTTTTAATTCCTTTAATAAGGAAAATAGTTTATTCCTCTTTATGAGGATGCTCACACTTGGCACACACTTAGTATGAATGTGACATTCATTCACATAGGAGTTACATGCAAACTCCTTCACTCATTTCTACTTAAGAGATGCTTCTCCATACACTTGATATAATTTTCTCACATTTCCTACACACAATTTTCTCTCCTCATAGTAGTTCTATCATTATTGTATTGATTTTCTTGCTCATATTCTATCTCTATCTCTTTAGGCTTTTCATGCCTCATTCATAATACACAAAGGGGTTTTTCTTTGCTTTTCCCCTTACAAAAATCTCTTGGCTCTTGTTAGATTATTGGTGTTTTCTCTTGTTTTGGTGATTGATCTTGCAACTCTCTCATATTTGGTTTATGGTAAACTCCTTCTTGCACTCACTTTCTTGGATTATCTTCTTGATCTTGTTTCCATTCTTTTATTACTTCTAACATAGTATTAGAGCTACTAATCCTTGTTTAAGTGTTTGTAGGAAGGTGCCATCCGAAGGAGAAAGCTCTTTTTGTTGATCTAATATTTGTTGCATGTAGCTCTTTCTTGTTCTTTTGTCATTTTAGTTTTTTAGTTACTAACCCTCTTTTGAAGGCTTGTCACCATAGAGTAGATTTGTTAAATTTTTTTTAGGTTTGGACAATTCTCTGTCAAACCCAACTTAGTTTCTAATCCTCTTTTAATGTAAATAAGACCTAATATCTTTTACCAGTAGAACCCTAGGTGGTATTGAATAAAATGTGCCCTTGTTGTCGTTTATGCAGCAACTTTCAGATGAAGTTTGTAGTTAGGCTCTACGTATGTCGTGGTCTTGATCAATATCACCTTCTTCCCTTTCTTTGCCTTGGATTGAGCGGATCGTGAAGTCAATGTCATCGTAAATAGATTTTTAGGGATTTGAAAATCTTTGTGCAAGATACTCAGTTTCATCTTAGACTTTTTGAATTATTTCCAGATGCTTTGTGAAAAAATCAAATCTTCTTTAAATCTTGGGAAAAAATTGCTCAATGTTCGCTCTATTTCACTCTAGTTCGCTCTCGAATGCAATGTGATAAAATGAGCTCATCTGCCATGTATTTATACACAAAAACCTTGTTCGACTTACGTGTGGTGCATTAAGTTATTTTCCAGCTACTACACGGTTAATAATAAAATCACTCGGTTAACTTGATAGATACTTCAGCTCAGTGAACACTATCAATACTTGGTTGACTGTGCAACTCAGTTGTCTCTAACACTTTCACTGACTGGAAATTTCTTACTCAATCCAGCTTAACCGACTATGCTCATTTGGATTAAATACTATACAACACCCTAGTGCATCTTAATTCATGATGATTTGGTATTCATGCAATAGATATAAGGAAATTGTGTATGATATAACCGATTAAAATTTAGTTCCCATACTTACTTGATTAACTTAGGTGGACATGGTGAGATCACCTAATCCAAAGGATGAGGTGTCACCAACTGTTGTGCTTGTTCCTCCATTGTCATTTGTTGCTCTTCTCCACATTTGGTTCCTTATCCTCATGATTCCTTCAATGGTATTCTCATTTTCATCAACACTCGGTTCTGGTGCTCAGTCTTTGTAGTCTCTTCTTAGATTATCAACCTTATAACAGTGCATACATGCCATTCCAAAATTTGTCCAGTTTCAAGATCTTCCTCTCTAATGCATTCTCATACAATTTTTAGTAATATGACCATATCTACCACATGTTGTACAACTATCCCAAGTGTAAGCATTACCATGTCTTCTTGATTGATATATGTTGTTTTGTCCTTTAGGTTTCCAGACTCATTTCATTTTTGTTCTACATTCCTGTGATATATGTCCATTTTTGTTGCAAGTGTGACAATGCTTTTCCATATAGTATCTCTGGTGCAGGAGCACCTTAGGGTCTTGTCTAGATCCTAGTTCATTTTGGCTTGTAGGTGGTTATAGCCAACAACCAAGGTAATAAGGATTGTTAATAAAGTCCCAAGTGAGGTGTTTTGTGTGTCTTTAGTTAGGTGTTATTTGAGTCTTGAAAGTGATCAAGTTTACATAGGTCTAGAGTAAAGTCCTAGAAGAGTCAACTTGAGTCAAAGTGTGGTTATGACTCCAAGATGGAGTAGCATTGATATTTTGATGCTTTTTGATGATTTTAAGATTTTAAAGGACCATTGGAATGAGTTAGAGTCGAGCTATGCTAGGTAGGTGTGTGGAAAGACAAGTTTTCAAAAAGTTGTCAAAAAGATGTAAAGTTGCTCATGACAACTTTGTAACTTTGCAAAGTTATCATGACAACATTTCCTAAAAACTAGGAAAAGGCTCTAATGATGTCCTAAGCTGGACCTAAGGGTCAAAAAATGTGGGAAGTGGATATTTAAGGTCAGATAAACCCTAATCTAATAGGAGAAGAAAGTATTAATTGTACAGACTGTGTTCTAAAACCTACACGATTTGACTGTGTTTTTGTGCAACAGAGCCTTCATCCAGTCATTGATGGATTGAATGGATTAAAATAATGCATTGAGGAATTACTTTTTTTTATTTAATTTCTTCGTGTGGTATTAGTTTGGGTCTTTAACATGAGTGGTGAACTTCTTTTAAATTCTTTGTGTTTCACTGGTTCACTGCCTATTTCAGTGCCAGTCTTGTAAATAATGCTCCCTACTTGACTTCCCATGATTAAAATTCCATGGCCTCTTGGAATAAAGTAGGGGCATCTATATATATTGTAAATATTCTTTTTGGATTCATTTCATGCAAGGAAACTAATTTTAGTATCAAGCCCTAGGTGAGTGCAGTGGCATTCTGGCTAGTACGTGGTTTGTACAGAATAGTAGCAAGAGAGCTTGCTAAATGGATTGGAAGGAACCAATAAATGGTGGAAGCATGTAGAGGGATGTTTACTTTTTGAGTATATGCAAGGATAAGAGTAGTGGAGTTGTGTGAAGAAACCATTGGAAGCATAGCAAACAGATTGGTGTGCATGCTCCTAAAACCCTTGAAAATAGGGGATTGGTAGGAAGCCAGTATATGGACAGCTTTAGGACTTAATACCCAAGAAATAATTGATTCTTGATTGATGTTAGGAATAATCCATAGTTGATTCAAGGTGTTGTTCAGGAAATTTGGGAGAAATTCAAGAAACCTAGTTTCGAGGAGGCCTAATTGACCAAAAAGGCTACAAGGCCTCAAAACAAGAAACTATGCACTCGACTAGAAACCTTTGAAAGAATTCATCCAAGTGGAATAAAATCAAGTGAAAGTGTCCTAGGAATGGTTAGATAACCCAACCTTATTGCCAAGAGTGGATTGGAAGAAATTTGGTTAAATGGAGCTTAAGGATGCTCTAAAAGATTGAGTAGGAAAGAAGAGTAATTTGAAATTGGTGGAGAGTTCTAGGGGAAGTAGGGGATCATAGATTTGACCTCTGGATAGGGTAGAGAAATATACCCTAAGAAGACCAAAGATAGGGTCTTAGGAAGGTAAATAGTTATTTTGTGAGTAGAGCTCCCCATCAAAGTGGTATCAGAGCTGTAAAAAGGCTTGGGAATTGAGAAGTGTATGTCAGAAAGAAGTGAATCCATTGGAGATAACAGCATGGTGACCAATGCATAATTGGAAAGAGAAGTGGTTGAACAAAAAGAAAGAAATAGGATCCTAGAGGAGACTATAGAAGCTATAAAGGATAAGTGTGATGAAGTGGTAGAGACATCTCATAAGATGAAAGAAAAATTTTCATTTGAGGATGATAAGGGTAAAGTTGTGGATGAAGAGAATTACATCCCTGAACCAGATTTACCAATACAAGAAGAACCCTTCCTTAAAGAAATTAAGGCCTTAGGAGGCAAGGCACTTGAAGGTATACCCATGTTCACTAGTAATATGGATTATGAATTAGTTATGGAATGGATTGAGGGGATGGAGAATCATTTTGAGTATGAAGGCATCTCAGAGGCACAAAGAGTGAAGGTTTCTAAGTCAAGACTTAGAGGACCAGCCCTGAAATGGTGGAAGTTCCTTCAAGAAGAGAGGGAAAAAGAGGGGAAAAGACCAATAGCCAATTGGAGGGCTATGGTAGTTGAGATAAAAGACAATTACTTACCAGAAGACCATGAGATTCAAATGCATAAGAAGAGACAAAGTCTCAGATAGAAAGAGATGGATGTGGCCTCTTACACAAAGGAGTTTCAAAAGATTTTCCTAAGAACCAAGAGGAATAAAGCATCTGAGTGGCTAGGTATTTTGGTGGCCTAAGATGGAGCATCCAAGAGGAGATCATTTTTTGGACTCCCACTATTGTCCATAAGTTTTTTCAATTGGCACTAAAAGTGGAGGAAAGAAATAAAAAGAAGCAAGACACTACTTCTAGGAGTAAGGGCAGAGGAAGAGACTCAAGAGGTGGACATAGAGGGGGGTCTAGTGGCAGGAGCAGTGAATTCAAGAATCAAGGGGAAGCCAAACTCATTGAGAAGACCAATGAATCAAGCAGTAGGGGAAGCTATGGTAGAGGTAGAGTTTCCTATGGTGCTGGCAGAGGTAGATCAAGTGGATTTGGGAGGATTTCTCATTTTTCTTCTATGAAGTATTATAATTGTGGGCAATTGGGACACCCTGCATATAGGTTCCCTAATAAACCAACATCTTCACAAGGTGAGAAAAATATTGTATTTACACAAGAGTATTGTACTAAGCAATCAGAGGTGAGGTTAGACTCAGAGAAAGGAGAGAGTCTCATGTTGAGAAGGATCTTGATCAAAGCACCCACAAAGGATGAACACAAACAAAGAAGGGCTCTTTTTAGGGTCAAATGTAAGATCCTTGGCAAAGTATGTAGAGTGATAATAGACTTAGGGTCTACTGATAATGTAATCTCAGAGGAAGCAGTACAAAAACTAAAGTTGACTAAAATACCTCATGCATGCCCTTACAAAGTGACTTGGTTGAATAAGGGGCAGAATATTTCGGTAAATGAACAAGTGTGGGTTGAGTTTACTATTAGCAAGTATCAAGACAAGATACTATGTGATGTGTTACCAATGTATGCATGCCATCTATTTCTTGGTAGGCCATGGAAATATGATAGGGAGGCAGTACACCATGGCAAGGAAAACAAGTACTCATTCAAGAAGAATGGAGTAACTTTCAAAATTCAGTCTTTGATAGAGGAAGACATAGTGGAGAAGGAAGAATCCAATGCACTTTTGATGAGTGGGAAAGAGTTCCTACAAGAAATGAAAGGAGGAGAAGAAGTTGGCTATGCCATTATGTCGAAGCCAAAGGAGGAGGAGTCATCTAAATAGTCACTTATGCCAACAAAAGTAAAGCAACTGTTAGACTAGTTCAAGGACATAATTAGTGAAGGTACACTAGCTACATTAACACCAAAGAGGACAATCAATAATCAGGTTGAATGGGGAATCATTTCCTAAAAAGGCTACCTACAAGATGACACCAGAACAAAACAAGGAGATAGCCAGGCAGGTTCAAGAACTTTTGGATCAAGGCTTGATAAGGAAGAGCATAAGCCCTTGTGTTGTAAAAATGGTTCGAGCACCCAAGAAGGGAGGCACATAGAGGATGTGCACTGACTCAAGAGCAATCAACTGGATCACCATCAGGTATAGGTTCCCAATCCCTAGGATAGAAGATCTGATGGACTATTTAGGGGGTGCTAAGTTCTACTCCAAGATAGACCTAAAGAGTGGGTACTATCAAATTAGGATGAAAGAGGGGGATGAGTGGAAATTTTCCTTCAAAACCACAGAGGTTCTTTATGAGTGGCCAGTAATTCCATTTGGCCTAAAAAATGCACCTAGTACCTTCATGAGGGTTATGAATGAGCTCTTAAAGGATTATGTAGGAGTATTTATAGTGGTACATCTAGAGGACATATTAGTCTTTAGTAAGACAAAGGAAGACCACATGGCACACCTAGAACTTGTATTGAAGAAACTTCAAGAGGAGAAGCTCACCATAAACCTTGAAAAGAGTGAGTTTATGAAACAAGAATTAGTCTACCTAGGATTTGTAGCGTTCCAAGGTAACTTGAAGATGGATAAGAGTAAGTTTGAAGCCATTCTTAGTTGGCCTACCCCTAAGACAAGCACTGAAGTTAGAAGCTTCCATGGGTTATCCCTATTCTATAGGAATTTTATTAGAAGGTTTAGTGAAATGTGTACACTATCCTTGACACCATCAAAGGAGGGCTCAAGAAAAAGTTTGTATGGACCAAAGAATCCAATGAGGGGTTTGAGAAGTTGAATAAGGAAGTAGCTACCCAGCCAATATTGGTTTTACCAAGTTTTGACAAACCATTCATAGTGGAATGTGATGCCAACAATATAGTAGTGGGAGCAGTTCTAAGCCAAGAAGGTAGGCCAATGGCATTCCTTAGTGAGAGGCTAAATGAGGAAAAGTCTAGGTACTCATCCTATGACTTAGAGCTATATGATTTAGTACAAACCCTTAAGAAGTGGAGGAACTACCTATTGCCTAAGGATTTTGTGGTTTTCACTGATAACCAAGCATTAACTTACATCAATACTCAAGAGAAGCTTAGTTTAAGGCATATCAAGTGGATGGAGTTCCTACAATCATATACCTTTACAATCAAGCACAAAAAGGGGGTAAACAATAAGGTTGCATATACCCTTAGTAGGAGACTTCTTACTATCCAAGACATATAGTTACAAAGCTTTGGATTTGAAGAGTTCAAAGACCTCTATAAAGGAGATCCAAACTTCTCAGAGATCCACAAGGTATGCACTAAATTTGATAATCATTTTCATAGTGACTATGCTATCAATACTTTGTAAAATGGCCTACTATTTAAGGGCAAGAAGCTATGTGTTCCAAGAGGTTCCATGAGGGAGAACCTCATCCAGGAGAAGCACAATTGTAGCTTTAGTGGACACTTTGGGTTGAACAAGACACTAGACTTAGTGGAGAGATTTTATTGGTAACCTAAAATGCAAAAGGGTGTAATAAGGTATGTTGAACACTGTGGAGTGTGTCAAAAGAAAAGGGGGAAATCATCAAATGTAGGTCTTTACCAACCATTTACCATCCCAAATAGACCTTGGGAGTGCATAAGTATGGATTTCATAGTAGGGCTACCTAGGATACCAACTAGTCTAGACAGTTTGTTTATGGTAGTGGACAGATTTAGCAAGATGATTCATTTCATTCCATGCAAAATAGAACATGATGTCAATCACATTGCCCACCTTTTCTTCAAGGAGATAGTAAGGATACATGGGTTGCCAATAAGCATAGTTGCAAATAGAGATGTGAAGTTCATGGGACACTTCTGGAAGACCCTTTGGAGGAAGCTAGGAACCAACCTATCTCATAGCTCTGCCTATCATCCTCAAATAGATGGATAGATAGAGGTCATTAATAGGTGATGAAGGGTGCTCCCCTTAATACCACAAACACATAATAGAAATAGAGAAACAACAACAATATGCAAGAACAGAAAATGGGCTTCTTATTATCTCCACAAATGTGGAATTACAAACTTTCAAAATTACAATATGCAAAGCCACATGGGCATTCCCTTACAATATTTTGTCGGAAAAAGCCTTGAATCAATACCAAGATATACTACCTAGAACTACCCAGAACTGTCCCGAACTACCTAAAAAAACACTACAGCCTTCCTTATATAGGCAATTTTCCACTGCCTGGGAAGGTTCCAGAATTTTAGCCAACAAGGCCAACCAAACTTAGAGTTATTTTATTTTACAATTTATTACATCAAAGTCGGCTCAAAATAAATTTTGAAACCCAAACAGAAATTTTGAAGGAAATTCATTTTCTGCCATTTCAAGTGACCCAACTTCCGAAGACCATAAGTCATCGCTAGTTGACCTGATTGACTATTATAATCCCATTTTGGAAAGGCCATAAAGTGCAATACAAGCTTGACTCATGCAAGTGCCTGTCACCCAAATTTTTGACCTCATTTGGGGCCTCTAAAGCCTTCAAAACTAAGTTCAAAGTTTTTGTACCATGTTGCCAATACCAAAAATCTTCAATATCTACAAAGCTAGACTTGATCTATCAATGAAACTTTACTGGCAGGCTAATATGACCAAAATGAACCCCCAGGGAAGAAATCAAAACATTCTGAGATTGAATGACCAACTTACTAAAAACAACAAGTTTCCATAAATAGAAGCTCTGCACAAGATAGCCCTCATTGAATACAAAAACAAAAATATTTTTGGGTGATGCAAGATTTCTCTTACAACCAGGATGCTCCTGCATCAATAGGGTACTTGGTAACTTGTTGAGATGTTTGACCAAGGAGTGTGGACAAGGTTGGGAGCAAGTTATTTTACAGGTAGATTTTACCTATAATGATAGCACAAATAGGACTACCGGTAAGATTCCATTTGAGATTGTATATGGGTTACATCCAAGGGGTGTTCTTGAGTTAAGAGACTTAAAAGGATATGAAGGAATTAGTGGTCATGATGATGATTTTTCCTAGTCAATGAGGGAATTTCATGAACAAGTTAGGAAGACACTAATGGACGCCAATCAGAAGTTGAAAGTTAAGAGAGATGAAGGGAGAAGAGACCTACAATTTGAGGTAGGAAATATAGTAATGGTATACTTGAACAAGGCTAGGCTACAGAAGGGTATGCCAAGTAAATTTTAGATGAAAAGGATTGGGCCATGAAAGGTGTTTGGGAAATATGGTCCAAATGCTTACAAGGTGGACCTACCCCAGGAGATTTATATTTCTCCTATTTTCAATGTGAAAGATTTGGTGAAGTGTAAAGAGCTAGAGATGGATGAAGTATAGTACAATACTGAGGTAAGTAAGGATGTAGAAGAACTCAAGACTACTTATCAAATCAAGCCACAAGTGGAAAAGATTTTGGATTCAAGGGTGAAGAAGAAGACTAGACAAAAGATTTACATGGAGAACTTAGTGAAATGGAGACATCAACCAGAATCAGAGGCTACTTGGATAGCTGAGAGTGACTTCAATAAGCATGGCATTAGTAAAGAGTTCTTAACACCATAGGTTCCCTAACTTGTTTGCTGCAAGGGGAGAATGGTGCAGGAGCACCTTAGGGTCTTGTCTAGATCCTAGTTCATTTTAGCTTGTAGGTGGTTCTATCCAACCACCAAGGTAATAAGGAATTTTAATAAAGTCCCAAGTGAGGTGTGTTTTGTGTCTTTAGTTAGGTGTTATTTGAGTCTTGAAAGTGGTCTAGTTTACATAGGTCTAGAGTAAAGTCCTAGAAGAGTCAACTTGAGTCAAAGTATGGTTATGACTCCAAGATGGAGTAGCATTGATATTTTGATTATTTTTTATGATTTTAAGAGTTTAAAGGATAATTGGAATGAGTTAGATTCTATCTATTCTAGGTAGGTGTGTGGAAAGACAAGTTTTCAAAGAGTTGTCAAAAATATGTAAAGTTGCTCATGACAACTTTGCAAAGTTGTCATGACAACATTTCCTAAAAACTAGGAAAAGGCTCTAATGATGTTCTAAGCCGGACCTAAGGGTCCAAACATGTGGGAATTGGATATTTAAGGTTAGATAAACCCTAAACTAATAGGAGAAGAAAGTATTGTACAGACTGTGTTCTATAACCTACACAATTTGACTGTGTTTTTGTGCAACAGAGCCTTCATCTAGTCATTGATGGATTGAATGGATTAAACTAATGAATTAAGGACTTACTTTTTTTTATCTAATTTATTTTTGTGGTATTATTTTGGGTCTTTAACATGACTGGTGAACTTCTTGTAAATTCTTTGTGTTTCACTAGTTCACTACCTATTTCAGTGCCAGTCTTGTAAATAATGCTCCCTACTTGACTTCCCGTAGTTAAACTTACATGGAATCTTGGAATCAAGTAGGGGAATCTATATATATTGTAAATATTCTTTTTGGATTCATTTCATGCAAGGAAACTAATTTTACTATCAAGCCCTAGGTGAGTGTAGTGGCATTCTGGCTAGTGGTTTGTGTAGAACAGTAGCAAGAGAGCTTGCTAAATGGATTGGAAGGAACCAATAAATGGTGGGAGAATGTATATGTATGTGTCCTTGTTGATTATATTCAAGGAGAAGAGTAGTGGAGTTGTGTGAAGCAACCATTGGAAGCATAGAAAATAGACTGGTGTGCATGCTCCTAAAACCCTTGAAAATAGGGGATTGGTAGGAGGCTAGTGTACAGACAACTTCAGGACTTAAGACCCAATAAATCCTTGAGTATTGATTGATGTTAGGAAGAATCCATATTTGATTCAGGGTGTTGTTCATGAAATTTTTGAGAAATTCAAGAAACCTAGTTTCTAGGAGGCCTAATTGACCAAAAAGGCTACTGACCAAAAAGGCTACAAGGCCTCAAAACAAGAAAACTATGAACTCGACTAGAAACCTTTGAAAGAATTCATCCAAGTGGAATCAAATCAAGTGAAAGTGACCTAGGAATGGTCAAAGAACCCAAACTTATTGCCAAGAGTGGATTGGAAGAAAGTTGGTTAAATGGAGCCTAAGGATGCTCTAAAAGATTGAGTATGAAAGAAGAGTAATTTGAAATTGGTGGAGAGTTCTAGGGGAAGTAGGGGGTCATAGAGTTGACCTCTGGATAGGGTAGAGAAAGATACCCTAAGAAGACCAAAGATAGGGTCTTAGGAAGAGCAAGAGTTCTCTTGTGAGTAGAGCTCCTCATCACTCTCTTAGGTGACTTATTCAACTTTGATATACACTCATATTCTTGATGTCCATGCTTATTGCAATTATAACAATAACCATCAAATTGAGGAGTAGAGTTAGGAATACCTTTAGCTCTACTTCTAAAGGCATTTGATGTGTGACCTGGTATTCTATAGTGATACAATGAGAGCTTCTTTTGCCTTGGATTTGCATAGGTATTCTTTTGTTCATCTTGTTTTGATGACTCTCCTTGCTCGGTATAGCCGAAACCAGTACTGTTGTCCAATCTTCTCTGACTATTTAGGAATTCATCCATCATTTTAGTACTTTCTTTAGTTTTATTTATCATCTCATTATGTTGTTGTTGTATTTTCACTTCATTCTTCAGTCTTTCATTCTCTTCCCTTAATTCACCAATATCTTCCAATGTTCTAGCAAGCTCATTGTTTACTCGGTTGATTTCCTGACTCATGACAACCATCTTATTGGAAATTTCAAAATGATGCTCTATAAGCCTTAGTATTTTAGATTCCTTCTCTTCCAACTTTTCAATCATTTGTCTTCTATCTTCAATATCCAAATTTCTTTCTTGTTCAGTCTGTCTTGCATTGTTCATGACATCAATCATTCTTACCATTTGAGTCTCTTATCCAATTTGCAATTCTTTCACTTGTTCGATAAGGTGTTGATTCTTTTTATACAGATCTAATATGGTTTTGTTAGATGCATCAGATATGCTTCTAGATCCTCCAGATAATTCATCTATCTCTTCTTCCTAATAATCAGTTTCATTGTGCCGAAATGCCAATTCATTCCTTTTGATCAGTGACTCTTTCAATTTTTCTATGGCGTCCTTAAGTTGTTCCATGAGAATCTGCATCTCCAATTTTTTATTTTCAATTGTCTTACCAAGATTATACATTTCCATCTATAAGATATTTTATCTTTAGTGATTAAACTTCCTCAACAAGAGAACTAGTCCTGATACCATTTTTTGGGATTATGGAAAGGTGAGTTACTAAGAGGGGAGGGGTGAATCAGTAACCCTAAAAAAAATTTGCCCTTCAAACTTTAAGATAAGTTCCTTTATTAACTAATTGTACTATTTACTGTCTCTATACATTTATTAACATAATTGAAATGTAAATACTTCTAATCTAATCAAATAAGCATACATGAAACTTCATACACATAACACTATGATTTTGGTATCACAAAAACCCTTGTGAGGAGGTGAAAACTACGGTGGGGATGGAGCTCACAAAACTTCACTACTGTAGTAATAAAGTTGCTAGTTAAAGCATACAAATTGATCACTTCTGATGATCTTACCCTGTTAGGAGTAACATAAAAGATCTGCTAAGATCTACCTTGTTAGAGGATTTTAGCTACACTCTTCAAGTGTGCACTGAGTTAAGAGATTTACAATAAAATTGATCTAGTTGTAGCAACTTACTTTGTTGAATATCAGATCCTTTAAGTACAAATATGAAATCACCTTGTTGTGATGAATGTCTCCTTCGTTACTCCTCGGTAGCCTCTCAATTATTTCTGATAAAACTAAATACTCTGTCAAAATCCTTTCAACATAACCTTGTCTGATCTTTAGATGTCTCCCAATGGTGGCTACTTTATATGTATCTCTCTTGTAATATAACTGACATCTTGATCTTTAAATCATAATGATTTGACCTAATTAGGGTTGTGTAACCATCTTGTAAAATATTGATCAATGATCCAAATGATAATTGAAAATAGCATAGGGATCACAACCAATCAATGTGGCATTCTCAATAAGTCTTTACCTCGATTTATGTAAACCATTTTAGCTCAGTAAAAGTTGTTCACCTTGATTTTTGTGTCATTCCAAATTTTTATGTCAACTCTAGATTACTCGGTAAATGGTGTATCTGTGTCTTGGTATAATAATGGTGTTCGATAATCATGTGTGCTAGGTAAACACTGTACTTAGTAATCTCTATGCTCGGTGACTATACTTGTAGTTATGATCGACTGAACTAGTTGCTCTAGTTTTTGACTATATGTATGACACTAATGACAACTCTTAATGCAATTAGGAGTAACAACATAGTCATAAAATTCTTATACCTAGACATAAAAGAAATGAAGCGGAAAAAGTATCTTACGATTATATTTATTATTTATTATAAAATAATAAACATACCTATATGCAGCATGATGCTCAAACCCTAAAATTTATCTTCTACAATGGTTTCTGCCAAGTTGGTTTAACTCTTTCTTGACTTTCCATCCTACACACTATCTAACTTACTTGTATGCTTCTTTGACAAGCTTGAACCCTTCCTACATCCCCACATGCCTTTCTTCCTCTTTGAAATGTAGTCTTTTGATGTCAATGATTGTAGATGCCTTTCTTCCTCTCCCTATGTGCCAAAAGGGGGAAACTTTGGGAATACTGACATTGCCATAGTCTTGAAAATCATGTATGCAAAAGGGTGGAAGCGTAGACCAAGCATGTTGGTCATGTTACAAAATTCCTAAGAGGAATTTGGTTCCCTAGGTGCCATGATTACATGATGTGCAAGTAATGAATTTGTTATATAAAGGCTTTCGTTAGTTTTTTTAAAATGCAAACAAAAGTCACCAAGAAAAATTCTTTACCAATGTCCTCCCGTATTGGGCCAAAATAGAATATTTTGGAATGGGAATGCCTCATATCATAGTGGTAGATAAAATTTTGTAAGATATTATAGCTAGAAATGTATTGATTGACTTGCAAGATAAATAAGAATTAGGAATATGGCACTAGAATGGTCTGGCATAACAACTCAAAGAGATGTCTTCTCATGGAAAGAAATGATTGTCAATATTTTTCAAAAAAATGGATTTGATGTTCAAGGCTTTGGAAAATATCAAGCAAATGTCCTTGCCAAGCACAATGATAAGCTGCAGACAGTGTAGATCTATTGATCAATTTTGTATAATCTTTTTAAAGAATGTAATTGGCTTGGGTAATGGAATATTTCACCACCTATGGTTGGATTTCCCCCTCTTTTCCTATCATACCTAGTTGCACCATCTCTAATGTTGTTAATTCTATTTTATGATATCCTTTCATTGACTGAGGAGTGGAAAAATTTAGTATTCTGATCACCAACCTTTAGCCAACATTCTCTAGACTTTTTCCTCTAGTAGGTCTCTTCTCTTGCTAGCACCTTCTTCATTTCCTTCACCAGCACATTCTCTCTATCCAATTCCACCTTCTTCATCCCTTGGTTGATGACTATGGTGTTCAAATGTTCTAATTCCTTTTCTATTATTTCTTTTTCAGCGAACATATTCTTAAAGGACTTCCTATTCCACTCCTTGAGTTTCTCCTTAATGTAAAGTAGTTTTTTGAAAAAACAAAAGGCCTTCGATCCAAACCAAACCAATCTTTCCTTCCACCAATTATTAATTAAATGAGGAAAATGTGGGTCTCTAAGCCATATGGCCGTAAACTTAAAAGGTGACTAGAAAGGGACTATGCCATTTTAGAAATCTAATACCACTGGAAAGTGTTATGACCTTGAAAATGGAAAGATCAATGACTCAAAAATGTAAGGACAATTAAAGAATCTATCTAGCTAACCTTTCTGCAATATTAGACAAATCTTTTCTCTAGTTTTTCCATGTAAAGTTTGAACCTTCCTTCAGAACTATTTCTTTCATTTGATTATTAAAAATAAAATTTTGGAAGTCTATTTGTATTATTCCCCATACTTGTCTGCCACCATTTTTGTCTGTCATGCATCTCATTACATTGAATTCCCATCCAACTATGATTAGTTCCTCCCTTACCTACTCCATTCTTGTACTAATTTTGTTCCATACTTCCCCCTTTTGGGTCACCCTTGTGGGTCCAAAAAAATCATAAGAAATAATTTTTCATCCTTTTCAGCCATTTCTACTTTCACTAGTTGCCAATTATTTTCCTTGTCAACTTCTATTACTGACACCTTATGTGGGTTCCATAGGATCTCCAGTCTACCTAATGCACCAACTACATCCACATATACACTTTCCCACCCATTCTATTTTCTCAGCATAACCACCAATTCTTTTTTTGTTGACTTAGTCTCTTGCAATAAAATAAGGTATGGTCTCTCCTAATAAAAACATTTTTAGATTAGGCATCTTTTGTTAGGTGCATTGCAATCACTAACATTTCATGAAATGGACTTCATGACTCCTCGGGAATGGTAATTCCCTTCCTAGAATGTAGCTTTCATTTTCTAGTGATGCTACATGCCTTTTCCAATTTAAAAGTGATAGTTTTGGGTCTCCTTCTTCTCTTCTCTCTAACTTTGCCCCTTTCACCATTAATTGTGACTAGCTAACTATCCTTTTTTCCAGGATGTCTTCTTCTTCTTAATTAAAATCTCCATCAGACCATGATAGGTCGATATCTTCCTTGTTCAGGCATAGGATTTATTTTATGTTCCTCCTTTCATGTGTAACTCTTTCCATGCATCCCTTTACTCACATAGATGCATCAAGCACTTTACTCTTGGTCACAATAGCCTTATTTCTAAGAGGGTTGTATAACATAGAATGCTCCCTCATCAGAAGCTTTAACTGAGTGAGGTCATCCACACCATATATCGGTGAAATTATCTCATTCTTCTCCTCCCCTTCTCCTTCCTCTCCCTAAGAGACCTTTGCTAGAGAGTGTAACACGTCCATTTTGATGGTGTGGAAAATATCATCTTCCTTTTCAACCTCTTTAGTCACTACATTATCTTTACTTATCTCTATATCTTTCCCTTTATCATTCTCCATGTTGCCAGTCAAATAATTATCATCTTTCTTTGTGCAGCAATTTTCGCCTTTGTAAAGTTCAAGTTGTAAATTGAACCTTGAACTTTGAACTAGAACCTGTCAATTCAAATTTCAAAGTTCAAAACACATTTTCCCAATGAGCGTCATGTAAAAGTGTCTTCAAGATAAAACCTAAAGTTGTGTGGTTGTGGTCGCGTGTTCCTTTGTAGTTGGTAAATTGAATTTTGAACTTTGAACTTACTCTCTCATGGTTCAAAGTTCATATTTCAATATGCACTTTAACAACTTTGTATTGAAATCTTCCACGTCGAGGCTTTAGTGTCACAGTTCACAAATTCCAAGCTTGTCATAAGTGTCCTAGGGGCCTGCCACAGTTGTAAAGTGCACACATAAATTAAAGCATAGTGAATCTTGTACTTTGACCTCAATAATCATAGTTCAAGGATCAGATTTTGAGATGTAATAATACCAAAATAAAGAAGTCGCGAGCCAAATCCTTGCTTATTGATATTGAAATGATTGATGGGACTAGAAAATGATTCCACCTCATCTCAAGTGATCTCCTTTCTGAAATGGAGTGTGCATAACAAGTTGTTAGCAATTATTGCGGTGAAAAAGTTATTGCATGTCAGACCTCTCAATTTGATGGGAATTGAAGCAAAGTGTGTATATTTATTTTCCCTCCCCTTTGGCTTCTTCATTCTGTCTTGCTTATTTTCTGGAAGCATCTTGGAATGGGGAGGTAAAATTATCAGGAGTAGAAAAGCAGTGAGTTTTACAGCAACCTTGGTCCTATGTTTTCTTTCACTTCTTCATTTTAAAAAGAAAAGAGTTGGTTCTTTTCTGCATTCATCCAAGTGTTCATAGGAATTTTGTGAATTTTTGTTTCATCATGTCTTCTTCCAAAGAAAAGTTTGTAAAGGAGAATAAGTTTTCTCCTATTAGTAGTTATCTGCCTGAGATGAGAGACACAATCATAGTGGACGATGATATTAGGGAAATTTTGCAAAGGTTGAGAAAAATAGAAGGTGAGGCCATAGCTACCAAGATTGTAGAGAGTGGTCTATTGGAAGTGACTAGTTTTCCTGAAGTACTCCCATGCCCAAAATTAGTGATGAAATTCTGTAACAGGAATAATAGGTCTAAGAGATGTATCACTACTAGAAGTGGTGAAGTTCTAGTGAATATAAATAGGGAGGTAATAATGGTTGCGTTTAAGATTCCACCGGTAGAGGTCTATGGGAATTGGAGTATTGAAAAATCCCTTGCTGATTTTGACCAAAACAAGAAGGTATATAGAAACAATATAGCTAGGGATTGGCTGTTAAACCCAAAAAAGGGAGGTTCCTATTTACCCACGCCCCTTAGGAAAGATCATTTGTTCAGGGAAGCAAGAGATATAACAGTGATGTTAAAAAGAATGAAAGGAAACCCCATAGATAGAAATTGGGAGGATTGGATGTACATTTTTGTGCAAGACATTTTAGACATAGAGAACCCTCTTGATTGGGCTGAGATTATAGTAGAGCAATTGCACAAGAATTTATCACAGCCACCCTTGATTTCAAACTTTTATATGTCTTCATACCTCTTCTATGTCCTTTCTATCTGTAGAGTTTGGGATGGTTTACCACATGAAGAATGGAATAGTAGCATGACTATTTATGAGTATCATCTCCTGTTACAAAAAAGAAGTCCTACAGATTTCAAAAAGGTACAAGATACCTTTTTGTCTAAACTAGTCTTTGAGTTGAGAGAGAAAACTAATTACAGGATATCTGAAGAAGTCATAGAGTTTGTTAAGATTTATGGCAGCTTTTACATACAATTCCCTACTTTCAATTATTTGAGGGTGGGAGGCTTCAGTGATGCACCTTTAAAACTACCCAGGTATTGTTTAGACAAGTGTATTTTATTGGAGGTAGGGAGACAGTTGCTAATGGTTGAAAAGAAGTACAGGGTTAAAAGAGGTATTGGTGCCTTCTTTCCATTAGAATTGGGGCATTATCATTTTAGGTTAATGCATGATTTTTCTTTTTTGACAAATGAGATGAGGGAAATGAACCTTCAATCGTATCATGCTAGAAACTATTATGACAGCAAGGGCTTTGTGGAGAATAATTTCAGAGTTGATGCTATGTTCCTTCATCAACTGGATTTGGAAGACTTTTGGGGTGATTGCATAGATGAAATTGAAGTCATGAGGAGATTGCACTCCAAGTTTTCTCTAAGGAAGATTGTTACCTTAAAAATTCCCTTCAGCATTAAGAACATAAAGGATGAAGATGAAAGTGTGCTAGAGGTAGAAAGTATGAAGTCAAGTGTAGAATTGGTACTGAGGAAAATTGATTGGACTGAAAGAGAGGAAGAAGACATAAGGTCTCTAACTAAAGAAGTTTTCAAAAGGATAGAAAAAAGGCTCAAGTCTCAGAGAAAGAAGAATCAAGAAGCCCCTACATTGAAAACCAGAAGAAGCCTGAGAGTTCCTAAAATTGAACCTTCCCCTGTTTCAACTAATATTGAATCATTGCTGCCTGCAGGTAATACAGATCTTCTAGAAGCTACTAACATTGAAGATTTAGAGTTAGTTCCTAATGACACAGTAAATTTTACCAGGCAAAGAAGTAAAAGAAATGAGAAAGTAGATTCAACTTTCCGTATTGTTCTTGATTCAGACACAGAAGAACCTAGTGTAAAGCAATTCAGGAGATTGAAAAGAATCAAGGTTCCAGTCATGGATTTGGGATCAACAAGAGTTAGTGGGAACCCAAGTCAACAAAATTCAACCGCTCTAAACAACCCAGGCACTGACATTTCATTAAAAAATGCAATTCTAAAAACTCCAAACTGGCTGGACTTATCTGTGAGTAAGAAGAGGAATATTGTTCCTACTTTAATCCCTGTTGGAGATTTAGTTAGTAAGTATCTTAGAAAGTCTCCAAGGTCTAAGAAACCTAAAATAGAATCTATGCTAGATGTAGACCCAAACATAGGTCACTTGGTTGCTGAGATATTTAAACCTAATTCTGATAAGGCTAGTGTCGAGGTCACTGAACAGGATTTTAATGTGGATAAAATAGACTTGGGAGTAGCTTCCAAAGTAGCAGACTTGAAGATATTGAACTCTCCAAACAAGAAGATCAATCATCAAGTGCTAAAAGATGTAGAGGACAAAGAAAAGTTGAAACAAGATCTATGTGAGATGGCCAAGTACATTCAACAATTGCAACACCCTGTTCCTCATCCCTTAGCAATGGTCCCTCTAAATTTGGATGTCAATTCTCTAGATAATTAAAAATTTCTTGACCAAGTTCATAAAGAAAGGTCCCTGTCTAAGGCATTTTATAGTTGGATGGGAGAGGTTGCTGAAAAGGTCAGCTGTTTTGCATAGGCTTATGAGGATTTAACCAGGAGGTCTTCCTCCCTAATAGCTATTGTTGGAGCTGACATTAAACTCTGGGAGGTGAAGAGAGATGGTTTAGACATAGAGATAACTAATCTAGATGAGGCTTTTTTCTATGGTATAAACAAGTTTTTGCTGAGAAAGTAATACCTGACGCTGATGCCAGTTTATTATTTGTTGCTAAGGTTAATGAGGAGTGGTGATGCTCACTCTTCAATCAAGGTATTGAGGAGTCCAGTCAAATTTTGAAGGTGCTAGCTTGTGTAGAAGAAGTGCTCAACAATCATATCGATTGCCTCTACAATTTGGCTAAAAATGAAGTTAAGGTCAGAATTGATGTAGCAAAAAAGATGAATCCTTTGTAGAAAAGGAATAGGGATTGAAAGATGCTAAAGAAATGGTGGCTCATGATTGCTCAGTTATAGCCCAGGTGCAATCACTAATCATGCTCAGTGATGAAAAAGTAAAGACATTGGAGACCAAGCTGGAACAGTTGCAAAACTGTAAGTGTATTTGGGAATAGAGGCTCGACTTAGTTTCTTCATCAAACCAAGTCATGTTTGAGAAATTCATGGCGGCATTTGAGGAATAAAGTTCCACGCGCAAAGCAGCCAATGCTACCACCAGCGTAGATGCTAAGAAAGGCCAATTGGCCAATTAGTTTCTCATAGAGTAGTTCCCAGGAGTTAAAAAGTTCTAGTTTCATTTTCCTTTCCGTTAAGTAGTTAGTTATGAAACTGATTTGGCCCTGTGTACCTATATATTTATTTTTGAGTGACCTTGAAAGGGTCGGTTCTTTGGTTACAGAAAAATTAGTTATTTTGACATTTACTGCAAGTACTTTTGATGAATGGTTTTATTTTGAAGTGGAACATATGATATAGTATCATTTGATTTATAGCAGATAATAGTATCTTTCTTAGATCAGTTGGTTTGATTATTACAAGTATTTTGACTTCAGTTGGAATTAAATGCATGTTGTTATAATCTGTGTATATGTTTTGTAGTTATTGAATCATTCTTCACTTTATTTTAGTATATGTTGGATTGATCATCTTGGGAATGTTTTTCTTGCAATCTTAGTTAGTTGGCTTGGATGAATGTGGATCTTTCTCAAAGCATAAATCTCTCTATAGTCATTTTATATGAAGAACTGAAAAGCCTTTCGAACTTTCAAGTCAAAAGTATATATATATATATATATATATATATATATATATATATATATATATATATATATATATATGCATTTTCATATTGTTTTCATTCTTTTCAAATAAATGGGTTATCAAGATTGATTTTTATATAAGGTAGTTTCTCCTTTAATCGCAGAGATTTTAGTCATGAGTGACTAACTCATCTGTTGTATTAGTTTTTCCTTCTATATGGGCAAGAGGATTTGAAGATAGTTATAATTTTAATAGGAAGGAAAATCTGTATACTAACAGGTTTTTGGTGACTCTACTGGGGAGTTTAACGAGTAGACTAGACCTTAAATCTTTTAATTTAATGATCAACTATGGTACTACTTGCTAATGTGATACTTGGTCAGCAACAAGTTCTCCCATTGTTACAACCTAGTCTCAACTTCACAGATACCCAAGAAGACATCATTGTCGATCTTAACACAACAACTTGTTATCTGAGAACAAGCGTTCAATAGTATCAACAAGTAAGGTTAGTTATTGAAGAGTAAGAAGAAATTGGAGAGTGGTTAAGAGGTTTACCTATAGCTCAAGAAGCCGTTGTAGTGGACAGAGTAGTCCAAAGGCCTTAAAGATAGGTTTTTCTTTATATATACCTATGTTTCAGTTTTAATCAATAAGCTAGCAGAGAAGAGGTACACAAGAGGTGATAAGATGAAAGGATTAGTTGATGAAGATTTTGAGGCACTAAAGCAGTTGAATTTCACCCCTTATATCCCTACTAGATGGAAGATTCAAACTACTAGTAGATCATCTTCACCTACCAAGTTAACCTCGTTTGTTTCTAGTTTTCAAGCCCTCACATTATCTAGTACATTAGTCCCATCACTTTTTAATCCTCAAAATCTAAATTTTTCTCTACCAATTATGGCCCAGAACCATTCTTGGGGAGCTCAAGTTGGTCCCCTTGATCTAACCAATTTTAATTTACAAGCTTTGCCCAAAGGAACCAAAGATGTTCTACCTAAGTTTAGTGGAGATGGCAGAGTTTCCCCGAGTGATCATATTAATGCATTCAATACTGCATGTAGTGTTATAGGAGTTGGTTCAGAAGATGTAGCTATTCGCCTTTTTGTTCAAACTTTGACTGAAGCTGCTACAGATTGGTTTATTCATTTGCCCAATGGTTCTATTACCACTTGGAATAATATGAGAATAGCCTTTGAAGCTTGCTTCAAAGCCGCAGATGATGAACATTCTTTATTATTGCAGCTCTCACAGTTAAAGAAAGAGATGCATGAACCAATGCGAGAATTTATTACCAAGTTCAATAAACTCTTGCAGCAAATTCCAAATGCTCATTATCCTAGTAATGAGAACAGAAAAGGTTTCTTTGTAAATGCTATGCCTCCAGATATCAGTTTTCATCTAAGACGATGTAGGTTGGTGGACTTTGTGTCTATAGCTAAATGTGGACCTCTAATCTAGCCATATACACAACATAGTCATTGCTCGATCATCGAAATTACGAAGATGAGTATGAATTACTCAATTCGCAATATCTATTGATTCGACCTGTTGCCTCCTAATTAGCTGGGGTGTTTGAATTACTCTTAGAATGAGAGACAACAACCAAAAGACCAAACTAAGACGGAGGATTTTGAAAGCTTGAAAGATAAACAAATGAGAAATTAAGCTATAATGAAGATACAATTAATCTAAGAATGAAATGCAGATTTTAAGCTAAGAACATGAAAGAAATATGATAATCAAGCTAATAGAAATAATAAAACTATATTAAATGAGAATGCAATTAACTAGAAATGAAGATTAAGCTAATGTGCAATGAAAGCATGAAAATATGAAATAATTGAGATGAAATTTCGCTATAGTTTATGTGCTCTAAAATTGCCTCTTTTCGAATGAAGGAGAAGATTCATAATATAGACAAGCCCAGAGAAGGAATGAAGATTTTCTTGAAATGAAACAGTTGACTGTTCATTCCTAATTGAGATAAATATTGAGGAATTACTTAATTAAAAGAATGAATTATTGCCACATATGGGTGACCCTTCGAATATTTTAAATTATTAAATCCAATTAAGATAATCCATTCAAATAACCAAGTAATATTAATTCCTTTTTATGTGTATTAGCCAAATGGGATGGGTTTAACTTAATTTAAAGCACTTAGGACTTTAGAATTAAATTAATTTATCATAGGGATTATTTAGCTAATAAAGCTGAATACTTAGGAATTAATTATAGTGTGAGATTAATGCAATTTAGGGTTTTTGCAATTGACACCAAGTTAAATAAAGTCAGGTAGGAGAGAGAAAATTGCCCAGTAAAATAGGACTTTAATGATGTAAAATTGAAGAAAATGCACCAAAATTGATTGAAATTATAAGGTGCCAATTTTGGGGTATTACATTTTCCCCTCTTTGAATTGATGTACGAGCAGCACGTTGATTCAAAAAATAGTCTGACGTGACAGGTGAGGTTTCAAGATTATCCCCAGAATGGAGCTTAACCCTCAGAAGTCAAGGTTAGGATGCCAAGACACAAAAATAGATCGAATTACAAAACTACCTCCAAAATGAGGCATGATTCTCCGAAGTCTAAGTTAGATTGCAAAGACAACGGTCTAATGACAACTTGAGAGGAGACTGGAATCAGGGTTAGATTTCCCCAGTGCCCATTGATCAAATGATGCCAGATGCAGATTTAGGACTAATCTTCAGAATCAAGGTTAGATTACCCCAATACGAAGCTTAGCCCTTCGAGACCTGGGATAGATTGCCTAGATAACAGTCCAAAAGAGATTTTGAGAGCCATCTCCAAAACACAGCTTGGCTTTCAGGAATTAGGGTTAGGTTGCCCCAATACCTAATGAGATTTTGAGAACCATCTCCAGAATGAAGCTTGAGTCCCAAGGATCCGAGTTAGATTGCTCAGATACCTAAAAGATAGATGACAAGATGACCAGATGCGAGGCATGAAGATGCCCCTAGTGAAGAGATGCCCCAAGTGGTGAGGACTTTGATTTAGATCAGATTAATATGAGACTGGTTTGACAAGATTCAAATGATGCAATCATCTTTCCCCCTCGGGAGTGAAATTGAAAGATGACAAATCGGAAGGACGATTGACAACAAGAGGTTGCAGAGTAGACGCAATTAGACTATATTTAAGAAGCTACAAAAGTAATTTGGAGTGATTGGAGGTCCTATTGACCAAGTTTGACCATGGTTGACCATGGTTGACTCAAGTTGACTTTAGATGAAAACATTGAAGATCTCAATAAAATGATGAGGAGATGAGAATCTAGCAGGAAAATGACGCCAGAAGGCGGACTGCACAAGCGTCCAATCCCAAAGGGTCCTAGAGTTTAAAATGTGATTTTGAGCCATCTAGAGATGTCAGATTTTGATTTTGATCCCGAAAATGGATTCAGAGTAGTTGATTTAGCCAAGGGTTCAATTTTCATGCAAAATGGAGCACTTTGAAAATTAGGTCAAAAAGCTATATAAGGCCCGGAGGGGTCATTTTCAATTCATTATTCACTTTGTCTTCTTGCGATTCTAAGAGCTATGAGAGAGAATGGAGGGTGTTCTAGTGCATATGCATTGATTTAAGTGCTCCTAATGCCATAGCCAACTATCGGAGTATGACCCACTTATGAGTAGTCGATAAACCATCGTGCATTTCAAGTTTTAACGCTTTATTGGGTGATTTAGGCTAGATTTAGCATGTTTTAGGGCTATCTCTTCAACTTTCACATGAGGAAATAGTTTCCTCACGTCAGCCTCAGTCACCCCTTGTACGAGGAAATCATTTCCTTGCATGGGTAAGGGCTTCCTCACCCGGGACCTGCTTGAAAGCTCGCGCGAAGCGAAAGTTGATACCATGTGAAATTTCTCCTTCTCGCGCAGGGAGAGGTCTTGTCTCGCGCGAGGGAGTAGTTTCCTTGTGTGGGAAGCTGTTGTAGTACTTTGAGTCTTCTTCCAATTTTGCATAAATTTAGCCAATTAAAGTATGCCAGAGTCTTGTTTAGGATAGATGTGTAGCCTCATTTGCTTGTTGTTGCTTTGAAACCATCATGTTGAAATATTGATCCAATGTCATCGCTTTCTTTGCAGGTTGACTTCCCAGATGTCACTTTTTGGTCGCACCACCCTATTATCACCACACTAGTTTAGAGGTTGACCAAGGCTGAGAGTGCCCATATTAAGGGGCTAGGATTATCGTATTTGCATGATATACCTGACATTTAGGTAAATCACGGTCTTCTAGGTGCACTGATCAAGCATTTCCATTCAGAGACAAACACATTTCACTTACCAATGGGGGAGATAACGGTCATTCTTGAGGTCATATACAGGATATTGTGGATACCCTTCCATGGTGCTCAAGTTGAGTATGATATACAACTGAGGGTAGGTACATTTGCACTGAGGGCCATATTCAGAGATGATTTAGTGATGGTTCAAGCCATCTCATGGGAGGACCTGATCAGCAGATATGGCGGTGCTCATAGATTAGCATTTTTTCTAGCTATATTCTTGAGCTACTACTTGGTTCTAGATTGGGGCCAGCACAGATTAGAGTGCGGCTAGGGTCGCATGCTGCAGAGCCTAGATAGGCCAGCTACCAGATTTGGATGGGGCGAGTGCATGCTCACACAGATGTATCATGAGATGCACGAGGTTGTGTATCAGAGCGCCAAGACTATGGCAGCTGGAGTTCTTGTATTATAGATCTAGGCCTGGGAGCATCTCCTTGTTTGCAGGCCAATATTTTATGATACACGACAGGCTCTTGAGCCTTATATCTATAGATATGTCAGTCCTATGACTCAACCAGCATTGGGTAAGACTGAGCAATGGCAAGGATAGTTAGATGACATGGCAGTAGTTGTGTGGAGACCTTGGGTAGCCATAGAGCCATGGGATGATGCTCGGAGAGAGCTAGCACACATGTTCATCTCACGTCCATTGATTGGATGTACCATTAGTGTTATTGAGAAATTCTTGCTCACACATGTGATGAGACAGTTTGAGAGACAACAGGACATCTCCCAAGAGTACGCATCATACGCTCGCTTTGTCAATGAGATGAAGAAGGGCTTGCAGCCCAGGTTAGATCAGGGTAGGTGTACTATTGAGGCACAAGTGCCTCCAGCTAGGTGGTACTACATGGTGGATGTCACCAATGTAGGGATGACGCCTGCATATAGAGATTATTTCTTGGTGCACCCCTTCCCCAGATTCATAGATCCTATCAGGATGGGACAACCTGCATAATAGCAGCCTGTACAGTAGCCACAGGGACAGTAGCAATAGTAGGTACTTGTCCAATAGAAGGTACCATTATAGTAGCCTAGACAAAGAGTATTGAGGCCCAAGACAGCATAGATAGACATCCCCCTGAGGACTATGGGGTCAAATGCAGGTGCTAGGAGTAGTGGGACCCATCAAAGGTCTACTAGACAGAGGACATGAGACTCCTCTCAGCAGCTGCCTCCTAAGAAGGAGGTGCAGGTACATGAGGATACTAACATGTTAGATCAGGCCACATAGGGGCCAATATAGCTAGCACAAGTACAGGAGGCTCTCAGGAAGAGCTGAGAGAGGGTGAGATAGGTGTAGTGGGAGAGAGATGACTATCGCACACAGGTCATCATCTAGGAGATGTGGGTAGGTGAGAGGGAGTGAGAGGTCAAAGAGGTCCGAGAGGAGTTGGCGAGGTCATGACTAGAGGCTAGATATGAGTCTGCTCAGTAAGCCTACTATTACACGACATATGTTGGAGTTGTTCCAGATTTGTCAGAGCAGGCGCCTCCATTTTTTGAGTACGTTGGAGCACCATAGGGACCACCACCGCAAGTACCACCATAGGAACCTTTGCAACAACCAATGCCACCTCCATAGGCACCAACACAGGGACCACCGCCACCACCTCCTCCAGGTGGTAGCGGGTAGAGTTAGCTCATTTTGATATTCATATTATGGCCCACATTTTGATACTATGCTCAAGTAGCACCACTCTTTTGTACATGACATTGATTGACCACGAGATATATATATGAGATCATCTTTTTTGATATCATTGTACTGGTTTATATATTGCTTTAATGTTCATGTTTTATGAGATGTTTCCTAGATGATTTAGATGTATGGATTAGATATGAATGAGATGCACATGCTTCTTTTATGATATGAATATGCATATGTTTTATTTTATGATGATATATGAATATGCAATGTGAAATGCAATGATAGATGGTAGATAAATGAATGCAATGTATGATTTTATTTATGCTTATAATGGATGCACATGCAAATGAATATGCAAATGTAGAATGTATGCATATGCAAATGGAAATGCAATGGAAATGCAATGTATGTGATATTAATCATCTCATGCAGGATTTATCAATATATGACAGGTACTAATCAAAAGGATGTTTTGAAGATCAAGAGCAAGGACCAGACACTTGTGCAGCCAAGATGAACCCGAGACAAAAGATGAGAACCTTCAATGAATAGATCCAAAAGAAGACAATCAACAAAGCACCAAAATACTATCTCAATGCAAGCCTAGAATGAAAATGCAAGCATAAGCTAAATGCAAGCCTAGAATGAACATGCAATCCCTAGGACTTGGTTTTTGGACTCATTGTATTATCATCATAGAGTTTTTAGGTACGGGATGATCACAAGATGCCATACAATCCTCACTGACATTACAATCATGAGAATATGAATATGACATAGGTATTAGATTTTTCAGAATGAGATGTAAGCATTAAGGCACAAGAAGCCAGAATGACCTGAACACCTATTCCTTTTGATTTAGTAAGTTAACATAAGCATCAAATCATAGTTGCTAGAATGACCTGAATGTTTTCTTGCATACAAACATGCCAGACACATGAGAGTTCCTTCTTTTTCCAAAGAATGCTCGTAGTGACCCTTATGTTCACTTAGCAGGATGAGCGTTAGCAATTTTACTTGTAGCAGAAAGAAGTCACCCAAATCAGACAAGGAGAAGAACCAACCTCACCAAAGTTTCCATATAAAAGGGGTCGAGGTACACATGGTGATTCAATATGTGATGAAGGCTCTTACAGATGGACACCCCTCTTATATAGATTCTTTAGATCATTGGAACAGAACCAGCAAACAGAAAGCAAAGGAAAGATCATGCCCCCATTCTTTGTGTTTCTCAGTCAAGAGAAGACGTCTTAGATTTGCTCGAGGTGGAATGATAAAGTGAAATAATGACACACAAAATAAAATCTCAGAACTTGATACTTGATATCTGCCTTTGTCATGCTGACACTGCCTTCACTGGTGGAGGACATTATAGGTTCAATAGCATGGAGGTAACAGGCTAGAGCGTAATCATTTTGGAATGTTAGGACTTAATTGGATGAGGGGGAGTTCCAGTTTATCAGATCGGGGTTTTTGAGTGAGAGAGAAGTAGTGACTGGTTCAATCACATTCATGGTATAACCATCAAAAGCATGGACAAGCAAGTCAAGACCTAGAGCGATCTCATCCAAAGGAGCATTTGAATCTGTATGAGACCTTACATCAAAAGTAGAGGACAAGTTAACACCGATGGTGTCTAATTTGTGTGACCTAATGCTAGACCCTTCACCTACTTCGAGAAGGTTTTCATAAGTATGCACCATGTTTATATCTTTATCATAAGTAGCATCAAACAAAGATTCAAAATCGTACTCATGTGAGTCAGTACTTGATGTGGGGATTCCATTAGCACTGGTTGTATCATCATCTTTACCCCTTGCAGCATTAATGGCTTGTTGAAGTAGATCTTTTTCAAACTGCTCTTGGAAATGTGGGGGTATGTACCATTCACCCTAAGAATTAGAATCAGCCATTTGTATTTCTTTCCATTGGTCATACATGAGTCGATCTACCGAAGCAGTCTCATTGGAATCACTATCAGTATAATAGGCTCATCAGGTTCTACCAAGAGTGCAGCAAATTATGGAGGAATTGGATATGGAAAAGTATCTTCATCAGAGCTGGCCTTTGGATTTACCTCTGGGGTAGTATCTTCAAATTCTAGTTCAGGTTCATGTTTAGGTTCTGGCACAAATTTGTTTATCCCTAAATGAAAGGGGATCTTTTTGAAGCCTAAGCCAGTAGTATCCTTTGTGCGATGACCTATAGCTTCAATGGGTTTCAGCAAACCATTGTCATTCCTTCCTATAGGACCATTCCCCTTATAGCCGAGGTGCTTCATGATCTTGATGACTTCACTATATGGCTCTTGTTCTAAATCTAGAGGAGGAGTAGTTGTCTCAGATGTTTCTTTCCCTTTATAGATCCAAGTTGTGATAGCTCTTTCTTCATCCTCATCTTCTAAAGGTGTAGATGCCCATACAAAGGCGCCATCGTAGACTGTTTGAGGAGAGTCATCAGAAGGTTTGTTACTCTCATAAGGTCTCCCATAAGAGTGTGGAGATGGAGGGAAAGCAGCCAATGTAGAATGGTTCAATTCGATATTCTCCCATGCCTGTATGCTTAAGTTTTAGAGTTTGTTCCATTTCCTTGAGCTTAGCATCATATAACTCAGTGGACTCTCTATTAGTTGGAACAAAGCTATCTACAGATTGCACAAGGGTGTTGCAAGAATAATTGGTATTAGCAGGTACAATGGTTTCCACTCCATGGAATGGAAACTTAATGCATTGATGGTATGTAGATGGAACAACCTGCATCTCATGAATCCATGGCCTACCCAACAAGATGTTATAGGCAAGAGGAATGTCAAGAACTTGAAAAGTAACATCTCTCTCAATAGGTCCTATGCGGATAGGTAGCACAACTAAGCCTTGGGATTTGCACTCCTCTTCATCATAAGCTTTGATAGTAACCTTTTTGTGGGAATCTATACAATTCTCATCATAACCTAGCTGGGTAAGCAGCTTAGCAAAAAAGATATTGAGACCAGCACCATTGTCTATGAGCACTCAATGGACATGTTTAGGACCTATCATTACTTCTATATGTAAGGGAGCATTATGCGGATGGCTCAGAGAGTGATCATATTCTTTAGAGAAGGAAAAATAATGAGGCGAGGTCAAATGAACCACCATAGATTGGAACCAATCAAGATCAAGATCCTTGGGTATGTTTGCCTCGGTGAGGGCTTTATCCAAAATCTTCCTGTGAGCAGGCGAGATCTTCAATAGCTCAAAAATGGTAATCTAAGTGTTGGTTCGCTGGAGATGATCTAACATGCTATAACTAGCTGAGCTAGCTGAGCTAGCTGTAGGGATAGATTTCATGTTCTTGTTGGCAAGGCCAACAGCAATCTTATCCATAATTTGTTTCAGAGCAGACACAGGAGGATCGGGACCTTTCAAAATAACCCTTCCGCGTGATCGAGTAACAACATTGGCACAATCTTGAGGTTGTTTAGATTCAAACGAATGAGATGCAAAACTACGCAAGATGAAAGGAGTCTTAGGTTTGAGAGCATCACCACTCCCCTTGATAGTAATCATGTCACAATACTCAACCTCAATAGGTTCAATTATACCAATGACATTATCATTGTTAGTGTATGTGTAATTGACTTTAGCATTGGTATTCTTAGTGTTTGAAGATTCACCCTTCTCGTGAGGAGGGAAGGGATCCTTAAATGCTTGATGGTCTGAATTCTTATTATGGCCATCCACAACAATGTCACCACTATCAATCAAATCTTGGACCTTATGTTTCAGTTGAAGACAAGTAGAAGTCTTGTGACCCTTATTCTAGTGATAGTCATAGTATGCATTGTCATTCCACCAATGAGGTCATGGTTGTGGGTCATAGAAACACTTTTCCAAAGGAGTAAGTATCTGATTCTACACAAGATTTTTATAGACCACATCAAGCGGTTCTCCCAAGGAAGTGAATTCACACTTGGTTCAAGATGCCCAAGGTTTGTTCCTAGAGAACTTTGAAGGTTGCTGATTTTTTGTCATAGGCTTTTCAGTAGCTTTGATTGCTTGTATGTTAGAAGAAAGATTAAAAATAGACTTAGCAAGCTTCGGGTTCACATTGTTGACCACTCCATCATTCACAACGTCTCTATTCCTGTTGACAAACTTCCCTTTATCTTTATTCAAAGTTGAAGATCCTTGTTTGTTGTCTTTGTTCAAAGTCAATTCCTCTTTCTTGGTCATAAAAACCTCTATTTGCACTGCTTGTTTAATCATGCTATCAAAGGTTAAGGGACCTTGTAATTGCACTTGGTATCCGAAGTCTGGGACAAGATTGTCTAAGAAAATGTCGAGTCTCTCGGACTATGGTAGCTTGTGAGGACACCTTGTACATAATTGTCTCCACCTATGGAGAAATGTCAGAAAAGATTCTCCTTGTCGCTGCTTCAAATTGCAAAGATCCCGGATGTTGAATATTATGTGAGTAATGTTGGAGAAATAGATTAGTCATTTCATCAAAAGTCTTAATGCTAGTGGGAAATCGAGAAAACCATTCCATAGATGGTCCCCCCAAGCTATGAGGAAATAGGTGCATAAGATATGTTTGATCATGTATGAATTCCATGGATAAAGCACCAAAATCCCTTAAGTGATCTTGGGATCGGTAGCACCCAAGTATTTGTCATATTTAGGGAGCTCTACACCTCTGGGAAAAGGTGACATGTGAAGATTCCTATCAAAGGGGAAAGGACAAATACTTTCTATTGTGAATTATTGTGCGGGTTTGTCCTTATTCTTCACAAGTTGGCTAATCTGATCTTGCATGTCTTGGACCATCTTTTACAACTTAGCGGTCTCAGTTTCTTCTTCTTTGGCCACAAGCATTTCAACTTGATAATCCGGGGGTAACTTGGCCCCTTGTTTGGCCAGCTCAAGAAAGTACTTTTCCTTCTCCTCTAGAAGGAGGATCTCCATCATCTTGATAAGACCTTTGTTTTCTTTCACAACGTCTATGTCATTTTGGTTTATTGTGTCATCACCATCATTGCCAAGAATCTCATAAATGCTTAGGACTTGATCTTGACTCTGATCATAAGGGGCAGGATGATAGTGATATGCTGGTTGACCACCTTGAGCTTTGTTTTGAGCTTGGTGTTGATTCTGATCATTTTGGGTTTGATCATAGTGTTGCTCATTTTGAGGTTGGGCATGATGTTGGTCATTAGAAGATTGACCATGATGTTGGTTGTTTTGAGATTGATCATAAGTTTGGTTGTATTTTCCTGGTTGGAAGTCGAATGGCTCTCCCATCTTGTTGTAGGATTGTGCAGCAAATGAAGACCCAAAAAAATGATATGAACAATGTCGAAAGGGCGCAGCTAAGGTAACTCTTGGAATTCTAACAGGATCAAGAAGATCAATAGGTTCAAATGAGTCGATATCGTCAACAGGATCGATAGGTTCAATGATAGGACTAGTCTGAGGAAGTGGTCTTCCAAAGTTATGAAATAATGAGTTGTTTTGGAAGAATGAGTTGTCCTGATCTTGAAATGAAAAACCAGGTTGCACTTGAAACAATGGATTAAAATACTCTTGGAACACTGGAGGTGATTGAGATAGGCTATCTTTCAAAGTACTCAACGAAGAAATTGAGGACCCCTCACAATGTTCAGATTACACAATAGGTTTGAGACAACTTGTTTCCTAATTATGAGGTTTCCCTCTATCTTGACCAGTATTCCAAATGGGGTAAGTGTTGCCACGTCGATTCATGACAGTCATAGAAAGAGATGAAATGAGAGAAGACTCAGGATAATGCTAAAACTCTATCTCTAGGAACAACAAAGAGGAGATAAAGGCTAGAATAGCCGAGATGTGAGATGCACCTAGTATGAATCGTTAGGAGTATGGCTAGAACAGCCAAGATAAGACTATCACGATGTGAGGTACAAAAGCACAAAAGATGAGAAAAGTAACAAGGAGACAAAATGAGTCAAAGAAATAATCGATCGGTTCACAACATGAGACACTCAATTTCAGATAGTGAACAATAGGAAAACAAGTCAACAGACCTCAGACAAGAATCAGATCAGATCAAAAGTTGACCAGTCAACAGGAAATAAGTCATTGTTTTTGAAATCTGGGTACAAGTTCACGTGAGAAAACACCAAACTTCACGCGAGAGAATGAAATCTCGTGTGAGGAAATGCTATGAAAGATGAAATTTCGCACGGGAAAGAATTTAAGTTCAACAGTTTGACACATTTTATGAGGTAGAAAGTCAAGTTCTGAGACACAGCCTGAACTATTCGCTGAAAAAATTTCTAGGTTTTAGACAGTTTGAAGGACAGTTTAATCACCAATCTCAGTTTGAAGGTTTCAAGCATGAAGTTTTGATCAAGCAATGGTGACACAAGAAGTAGTCGCAAACAGACCTACCAAGGACAAAGCAACTTGATAGTATCATGGGAGTCTTTGTTTAATCATGATGGACAAGTTTAAGACTCGATAACAAACACATAGTTATCCCTACAAAAAATATGGTGAGAAGACAAAACCTTTGCCTCACTGCTTATGCGCATGCGTTCACCTCACACAGTCGTGTCACCCCCTAGACGGCGCTCATTTTTTTGGTGTTTCCAAGGACTCAATAGTATATTTTGAAGGTTACTCTTGAAGCAAGGGCCAGTGTCATATACCACCTTCAAACATCCAGGTGCATGCCTATGGTGAGAATCTACGGCAGAGAATCTTCCCCCTCCCTGGGAAAAGGTTATGTCTCCTTTCGGAGGTGATCCAGGTAGGCAACTAAATAAGGAAATTTTTTAGTGAGCTTCTGTTCACACTAACCTTCAGTGCCCCTGATATAGGGCTAGGGCCTCGCATCCACACCAACATTCAAAAGTCATACAACCCCGCAAGCAGGGCCAAGAGCGACGCCGCTCAGTACAACAGACGGAGCCATCTCAAGATGATAGTCAAAATCAAGAGAAGGAAGTTAACATGGTTTTGGAGTCCTTAGACTCAACAAAAAATTCTTTATTATAGTGAGGTGGAATCACCGGTGATAGGTGCGTACTCACTTGGGTCGTTCCCGGAGGTTCAACTTTCGGCAAGCCCTCTAAAGGTGACACAACTTGGTTTGGATTCAAGGGTTTGATTTTTTGTTTCTCGTAAAGAGAGAAGAGCATATTTCTCTACCTCTTCACCTTACCCAAACACATCAAGCATATTCATCACCGAGCTAGCTTCACTCCACCAAATCCACAAGCTTTTGGGTTTATGGTTCTCTCAAAGAGAGAAGAGCATAATTCCCTGGCAAGTAGAAGTGCTAAAGATTCACTACCTTTCTTTGCTTTCCTAGGTATCCATCATTCTAGCAACATCTGGGTCTCAATTTCATCCGTAGGCATCACTTCCATGTAATGAAGAGCCTATTCCCCTACTTTTCTATCAGGACCCTTGAGAAATTTTAACAAAGCCCTAGTTATACTATGTGAATGAAAGCAATAAAACAAACACAATGTTTTAAATGATCTTCGACAATCATCCTGCAAGAAAACTATTAGCAAGTTTTATGATCTTTGACAAAGTGACCTACAGACCACTGTTATGCTATGACAGAAATAAAGATATGAAAGCAACAACAGAAGGTAAATGTCAGGAGAAAACAATAGTAAATTGTAGAATCTAGAAATTTAACTGACTGACAGTAAAAATTCGCGTGAGAAAGTGTAGTGCTGCGCGTGAGAAAGTACCAGGGCCTACGCAAGAAAATTTTTCTTCCCGTGAGAGAGTCCTATCAGAAGAAAAACTTTGCACAGTACACTCAAAAATCTTGCACAAACTTCCGTACATAGAGAAGTACAGACGTACGACATATTGTAGAATTAAAAAAAAATGCTTGATATTGATGAGGCTAGAACTCAATTTTTATACCCCATGGTGGGTGCCAGAATGTCTATAGCTTAACGTGGACCTCTAATCTAGCCATATACACAACATAGTCATTTCTCGATCATCAAAATTATGAAGGTGAGTATGAATTACTCAATTCGCAATATCTATCGATTTGACCTATTGCCTCCTAATTAGTTGGGGTGTTTGAATTACTCTCAGAACAAGAGCCAACAACCAAAAGACCAAACTAAGATGGAGGATTTTGAAAGCTTGAAAGATAAACAAATGAGAAATTAAGCTATAATGAAGCTGCAATTAATCTAAGATGAATATGCTATTAATCTAAGAATGAAATGCAGATTTTAAGCTAAGAACATGAAAGAAATATGATAATTAAGCTAATAGTAATAAGCAAACTATATTAAATGAGAATGCAATTAACTAGAAATGAAGATTAAGCTAATGTGCAATGAAAGAATGAAAATATGAAATAATTGAGATGAAATTTTGCTATAGTTTATGTGCTCTAAAATTGCCTCTTTTCAAATGAAGGAGAAGGTTCATAATATAGACAAGCCCGGAGAAGGAATGAAGAGTTTCTTGAAATGAAACGTTGACTCTTCATTCCCAATTGAGATAAATATTGAGGAATTACTTAATTAAAAGAATGAATTATTGCCACATATGGGTGACCCTTTGAATATTTTGAAATATTAAATCCAAATAAGATAATCCATTCAAATAACCAAGTAATATTAATTCCTTTTTATGTGTATTAGCCAAATGGGGTGGGTTTAATTTAATTTAGAGCACTTAGGACTTTAGAATTAAATTAATTTATCATAGGGATTATTTAGCTAATAAATTTGAATACTTAGGAATTAATTATAGTGTGAGATTAATGCAATTTAGGGTTTTTGCAATTGACACCAAGTCAAATAAAGTTAGGTAGGAGAGAGAAAATTGCCTAGTAAAATAGGACTTTAATGATGTAAAATTGAAGAAAATGCACCAAAACTGATTGAAATTATAAGGTGCCAATTTTGGGGTATTACACTTGGCATCTGCTCAAGCATTAGCAGTAGAAATGGAAGATGATATGATAACTACCAGCAAATCGAGAAGAGAGGTACAGACTCCAAGTAGTCAAGCATCTATGTCAAGATCCATTGATCCTGTTGTTCAAAGACTGGTCAATGACATGATTACCCTTAAAAGGAAATTACCGAATTCCCCTCCTACTCCATATCAAGACATTCCTAGGAGGTATGGAAACCAAGGAACATGAAATTACAAAAAATAGTCAAATGCTTTGCCACATCAACTGAGACTTCAGATTGAATCCCCCCTGCTAAGAGTAACATGTGTATCTTTCATTTGACTGATGATCATGATGGAAATTCTTTCCTTGAGATGGTGTGGTACAAGCAAATGGAAGCCAACAAAGAAACCATTGTATAAATCCCTGGCAATGAAGAGAACTCTGCAGGACCTGGAGACTTCGTGAGTTACTATCTCGAGTATGAGTCTGATTCAGACCGAGGTGGTGAAATTCTTACAACTCTAGAGGAACCTTCATGTTTTGTGCTCACTCAAGGTCAGCAAGGTGGAAAAATTAGCAGTCGTACTTCATCACCTTTCCAAGACAAGAAAGATAAAGAACCAATGAGTCAAGCTAGTAGCATCACAAAGACTCTTGAAAGTGAATCAATAGGCGTAAAGATCCTTAAAAGGTCAAACTCTGAGCCCACTTTTGAGTTCATGGAGTTCTATAAATCATCTAAAATACAAATCTCCTGCTGAATATTTGAAATCAAATCCTAGTGAGTTAGATAAGTTGGTAGCTTATGTGAAGGGCTCATCTCCTATTGTACAGTCCAGTCAAACAAATATTATATCCACTAGTGAAATCCCTGTATATCCTAAGATTAAATAGCCTGAAGTTAAAGAACCCATCATTAATCTAGAATCCTCAGTATCCACTCATGTAATAAATAAACTTGAACCTTTCTATGTATCATTATTAATCCATGGTCATAAGCTCAGCAATTGCATTATAGATTCGGGTGCCTCTGATAATATCATGCCTTCCTCGATTGTAAAAGCCCTTGATTTTCCATTAACAAAAAATTTTGGTAGGTGTTACTCCATGGACTCTAACCAAGTCCCTCTACTTGGTCAAATCAAGGATTCCCAAGTTGCATTAACATCTTTCCCTAACAAGAGGCTTAAATTAACCATTTTGGTTGCTGACATACCATCTAGCTATCATATGCTCTTGAGTAGAACCTTTTGTAGAGATCTTGGGGGTGAGACCAAATTGGATTGGTCTCAGGCTATCATTCCTATTGGAGATAAGAAGGCCACTTTACAACCTGAGACTAAGTGTAAATACACTATTTTTCCCTCAGAAGATCCCAAGTCTCACATCTTGTATTGAAAGAAACAAATTTTTCTAACTATTTGATCATGCCAGAAATTGATGCCATAAATAAAAAATCTACTACTAATGAAGAGCTTTGGACTTTGGAATTTGATGGGAGATGTTCATCAATTGGTTCAGGTGCTGGGGTGGTATTGATATCTCCAACTGAGGAGAAGTTCCCTTTTGCCTTCAAGTTAGAATTCGAGAATACTAATAACACTGCAGAGTATGAAGCTCTATTACTTGGGATCCAAGAAGCAAAAAGAAAGAGCATAAATGTGTTGAGAGTTAAAGGAGATGTTGAGTTAATTTTTAAACAAGTAAGAGGGAAATATGTTGTGATAAATGAAATGATGAAGCACTACAAAACTAGAGTCCGGGATGAAATTGAAGGATTCAAAGCTTTTTCAATTGAATCCATACCTAGAGAGTTGAACTCCAGAGAAGACACCCTAGTTGGTTCTACAACACTTTTAATTCCTCATCCTGACTTTGGTGGTGATCAATACACCATTGAGCTTGTTCATCGACCTAATGTTCCTGATAATGTTAATTCTTGGTAGGTTTTCAGTGATGATGCTCATGTGTTGACGTTTCTTCAAGGTATTGAAATTTTTTCCTCTGTGCTTTTTGAAGGATCAGAATTTAATTTTCAGGAGTTTTGTGTTGATGAGGAGGTTGTAAAAGGTGAGGATATTATTCAGTTAAAGGGGATTCATATTCCTAAAGGTCTTTTGACTATGGAAAACTTTTTTGATCGCAAAGATTGCTTTGTTGGTCAAGTTAATGAAACCAAAGAGGAACAATCTAGTAGCCATGAGAAAATTAATATTGGGAATGATGAAGACCCTAAGTTTGTCAATTTGGGTATGTGCTACACTCCTATGGAGAAAGTGATATTCACCAAATTGTTGCAAGAGTTCTGAGATGTGTTTGCATGGTCATATGAGGATTTGAAGGATTTTAGAAAGGGGAAATTTCAGCACCATATTCCTTTGAAACCGGGAGCCAAACCCTTCAGGCAAACATTGAGAAATTATAATCCTAGGGTGGCTAATGCAATTTTTAGAGACGTACACAAAATGCTTAAAGCTAAAATAATTTACCCTATTCATCATTCTACCTGGGTAGCGAACATAGTTCATGTTCGCAAGAAAAATGGAGAAATTCAAATCTGTGTTGATTTTAGGAATCTTAACCAGTATAATTTGAAAGACAATTTCTCTCTCCCTAATATGGACCATATTCTTCAGATGGTGGCTGGGTTTGAGATGATTTCAATGTTGGATGGGTTCTTAGGGTGCAACCAAATTAGTGTGGCCCCAAAAGACCAACACAAGATGACATTCACTACCCCTTGGGGTACTTTCGCATATAATCAAATGCCATTTGGTTTGATCAATGCAGGGGAAACATTCTACCAGGCCTTGAATTCTTCATTCAGTCATTTAATGAATAAAGTGATCATAGTGTACCTTGATGATATGGTTGTCTTCTCTCGTAGAAGGAATAAATATCCTAAAGATCTGAAGCTCATTCTTCAAGAATGTAGGAATCAAGGGATATCTCTAAATCCCAAGAAATCTATTTTTTGTGTGACTAAGGGAAAATTGTTAGGTCACATATTGTCTGAAAAAGGAATTGCAATTGATCTAGAGAGGGTGCGAGCAATTCAACAACTGTGTTTTCCATCTCACAGAAGTGGAATAAGGTCTTTCTTCAGACAAATAAACTTTTTGAGGAGATTTGGGTCATATTTTTCAAAAACAACTAGACCCATGGTGAGTTTGTTGAGTGAGAGACAAACTTTCAGATGGAATGATGAAACCAAGAAGTCTTTTGATGAGGTTAAAGAGGAAATTTCTCAAGCCCTATTCCTTGCTCACCTAAATTTTTGGAAGGACTTTGTGATACATTGCTATGCATTCAAGCACACTATGTCAGGTATCCTATTACAGAAGAATGAGACTGGTGAAGAAGTTCACATTTCCTTTATGAGTATTCCCTTAAAGAAACATGAATTGAATTACTCATCAATAGAAAAATAGGCCTTTGCAGTAGTTAAATCTGTCAAACAATTTTGGTATTACATTCTGCATTCTCATTCCACTGTTTATGTTCCAAATTCTATTGTTAAGAGCATATTAACTCAACAAGAGGTGTCCATGAAAAAAAGAGCCAATTGGGTTGCAAAAGTTTAGGAGTTTGATTTAGAAATTAAACCTACCAAATTGGTTAGAGGCCAGGGCCTCTGCAAATTGATCGTAGAGAATGATATAACCTCTAGAGATGACATCCCTTTATCCTTATTCACAGGATTGAAAGATACATGGTTCCCAGATGAGGCTTATTATCTCAATTATGGGGAGTGTCCCACTCACCCAAAGAGCAAAGAAATTTGAAGCTTAAGGCAGCCAAGTATGTTATAGTGGATGATATTTTGTATAAAAGAGGCTTGGACAGAATGTTTCTCAGGTGCGTAGATGAGGATCAACAGAAGAAGTTGCTTCATTCCTTTCATAATGAAGTTTGTGTTGGACATTTATCATCTACCGTAACAACTTTCAAGATTTTGAGGAACTTCTACTACTAGCCCGAAATGTTCAAGGATGCGTATAAATGGGTAGCACAATGTGAGAAATGTAAATTATTGTCTGATAAGCCACATTTAGCTGCATTACCCTTAAGGCCGGTGATAATCAAAGAACCATTCAAGCAATGGGGTTTAGATTTTATAGGACCAATAAATCCTCCATCAAGCACTGGAACCCATATCCTAACAGCAACAGACTATTTTACTAAGTGGGTAGAAGCTATTGTAGTAAGAAAAAATACTTCAGAGGTAGTTTGTTCCTTCCTAAAGGAAAATATTTTGGTAAGGTTTGGCGTCCTTGTGAAAATTGTAGCTGATAATGCGCAAAATTTATCCTCTCAAGAAATGCAAATTTTTTGCTATGATAACAAAATTCAATTATCACATTCATCTGATTATTTTCCCCAAGGAAATGAGCACGCTGAGTCTACCAATAAAAACTTAACCTCTATTATGAAGAATTTGGTGAGTGAAAATTCCAAGGACTGGCACAAAAGATTGTTTGAAGCCCTTTGGGCTAATCGTACTTCCCCCAAAAGGGCTATAGGTATGACTCTATTTGAACTGGTCTATGGAGTAGAAGCTCAACTCTCACTGCCTCTGGAGCTTGTGGCAATAAAATTATAGAAAGTGATTGAAGACCAAACTTTTCCTAATGGATTGGATAAAAGAATCATGTACCTAAGCAAGATCCAAGAAGAAAGAGAAGAGATGGTAAACTGCATTGCAATGCATCAATCTTGGGTGAAGAAGATTTTTGACAGACGGGCCAGCCTAGGAAGTTCATGGAGAATGATAAAGTACTATTATGGGATAAAAGGAGAGAGCCTCGAGGTTCTCACAACAAATTTGAATCCCTTTGAAGGGGCCCTTTGAAATCAGCCAAGTTCTAGGACCTAATTCTTTTCGGCTCAGGTACGTAGATGGAACAGAAATGCCCTTATCTTATAATGGGCAAGATCTAAAGTTTTTTGATTTGTAGTTTCTTTCAATGGTCCTTTGTACATACATTTTTTTTATGATGTAAGTTAGTTGTGTGCATTGTACTTTAGTCTAGTGTGAAACCAAAGATCTTGGATCCATTGTTTAGTCCCTCACAGTCCTAATCCCTAGTCGAAGCCACCTGTTTCCAGTCAAATAATTTTCATCTTTCTTTGCGCAACAATTTTCGCCTTTGTAAAGTTCAAGTTGTAAATTGAACCTTGAACTTTGAACTTGAACTTGTCGGGTCAAAGTTCAAAGTTCAAAACACATTTTCCCAATGAGCGTCATGTAAAAGCATCTTCAAGATAAAGCCTAAAGCTATGTGGTCATGGTCGCGTGTTCCTTTGTAGTCGGTAAATTGAATTTTGAACTTTGAACTTACTCTCTCATGGTTCAAAGTTCATATTTCAATATGCACTTTAACAACTTTGTATTGAAATCTTCCACGTAGAGGCTTTAGTGTCATAGTTCACAAATTCCAAGCTTGTCATAAGTGTCCTAGGGGCCCACCATAGCTGTAAAGTGCACACATAAATTGAAGCATCATGAATCTTGTACTTTGAACTCAATACTCATAGTTCAAGGATCAGATTTCAAGATGTAATAATACTGAAATAAAGAAGTTGCAAGCCAAATCCTTACTTATTGACATTGAAATGATTGATGGGATCGGAAAAATAACGCTAGCTCAGCTCAAGTGATCTCCTTTCTGAAATGGAGCATGCATAACAAGTTGTTAGCAATTATTACGATGAAAAAGTTATTGCATGTCAGACCTCTTGATTTGATGGGAATTGAAGCGAAGTGTGTATATTTATTTTCCCTCCCCTTTTGCTTCTTCATTTTGTCTTACTTATTTTCTAGAAGCATCTTGGAGCGGGGAGGTAAAATTATCAGAAGAAGAAAAGAGGTGAGTTTTACAGCAACCTTGATCCTGTGTTTTCTTTTGCTTCTTCATTTTAAAAAGAAAAGAGTTGGTTCTATTCTGCATCATCCAAGTGTTCGTAGGAATTTTGTGAATTTTTGTTTCATCATGTCTTCTTCCAAAGAAAATTTTGTAAAGGAGATTAAGTTTTCTCCTAGCAGTAGCTGTCTACCTGAGATGAGAGACACAGTCATAGTGGACGATGATATTAGGGAAATTGTGCAAAGGTTGAGAAAAATAGAAGGTGAGGACATAGCTACCAGGATTGTAGAGAGTGGTCTGTTGGAAGCGGTCAATTTTCTTGAAGTACTCCCATGCCTAGAATTAGTGATGGAATACCATAACAGGTATAATAGGTCCAAGAGATTCCACTGGAAGAGGTCTATGGGAATTGGAGTATTGAAAAATCCCTTGCTTATTTTGACCAAAATAAGAAGGTATAGAGAAACAATATAGCTAGGGATTGGCTGTTAAACCCAGAAAAGGGAGGTTCCCGTTTACCCAAGCCCCTTAGGAAAGAAAATTTGTTCAGGGAAGTAAGAGATATAATAGTGATGTTAAATAGAATGAAAGGAAACCCCATAGATACAAATTGGGAGGATTAGATGTCCATTTTTTTGCAAGCCATTTTAGACATAGAGAACTATGTTGATTGGGCTGTGATTATAGTAGAGCAATTGCACAAGAGTTTATCATAGCCACCCTTGATTTCAAACTTTTATATGTCTTCATACCTCTTCTATGTCCTTGCTATCTGTAGAGTTTGAGATGGTTTACCACATAAAGAATGGAATAGTAGCATGGCTATTTATGAGTATCATCCCTTGTTGCAGAAAAGAAGAAGTCCTACAGATTTCAAAAAGGTACAAGATACCTTTTTGTCTAAACTGGTCTTTGAGTTGAGAGGGAAAGCTAATTGCAAGATGTCTGAAGAAGCCATAGAGTTTGTTAAGATTTATGGTAGATTTTACATACAATTCCCTACTTTCAATTATTTGAGGGTGGGAGGCTTCAGTGATGCACCTTTAAAACTACCCACTTACTAGAGGTAGGGAGACAGTTGCTAATGGTTGAAAAGAAGTACAGGGTTAAAAGAGGTATCGGTGCCTTCTTTCCATTAGAATTGGGGCATTATCATTTTAGGTTAATGCATGATTTTTCTTTTTTGACAAATGAGCTGAGGGAAATGAACCTTCAACTGTATCAGGCTAGAAACTATTATGACAGCAAGGGCTTTGTGGAGAATAATTTCAGAGTTGATGCTATGTTCCTTCATCAACCGGATTTGGAAGCCTTCTGGGTTGATTGCATAGATGAAATTGAAGTCATGAGGAGATTGCACTCCAGGTTTTCTCTAAGGAAGATTGTTACCTTAAAAATTCCCTTCAGCATTAAGAACATAAAGGATGAAGATGAAAGTGTGCTAGAGGTAGAAAGTATGAAGTCAAGTGCAGAATTAGTACTTAGGAAAATTGATTGGACTGAAAGAGAGGAAGAAGACATAAGGTCTCTAACTAAAGAAGTTTTCAAAAGGACAGAAAAAAGGCTCAAGTCTCAGAGAAAGAAGAATCAAGAAGCCCCTGCATTGAAAACTAGAAGAAGCCTGAGAGTTCCCAAAAGTGAACCTTCCCCTGTTTCAACTAATATTGAATCATTGTTGCCTGCAAGTAATACAGATCTTCTAGAAGCCACTAACATTGAAGATTCAAAGTTAGTTCCTGATGACACAGTAAATTTTACCAGGCCAAGAAGTAAAAGAAATGAGAAGGTATATTCAACTTTCTATATTGTTCTTGAGTCAGATACAAAAGAACCCAGTGTAAGGCAATTTAGGAGATTGAAAAGAAGCAAGGTTCTAGTCATAGATTCAGGATCAACAGGAGTTAGTGGGAACCCAAGTCAACAAGATTTGACCACTCTAAACAACTCAGGCACTGATATTTCATTAAAAAATGCAAGTCCAAAAACTCTAAACTGGCTGGACTTATCTGTGAATAAGAAGAGGAATATTGTTCCTACTTCAATCCCTGTTGGAGATTTAGTTAGTAAGTATCTCGAAAAGTCTCCAAGGTCTAAGAAACCTAAAATAGAATCTATGCTAGATGTAGACCCAAACACAGGTCACTGGGTTGCTGATATATTTAAACCTAATTCTGATAAGGCTAGTGCTGAGGTCACTGAACAGGATTTTAATGTGGAGAAAATAGACTTGGGAGTAGCTTCCAGAGTAGAAGACTTGAAGATATTGAACTCTGCGAACAAGAAGATCAATCACCAAGTGCTAAAAGATGCAAAGGACAAAGCAAAGTTTAAATAGGATCTATGTGAGATGGCCAAGTACTTTCAACAATTGCAACACCCTGTTCCTCAGCCCTTAGCAATGGTCCCTCTGAATCTGGATGTCAATTCTCCAGATAATAAAAAATTTCTTGACTAAGTTCACAAAGAAAGGTCCTTGTCTAAGGCATTTTATAGTTGGATGGGAGAGGTTGGTGAAAACGTCAACTATTTTGCATGGGCTGATGAGGATTTAACCAAGAGGTCTTCCTCCCTAGTAGCTATTGTTGAAGCTAACATTAAACTTTGGGAGGTGAAGAGAGACAGTTTAGACATAGAGATAACTAATTTGGATGAGGCTTTTGTCTATGGTATAGACAAGTTTTTAGCTGAGAAAGTAATACCTGACGCTAATGCAAGTTTATTATTTTTTGCTAAGGTTAATAAGGAGTGGTGATGCTCACTCTTTGATAAAGGTATTGAGGAGTCCGGTTAGATTCTGAAGGCGCTAACTTGTGTAGAAGAAGTGCTCAGCAATTATATCGATTGCCTCTACAATCTGGCTAAAAATGAAGTTAAGGTCAGAATTGACGTAGCAAAAATGAGAGAATCCTTTGCAGAAAAGGCACAGGGGTTGAAAGATGCTAAAGAAATGGTGGCTCATGATTTCTCAGTTATAGCCTGGGTGCAATCACTAATCATGCTCGGTGATGAACAAGTAAAGACATTGGAGACCAAGCTAGAACAGTTGCAAAACTATAAGTGTATCTGGGAACAGAGGCTCGACTTGGTTTCTTCACCGAACCAAGTCATGCTTGAGAAATTCATAGTGGCATTTGAGGAATAGAGTTCCACATGCAAAGAAGCCAATGCTACCACCAGTGTAGATGCTGAGAAAGGCCAATCGGCTAATTATTTTCTCATAGAGTAGTTCCCAGGAGTTAAAAAGTTCTAGTTTCATTTTCTTTTCCATTAAGCAGTTAGTTATGAAACTGATCGGGCCCTACGTGGCTATATATTTATTTTTGAGTGACCTTGAAAGGGTCGGTTCTTTGGTTCCAGAAAAACTTAGTTATTTTGACATTTACTGCAAGTATTTTCGATGAATGGTTTTATTTTGAAGTGGAACATATGATATAGTATCAGTTGATTTATAGCAGATAATAGTATCTTTTTAGATCAATTGGTCTGATTATTACATGTATTTTGACTTCAGTTGGAATTAAATGCATGTTGCTATAATCTGTGTATATGTTATGTGGTTATTGAATCATTCTTCACTTTATTTTAGTATCTGTTGGATCGATCATCTTGGGAATGTTTTTCTTGCAATCTTAGTCAATTGGCTTGGATGAATGTGGATCTTTCTCAGAGCATAAATCTTTCTATATTCATTTTATATGAAGAGCTGAAAAGTCTTTTGTACTTTCAGATCAAAAGTATATATATATGCATTTTCATATTGTTTTCATTCTTTTCAAATAAATGGGTTATCAAGATTGATTTTTATATAAGGTAGCTTCTCCTTTAATCATGGAGAGTTTAGTTGTGAGTGACTAACTCAGCTGTTGTATTGGTTTTTCCTTCTATATGGGCAAGAGGATTTGAAGATAGTTATAATTTTAATAGGAAGGAAAATTTGTATACTAACACTCCATATCATTGTACTAAAGTTCTCCATATTCACCTGCGCTTTGTGTTGAATCTCTATCCACCTCGGTGTGCATACTTTTTGTATTTTCCAGATCTCCCACTTCCCAGTAGAGCTCTCTGCCCTTGTAGTCACTTGCCTTCCCACTTACTTTCGATCATTAGTCCACAATGGATTCCTAACATATATCACCCTTATTCCTTTCCTTTGTAACCCTTTTCCTCATACATGGCTCTACCTCATCCATGGCTACAAATTTCTAATAGATTTGTCCTTGGGCCTCCAACTGGATCTCACCTTCTCATCCATTCGGTGTTACCTTATCCACAATTACTTGTTCAACCATGACTGAGGAAACTTTGGACCTTACTTCCTCTTCTCTTCTACTTTCTATCATAGCAATAATTTCCTACATGACCACATATTGTGCTTTCTTTTTACCTTTCTCTGAAATGAAGCATTCCCATTTTGAGTGACCGAAACACTTAGGCCCTGTTTGTTTGCAGGAATTTGACAGGAATTGGGTGCGGGACTTCTGGTTTTTCTCCAAATTTTTCGTTTGGGACTCTATATTGCAATTCAGGGTTAGGCCTTCAAAACCCAGTTTAGGCCCTAAAATGGGCGGCACCATCTTCCCACCCAATAGGTGGAATTCAAAATCAAATCCATGTTTTAGGAAATTATGAACCCAGTTTAATTTCATCATCGGGTCCATGATCTTCTTGCATTGCATATTGGGTTTTGCATATGGGTCCGACGATGGCAACGGCGCCTGCGGCTCCGACGGAAGTAACGGAGACTATCTAGTTTTAAATCCCTTGAGTCCTCAAGCCTCGTCTCTTCGTGGACTAAAGCTTCCTAGAATGTTCATTGCCATTGCAAATGGAGATTTAATGCGAGACAGACAGATGGAATTCTGCCAGGCCATGATGAATGGGGGCAAAGCGTTCAGCTGATTATTTCAAAAAATATGGAGCATTGTTTTCATTTGAATGAATTTGTCATTGCCAAAGACCCGCTCACTCCAGCCCAAGTTTCGAATCTTTTTGTTGTCGTCGACTATTTTATCAAGGATTGTCTAGACTTCTCAACCACTCGTTATGAATGCCCTAAATCTGCATTATGATTGCATTTCACTAGTTGAGCGTGCAGGATTTCATTTCATTGAATTTTGAAAAAAAAAATCTTAGTATTTAAGAACTCGTGTGTGTGTGTGTATCGTTATTTCGATATCAATTCCAGCCCATTATTCTCATCAAATGCATTTGTTTTGGGCATATTGTGATATTTGTTGTCTCAGACAAATAATCTCCATTATTATGGAGTAAACAACAGAAACATTTGTGCTTCGCCGGCAAGCCTGGAATTTGATGGTTTAAATAGCCGTATTTTTACTTTTACATGGTATATGACAATTTGAATTTGCAAACCAAACACAGAAATAGGAATTTCTCAATTCTAATTCCAATTTCAAAAATTGCAACCAAACATAGAAGATGGATTGTCTCAGTCATTTTTCGGGTCAGCCAAACGGTCCAAATTATCTTCCAAATACACAAAACCAGAATTTCAAAACCTGATTTTGAGATAATCAGGTTTTGACTCAAATTCCAATTCTGCAAACAAATAGGGCCTTATAGGTTTGGCATTTCTCCACATGATTTTCCTCCTCAATTATTTGTTTCCACACTCCAAAGTTAGTAACTAAGTCAATGAACTTAGGGATTAGTCATGCCAGGTTCCATCTAATGCATATCCTTGCACATACATGTTGTAATCCTTATTTTCAACATCTTCCCCCACCATGATGAATCTACCCAACTTTTTATCTATTATTTTGAGGGTCACGACATCCTAGTACTCAAAAGGTAGGTTATAGGGTCTGAACCAAATAGGGACTTCTTCTATACAACATTTAATGGATTAAAGTTACGCTGTAGGAAAAACTTTAGGGATCTAATGTGTCCTAATGGGTTGTAAAGGGTCCTAATTAGAGGTCCTACAACCCCTTAAGACCCATTAGGGCCCCTTAGGACACATTAGGACACATTAGGACCCATTAAGACACAGTGAAACCTATTACAATCCCTTAGAGCACATTAACCATCGTAGGACACACTAATATGTCCTAATGTCTCATAAGGGATCATAATTTTTCCTAAGTGGTCTAAGGATCCCTTAGTACCCATTACAACCCCTTATTACACATTAGGACCCATTAGGACACGTTAGAACCATTACCCATTAGAACACCTTAAGGGGCGTAGAACACACTAATGAGTTACAATGTGTCCTAATGGGTCCTAATGTGTCACAAGGGGTTCTAATGTGTCCTACATGGTCCTACGACCCCTTATGACCCATTAGGACCCATTAGGACACATTAGAACCCATTAGGACCCCTTAGAACATATTACCTATCATGGGACACAATAATGTGTCCTAAGTGGTTGTAATGGGTCCTAATATGTCCTATTGGATTTTAAGTGGTCCTAATGTATCATAAGGGGTCATAATGGGTCCTATGTGTTTGTAGGACCCCTTAGGACATATTAACTATTGTAGGACACTAATGGGATCTAAGTGGCTCTAATGTATCATAAGGGGTCATAATGGGTCCTAAGTGGTCCTAGGACCCATTACAACCCTTTACAAACCCTTAGGATGCATTAGGACCCATTAGGACACATTAGAACGCATTAATACCCCTTAGAAAACATTAAGGGGTATAGAACACACTAATGGGTTCTAATGTGTCCTAATGGATCGTAATGTGTTTTAAGGGGTTGTAATGGGTCCTAAGTGGTCCTAGATCCTGTGGGACCCATCAAAACCCCTTAAGACCCATTAAAACCCATTAGGACACATTAAGACCCCTTAGAACACATAAATAGTTGTAGGACACACTTTAGGGTTCTAATGTGTTCTAACATGTCCTAATATGTCCTAAGGGGATTAATGGGTCCTAAGGGTTCCGAGGACCACTTAGGACCCATTAAAATCTATTAGGACATATTAGGACCCATCAGGACACATTAGAACCCCAAAGTGTGTCCTACAATGATTAATGTGTTCTAATGGGCCCTAATGTATCCTAATGGGTTGTAATGGGTCCTAGGAGGTCATAATGGGTCATAAGGTTTCTTGGGATCACTCAGGACCCATTAAAACCCCTTAAGAAAAATTAGAACCTATTAGGATACATTAGACCCCTAAAGTGTGGCATGTGATGATTAATGTGTTCTAAGGGGTCCTAATGTGTCCTAATGGATCTTGATGGGTCCTAAGGGGTGTTAATGGGTCCTAAAGGTTCCTAGAACAACTTGGAACCCATTAAAACCCCCTAGGAAACATTAGGCCAAATTAGGACATATTAGAACTCATTAGTGTGTCCTATGATGATTAATGTGTTCTAAGGGTTCCTAAGAGTTCTGAATATTTCCTAAGGGGTCCTAATGTGTCATGAGGGGTCATAATGGGTCTAAAGGGTCATATGACCACTTAGGACCTAGTATGACCCCTTATGATACATGTGAGGGTCTTAGAACCCTAAAGTGTGTCCCACTATTTTTAATGATCTCTCTCTCTCTCTCTCTCTCTCTCTCTCTCTCTCTCTCTCTCTCTCTCTCTCTCTCCTAACATGGTTAAACATACATGTCAATCACCAAACCAACCATAGCATAAATAATGCAATGAGAATTGATCCTCAAAGGACCATGCACAATTAAAGGGCTTAAGGTTACAATTAATAGGACAGGCACTGGGAATCATGTTGAAGACAATGTGTTGATTCCTGAAATTTAGCTAAGTCTAAAATTTCCTATAAACCCTCAAAATATAGAATCTTTATCTTAACTCCTATGAATCTGAAACCACTCTCAAACATCCTGAAAGTATATAAATAAAATGTAACTTAGTATAAGAAAGGAAGAGTATGTAAATTATACTTAAATGTTATATTTTATGTATGGTTTTGATGCTAAAATTGGCCTAGCAGAGTTTGTTGGATTTTTATTACCACATTTGGTGTACTCCAAATAGGGTGTGCACCCTATTTAGAATTTTTTTTGCATGTCTTATTACCACATGGGGCATATGCCCTATAGGGTGTGCACCCTTTTAACTGCATTGGAATTTATCAAGCCTAAGGATTGGATTTTCCTTGGGCATCCAACCCAAAGGCTTGGAGGATTCAAACAGGTTTTGGACATTATTTCTAGCAAACATACAAAATATTCACATTTTTCCTTGGGTGCTCCCCGTCAGGTTTGCACATGGTTCAACAATGACAAAATCAGATAACATGATTTTCTAGATCTCTTTGTTAGCTATCTAACCATATAACATATTTTGAATTTTGATTATGTTAAGATTTTCATTTCCAGTTTCTTTTGTATGTCCATTTTTTGTCAAAAACTAATGTGTACTCCTTATGGCATAGATTTTGGCTCGTTCATCAAATTTTGAAACAAGTTACTTTTTTAGAAACTAGACTTCATTCTACACACTGAAAAAAAGAAATATTAAAGTTTTTTATTAATTTTCAATTATTTCTAGGGGAGCACACACAAATTTCACATTTTCAACATGTGTGCACTTCAAAAATTTGTAAAAGATCACACATTCATAAAAAAATTAGTAGAAAAATCTAGCATAAACTAAGTGGTGTTAGCTAACTTCTCATTGGAGCGATTAAAAAAATTCAAGAAAAGGTTAATATTTTAGGGGGAGCACACCACACGCTATGTTATATTTTTTCACAAAAAATAGGACCACTTTTTGTGCTCCCCCTTTTTGAGGGCCTTAATCTCCACCAATTTCAAAATAAATTAGTAGATTAAAAACTAGACTCGGAGTACTACAACTCTTTTTCTTGTCGCATCTTGAAATTTTGTGTCTAACTATCTTCAATTTCTTGTCGAAGATCAAATTTTGCTGATTTTAGAAATCTTTTTTTAAAAAAAAAAGTGGCACCTTATACGCTCTTTTTGGTCCCCCATCTTTGTACACCTACCCTAAAAGTAGTGTCCTCCCTCAAAAACTCAATTCCTATCATCCATACTAGAAAAAAACAACATGAAATAACTATTTTCTACCAACATAATCTCGATATCACCCTCAACCTACCAAGGACAACAAATACATGATTCCAATGCTAAAAAAAGACACATATCCCAAAATATTTACAAAAGAGAGCATGTTTTCTCAAATAAGAGACATCTTCCACAGTCGATTCTGAAAAAAGGGCCAAAATCAAACAATTTTGGCTCCTTAACAAATAATCATTCACTTTATTAAGTTTGGTAACCTCACTCACGTAAAATGAGCCCAAATACCTCGCATACACACTCGAAGAAGAGTCTCCTTATGCCACAACACCAAACAACTACTAATCTTGAAGAAACATGAGGCCCCTCAATCTTGATCAACAACTAGCTCACAAACACCAAGGAAAGACCCCTACTCCCAACCACAAAGCTTCATCAACCACAAACCCATGAGCCAAGCACTAAAATCCCACAACAACCAAAAATATCTCCAAACCAAAGCCCCGCCCTAGAAGGCTAACAAACCCCCAAACCCTAATACACAAGCAGAAAAAAATAGAGAAACAAGATAGGGCACAAAAGCCCTAGCCCGAGCAGACACCAACATCAGAGAGCAATTGAATCATTTTTTATGTCTATTATTTTTATTTTGTATAATTTTTTTAGGTTACATAATATTTAAACAATATAAGATGTATTAACAAATTTAAAATAATTTCTCATCTTAATGATGGATCATAGAATGTGATCTTAAAAATCGATTCAAAAATCTATAATAATCCTATGAACTATAAGAAAATAATCCTTTTTATAAATACAATATAAATTCAAAAGATATTACAACTCTATTCTAATATTGCTAATACTTGTGATACAACGATAAAAATAAATGATACACTTATAAAAAGAAGTGAAAGTGAAAATCATGAGACAACAATACAACCTAGATTACTTATACACATACTTGGAACTCTTTCTCTTTCCTACCCAAATTAGTTTGAGCCCATGTGACAATCTTAATTAAATTTAACACCACTAGAAAAACACTATTAATATTGCCTTCTATAAAGACAAAGTACATATGTCCCAAAATATTATTTTATTAATTTCTAAAAAAACTCAACCCCAGAAATCATAATTGATCATTCTAACAACTCTCTATATCACAAGGCAACTCTCATATTTCATGGGAGTTTCTATGTTTTTTTTAAAGATAAAAAGAACCATCTTAATACATTTCACATGATGCTCAGAAATCACACACACGCTTGTGAATAACTTAGACTCACTAGGGGAGAGGGACCAATAGTCGTTCAAGGCCAATAGTCGATCACCCACTTGTGAATATATTATCCAGTCTTACCACACATTTTGTATATATTGTAATTAAATAATCTACATGTAAATAGAAAAAATTCAAATGTTGATAAATATGGGCCAGTACTTGAACACATGAGAACCTATAAATGTTATAGTAAAAACACATAAATAAATTCATTAACAAGTGAAATAAATAATTTTTTGTCTCAAATAAAATATCATAGCTATCTATTATATTTATGTCACTTAAAAAATAATATGCTCACTTAAACAAGTATTGTTATCTTAGTGTACAAATACCATTCTTATGTGTACAACTATTGGGGTAGCAATGTATATGCATTAGAATATTTCATATTAACAATTTGTCTTATCACAAATATAAAAGGTGAACACAATAAATACATTGTATTTTCCCATGAAATGTGTGAGATTGTCAAAAAGTTTTAGTGTTCAACTATTGGTCCCTTTGTGTAGGCTATAAGTTGTATTTTATATAATAATATGTTATTTCTATAAATAAAAATATTTTTTTGTGTTGAATTATTGGTCCTTTTGTGTTGGATATAAAAGTTAGATATAACAAATATTTATGATTATTAATAGGTATTTTGTCCATTTAAGTTGCATATATGTTATATTTTATATAGAAATATAATATTCTACAAATAACAAATGATATTTTTAAATTCAACTATTAGAGATTTTTAGATTAAACTTTGGTCATATCTTTAAAATGTCATTTTTTGGACATATTTCACTAGACGTGTTATTTTAAGATGGTGTGATGACTCACACCTTCAAACCTTAATTGTAGGTAGTTAAGTGTCCATTTTACATTTCTAAAAAAATGATTGTCTTACAATATTCCGTCACCCCTAATACAAGGAGCAAAAACATTACCTATGAAGTGCAAATCAGCAGTAGAGCCTGGGATTTTGGGTGAGCAACCTTGATCATGTTGGGAGCTTATGGTGTAGTCTCTAGTTTTTATGTTCTTACCAAGTCCAACGTATTGGATCAGGTAAAAATTATCCTTTGGTTCTTTCTGTTTGTTGTTTTTGGGCTTGGTTGTTTAATTCTTGTCGTAAATACGAGATTTACTCTTGTGCCATCATAACAGAAGCTAAGACTAAAATTGGTGCACATTTAATCTCGACTACTGTTCATGATGTCTTGGCCTCTTTTCAGGTATGCTTAATCTATATCTTCCATTTGTTTGGTTTGAAGGCATTTAACTTGGGAACGTAGCTTATTCAAGCACAGAATAGGAGTTCCTCCTTTTGGATGCTTATGTTTTGGTGTTAATTTCAAGATTGTGCTTGGGTAATATGTCCAGCCATCAAAGAATATAACTTTATATGAGCCGGATCCCACTTATGGGAAATTTAAAAGATTAATAATTTATGTCGAGTGATAGCATTGATAGCATCTTGGTCTGTTGTAGTCAGTTAAAATCCAAAACTATTTCACTTAGTTTTATTTCGATTCGATTTACCAAAGTACTATTGAATCGATTACTTTTTATCTTTTGTTGGTTAAATCTTTATCCTTGTCCATTCACAGAAAAATATTTTATTTTCAAACCCTCATTTCATTTTTATTTGAGAGAAAATTGCAAGGGATAAATGGAACTTGGAGAGAAGTTATTTGCTGCATCTGAATGAAGATTTTTATTCAATGTTTAAATCTAAAGATTGTACTTTATTATTGTTTGTTTGTTTACATGTTTCCTTCATGACTTTTTTATAGGAAACTGTTGAAATTCCAGATCTAAATTCAAGGAAATCTTTCTTTTTATTGAGCATGAAAACAATTTTCAGAATTTGCAAAGTTTAAATGGTTGTGATCATTAATGGTCGTTGCAAGTACATGTTTGGTTATATATGCGCAAATATAGACAGGAGAATATTTATAGTAAAGTTTGTTTCTGAAAAAAAAAATTAACAATAAGAAAATAAAACAAATTTCTTTTAACAAACTATGTTATAAACTACAATTAAACATTCAATTATAAGTCTAAGACAAACAAGGTTACAACTAGATTATGAGGGCTGCCAAAGCCAAAAGATACCTCCAGTCTGAGTACTATGGAGGATTGATCTCTACAAATGCTCATGAAAGGAGGGAAGTTGATTCTTCCTCTCTGGAGTCATGAAAATCCTTTCATGGAATGTTAGGGGCTTAAATGCCCCTAACAAGAAGCGGCTCATCAAGAGTCAATTATATAATTCTAAATTTGATCTTGCTCTTCTTCAAGAAACTAAATTATCTGTTGATGCTGCCCCTAAATTGTTTAAATCTTGGAATATGGGAAATTTTTGGGCCGCCCCCTCTAATGGTGCATTTGGAGGTCTTGCAGTTGTATGGGATCCAAATAAGGCATCTATCGAACAAATAGCGTTGGGGATATATTGGATGTTTTCTTTAGTTAAGAGTTGTTCCATGAAATTGTCCTTTTGTCTATTCAACATTTATGGCCCTTCTTCTATTATAGATAAAAGTAAGCTCTGGGCCCTTCTTGGTGATTATTTAAAGGCTCTTTAGGGGGAATTGGTCATTCTGGGTGGAGACTTCAATGTTGTTTTAAATTATGATGAAAAATATGGAGGGATTCTTCCTTCTCCTAAGGTAATGCTAGAGTTTAATCAATTCATCCATGACAATAATATTTTCGATGTCTCTCCCAAGGTGGGAAAGTTCACTTGGACAAACTGCCGAGTTGATTTCTGCAATATCGCAAAACGGTTGGATCGCTTTCTTATTTTTGTTTTATGTCTTCAGACTAAAATAGATTATCATTCTCTTATTTTACCTATTTCTGGTTCAGACCACTTCTTGATTTTGCTTCATCTGTCAGATTCCTCTTCTCATTGGAAAGGTACCTTTAAGGTTGAACCAATGTGGTTTTGTGACCAGTCTTCCATCCCTTTATTAAAATACTAGTGGTAGAATTCTCCTTATATGAAGGGAACTCAATTATTTAAATTGGTTAAAAAATTATAGCTTCTCAAACTGAAAATTAAAGAACGGAATATCACTTCCTTTAAGAATATCTTCCAAGAGAAAACAAGATTGCAATCAGAATTATCAATGGTCAATGATTATGTTATTCAAAATGGGATAGATGCTCAGTCCTTTTTCTTCTGGGAGAAAGAACTTCAAAGTGCCTTAGAGGAAGTGATTCTTCGAGAAGAGATTTATTGGAAACAAAAGTCTCGTGAAACTTGTCTTGCAGATGGTGATAGGAAAGCAAAGTTTTTTCATGTGTCAGCTAAGTTAAGGTGCCTTTGTAATAAAATTATTCAAATTGATTCTTGTAATGGCCTATTAGAGGATGAGGAAGATATAGCAGGTGAAGGTGTTTCATTTTTTTTGAATTTATTAACTAAACAATAGGTTCACCCTTCTCCTTCCCTCCTAGACACCATCCCTAACTGTGTCTCTAAGGCAAATAATTATATGCTTATGGCTCCCTTTTCTCTACAAGAACTCAAGGATATTGTTTTCTCCATGGCCCCAGATAAAGCTCCAGGACCAGATGGGCTCACCATGCTTTTCTTCCAACAATGCTGGGACTTTATGGGTAATGATTTATTACTTGCGTTAGAAGAGGCCATAACCCATAAGACTATTTCAAAAGAGCTTAATCATACTTGGACTGCTCTTATCCCTAAAAAAGATAATCCTGCGACTTTTTCTGACTTTCTCCCTATTTCATTTTGCAATTCTTTGTATAAAATCTTCACTAAAGCTATTATTGTACAGTTATCCAAAGTTCTTCCTAAAATTATATCATATTCAAACAAGGAGGCTTTGTCCCCGGTAGAAAAACTTTGGAGGGTGCCATTTTGGCCCATGAAATCTTACATTCCATCTGGCTACAAAATAAGTCTGCTATGGTCTGAAAGCTAGATATGATGAAAGCATATGATCGGGTTGACTGGCACTTTCTTCTGTTGGTTCTTACCAAACTTGGTTTCCACATAAATTGGGCAAAATGGACTTGGGCTTGCATATCTTCTCCTTCGTTCTTGATCCTCATTAATGGATCCCCTAGAGGTCTTTTCCCATCCTCTAGAGGAATTAGATAGGGGGACCCACTTTTCCCCTTTTTATTTGTGTTAATGGTCGAGGGCCTCAACAGATCTATATGTCATGCTCGACAAGTGGGTATCTAGAAAGACATCTCTCCGAATGACGAGAAAGAACCCTATACGCATAACCATTTTGCAGATGATACCCTTCTATTTGGTGAAGCTTCCATTATAGAATCTTGAGCTATTAAACAAGTCATTAAAGAACATTCCATGGCATCTGGTCAGTTAATCAATTCAGCTAAATCAAAAAAATTCTTTTTAAAGGTTACCCCATTAGTACAACGATGTCTTCTTAATTTTTGGGGCTTTTCTTTGGGGGAGTTCCCTTGCTGGTATCTTGGAGTCCCTTTTTTTCTGGATCAGAAAAACATGATTTTGGGATAAGATAATTTTTGTAATTTTTCAGCAGATTCTCTCCTGGAAGCATTAATGGTTGACCCTGTCTGGAAAGTTACTCATGATAAAATCAATTTTAAATGGCATTCCCATTTATTTAATGTTAGTGTTAAACATTCCTAAATGCTCAGTAGAGGAACTTCAGTCCATCTTGAGGAATTTCTTGTGGGCAGACAATGTATCTGAGAAAAATAAGTTCTCCCTCCTTGCCTGGAGTAAAGTTTGTTCTCCTAAAGACAGTCAAGGTGCAGATATCAGAGCTCCATCTTTACAAAATAAGGCATTGGGTGCTAAACTGATTTGGAAATTGTACCAAAATCCAAATTCCAAATGGGCCAGACTTGTGAGATTGAAATATCTTGTTTCTAGCGAAAGGGAAAGGAACTTTACAATGTTAGTTTTACCTCGGGGCTCTGTCATGTGGAATTTTATGGTGTCCTGTCGGGATCTCATCTTACCTTTCCTTTCTTGACTTTATACATGATGGTTCAAAAGAACAGTTTTGGGAAGACTCGTGGAATGGTCATACTCCCTTGCCCCATATCCAGGATTGGCACCCTTTTCATAGTCATCTCAAACAAATATAGGGCGATCATGTTTCCCATTACTTTGTTATTCATGATGGCATTGCAATTTGGAAAGATCTTTCTGGACTAAGTGGTTTTTCTGATTTGGCAGAAGAACTTCGTATACTGCTCACCTCCAGAGGTATCCTCTTCTCTCCCCTTGAAGATGAACTCATTTGGTTAGGTTCTCCTTCTGGTCAATATACAGTCAAGGATGGCTATAACTTGCATTTCCTTCATCAATCCTCTGATTCTTGGCCTACAAATTTTCTATGGGGCCCTGCTGCCCTTCCCAAGGAAAGTGCCTTTGCTTGGCTGGCCATACAAGGTAGGGTCCTCACTGGTGCCAAGCTTGATAGATTGGGAATCACTATTGTTTTTCCTTGTACTTTATGTGGCTTTTTTATGGAAACTTCTGACCACTTATTCCTTCACTGTCCTTTTGCTCTTGATTGTTGGTATTAGCTTATTCAACGTCTTGGATGATCAACAACCACTGGCCCTAACCTTTGTGATCATTCCAAAGCCTAGCCTTCTTTACATAAAGCTTCCACATTTGTGCCCCTTTGGGAGATTAGCCCCTCTCTAGTCATTTGGAATATCTGGCTTGAAAGGAATGAAAGAGTTTTTAGAAATAAATCTACTTCTTGGGTAGATGTGATCAATAAAATTGAGAGGGCTATATCAGAAGTTACGCTTTCTTATCATTTCAAATTGATTAATTCCAAAAGACTTTTCTAAATGGGATTTCTTCATTCATGACAATTGGCCTTTGCTACAGTCTCTTCCGTCGCATGGTTGTCATTCTTTCAGCCCTTCTCCCTCTTCTCGCTTAAATGTAATATGGTCAACTCCCCCACTTGTATTTGTTAAACTAAACTATGATGGTGCCTCTAGGGGAAATCCGGGCATTTCCAGAGCTGGGATTATTTTAAGAGACTCGAAGGGTAACATAATTAGAGCATCATGCAAGAAGTTACGTCCAGACTCTAATAATGTTGCAGAGATTGAAGTCCTTCTCCTTGGTCTTTCTCTGGCAATCTCCGTGAACTTTTCTTATCTCATTATTGAGGGTGATTCGATGGTGATTCACGACATCGTTTCCTCTAGAAAGACTTCATCTTGGAAATTAAGATATATGTTAGATTTGATTATTAGCAAACTAGAAGCCCTTCAAAATTTTGAACTTACTCATTGCTTTAGAGAAGCAAATATGGTTGCAAGTTATTAGGCTATTGATGATCCACTTCCGTTTCAGGATGTGGATGACTGTTATCTTTCACATTTGACTTAATTGTTTCGAATATGAGTAATTACAATTGCTGTTATCTTTTACTCTAGCTCTCATGTGCATTATAGCCAAGGATCCATTTCTTGGAATTTATTCATTCATGTATTTTGATCTTGTATATTCATTCATATACTCTATAATGAGGGAACTCATGCAAGTTTGCACTTCCTCTATGAATTCTTCATGTTCTCATATTGGAAAGATATGGTTAATCTTTGTCTTCCACTTTTGATTATGGTTAAGGGTCATTCTTATCCTAGGTATTCATTTGTATGGAGCAAAACTTTATTTTACTCCTACAGATGGATATGTGTGATAAGATGGTCCTTAAATGGGAATCATAGTGGACCTAGGGCCTAATTTCTATATGGTTAAGATATTATAGTCTTGATATTTGGAGTGATACGGTGATTTGTCGTCCTCCAATTTTTCTAAAATTTTGGGTCATCCTTATTGATGGGATTTGAGTTGTATATGAGTATTTATCATTGTTGCCATCTCTTTCTCTAGCTCTCATGTGTATTATATACAATGAACCATTTCTCGGTTCATGTATTATGAGCTTGTATATTCTTTTACATACTTGATAATGGGGAAATTAAGACAGGTTGTATGATTTGAAATTACGATTGAGGGTCATTCTTATCCCAAGTTATATTCATTTCTATGAGCGGAACATGTGTTTGGTTGATCATGTGTTTTTACTCCTACACATGGATATGTGTGATAAGGTGATCCTCAATTGGGAATCATAGGGAACAACATATGCTATATGGTTAACTGAGTTTGAATAAGTTTTGTTCATGTGCAATTTACCAACATTAATAGTTTTGTGTATGTGTTGGGATGTTCACTAGTGTGTATTCACGACTTAGATAATTCATGGTACCGAGATTGGTAAAGTACCATCCCAGATTGTAAGATAAACTTTCTAGCTTCATCATATATCTACAACATACCAAACATGACATATCGATTAACAGTAAAATTAAGATGGCAATATAAAAATAGTTAAAATAGGTAGAGGCAATTTATGAATTCATAAACTTTTCATTTGCAACTTAGCTCATATGGCATAAACACCAAGTATCTTATCAATTCCTCCCCGATGTGTATGTCACTTGTTGTTCCTTTATTATCCTATGGAACTTGAACTATGGGTGAAGGTTATTTGTTCAAAGCTCTTCATACTACACAAAGGAATATCTAAAGTTAAGTTTTAAAGGTTGGACATTTGGGCTTCTGTCAGTATCTGTTATTTTAAAAGGCATAATCTGAGGAGATTCTACAATTTTATTCTGATCTCTTATGTTGTTTATGGTTAATTTTGGTTATGTTTGAATTTTACATTATTACTAATTGATCTTGTCAGTTTACTGTCAAGTATATGTAGGTTCTCGGACTGGTTCATACATGTTTTTCTATTCTAGATTTCAAGGGAATGTATTTACCTATCTTCCTTTAGTTGATAACATCTTTTCTAAGTTCCTTCGTGTTAGATTAGCTGTGTATTCAAATTCCTCCACCATCTCTTCTATCTTTCCTAGTGGTTCATATTGTGAGATTTTGGGTTTTGGATTATTTGTATATCCTGGGTAATTGATGGTTACTCTTCAGGCATGGGTGGGGGATCTATGAGACCTTTGATGTAATTGGCCTTATGTGCCATGGCGTAGGTGTTTAGGTTTTCTTGGTTTGGCCATATCCTTATAAGGTCTACGTGGTTGTACTTTGTTTCATTATGGGCGATGATGTGGAGGTTTTCTTTCCAGGTTCTTTCCTACACGAGTCCTTTTTGAACCTATATATATATATATATATATATATATATATATATATATATATATATATATATATATATATATAATGGCTATGGCCACTTGCGCCCCCACCCCCCCCCCCCCCCCCCCAAAAAAAAAAAAAAAGAGGTTACAACTAAATCAAAAAGAAACATAAGTTATAACAATATTAAATCATTTTCATAAGTTTCTAAGTCAAGCATACTTATATAAAAGAAAATTACCTATTCCTAATATTAACAATAAATATAATCTATCTATACAATTCATTTAGGAAAAAATTAAGAACTACAAAATCTTTGTCAAAACTTCATTTGACTAATAAAAGAGTCTTACAAAATACTTGTTACAACAAATTAATGAACAATCAATTCAAACTTTAGAAAAAAAATACTTTTAAAAATTTAAACAATTTTCTAAATATTGGAATAAAAGAGGTATAGATAAAAAGATACTTTTAACAAGTGACATGTAGTGGAGTACTTGTCTTTTAGTTTAGAAATTAATTGTAATTATAATATTAAATATAATTTATGAATTGTAGGTTAGAATTAATAGAATTTTTTAAAAAAAATTATTGGTGTTTAACTTATTGTTGAAAATAATGACTCTAAATTACTTTAAATTTTTCAAAACATTATTTTTTATTTTTTCTTAAATAAATTTTGAACTATACCAACAATGTACACCTTATTCAAACATTGATTCAAGGTTCAAATGTTAACTTTAATAATATTTTGGTGGTTGGTTGGAAGATAATTATAAAAGTTAGTTATGCCTTCAATGAATTGTTTTGTATCGTTCATGTTAAATTATTTATTTTTAAGAAAATGTTTAGATTAAATATTTTTTTATTTTTTTTTTGAAATTTTGATTCCTAATTTGAAATAGTTTGTTCTATCATTTTATTGCTTTGTAATGGTAAAAAGACTAAGAAAGAATTTACCATTAATGACTCTACATTACTAAACTAAGGTACTACTTATATAATTCAAATTATGATATTGAAAAAATGTTATTTTTTATATTTTTCTTTAGAACATAAATAAAAAATTTATTTAAATTTTATTATATTAATGCATTAAATATTTTAATATGTACATCTTATTCAAACATTGATTTAAAGTTCAAATACAAACTTTATTACTAATATTTGGTTGTTGTTGATTGGATAACATTGATATTTATAAAAGTTAATTGTCTTTCATAAAGTCTTTTGTATTGTTGACTTTCAAATTATTAATTTTTGTAAAAGAAAATTGCATTAAATATATTTACTTAATCATCAATATTGTTTTACCAAACCAATTCAATCATATTTGAAGTAATTTCTACTTAAAAAGGTATTTTTTAGCCTACAATGTATATTTGTATTGGCCTATCACCTATTGGTCCCTCTCCCTACTAGATGTCAAAGTAAATGATAAAATAGTTAGAAAACATTTATTAGACTTACGAGGCTAGAAGCCCAAATAAATATTGTTCCTAAAGAAGTGATAGATTATGAAGGTTTCTTTGAGCATAAATACAAAAAAATAACTCTTGGTCTTGGTACATAAGTTCTATTATGACATATATAAAAAAACAATCTTCACAAGACAAACTTATCAATTGAAAAAATGACAATTTATTAAAATTATTTATTGATTTTAATATTTTTACTATATTATATTTCATAAAATTTTAAGATATTTTGTATTCATTCATAAAATTATTTTAATTTTATAAGTGACTCTAATGTCAAGGTTTGTATTTTTTTAAAATGCATTTTGCAAACTTACAACTATTATGATAATTTAAATAGAATAAACAATAAAATCAATATACAGTGAATTTGTTATTGTCTCTAATTGTTTCCATGTGGTTGATAATGACTAGATTCATTGGGAAATGCAAGCCATCATTCAAATAATTCAAATAACAAACAACTGGTTCTCTCAAATAAAAATTCAAAGTACCCTAAAACTCTTTTTTTTCATGGTCAATATATTTATATAAATAATTGTTTATGCATTTTAAAATTGTATAAAAAAATTATTTTTTACATAAAATATTATAAATTAAACTTATATATCTCTATCCACACATCAAGTTATTATCTCTAATATATTTATTATCGGCTAACCCTTGCACCTCCTTTTGATGCAAGCCTAATTATGTAAATATATTAGTAATTTGTATGTATGACAGCTGAATGTTTAATAATATAGATAAATAATGAATATAGTAGATATCTTATCATATGATAATTTATTTTTTATATTTAAAATAAAATAAAAATTAATTGAAAAAAAAATAAAAATTGGTTTTCTAATGTTTAAAAAATGAATCCCCTATTTCCTTGGTGTCCCATCCCGAAAATTTGATGGAACAAAGTAAATAGTTAATTACAGGAAAAAAAGATAACACTATACATTCAATCCTCTAATCATTGCACTAAATCACATTTCTTCAAAATTACATTACAATCTTGCTATCAACAAATATCAAGGAGTTTCAAAAAATTATTTTACAATCCAAAAATCAAAGCCAATGTTTTTTCTTTCAACGTTTACTCCACATTATTGCAAGTTTGCCTACCCCACCTGTCATGAATACAAGATGAAAATATTCAACACTAGTCAAAGGTCCTCATTAATGGAAAAAAAAAACACAGAGGAAAACTTACAGGGTTCATCTGTAGGAGCTTCTCTGCTTGATCGGGGAAAATAGTTATGAAAAGAAATGCAACTGCACAACATAAGTATCAAGGAATGCAATTTAATCATTTTCTCCAAGTAAGCTAAGCAGCATCTAAGTGAGATTTGACAAAAGGCTCCAACTAACAAAAACATATTTGATTGCAATGCATGTCATCATAGTAAATTGAGAAAAGCATATAAATTTAGAAGCAAGCAGACCTTTAAGGAGTTAGAAGCTACTGCTGCCAGCCTTGTAAAGTCAAAATTCAAATGATTTTAGAGATAAATTACTCAAGCTGCATAATGTACTCCATTACTAAAAAGGAGACTCACTATTACCAGTTCATTCACAACTACGAGGGGGTTTAGGTGGGCCACTTCTTGTTTTATCTTATTTGTGTAAGACTGTAAGGCACTAATTGATAAAACTTTGGAAGCTTTTCTTCAATAACAAACTTAGACTGAACAATTTGCACCAGCCACAAAATTTATAAAGCCCCAAAGCTTCCAAAGCAGTGCCACAGGCACCATCTGATCTTTATTAACCTTGAGTGGGCGAGGAAGCCTTTTCTTAACCCCCAAAAAAGTCAATTTTTTTTTGTTGCTACATTGACATGCATTATATTCTTGCTAAATCTATTTGTCACAACCAAAGCACTATATTGAAAATGGTAAGGAAAGCTTGGTTTGTCGGTTGAAGAAATCCCTTTATGTTCTCAAACAACCTCCTGTAATGTGATACCAAAAGTTTGATTCTTATGTTTTGGAATTCAGATTTATTAAGTCGAAATTTGATCATTGTATTTATTACAAACAAACATAAATCACTTTGTATGTTGATGACACGTTATTTTGTAATGATAAAAGTATGATTATTGATTTCAAATCTCAGGTTTCACCACAATTTGAAATATGAAAGATTTAGGAGTTGCTAAGTTTATTTAGGGATAGAGATTAGATATGATGGAGCTAACTGAAATCTTTGGTTGAGTCGAAGGAAATATGTTGACTTGGTTATGCAATGTTTCAATATAACAATCAACCAATGAGTGTTTTTATTTTGTGAAAACAAAGACCTGAATTAGAGTTGTTCTTTGACATCTAAAAAGATGGGTAACATGAGTGTTGTACCCTATGCTAGTGCAATTGGGAGCCCCGAGTATGCTATGTTCTACATTAGACCAAACATTGTTCAAGAAGCGGAAGTCTCAAGTCATTTTACGATTAATCTTGGAGAGGATCTTACTGAAGGGGTCTTAGGTATTTATAGGGTACTTCAAAGCATATTTTGAAGACTCGCCAAGTACTCAGCAAAACGTACCAAACCCACTAGTTTCTGAGCTGGCTGAGCTGAGTTGACCTGACTCTCGAGCCAGGTCTGGTCAAGTCCTGCTCCAAGACTCCAGAGTCCTAGGCTCAGACTCCTGAGTCTTGAGGTTGGACTCTTCTGGCATTTGAACATAATATAAGAGACTACAATTTCAAATTTTAATTAGAGTTTGACGTTCATGTGACAAGTGTAATGTTCAAATTATGACAAATTGATAATCAAATTAGACTCTTACATTCTCTAAATGCATATGGTTTCTTTCTTTTTGTGTAATTATGAGGTTTTTCTATTGCTGATGTTGAGTTATTTGTCGAGTCTTGAGTCCGAATCAAAATTTTGGGCTGTTGAATCAAGTCTGAGTCCGAGTTTTCGAACTAAGTTTCAAAGTACTCCATAGGTTATCAAGAAGGTGATACCTCACATGATCTACAACACTCATTGAATATTGAAGTTTATGTGAATTCAAATTGGATAGAGGTTGTTGACAGTAGAAGGTACGCTAATGGTTATTTGTTTATCCTATTTGGTGGTGTAATGATGGGATGAACAAGCAATAGTTGTGATTGCTTCATCAAATATAAAGATAAGAGTGTATGGCAATTATTCATGCTTGAAAAGACTATATCTGAATTCTACTATTGTGTCCAAATCTTGGGTTGCATCAATGAACAATTAGGTTTTATTGTAACAATCAAAGTGCCATTAGCTTGGGGAAGAACCTAACTTTCACATGTAGATGAAACAAATTGACATACAAATATTATTTTGTTTGTGATATGGAGGATGAGAGGCTTGACGCGGATGCTTCATTGAAGCTAATCATCACAAAGAAGTTTACGTGGTGCAATAAGAGTATGGACCTCTCGACCCCTATCAGATAGTTGACAGTTTTGGTATTCTCTTTGCTCTTGCAAGGTGTTAGACAAATGGAAGAATGTTCAAAAAGGTGTTTCAATGTTGGATCCTAATGCCAAGAATATAAAAACCCAATTTTGGAGGTATAGAGGTTTTAACTTTGGTTTTAACTGAAGCAAGTTATTTATGATAACATGGACTTCTCTAAAACCTTCAATTTGGAAAAAATCGAGGGGCTCATTTAAGACCTTAAATCAAAATTTATGGCCATTAAAATTATTTCCCCACAACAAAAAAAAGAGCATCTATGATGGATAAGAGAGTTGGAAGGGAGTCACATTTGTTCACCAACTTATGATACATAAGAACGTTTTAAGTGGGTTATACTCTTTAACTTACGATGCATATTATGACACGTTATAAGGCATCTTTGAATGGAGATAATATGTCCAAATTGATGAGTGGATTGTATCAAACATAGTTACAACAATTAGTTCAATTGGGAATGCATGTTAGAACTGTGTCATTGTAGGGTATTTGAATGTACAATCACAATCTGAAAATCTTTTATTCTCCTTGGAAGATTCCATTATTATATGTAGCATTGTGATATCCTGGTTAAGCAAAAATTAGTTTGGTGAGATCCATTCGTCTAAAACATTACCTATAATTATCATTGTCTTTAGGAATCCTTAGCTTAGTCTCTCTTAACCTATTTCTTTTTCTATTTCTTTTGAAGCAATCAAGTTAGATTAGGTAGAACCTATGTTCCACAGTGTTTCGGGGACGGGGAGACGGCAAGGGACGGCACTATATATATATATATATATATATATATATATATATATATATATATATATATATATATATATAGAGAGAGAGAGAGAGAGAGAGAGAGAGAGAGAGAGAGAGATGATTATTAACAAGACAATATACAAAATAAAGCATCGATTCACGAATTACAACAGTAGTATAACAACATAAATGATAATAGCAGCAGTATAAATCAGTATAACAACATTATAATAGTAGTCTTAAACATCAAAACCATGGTCTATCAATATAAATATCCAAATCAAAATGTCTCAAACATGTATCCAAAAGTCTCGAACATCAAAATATAACAGGCTACAGGGACAACATATTAAACTAAGCCTCATTCTAGGTATCAAATATCCAAAGGCTCAGAATCATCTGAGTCACTATCTCCCTCTAGTAGAAATGGATCATCTAATGAATGTTTAAATTTTAAACTCAATGGCCTTAAAGTTTATATGTACGTATGTAAATTTGAACAATATTACTTGAATTGAATCTTATTCTAATAATTAAATATTTGAAAGCTATCAAATTAAATTTATAATTATAATATATTTTTATTTAATATAAATTTTTTAACATATGTTTATTATAATGAATATTAAAAAACTCAAATTAAATATTAGATTTATATTTTAATATTTATTATTTAATATATAAAATTTTAAACATATTTAATCACGAACTTCATTGCTGAATATTTAATCAGGAATATTATCGTCCGCAGGCACGAATTTGAACGTGGGCCCCCCACATTGTCAATTTGGCAAAAGGAATTTTAAAAGAAGTGTTTTGATTAATTTTTAATGCCAAAAATCATCCAAATACTTTAGGAACTTTTGTTTTGGGGACAGATCGGGGGTGTTCTGGGCATCCCCTAGGTGTTTTGAGGATGGATCGCCGTCCCCAAATGTCAGGGAACGTTTCCTATGGTTTCCTGCTGTTTTTTGAAATCAGGGACGGCGGGGGGACGTTTCCTTTTCATCCCATTGTCCCCGAAACATTTTGGGATGGAAACGAGTCCCCTAGGGATAGGAAATGCATTTCCATGTAACATAGGGTAGAACCATCTGCAGTGAGAGAGAATTGCCTCCACATTCCAAGTATAATCATGTAAGTCCCCTTGTGAATCCAGCAAATCACATTTTCCACTAGGTCTATCCACACACAGTCAAGACTTGACATTAGAAACCTTGGAGATCTCTCACTTGATCAATCATCATAGCATTTGAGAATCCTTTTTCAAGAGAGAGTAGGTTATACCTCGGTGGATCTTATTTTGTGTTGGTGGGGTGCAAAACCCCCATCAACAATTTGGGCATTGGATTTGACTCGGGGTTTTGACATCACATTATGAATAGTTTTAACTCAAGGTTCCTGATTACCATTTGATGGTTTTACGTATTGCTTCCCCTATTTATTGGGTACTTGGGATGAAAGGTTCCATAGATCAATTTTGTAAGTACTATTATGCTATCAAACTATCTCTAGATTTGTATGTTGATATAATCTCATGTGAAGGCTTGACTTTATATTTATATTGTGACCCCTCTTTGTGTTGACCACACAATTTGTTTAAGATTTGCAAGTTGGCTTTTATTCAAAATAGTTTTCCCAGTTTATATGATTTGTTATAATTATCTGTTCATTCTTTTGATATTCAAAACTATATATCTTTTCTATTTATACACCTCTCCTCTCAGATCAATTGTGAAAGTTTTGTCCAGGTTCCTTTTTTGAAAAAAAAATAACTTTATGAAATTAAAAGTTTGAAAGAAGAAAAAAGTTATCAAGATACAATGTGCAAAAGTGAAGGTGAAATTCGCAAAGAAGATGAAGAGATCCAATGCATTAGAATAAAATTGTTAAAAATTAGCAACAAAGAGCAGGACCTCAGAAAAATTTAGCAAAGGTATTACAGTTTCTATTGAAGCAAAACAAGATAGAAAAATTAAAGCAGTTGAAACTTGAAACTGAATAATGCACTCAGTTAGAAAAATTAGGATCCAAAAAAATGAGGAGTGGTTAGTTAGAACTCCAAGTAAATAATTATCTGCAGTTGTTCACTGCAGTAGAATCCAAACTTATGATCTGCTATTATTGGTAACTGATATGTATGCAGTCTCTTAAGTATGTAAACAGCAGTATTAGTTAAGATGAAGTCAAAGTCTGTATGTGATTTCCCACCATCGGTGGTATTGAGTCTGCTAATAAAAAGCAATGTAATATGGGTGGATTGATCAATAAAAAATAAGTTTTCGAGCTGTAGCATTATTTGTTTCTGTCTGCCTTCAGATTGGTATCAGAGCCTGGTCTGGGCCAAACTCCCTCACAGGAGGGCCCAGGATCCAGGATTATGAGAGTGACATTAAGCTAAGTCTGTTTATTGCTGTATCAGTCAGAAGGAGCCCATCATCTGGAAATTCTCTTAAATTTGAATTTATCAACCAAAATGGTGAGTCAAAATTTTGGGTGTAAATTATGGATTTCTTTAACTGGTGTTTGCAGGTGTTAAAGTTTCTTGTAGAAGATTGAAGGAGAGTTAAAGCAGAAAAAACAGAGAGAAAGATTAAAGATTGCAGACACAAAGTACTGATCTGTGTAAGTGGAAAGACGCTACAGAAAATATAAATGGAATCGCCAACAATAAGAGGAAAAGAAATGAGAAAGTTATCAGATACATCTGTAGCTGTTGGAGTAAGACGAGATTGATGAAAAAGTTTGCGTGTTGCCATAGTCATGGCTATTAAGTTCATAAATAAAGCCCAAAGTGATCAAATGCATTGTCAATTAGTAAATCCCCATCATGATTGTTTATGGTTGAATCTGAAACCATGTGTATGCAAAGTTTATGGTCATCTGCAAGCATGTGAATGTAAAGTTTGTGGTCATCTGAAACCACTTGTATGTGAGTTTTGTGGTCAGTCGAAACCACTTGTGTGCAAAGTTTGTGGTCAGCTATAAACCACTTCATGCATGTGGTAGTTTATGGTAAACTGAAACCATTTCAGAATTGTATTGATAAGGGGTAGTGCATGCTCTAGCATTAGAGATAGAAATTAAGGGGGAGTGTTGGAAGGAGTTAATTTCTCCCACATTAAAGCAGTTGAAACTGAATCAGGCATTCAGTTAGAAAAATTAGGATCCGAAATATAAGGAGTGGTTAGTTAGAACTCCAAGTAAATAATTATCTGTAGTTGTTCACCACAGTTGAATCCAAACTTATGCTCTGCTATCATTGATAACTGATATGTGTGCAGTTCCTTAAGTATGTAAACAGTAGTTTTATTAAGATGAAATCAGAGTTTGTATGTGATTTCCCACCATCGGTGGTATTGAGTCTACTAATAAAAAGCAATGTAGTATGGGTGGATTGATCAACAAAAAATAAGTTTTCGAGCTGTAGCATTATTTGTTTCTGTCTGCCTTCAAAAAGTATGATTAGGGATTTCCTAAGTTGCTGGTTCGGATTCGAGGACAGATTCGGTTTCGAGAATCCGGTTCGTGGATTCGTGAATTTTTTTTTCCCATTATGATCCGTATGGGTTCGTGTGTGTGTGTGTGTGTACAAAAAAATAAGAGAAATATACATAATTGTAAAACTAAATCATTTCATAGTATGAATCTATGATACTTGATCATTGATCAATGCCAAATGTCAAAGTCTTCATAACTAGGTCTTAGGTAGTCTTTGTTGGTGGCTGTTTTCAAGTCCTTAGGTCCGGCAAATGAGGTTTGAGTGATTTTGGCCTGTTGGGAAGTCATGTCTGTCTGGGATTTGGGCGAGAGCTAAGCTAAGTTTGTCATAGAGATGGGGTCGAAACCAAGTGATTTGTGATAAGACAAGTTAAAACCCTTTGAGAATCCTTTTGCCAGCTTCAGTTTGACCTTAGAAAGCCATGATGGATTGTAGGAGGTAACTCTGTTGAAGGCTTGCTGAATCCTGAAATTTGGCTAAGTCTGGAATTTTTCGAAAACCCCCAAAATCTAGAATCTGCATCTTAACTCCTATGAAGCTGGAACATATCTCAAACATCCTGAAAGTACTTATACAAATATAACTTAAAGTATAAGAAATTAAATAAATCGAACTTATACAAACATCTCGAGGGTCCGCACTAGATCCCTCCGAGTCCGCACCAGATCCGGGCAGAATCCATGTTTGGACCTGTGGGTCCGTCCGGATCCGCGGGCCCATGGATCCCGACGGACCCTGCCCAAATCCGACACGAACTGGTCTGCGAATCCGGACCCAGATTGGACCCAGACCCGATTCGTGGGTCCAGGGTCCGAATCCAGTAACGTAGGGGATTTCAAATCTCAAGTTTCATCACAATTTAAAATATAAAGATTTAGGAGTTGCTAAGTTTATTTAGGGATAGAGATTAGATATGATGGAGCTAACTGAAAACTTTAGTTGAGTCAAAGGAAATATGTTGACTTAGTTTTGCAATGTTTCAATATGTTGACAATCAACCAATGAGTGTTTTTATTTTGTGGGAACAATGATTTGAATTAGAATTGTCCTTTGACATCTAAAAAGATGGGTAACATGAGTGTTATACCTATGCTAGTGCAATCAGGAGCTCTGTGTATGCTATGTTCTACATTAGACCAAACATTATTCAAGAAGCGAAAGTCTCGAGTCATTTTACAGCTAATCTTAGACAGGAACACTAGACAATAATGAAGGGGTCTTAAGTATTTGTAAGGTACTTCAAAGCACAGTTTAAGACTTGCCGAGTACTCAGCTAAACATGCCTAACCCACTAGTCTCTAAGCTGGCTGAGCTGAGTTGACCTGACTCTCGAGCCGAGTCTGGTCAAGGTCCTGCTCCAAGACTCCTGAGTCTTACGCTCAGATTCCCGAGCCTTGAGGTTGGACTCTTTTGGCATTTGAACATAACAAACATAGAGACTGCAATTTTAAATCTTAAGAGTTTGAAGTTCATGTGACATGTGTAATGATTGAATTATGACAAATTGATCATCAAATTAGACTCTTACATTCTCTAAATGCATAAGGGTTTCTTTCTTTTTGTGTAATTCTGAGGTTTTTTAATTGCTGATGCTGAGTTATTTGTTGAGTCTTGAGTCCGAGTCAAAATTTTGGGTTGTTGAATCAAGTCCGAGTCTGAGTTTTCGAACTAAGCTCTAAGTACTCCATAGAATATCAAGAAGGTGATACCCCTTATGATCTACAACACTCATTGAATATTGAAGTTTATGTGAATTCAAATTGGATAGAGGTTGTTGACAGTAGAAGGTACGCTAATGGTTATTTGTTTATCTTATTTGGTGGTGCAATGATGGGATGAACAAACAATAATTGTGGTTGCTTCATCAACTATAAAGATAAGAGTTTATGGCAATTCTTCATGCTTGACAAGACTATCTGAATTCTACTATTGTGTCCAAATCTTGGGTTGCATCAATGAACAATTAGGTTTTATTGTAACAATCAAAGTGCCATTAGCTTGGGGAAGAACCTAACTTTCACATGTAGATGAAACATATTGACATACACATATTTTATTTTGTTTGTGATATGAAGGATAGGAGGCTTGATGCTAGAGAAGTTGATACTCTTGAGAAGGTTGTGGATGCTTCATCAAAGCTAGTCATCACAAAGAAGTTCACATGGTGCAATAAGTCTATGGACCTCTCGACCCCTAGCAGATAGTCGACAGGTTTGGTATTCTCTTTGCTCTTGCAAGGTGTTAGACAAGTGGAAGAATGTTCGGAAAGGTGTTTCAACATTGCGTCCTAATGCTAAGAATATAAGAATCCAATTTTGGAGCTATAGAGATTTTGACTTTGGCTTCAAAAAAAAATGTTGGAATGGCCCTTAACTGGAGCAGGTTAGTTATGATAACATGGACTTCTCTAAGACCTTCAATTTGAAAAAAATTGGTGGACTCACTGAATTCCTTAAATCAAAAGTCATGGCCTTCAAAATTTATTTCCCCCACATCAAAAAATGTAAGAGCATCTATGATGCATATGAGAGTTGTAAGGGACTTACATTTGTTCACCAACTTATGATGCATAAGAGAGTTACGCTTGCTAACTTATGATGCATATTATGACACGTCACAAAGCATCTTTGAATGGAGATAATGGGCTAAAATGAAGTTGTCCAAATTGGTGGGCGGATTATGTCGAACTTAGGATAGGTGTAAGGAATATGTTATTTTTATTTTATAGACTAATATTGATATTTGTATTGTGTCTTGCACACACACATCATCCTGATCGAGTCTTTAGGTTAGTTTTTAGTCACAGCTCTGCATTCTGTATTCTACCTTTGCATTTAAGAAACACGAAGAACACCTTTCACAGGCAAAGGTCAGACCAAGAGTAACCTTAGATCACACCTAGGACAAGGAAAATCTTAAGGTTAAGGTTTTGTGTATTGCTTCCCCTATTTATTGGGTACTCAGGATGAAGGTTCCATAGTTCAATTTTGTAAGTATTGTTATGCTATCAAACTATCTCTAGATTTGTATGTTGATATAATCTCATGTGAAGGCTTGACTTTATATTTATATTGTAACCCCTCTTTGTGTTGATCGCACAATTTGTTTGAGATTTGTAAGTTGGCTTTTATTCAAAATAGTTTTCCCAGTTTAAATGTTTTGTTATAATTATCTGTTCATTCTTTTGATGTTTAAAACTATGTATCTTTTCTATTTATACACCTCTACTCTCAGATTAATTGTGAAAGTTGTCCTGGTTCCTTTTTACAAAAAAAAATAACTTTATAAAATTAAAAGTTTGAAAGAAGAAAAAAGCTATCAAGATACAATGTACAAAAGTGAAGGTGAAATTTGCAAAGAAGATGAAGAGATCCAATGCGTTAAAATAAAATTGTTAAGAATTAGCAACAAAGAGCAGGGAAAAATTTGGCAAAGGTATTACAGTTTCTATTGAAGCAAAACAAGATAGAAGCGTCTAGACCTTGGGTGCAAAAGGAAATGCTTTGGAAAAAGGAAATACCTCAACCAAAGATGACCCCATATTGAGCCTACATTGTTATTAAAGTCAACAAAATATCTAGCGATCCTAATTACACTTGATACCAACATCACATTTATTTGAATTTCTTATAGGCTTGCTCTTATGTATTAAACAGACTCGATGTTGTATTATGCACCCCAAATAAACAAAAACAGATTTATAGCCATTTTGATTGGCCAATACTTACGAATAAGAACAGTGCCTAGAACAGCTGATATCTTCCCCTGAATTGTAACTAGACCTGCTTTGCCTGCATCTTGTAGTTCCTTTATTCCTTCCTTCTCAAATGTACCTGCAGAAAAGAAGAGGTCGGCACCAACTTAAATTCTGCTTAAATGTGCATCCAATGTTTGAAACTTAAGTCATAAGCCAAAAGTTCACCCATGTTGGATAATACAAAACTTCTTTTCCTACCTGGTCCCACCGATTGGAGGCCTGAGGTAATATAGGCAAGGTTTTGATATCCTGCTTCTTCTAACTTCTTTGCTGCAATACCTGATCTGGAAAGTATTTTGAAAAACAATATGAGGAATGGAAGTAAATTCCCAAAAATAACTCACAAATGGAAAATAAATTTCTTAAGTAGCATTAGATGTATAACTATTAGTCATGGGAATAGGTTACCAATCCCCTTCATTGTGTTCTGAGATGAGTTACATCAGACCCTGAAATTCAATTCACTCTTTGATTCAGACTTTAAATAGGAATTTATGACTTTCTATGCTTCTTTCTACGTATATAAAAACATTTACAATGGTTAGTAACTGAAGTGGGGGCATTTTGTAAATTGATATGTGCAAGGAAAGAAGGTTCAAATTGCGCCACATTAGAACAAATGTTAAAATCTGTAAAACAAATAATAACCCAAGATCTAGGGCAGGAAATAGAAACAATAAAAATGCAAAACAAATGATGTAAATTCAAATAGCATTATTTAGTTAGTATCCAACAGGAGAAATACAAATATTCCAAAAGCAAAATAGCATTAGGAGAACTGAAAAGCATGAAACTACATAGAATATGTAAACATAAGCTAGGAGAGTGAGTATGTATAGACTCAGTGAGAGGGAGGAGGTGGCAAGTATGAAAAGATGGGTCTTAACAAAAGAAGCTTGATGAGGTACCCAAGTGCATAGGGATTACCTGAAAGAGAATAATCCCCCTTCAAGAAAAGTGTGAATAAAACCTACCCAAATTGAGAGATAAAAGTAACTTAGGTTCAAACCTTTGATCAGCACTCAGTGCTTGCTAACATTTTGATTCTATTGCCATGACCCTGTGAAATAGTAAAGGAGAGACCAAATCAATAGATATATCATTTATGGTGATAAAAGAGTCAACGAGAAAAAATATAGATAAACAAAAAGAACATTATGTTTAGCAGCAGGAACCTCTAAGTCCTAGCCTCGTGAGAAGGGATATGGCACCTAAGGGATTGCATTTGGAGGGGGGAATCCTAAAGGGATCTCCAAAGAGATGCGACCAATAAAAGGACGAGGAAAAGCCACAAGGATTGAATAAAAAGATTAATGAAATATCAAATGAAAAAAACTCGTGGCAAAAGAAGATAAAAAGAAGCTAAGAGAGATTTGGGAAAATATGCAATGGAATTAAACATGGAAGAGAAAATATTGAAACAAGTCCACAAGAGGTAGGGATGTAAGATGCTACCCCTGTTGTGCACTAAAAATTCTTGTGCCTTCATTCAAGTATAATTAACTGGCATTATGTTCAACAGTTGACATGCCTAACAGTGACAAGTTTCTGATTTCTTTTCTAAGTTACAGTGCCGAGCAATTTAATATGATGGTTTGAATACAAAGTTTCAGATTGTGTGGAGGAATAATATTGCAACTTTACTGCTACAGGTTTGAAAATCCATAGGCATAAGTTTAAAATGCTACAGAAAGTCCATTAATCTGAAACTCATTTCTGCACTATCTCTGGACATGATTACTTGAGCACTAGTTCATTAACCAGAAACGCTTATCAAAAGATATTCAATCACTTCTGACAGTACTATTAATTTGCAGAGCTAAAACAGAGATTAACAAGCAATCTGACCTTTAAGAGTCGCAAACAACCAATTCTGAGGTCTTGATGAAGACATTAACTTATTCATAGAACAACCCATGATCTTTCAGCATTCAGAAACAATAGAAATGTTCCATGTATATGAAACAGAGAATGCGTATTAACAGCAGCAGTCAAATCAAATCGATACACAACCCTCAGTATTTGAATAGCAGCAAAGCAAGAGATATCTGGAATATGCAAAATATCTTTCTTTTGTTCAGCCCCGGAATGAGTACCTTACTGATGTCTTTCAGCCTCTCAATTCAAATTCCCAGGTACATTTGAGCAGCCAAGACTATGGGAGTTTCCAACCAGCGACCAACATAAACTATATCTGATTTCCATGTCTACAAATGGGTATTATTGTCATGATGAATTTACTTCCAATCTAGAACACAACTTCTGTGCCTCAAATAAGAATTCACCACTGCACAATGGGTCACAATATCATGCCAAAGTATCCATCCACAATATCATGTAATAGATAGCATCTCCTTAAAACTGAATGGTATCGGCTTGGTATTCAAAATTAAGACAAGGTCCTCATATATGTCTTCACACCTTCATTGAAACTGTTGAACAGCTGCTAAAAGATATGCCCATTTCCAAGGGCACATCAGACCATATATAGCAACCAGAAAATCTTTCATGGAAGTCTCATGTTACTATACAGATATTCATGAACTCATGTTAAATGCTAAGGACCTTTGATTTCCAGGTTTTAATTCGCATTCCCAATATGTCCCAACTAAAGAGGAGAGTATTTGTCAAATCATTAAACTTGCAAGAAGAAGCTCAATTCTCACCAAGACCTCCTCACCAAGGCTCCGTTCACAGCAAAAATATCACGGACGTTAAAGAGAATTGATTTGATAATAAGTTTGTTGATTCTTTTTCTAACAGAAGATTCTTGTGAGGCACACTTCTTATCTCTCCAGTTCGATTTATCTTTCATCTTCAGATGTTGATCCCACAATTAAAACTACTGACTTTGCAATTTTGTCTCTGTAGGAACTTTAATTATTTTGAATACTCAATAGCATTAAATCAATTCCTCCATTAAAATATCAAAACAATTGGGCATCCAATATAATATCAGACGATAATAAACTTCAAATACTCTGCAAATTTGTCCCTCCAAATTTGAAATACTCCATAAATGCAAAGTGAGATACTTGATGATACCTCCAACCTAAATTGGGTTTTCGTCCAATTTGAGAGAAATCCCAAGGGTTTTCATCCTCAAGCTTCTGAATTAAAAGCTAGATTCTCTCAAGCTCTCCAAGAGAAAATAGCAAAATCAAGCATATCTTGAATAAACCTCTCATGTTCTTTTATAGACCACTACAGAGACTATTGGCTTTTTCTTTGCTTTGCCTCTTGATTTTCCTTTTCTTTTGTCTTTTGATTTCCCTTCTCTTTTAATTTAATTTCAACTTAGAGAAATAATATTATAATAATAAAGTGACCTTATTAAATTTCACTTGACATATGAGCAGCGTAACTCAGGGACGCATCCCCCCAAACCCCGATGCATCCGGGTCAGGGAGGTCCCTAGGTTGCAAGGACTCCCAAACATCCTTGGATGGTCGAGGGACTCTTGGACATCCCCGGGACGTACAAGGGACTCCTAGGAGTCCCTCAACCGCCCCGAGGATGTCTGGGCCTCCCCTGTCACAACCAGCGTCAAACATGAGCAAAAGTTAGAAAATTTTAATTTTTTGAAGTTTTTCTTTTTTCAATAGGATTCTATTCAAACCCTAAAAAGTGGTGGATCCCATTTTGGGCACTCTAAGCTTAAATAAGCCTCTCTAAACTTCATTTTTTTCTCACATTTAGATTTAAACTTGTATGCTACAGCTGAGAGAGAAGAGTGAAAAGGAGTGCAAAGAATGATTGGAGGAGTGCAAGAAGTGATTGCAAGTGAAAGAGGAGCTAGAAGAAGAGGAGGAAGATTCTACTCCTTCCTTGAAGAGTTTCATCAAGCACAAGGTATAGCTTTTGAATTTTTTTGTTTTATTTTCTTATTTTTATTTCTAAAACTAAAAGTAAACTTTAAATTTCAAGTTCCTTTGAAATGTTGAATGCATTGTTGTTTTTTTTTCATTGTTTCATGTTGAAAGTGTTTTCATTTTTGTTGTTTGAAATTTCTTCTGTTTTCAATTTTGTAACTTATTTTTTGTTATTTAAACTTCTAAATTAGGGCCTAGGCTGAAACTAGTTTCTTAATAATTTATTTTTAATTTTTTCAATTACTAATTAGGCTGAGATTTTTTCATTTTGTGAAATGTAGTTCGAAATGGCCTCTCGTAGTCATGATAGCAGTAAAGATGAGATGGAAATTCATTCTGAGGGTGCAATTCTATAAGAGTATGAACCTAAGCACTAGGCAAGTGACCATGGGGCTGATCTAGAAACCCAATCTAGTTATGTTGCTAGTGGACCATCTTCTATAGATTGCCCCTCTTAGATTTTGACAGACTTTGCTAGGGGTCCTTATGATCAAAAGTCTCCTCTCAAACAATTTGCAATAAGAGTAACGGCCCCAATGCCAGCAAGTGGTGGCACAAAAAAATGGAAATGCAATTTTTGTGTTGCAGAATGGTTTGGGAGCATCACTAGAGTTAATGCACACTTTCTCTTTTGGACAGGATATGGTGTGAGTGCATGTAAGTTTTTTATGGATGCTTGTTAAGGTTTTAGGATCATTGCAAATGTAATAGCACTATCTTATTGTATATGTTTTCCAAATGCAACAATCTCTTGCATTTATATTGAGAATGAGCCAAGAAGAGAAATGTCCCTTCATGGGACATGTCTATTCATTATTATGTAGTTATGTAGTTAATATAATGACAATTATGATTATATATATATATACATATATATAATATCTCGAGTATTATATTAATTTCTCTAATATTTACATAAAAATAACATATATATATATATATATATATACATCTCATATATACTAAATATATATACATATCTTCACTAGTATTGACTCATAATGTTTATCGGACTGAAGCTACAAAACATCAACACTCCCTCTTAGCTAGGGAGGATAAATCAATCCAATGTCAACACTTAAGACACTTGACAACATCGATCATATGATGTAAGCAATAAAGGCATCATCCTCAAGATGTAATCAATAGAAACATAGTCTCAATATGTGGATTGCCTCCATCGGCGATTCTATCCACCTGAGAACTTGTGGATAGAATCGCCGATGGAGGCAATCCACATATTGAGACTATGTTTCTATTGATTACATCTTGAGGATGATGCCTTTATTGCTTACATCATATGATTGATGTTGTCAAGTGTCTTAAGTGTTGACATTGGATTGATTTATCCTCCCTAGCTAAGAGGGAGTGCTGATGTTTTGTAGCTTCAGTCCGATAAACATTATGAGTCAATACTAGTGAAGATATGTATATATATATTTAGTATATATGATATGTATATATATACTTAAATATATATATATATATATAAACATTAAATATATATATATAAACATTAACTTAAATATATATATAAACATTAACTTAAATATATATATATAAAAATATTAAGTTAATGTTATATATATTTAAGTTAATGTTATATATATTTAAGTTAATGTTTATATATATATATATATACAATGCTAAAAATGTCAAGTATAGAATTGAGATAAACAAGGTTTGGGGTATTTCTGATGATAGTGCAGTTCTTGTGCCTACTACTTTGTCTGCTAGGCAACAAGTTCAGGCAATTCAACAATCACGGGGGCAGCGACACACTTCTATCCGTGTCATGCATCAGAGAGCGGGAATGATGTCAGAGTCAACTTCAGGACCTTCATCCATTCAGAGTTCAGCAAGGGAGGGCAGCAACAAGGGGAAATGCAAGGCAGGAACTTCAAGTAACCCCATAGCTGATTGGTTTAATGTTCACATGAAAGATCAGATAGAGGATTCCATTGGTAGGTTCTCTTTTGCCAATGGCATACCATTACATGTAGCTCGATCTCCTTATTATAAGGAGATGATGTCCATGATGGCGAGGGGGAGGGGGGGACACCATTTGTGCCACCAGGTGAGCACAAATTGAGACCCATGAACTTGGATAACCAATATAACAAGATCAGTGTTTTGATGGAGCGGATGAAGGCGTGTTGGATAGAGTTTGGATGCAGCATAGTTATGGATGGGTGGATGGACGTTAGTCGTCGTCCACTCGTCAACGTCATGGTTACATGCACAGAGCGCTCATGCTTTCTGAGGGCAGTTGATTGTTCAAGGTGTAATGTCCCCTTTTTAGCATGACCATGATAGTGAATGGATTTAGCCTATTACTAGGTCCTTGTAGGCTAATACCGATGATTAGAGGACCCTGTTGAGGGTTATGGCTCCGTTTGGTGGGACTTACTATTTATAGTAAGTCAAGGGATGGTTCTGACGAGCTCAATTGAGTTAGAGGAGTCAAATGATGATCTCAGTTTTTATTTTTGGCTTTCGGTTTGGGCTCCAAGATTCTTGGAGGGAGCGTCTATTTTTAGTAAGTCACCCTATTAGTTTCATTCATCACCTTTCATTGATAGGATCACGCATGTGCTATCAGATTTTGATTCTAATACTTCTTCAATCATTTTCGCAAGACGGGTGAATTATGATTATTATTTAATTAAATACACTAAGGTTGCTATTTTTGTTGGTATTATATATCGGTCACCTTAGTGTCATAGCTTGTTGGAACCGGATTGAAAAGTTTTAAATCTTGGGCACAGGAAACAATGACCTTGTGTGTCAGAATATCATTATATTAATGAAAGGGTCATTTTTGGAGCGATGGGGGAGTTAATTAATAAAGTGACTTTATTATTTGTCAACTTCAAATTATAACATAAAGTTGCTTTATGAGAAATGAAATTAAAGTAAATTAAAGGAGAAAAAGACAAATGGAAATTGAATATTATAAAAGGGGATTAGGATTTCATTTCATTGATTCTATTGTGCATTTGCTATGTTGATTTGGGTGAAGAGAAGAAACAAGGGTTTGAAGAATTTCAACATGGTGGAATTGTGAATTCTACACAGGCTTCAGCACTTTGAATTGGTTGAAATTACACTAGTTAATTGTGCAAGTGCTTTGGCTTCATACACAGGCCAAGATTGATTCAACTATTAGCAGAAATTTGGTGATTAGAAATTCATTTCATTTCAGAAATGTTAGCAAGGGCAAATGACTTCACTTTATGCAAATCGCAGCCCATATACAGTCCTTAAGTGCTACAGACATTTATCTCAATTTGTTGTTTGAAAGTTTATGAATTTTTTGGATTTTCAAGGGTTTTAGAAATAAAAAGCAAATATGCAATAATCTGAAATTCTGAAACTATTCAATTAACTGTTGCAACTACTATTTATTTTCCAAATGAAATTCAAAAGGAAATCAAGACAATCCTTTATTGGAAAATGATTAACAAAGGCAACTACGAAATGCATAAAAAACCTAGGAGAATACACCAGCTGTTGCAGGAACTTATTTATTTCAACTCTATAATGTTGTGGCTGTAAATCTGAAAGAGGATAATGGCTGCGACTTATTCCTCCATAAAATTGCAATTGAATACTATCTTCTTCTTCTTGCTGCTGAAACTAATACTGCTGAAGCACAAATAGTCTCTGGATGAAACTCTCTGAAATTCCAAATTCACTGGATATTTCACCAGCTCAAATGGATACACATAGAAGAACTACCTTCTTCAATGGCAAAGCTAAAACCCCTTCTTAGAGCTCAAAATCACAATGATCAATTTGCAGAATAACAATGGATGTTTTCCTTCTCCCACCAAGCATAAATAGGCTTTCCAACCCTAAAACGCAATTCCTTGGAATGCTGCAATTTCTTTCTTTAAGGCATTAAAAATACAATCATTAAATAAATTTAATGATTTAGACTTAGGAAAACGTGCCAATAAATTAATACATTAATTTGGCCCCCTTCATGATGCTTAGACCCATCACTTAAGTGATTTAATATAAAGTCAATTTACAACTTAATATTAAATGCTTTGCCATTTAATTAATATATAACCACTGAAAACTAAATAACTCCCTAAAAAATGTGAATCTGACTTAACCATCTAAAATTGGAGTTGGCATAATAATTTCCCATGTGACAAATAATATTTCTAAAAATAGCAGGGCTCCAGCTCTATCACTCTAAAAGTTGCTAAAAATAGCAAAACTCAAACAAATGGAGTCTGAAACCTCTCCATACCAAATCAAGGGTACTGAGCTCTGGAAAAGTCGAACCATCAGATAAGCATATCTCCTCTGTGCACAAATTGACCCTCTATCTGTCTCTACTAGGCTACGAGGGTCCAATGATAGGCTAATCAATAGCTAGAATGATGTCTCTAGCTAGAAAGGGACATCACATATTACTACTCCTACAAATGAGATAAACTCACTAGTTGATGACAAAAGGAAATCAGCTAAGCATTATGAGGCTACTTTGACAGTCCCAACCGGTGCTGAGAGGGGAGGGGTGAATCAGCACTTCAAAAACTTTTTTTCACTAAATCCAGTGAAGTAAACTTACAACACTAAAAGGCAAACAAATTCAAACAAATAATAACAATAAGTAAACAATCACAAAGTGAAACCAAATTTATCACATGGAAACCCAGTTAGGGTAAAAACCACGGTGTGAGGAGACCTCACAAATTTTGTACTCTCCTAGAGTACGCCCTCTTAAGAGCCTTCCCAATTAAAGGATAAAAGCGCACTTGCTAGATGCGACCCGGTCAAAGGATTTGTTACAATAAGGTCTGTTAAGACCTACCCAGTTAAAGAACTTTAAACACCTTGAAAGATGTCACCCAGTTAAGGGATTTTGATACAAGGGACCTGTTAGAGTCCACCCAAATACTGAGATTTGTCTATTGTAGTTTGCTAGAAAACAATAGAAGTGTGATCTTTACAGATGGCTTTGCTTAGCCTGATAAGATCCCTATTTATGCTTAACTGAGAATCAACACCGGTCACCGCAAGTGTATTCTCATCTACTGTTGTGAAGCTTTGCACAATCTTCTATCTCTCTTTCTCTACTTTCTTTTACCCCTGCTTGTGTAGCATATAGGTTCACTCTTTTTCTCGGCAAAATGAAGGCAACTCTTCTTCTCAACAGGCATAAGAATATATACAGTTTTGTTGCCCTAACTACGCCTCAAATTCATAACCTAATCCTGAGATCTTGTGATTATATCACTCAAAGGAGTAATGGTTCACTGAGAAAACAACCAATGTATGCTCTAGCTTTATCCGCTTCATGAAGAAAACAGCAGTTGCATGTCAAGCAACCTTCCTTCATAGGAGATAACACCTTGATTCAAAGCCGCTAAATCTGGCTTTAAATCCTTCAATCGCGCCTCAAGTTCCTTTACCTGCACCTCAAGCCGATCACAAAGACAACTCAAGATCACCCGGATGTACTGCAATAAATCCTGCTAGAAAGAGCTTGTTGGAGCAGATAGTTGACTATGACTTCCTTGGTTCATACCGGAGTCTTATAATATATCCATCCTTCGATCTGTTGCAGTTTCTTTCTTGTCTTACCAGTTGCTTTGTCCTCGGTGTGCTTCCTCTTGTGTGGATTACCGGTTACATTCTCTCGGTTGTGTTATAGACACTAGTTGGATATTGCTTTGAGTTGTACTTGTCTATACCGGTTGTAGTTCGGTTCTTGGTTGATACTAGAATACTCTCTTCCCTAATTGAGTGCATTGCCCGGTTACTGATGCTTAGTGTAGCGACCAGTTACAATGAATTTCTTGCCAAACCAACCTCTCTTGATGTAGATTCTCTTAGAGCTTCAGCTTGTATAGAGATAACAAATCTCTATCTTCTTTTGCCAATCAATGACAATACTTGGATCGGTAGAGAGGTAGAGAGCTTGCCGGTTACCATCATTTGATGCTAACAATCTCCCCCTTTGGCATTGATGGCAAAACTGTGAAGGGGATTTGGAGTCTTGCATTACTTCCCCGGTTTACCAATTGGTTTGATTGCCGATTGCCAATTGCCGCACACAATCTCTCCCCCTTTTTGACAATAATGCCAAAAGCCTAATCAGAAAGATTTTCATTCTCTAATCTACTCCCCCTGCGAGCAGCAGTCCTTTTCATCAGTTCATAAAAGATAAGGTGTAACCTTCTATTGAATCATAATGAACTAATGACTCCCGATTGATGATTACTAATGATCTGAGAGGGGCACAACCCCCAATCTACCTCTGAGATACTCAAAAGTACTCTTTGGCAATGGCTTTGTAAATATATCAACAATCTGTTCTTTGGTGGGGAAATACTCCAGTCTTACTTCTTTATCCTGTACTAGTTCCCTCAAGTAGTGATACTTGATGGCAATGTGCTTGGTCTTGGAGTGCATAACAAGATTTTTGGATATGTTGATGGCACTGGTACTGTCAGAGTGAATTGCGATCGGTTCAGGTACCTGTTCCTGAATACCTTCCAACAGTTTGATCCAAATCACCTGTGTGCAGTTGATTGCAGTAGCAACATATTCAACTTCAGCAGTGGACTGTGATATGTAGTTTTGCTTCTTACTTGTCCACGATACAATCCTCCCACCGAGAAAGAATGCACCACCGCTTGTGCTCTTTCTATCATCAACGTTGCCAGCCCAGTCTACATCAATGTAGACTTTTATTTGGAATCCTCCCTTGAGTGGAAACCACAAGCCACATTCCTCGGTTCCTTTTAGATACTTGAAGATTCTCTTTACTGTCATTAGATATGTTTCTTTTGGATTAGCTGAGAATCTTGCCACTATGCCAACTGCATGAGCAATATCCGGTCTACTGTGAACAGCATACTGCAATTTTCTTATTATGGACCGATACATTGTTTCATTTACTTCTTTGGCATCATCCTCTTTTGATAACTTGAGATTAGTTATCATAGGAGTTCCAACCGATTTGGATTCTTCTAGTCCAAAAGTCTTAAGAATTTTTTTTATGTATTTGGACTGAGAAATGAAGATACCTTATCTTAGCTGATGGACCTGTAGTCCAATAAAGAATTTTATGGGCCCAATCATAGACATCTCAAATTCTTTCTTCATTTCTTCAACAAAGGCTTTGCTCATCCTGTCATCTCCTCCAAAAATGATGTCATCAACAAAGATTTCAGCAATTAGATTTCCATCTTTTCCGGTCTTGAGATACATATTGTTGTTGTCACCGGTTCTTGTCAACCCAATGGTCAGAAGGTATGAATGCAACCTTTCATACCAAGCCCTTGGAGCTTTCTTAAGCCCATAGAGAGTATTTTTTAGTTTGCAAACCATATCAGTCTTTTGAGCAGATGTAAACCCTTCTAGTTGCTCAATGTAGACTTCCTCCTCCAGTATTCCATTGAGGAACGCAAACTTCACATCCATCTGATAAACTTTAAACTTTTTGTGAGCTGCATAGGCAAGAAGAATTCTTACCCCTTCCAATCTAGCCACTGGTGCAAAAGTTTCTCCATAGTCTAGTCCAGCTTCCTGAGCATATCCTTTGCAAACCAGTCTTTCTTTATTCCTGATGACTTTACCGTCCTCATTCAGTTTGTTCCTATAGACCCATTTTGTCCCAATGACATTTTTGTCCTGAGGTCTAGGTACAAGTTTCCATGTATCATTCTTCTCTATTTGTTCGATTTCTTCATCCATGGCCTTGACCCAATTCTCATCTTCCAGAGCTTCTCGGGTGGATTTGGGCTCAATACATGAAAGCAGACAGATGTTCTCTTTGGCCTTCTTCCTGGTCAAGACGTTCCCATGTTTGTCACCAATTATGTTGTCAGTAGGATGATATGTGACATACCTTGGAAGAACAGGTCTCTGTTCCCGATCTGGTTCTTCCAGTTGAGCATTGTCTTCATCATGGTTCGGGACATCAACTTGTTCGCCATCCTGTATCAACCTATTGGGTTCAGGTACAGTTTCTTGCTCCAGATGTCTGTCCATGTGTATTTCTCTGTCATCTTCGGTCATAGCTTTGTTGAACTCAAAGGCGTTCCCTTCGTTTAGGCCTTGAAGACTGTTATGATTATCATGATCGGTCTTCATTTCTGGTTTTGAAGATTCATCAACTTTTACATTTATAATTTCAACTATCCTCCCTGTTCTTTTGTTCAAACACCAATAGGCCTTACTTTTGGTAGAGTAACCCAAGAATGTTCCCTCATCGCTCTTGGGATCAATCTTCCCAAAGTACATATCTCTTTTAACATACAACTTACTACCAAAGATTTTGAAGTAGCCTACACTAGGAGTATGTTTGAACCAAAGTTCATAAAGAGTCTTACCGGTTCCCTTTTTTACTTGAACTCGGTTGAGTGTGTAGACTGCAGTACTGATAGCTTCCCTCCAGAAGTGATGAGGCAGATCTTTTTGAATCAGCAATGTTCTAGCACAATCAATCAGCGTTCTATTTCTTCTTTCTACTACATTTTGCTAAGGAGTCCTTGGTGCAGATAGTTGTCTTTTTATTCCATGTTCCTCACAGTAGTGAGTGAACTCTTGAGAGGTAAATTCACCTCCTCTGTCTGATCTCAGACACTTCAAGCTTTTACCGGTCTCTTTTTCCACTCCAGCTTTGTAGATTTTGAACTTGTGGAAAGCTTATGATTTCTCCTTAAGAAAGAGTGTCCACATCATTCTGGAGAAGTCGTCCACAAAGAGCATAAAGTACCCGTCTCCATGGTAACTCTTTATTCTCATAGGTCTACACAGGTCAGTGTGCACCAAATCTAGAACATTCTCAGCAGAGGACTTACTATTGAAGGATGTTCCGGTCAGCTTTCCCAACTGGCAATCTTTACAAACGCCCTTGATGGGATTTGTAATCTCAGGAAGTCCTCTTACCATTTTCTTTTTGCTCACTTTGACAATACTGTCAAAGTTTATGTGGCAGAGCCTCCTGCGCCATAACCAGCTATTGTCTTCTTTGGTCATAAGACAGATCTTGCTTGATTCTCCTTTGACCGAGGCTATGAGACAGGCTCCTTCCATTGAGTCAAAGTAGAAAAGATTACCTTTGCTCTGTCTACCGATTGCGACATGAGTTCTAGATTGATTCTTTACTATACAGGAACCTTGTCTGAATTCCAGCAGGAATCCTTTGTTGTTCAGTTGTGCAACACTCATCAAGTTGTACTTGAGTCCTTCAACCCAGTACACATCTTCACAGACAGCATTGTTGCAGAGAGCAATAGAGCCTTTACCTTTGATGTCACAGGGAGCATTGTTCTCAAAGGTAACTGATCCGCTGTCATTGAGCTCGAGGTTGATAAACTTGCTCTTGTCACCGATCATGTGGTAAGTGCATCCACTGTCAATGATCCAGTCATCATACTGATGAGATCTTGATATGAGCGCAACTTTTTCTATTACTGGGCTCTCCTTTATTGCAACAAATGCAATTTCTGGATCCTCTGAATCTCCAAATTCGTTATCTGTGACTCCCTCTGCAAGATAACCCTCCTTCGCTTTATTCTTGAACCAGTCTCTTTTATCTTTATGTTCATTATCAGGACATCTTGCAGCAATATGACCTATTTTATTGCAAGAGAAGCATTTCAAAGGGAGCTTTCGCTTGTACTTCCCTTTCCCTCTAGGGAATCTTCTTGCAATGAGTGCTCCAAACTCTTCTTGCTCCATCTCTTCAAAGAGCAGATTCTTAGCAAGGTTGTTAATCTTACCGGTAGAATAGTTACCGATTTCTCTTCCCTTTTTAGAGGAAGAGATATTGGCAGAAGACTTGAAAGCTGTTTCCTGAACAGATAAGCTATTATCAAAATTACTTAATTCAAAGGCAGTCAGCTTACCAATAAGGGAGTCTAGAGTGACTTGATCTTTGGTCACCGATCTGAGCTCTTGAATGGCAGAGATCTTGATAGCATACTGAGGTCTGAGAGTTCTCAGTATTTTGCTGATTACTTCCTCTTCACTAAGCTTTCCTCTGGTGCATCTAATGGAATTGATCACTTCTTTGATCTGGTTGCTATATTGCTCGATGTCTTCTCCTTCATTCATCCTCATATCGTCATACTTTCCTCTGAGGCTTTCGACCTTGGCTTTTTGAACATTAGGATCCCCTACATAGACTATTTGCAGCTTGCCCCACATCTTGAAGTGTCATGTCCCCATTTTGGCTGACATCATTTGGCGTGCGGGATCAGTCTATCATGGGCTCTCATAGACTGATAGCGATGAGGAGAGAGTCATCTCGTGATCATTTGGAGATCAGTTGATTGCATATTGCTGTTAGAGCCTACGTTCAGTAGAGCCTACATCCAGTCCGAGCCTACATTCAGTTGTAGTAGAGCCTACATTCAGTTATGAGCCTACATTGTTATAATTTTGAGTTGAGAAAAGCACTTTTATATTATAATGTTATTTTATTATAAAGTGCATTATAATTGGATGTTTCTAGAAGTTCTTAGTAACTTCTTAGAAAAGTAAATAAATAAAGGGCTTGGCCTCTCATTTGGACATGCTTGGATTTGGGAATTCTTCTACTTGTTCATTGTGAAGCAATTTGTAGTCTTGGTCTGCAAATTCTATTCGATCTTTGGGAATGATAACTCCCCTAGATTGGCATAACTGAGGTAGTGAAATATCTACTGAAGGGTTGCAAGTTTGGAGTTGGTACTCAGCCATCTCATTGGTACTTCATTGAGAATTTGTTGCAAGGGTTTGTTTGTGGTTGGAATAAGGGTTTGAATTCACCTCTTGCATTGGTGAATCATTTTGGTGATAGATTGAAGACAATTTGGCACATTTTCAGACTTTCTATATCAGGGCCTGGAATCAGAATTTTGCTCATATCTCCCTAGATACTTGGAGTTAATTTTTGTGCCTTGGGGAGGACCTTAATACCTTATTGGCGGTCCCATTGATATAAATTTGGGGTGTCAAAACCCTGCATATTATTTTCTGCAGGTGCCGTACATGTATGGCCTGGTACGGCTCTGTACAGTACAGCACACAACAAAGTCTCAAGGGCAGTTTGGGATCGGTTCAGGTCTACTTGGTATTGGACTTCAACAGCATTGCAAATCAGGATATTAGGAGCGGTTTCCAAGTGCATTTGTTGACATTATTGAATGCTAAAAAATTGCATATCAGTTGTATGTAACAGTCATTAATATACAAGTCTGAATCTGTACTGTTCTTGCATCATTTTGCTATTGTAATCAGTCATTGATATTGTCAATTGTCATTATAATGTCATAGTTTTGATAGTACATTGAATGGAGTAAAGGAATGCTTGGTATGATCATTATATCAGTCATGTATGCAGTCCATTGTGTCCAGACATTGGTATATTGTAATCAGTTTAGTGATATAGGGAGCCATTGCATTGTCTTGTTAGACAATAGCCTAATGTACTGAAATCTGAATTGCAAGTGGTAACAGTCCATCATACATAATCAGTAAACAGTCTTTAAACAGGGATCAGATTTGGCATTGAAATTTGTATTGATTAGTGTTGATATCAGTCATTCAGAATTAGAGGAGTTCCTGATATATTAGTTTGAGTCTTTGCATTGTTCATTGTTGCTCAATTGTACTACATTCCTATATTGGTATTGTTATCTCAATAGAGATTGGATGCCCAAACAATAAAACACATCATTGCAAGCAAAACCGTTCAGTGCATGCCAAGTGTTTGACGAATTGCCACAAATCAGATTTGAGAGTTTTAGTGATCCTACTGGTGAGGGTCATTACATGAAGGCAGATTCAAGATGTTCAATCTCAGCATACACATGATCAGGTAGCGTGCTAGCTATCATATCCATAGTTGTCGTGTGCTCAGTCTTGATCTTTTCTTGATTAGGTGTCAAGGTGCCAGTGGGCTCACTGTAATCGGTGGTAACGTGATTCCAGTACTGGTCGCCAATGGAATTCATATACAGCTTCATTCTGCTGCACCATAAGGTGAAGTTTTCTTTTGAAAACTTTGGTCCTTCCTTCCTCATCATCTTGACTTTTTCCTTGTGCGGTTAAGTAGCAAAAAAAACCAAACTTGGCTCTAATACCAACTGACAGTCCCAACCGATTCTGAGAGGGAAGGGGTGAATCAGCACTTCAAAAACTTTTTTTCACTAAATCCAGTGAAGTAAACTTACAGCACTAAAAGGCAAACAGATTTAAACAAATAATAACAGTAAGTAAACAATCACAAAGTGAAACCAGATTTATCACGTGGAAACCTAGTTAGGGTAAAAACCACGGTGTGAGGAGACCTCACAAATTTTGTACTCTCCTGGAGTACGCCCTATTAAGAGCCTTCCTGGTTAAAGGATAAAAGCGCACTTGCTAGATACGACCCGGTCAAGGGATTTGTTACAATAAGGTCTGTTAAGACCTGCCTAGTTGAAGGACTTTAAACACCTTGAAAGATGTCACCCGGTTAAGGGATTTTGATACAAGGGACCTGTTAGAGTCCACCCAAATATTGGGATTTGTCTATTGCAATTTGCTAGAAAACAATAGGAGTGTGATCTTTACAGATGGCTTTTCTTAGCCTAATAAGATCCTTATTTATGCTTAACTAAGAATCAACACCGGTCGCCGCAGGTGTATTCTCATCTACTGTTGTGCTGCTTTGCACAATCTTCTATCTCTCTTTCTCTACTTTCTTTTACAATGTGTAGCATATAGGTTCACTCTTTTTCTCGGCAGAATGAAGGCAACTCTTCTTCTCAACAAGCATAAGAATATATACAGTTTTGTTGCCCTAATTGTGCCTCAAATTCATGACCTAATCCTGAGATCTTGCGATTATATCACTCAGAGGAGTAATGATTCACTAAGCAAACAACCAATGTATGCTCTAGCTTTATCCGCTTCATGAAGAAAACAACAGTTGCGTGTCAGGCAACCTTCCTTCATAGGAGATAACACCTTGATTCAAAGCCACTGAATCCGGCTTTAAATCCTTCAGTCGCGCCTCAAGTTCCTTTACTTGTGCCTCAAGCCGATCACCAAGACAACTCAAGATCACCCGAATGTACTGCAATAAATCCCGCTAGAAAGAGCTAGTTTGAACAGATAGTTGACTATGACTTCCTCGGTTCATACCGGAGTCTTATAATATATATGTCCTTCGACCTATTGCAGTTTCTTTCTTGTCTTACCAGTTGCATTGTCCTCGGTGTGCTTCCTCTTGCGTGGATTACCGGTTACATTGTCCCGATTGTGTTATAGACACTAGTTGGATATTGCTTTGAGCTGTACTTGTCTATACCGGTTGTAATTCGGTTCTTGGTTGATACTAGAATACTCTCTTCCCTAATTGAGTGCATTGCCCAGTTACTGATGCTTAGTATAGCGACCGGTTACAATGAATTTCTTGCCAAACCAGCCTCTCTTGATGTAGATTTTCTTAGAGCTTCAGCCTGTATAGAGATGACAAATCTCTATCTTCTTTTGCCAATCAATGACAATACTTGGACCGGTAGAGAGGTAGAAAGCTTACCGGTTACCATCATTTGATGCTAACATACTCGTGAGGATTTGAGGAGGCAACTTTTCTACTGGTGCAAAGAGCCTTATGATAGGGAGCATTCTTGCCCTATGAGGACTAAGGGAAGGGCAAATCATTCTATGTGGCTGTACTCTAGTGAGAGTGAAGCTGAATTTCACATCAGCCAGGTGGTTCAGATTTGGATGAGGCTCAGAGAGTCTCTACAGAGTTTGGTCCTGATGCCAAACTATCTCCTATAGTGTTGTCTACTACTATACCACTTCCCACTGCTTTCAGGATGAGGGGATTAGTGGAAGGGAAACATTGCAAAGCTATGTTGGAAAGCTATGTTGGATCCTGGAGCTACACACAATTTCATACAGGAGAGTTTTGTTAGTTAGTGCAGTCTTCAAATAGAGGAGTTTGTTGGGTTTCGAGTCAGGGTGGCATAAGGCTACACCCTTACCTGTACCAAGCGCATTTGTCATCTCTCTTTATTCCTTGGTGATTATGAGATGGAGTCTGATTTTTATGTGATCAATTTGGGAGAGATGGATGTGGTGTTAGGGATGCAATGGTTACAAGTGATTCAGGAGTTTTTTCTTAGCCTACGCTCGATGAAGATGAGATTTGAGTATCGAGGTAGGGAGTATGTGTTACAAGGTCTCAGTGAGGGGAGTCTACGCACTATGTTCGTTTGTGCAGTGGATAGGAAGGATTTGCAGAGGCATGATTCCGTTCAGATAGAGCAGGTTACCCGTCATGTCTCCCATAGTTCTCACAGTTACCTAGCTCAAATCAGCAATCGGGTGTAGTTCACTTTGTGAACAATCCCTTGTTTGATATGAATGTTACCTTGTCTTATGACAATCCGTTGTTTAAGCTCGATGATGATCCCCCTCAAGTGACAAGTGTTTTTGATGATGTCTGGGATCCTACTAGTACACCAATATGACAGTCAATTCTTATAGGATACCAGACAGGTCTTATTAAGGAGTTCACAGAGGTGTACATAGTGAGGAGTGCATACAGCTTTACATTTGATCCTCATGTTCAGGATATCTACCAGGTGCAGAGTTCATCAATGCATAAGCTCGATGATGGGTATGACAGCTTGGTTGGCACGAAGACAGGAGGCAACTCTAGTTTACCGATTGAGTTACTTCTATGTGATGTTCCTATTTTCGCATCTTTAGTTTGAGCGTTGAGTTCAGTTTCACAAACTTTGTTGTTTGTACAGGTGGTGATGGTGTTGTCTTTATAGAAGTTTGGTGATGACAGGGACATTACACATCTATCTGTGGAATCCGGGTGGATTGTTGTGTCGCATTGGTATCTGGCGATTGCTTGGGGACAAGCAATCTTGGGGAGGGAGGATTGTAATGTCCCCATTCTGAGAGAGTATCTGAGTTATTAGATTTAGCCTATCACTGGGTCCTTGTAGGCTAATACTAGTGATCAAAGGGCCCTGATGTGGGTTTTGGCCTGTTTTGAGGGACTTACTATTTATAGTAAGTCAACAGTTGGTTTCGATGAGCTCAGATGAATTAGAGGAATTAAATGATGCTCTCAATTTTTATTTTCAGCTTTCGATTTGGGCTCCAAGATTCTTGGAGGGAGCATCTATTTTTAGAAAGTCACTCTGTCAAGTTCATTCATCACCTTTCATCATCAGGATCACGCCTGTGCTGTCAGATTTCGATTATGATGCTTCTTTAGTCACTTTCACAAGATGGGTGAATTTTTATTATTATTTAATTAAATTGGCTAAGGTTGCTATTTTTATTGGGATTGTATATTGGGCACCTTGGTGTTATAGCTCGTTGGAACCAGGTTGAGAACTTTTAAATCTTGAGCACATAAAACAGGGACCCTATGTGTCAGAATAGCATTATTTTAATGAAAGGGTCATTTTCATCATTAAAGTGGAGGGAAATATAATAGTTTATTATATTTCAAATGTGTAACCATAAAGCAAGTGGCTTTTAAGTGAAAAGTGTCATTGAGAAGCTAGGGAATAAAATATTATATATATAGTCTTATGAGAATTCAAACCACATTCTAGATTTGGCTTTTTAATTTATAGTGAATATTGTTGAAGAGTTCTTTCAACTAGGGTTTGAGAATTGAGTCCTCCCCATTTTTGCACTTTGAATCACTAGATTAAGTGGTGAATTGTGCTCTGAATTCTGAAGAAGTAATTCTGATTTCATTTACTGCAAATTTGGTGTTGTTGTAAACCAAATTTGATTACTATTGAACATTCACAGTTCAGTTCGTGACTCTCATGCTGGTGCGATTTCTCCTAGATGCTCACGTGGTGAATTTAGGAGGCTGCAATATTGAATTAGAGGCTGTAATCAATTCAAGAGAGGCTGTGTTAATTTGTTTGGTGGCTACATGAGTCTGAATTGAGCCACGTTTCACATACATTGGGTTGCGATATTCATTATAGGGAGCTGCGTCAGCATTTGAAAGAGCTGCGTCGACTTCCTAGGTGGCACATCAACACTAAGGAAGCCACAATTTCTTTCTGGAGGGCTGCATTGTCATCTCTTACTGGCAGCCATTCGCATATTTCCTAAGGTGCATTTAGACTTTGAAATATTAATAAACAAATAGCTTATATTTGTATGTTTTCAAAATTGAATTCGTTTGCAATCAGAATTGTGAATTTGGAATTGTGTTCTTAAAGTTTTAGAATTTCAGTTGCATATCTATATGTCGGAAACTTCCAAAAATTGCAAACTTCCAAAAAAACAAAAAAAAAGAATAAACTCTTAGAAAGAGCCAGCAGAGCTCTTTACACGTACGGTCCATCATCCCAACCATACAATCCATCTTGCCAACTATATGGTCCATCTTACCAACTGTGCGGTCCATCCTTGATTTGAAACTTGATTTATCAAAACTAAAAGTCACAATCAACAATAGATTTGAGGGTTTGTTAACCCCTATTATAGAACTTAAACCTCTAAATTTTAGTGCAAACTATTTAGACAATGTGATGAGAAAGTGTGGAATTAGAAAAGAAGAAATAATAGAAGCTTTGGAATTACGATAAAGTAAGATGAGTGCAGAAGAAAAGAAGTTGAAAACGTGTTCAAAGACCTTGCTACGAACACAATTGAAATGACTAATGAAGGATGTGAAAACCCAATATTTATTGATGAAATATCTTTAACCAATGAAATCTTCCAAATTAAAATGATTGCATGAAGAAATAAACTCCCCCAACCAAAAGTCATCTCATGTGCTGGCTAAGATAGGAAGTGTATTTGTGTAAGGCATATATAGTGATTCAACTCGAACAAGAGTGTTAAGATTGTAGGATCGCCGCAAATGTAATAGCACTGCCTAGATTGTTTTTGTATGTGTTTTCCAAATGCAACAATCTCTCTTATTTATATTGGGAATGAGGCTAGGAGAGACATGTCCCTTCATGGGTCATGTCTATTCATTTTATAATGTTTCATTAATCAATCATATATATTAGAATAATATAAATTTCAGTAATATATATAATATAGCATATATATATATATATAAATACAATATATTATTATTAATCAATATCTAAGTATTGTATGTATTCTAAGTGATCATACGACTAAAGCTACAAACATTAACACTCCCTCTTAGCTAGGGAGGATGATCAAATAGAATGTGTTGTGTTCTCCCTTGTCAACACATATGACCCTAACTATAGCCATACAAAATATCAACACTCCCTCTTAGCTAGAGAAGATAAAATCCATCAAGGTAATAAATCATTAATTTTGAAAGAGAGAAGATATCACCCCACTGTGATATCAGGAGATATGGTATATGCAAGAATATCAAGTCACATGATGTTCACCATAGCTCATAAATATCCATGGTACATGTCTAATGACAATACGTCTCATGATGTCTATCATATGGATACTAAGTTTACGTAGAGACGTGTCACTATGTGATATGTTTCATAGGGTCCAATCAATATGTAATACTAAGTTCAGAAAGGATCCTAATATGATTCATATGGATACTAAGAAATCATATATTACATAATTCGTGATATGAAGTATCACCTAACATATGATACCAAGTTTTACATATCACCTAACATGTGATATGAGGAATCACCTAACATGTGATACCCAGTTTTCAATATCACCTAACATGTGATATGAGGAATCACTTGACACATGACACCTAATTTTACATCTCACCTAACATGTGATATAAGGAATCACCTGACATGTGACACCCAATTTTACATATCACCTTGATATGAGGAATCACCTTAGATCGTGATACCTAATTTTCATACCACCTTGATATGAGGAATCAACTTAGATCGTGATACCTAATTTTCATACCACCTTGATATGAGGAATCACCTTAGATCGTGATACCCAATTTTCACATCACCTCAAATCGTGATACAAGGATATAGTAAATAAGAACATTACATTCTATTTACATATAACCCTATTATGGCATGTGCACAGACATATAACTGTCTACCATAACGAATCTCCATTACAAGATCGTCACCTTATAACATCAAATACAAGTGTTCATTGTCGAAAAGTCGTCACCTTTCTCCAATGTTAACAGGAGGGCCCATAAGTCTTGGAGTCACACATGTGAAATCCACCTTGACTCATGTCAGAGGGTGGATCCATCATGGCTCATCCAAAAGGGTGGAAACAAGGGCTTTCACCTTAGACTTCTCTCTCAAGGAGAAGAATGCAATAACATACAAGATAATAGATGAAACTCTTTTTCATCTAAGGCTTCATTCTCCAACATGCCAAGTTTATCTTGAAGGTACACAACCTTACCAATAGCAAGAAACTTGGTGAGAATATCAGCCACATGTTCTGTAGGGATAATGTACCTTGAATAGCATACTTATGCACTATATCTCTTATATAGTTTGTATCACTCTAGGTGAACCCCAAGTTATGTAGGGATAGCATAAAAGCATTTTAGCCAGCACTCAATCTCATGATCATAGACTTCTGGATGCTTCCTTTAAGGTCTTGTAACAACCTCCTCACCTCCTCGTCCAAGGTTGTTTTAGATGAACTATTATGCTCCCTCTAAATCTAATATATAATTTATCTATTAGAAACTGGATCATTTGAATCACAATTCTATTTCCTTTTATAGTTTCCTGGTCACTAGGGAAACCATCTTGATACGGCCTGCCCTTCTAAGCTCCAAGAGACTCATCATCTGGTACATGATCGATGTTGAAATTTTGATCATAACATTATTCGTAGGAGTAGTTTCTCATACACAAATGTACTTGTCTGATTCCATAGTAACACGAGTGAATGTAATAACCGGTGGATTTATCCCCATGCTGGGCAACACCAAACATTCATGATAATCTGGCTTCCATCTGAAGCTCCAAGTACATGCATCAACCTTTTGACCTTCTCATTCAAGGTTGTTTCTAATAGATAAAGTGTCAGATTCCCTCTGAATGTTATTTCCTCCTCTTCAAAGAAACATTTCCATCAACTCAATCCATCAAATTTTTTTATTTTATTTTTTTTAATGCAATCTGTTATGCTTCTTGATCTGTCATGATTCACTATCCCAATGTTATAGCAATAACTATACATATCAGTCATTGAATAGGACATATGCAATGTAGAGGATCTTATGCCAATTTCCTCAAAAACTGCACCCTGCTATAAATAATATTACATATCTAGAGATCACTGATGCTGAGACTCCCTCTTATCTATAAGCACTATCCCTTCATATAGTCTCTCATCTAAGAACACAAGTTGCAGCATCCTAAGGATTCATCATAACACAATATATGAACCCTTCATCTTTGTATGAAAATTATCTAGCACACAAGAATGTATCTTTGATATCCACCAAAGGGCCAGAACTGCGCACGAACATTAGGGATTTCATCATCAACCAAACTAGTCTAGCCATCTCCTTCAAGTGTTGACCAATAAACTGATATGACTATTGTGCTGAACAATAGGAATTCATAAGAGTTGATACTAGATATCGCAGTTGCACACAAAGGGCTTCGCTAATGCTGAGAGGATATTCCGACAAAAAATCTCAAGCTGGATAGTCATTGAAGTTCATTGACTAATATGACCGGAAGGATCATTAAATTGAAGAAGTATTCACTCTCTGAATTCACGACAATAAGATATCCCCTTTTGATTTTCCTCTAATCTCTAGGTATTTTGACATATATTAAGATGTAGATTATACTTGGTGCTAATACCAACTTCCTCGATCCACCTTGGTGATGTGGAGTTCCTTCGATTTGCACTGACATATATATATATATGGTCTTTTCACTTTGATTCCAAACATGGCCTAATCAATTCTTGGTCTGTGCGGATAGTATGATGTCAGTATCCATTTCTATTTGCATTCGCATAAGGGGAATGGCTCCAGAAAATACCATCTGTGATTTATAAAGCCAAACATTTGACCTTTGTATGATGCGATATTCATCACTGCTCCAAAATATTAATTCTCAAACACTATGGTCAAAAGGAATATAAGTCACCTGCTCCTAATAATATTCCAATGTATTTTAGAATATTTAGAGTTAAATCCCTTCCGATCTAACACCTGCAGATATCCCTCTCTATATATTGTTGATGCCTTCATCTTTGCAGTGGCACATGCAACTGTTGTCAACTAATTCCAATACATATTCTACGATTTGTCTGATATGGTTCACATCTCAATTATTGCTTAAGATGTCCACTATTTGTGTATTACACCAGTTGTCAATACCAAATATTATTTGTGTGGAATATATTTTTCTTCTTACTGATAGTGATATCTACAGAAGTAGTTTGTGATCGTCAAGTTCTCGATTGATATTGACTGTCATGAGTAGATTCCTTAGCATTTATGGTGATATTGTGTTGATTCTCTAGAATTGTACTCGATTATTATGAAAGGGAATGTTGATGCTTGTTGATCAATGTCATGTCCTTGCATCCACAATTATAATATTTCTAACTATGTCGATGAAGAACTCGATTCTGGAAATCACACATATGCATTAGAATTGTGGTACACTATTAATATGCTCGGTGCCTCTGTTATCGATTCCAGAGGTCTCTGGCAGTAAACATCAATGAGATGGAAATTCGAAATGGCCTGAATAGGAATATTATTTATCTACAATTCTCAGGTACTCTACGGAAATATCTTTGATTCCATATTTGTCTAGACTTCACAAATTTGGATTGTATACCCATTGCCAACATTTTCTTGGAGATTCTAAAGCCTTTTTAACAGATCCATTCGTGTATTATGGAACCAGATTTTTCAGAGACCCAATTTCTTTGAGGTATTTTGAAAATAGTTCACGCATCTTCTTCCTTGGTAAACTTTTCATTGTTTATGCTTTGATGGCAGTCCATGCACCAGTTCGTAGCTCCCTTACCTGCACTATGATCCACGGATGCCAAGAAACACGCCAAGCATCCACAAACCTCAATGTCGTAATGGACTCTCATACCATGTATATAAAACTAAACTCCCATCAAATTACACGCCTTATCAATGGATCCATACTTTGCTTATGTAATCTGTCTAGGCGTTTTCAATCACATTATTTGATGAAACCTTTTGCCGTTAATGTCTCGATGAATCCCGTTTTGGTGAATTCCCTTTCAAGATTTCATTGATCAATTCAATTTTTCCGAAAAATATCATAACTCAGATCTGTCCTTTAGAAGCCATGACCATGCCCATAAATATTATGGAAGACCTGCAAATGTTTCTATTGCAATATTGAAGACTTACTGCACAAATGCTTTTTCCTTCCATTAATATTTTTAGCAAACGGCCCAGAAGACCAAAGTGCTCTGATCTAACGCCTTTAATTTCCACCACTTCCACTCCATTTTTCTTTAGGAATGTTGGCGGATCCTCTCAACAGGCTGGAATCAACCTGCTCTGAGACAATGTTAAGATTGTAGGATCGCTGCAAATGTAATAGCACTGCCTAGATTGTTTTTGTATGTGTTTTCCAAATGCAACAATCTCTCTTATTTATATTGGGAATGAGGCTAGGAGAGACATGTCCGTTCATGGGTCATGTCTATTCATTTTATAATGTTTCATTAATCAATCATATATATTAGAATAATATAAATTTCAATAATATATATTAATAATAATATATATAATATAGCATATATATATATACAAATACAATATATTATTATTAATCAATATCTAAGTATTATATGTATTCTAAGTGATCATACAACTGAAGCTACAAACATTAACAAAGAGAGGCAACAAAAAGAATTTGTAAGTAATTGTGCAGGGATATTGGGAAGTATTTTTTTGAAATTGAACTAGCAATAGATAAAAGAAAAAACAAGAAATTAGTAAGGAAAAAGACTAGCATGAAGCTAGCAAAGGAGAAGAAAAACCTGCAAGAAAACAGAAATAAACCTTCATCTAACATTAAGAAACTAGAAAAAACTAAAGCCAATATGGACAACACAACAAAACTATTTATTTCTAGAAAGGACACCGCTGGAGCATCTAAACATATATTTGTTGTAGAATATGCCTGGGGAAGTAATGGCACTTGCATTATTCAAGCCAAGTTATGACTTCATGGGAACCCTAAGTAAATATGCTGAAAGTGTACGAAGGTTGCCCTGGTCATGATAAGGAATGGTAGAGATCTAGATTCTAAAAGCAATTCCTTTCTAATTTTGATTTCCCCAAAGGCCAATCTAAAGTTGTAAGTACGATGAAAGAAATGGTAAAAAAGAAGGGATCGACTAATAAAGAATATGACTGTAGATTCAAAGAGAGAGTGAGAAAAATGGAAGAACCCTATATGGAGAAGTGGAGAGTGCAATGGTTTACATCTTGGTCTTGCCAAAGTTTAGAACTGCTCTAGATGGATGAGTATTTAAAAGTTATTCAAATATAGTAGAATTAGCATGCAAGGTCGAAGCACGACCTTGGAGAATAAAAAGAGTAGAGAACAAGGAAATGGAGACGATGAGACTAGAACTTGAACAATTGATGTTTTATAGTGTCACTCGGGGACGTGTTTCCAGCATAATTTGACCCATCCTGCAAACAGGGATGTCCCAGAAACTCGGAAACTTTCAAAAACACGTCCCCTAGCTGTCCCATAAAATTAATGTTTGAATTTTGATAATTTGTTTGACTTCCACTCTCATGTGAACTCCCAATTTAAATTATTTAAAACAAAAATTATATGTTAAGGTTCTATAAAATATATAATCATACTCTATCCATATTTTCATATGAATATTTAAAATTTCCCTATAAATTTTAAATTTTTCCTATCTTTTATATAGTTGTCCCCATTGCCATCCCCTGCTTCAGGAAAAAAAATCTGTCCCGAATTCCTGTTTCCCTGACCCCTTATCCCAGAAACCCAAGGTAACATGGATATTTTAAACTAGATATACTAGCAAAAGGTGAAAATAACATTTCATCATCTCAAAGAAAGAAGATTTGGTGTATTTACTCTTCCAATGAAGGATACTTGAAGAACAAGTACACAATGATGAGGGCAAACAAAAGAGTGTTGGCACTTAGAGTGGACTTACAACTAGCCCCTAAAAGAATAAAAATTGTGTATTCTAGGATATGTGAGGAATGGGAGGACCACGAAACTAATGCCTCATGTTTCAAGTAAGCATAAAAGAAGAGCCAAAATCAATGGGACAACCACCGTAGTGAGACTATTGATTTTTTTCATAAAAAGTTGGCAAGGGCTAGAGGGCTAGAAAAGGCCACATTCCAAAACCAAAATCATGGATATACGCATACATCCTAGAAAACATAATGCAACATACATGCTACCCAATATACACCATCGCAAATCATGAATGAACAAACTATTACAAATTACGCTCCAAATGATTGCAAAGGCTAATATAATAACTAACTATAGAGGGTGCAGAAAAGGAAGAGCTTGCAATCAAAGAAAGAGGGAAGTTGCTACTTGTTATGAATGCAACTATATGGGCCATTACACAAATGAGTGCCAAGAGAAGAGAGGTAAATTGTGGATTTTGTGGTGATTGTAACCATGATCTATTCACATGTTCAAGGGCTCAACAATACTTTAAGAATCTTCATCTCAAACAAAAAGTGAAGAATTACCAAGACCTAAATGCAATAAGAGGAGATATAGTCATGATAAGGGGTGTTAGGATTAAGGGGTCATCTACCTTGTAAATCCTAAGTCACATTGCATGGTTCCAACATCCTTGGAAAGTGTCCCTAGGCACTTAGGGTGTATTAAGAAAATAATTTGTAGCATTTTTATTCTCACCATTGGTTGTAATACATTCATTAGGGATGAAGGGTTTCACTAGTACTGGTAAAGGTGACTTGCACACATAAATATTTAATTTTTCTTTTCCCAAATGTGGATGCTTGGAATAGGATGGTACAAGAGAAGTGACAAAGATTAAAAAAAAAAAAAGATGATTGGTGAGCTTCTCTAAGTGGGCATTTGGAAAGAGGCAACGGTTGCTGCTTGATATTCCATGTGATGTTCCATTTCCAATTTTGGGCACCTAGGTTGAAGAGAAATGTTTTGGAACCCAAAAACTATGGGCTTACACATTCCTAGGAAGTAAATCAAAAGATGGGATGTTTGGAATGAAGAGTCATCTTTGGGCACCAAGGTTGGTGCCTAAGACCTCTTTACAACCAATGTAACATGGGGACGCATCCCCCACCTCCCAAACCCCCATGCACCCAGGTCAAGGACGTCCCCAGGATGGGGACTTGGTGTTCCCAAGTCCCCCCACCACTGCCTTCACGCCACCATCTTGCTATCTGGGGGTTTCTCCAAAAAATAGTTGCAGCTGCAACACTTGTGATAGAAAGGGGGTTTACTGGCTACTGTAAAGGTCACTATTATACACACACACACTCTACATATGCATGTTTATCAATGTATGTACATGATTTGTACTTGTATTGATATCATGCTACTCATTGTAATCATCTTTATGATATTTTTGATATTCATGTTGCAATTTTGCTATGTTCAAGTAATTGATATTATAATTTATTAGTTCTTATACTATTATACATCATTTCATAACTAGAATTTCAAGTACTATATGTTTAGTATATTATAGCACCCCCACCCCCCGTCGTCCCCAAATTGAAGCCCTTTTTTCCCGTCCTGGAAACTTGTCCCGGCGTCCCCAGTGCTCGCATTACACTGTTTACAACTCTAAGTTAAGCTTCTTGGATGTGGAAAAGATGTAGAATAGTAAAATGTAGAGCTATACTACAGGTACAAGAACCTATGGAGGAAAAAGTTGGAGCACAAAGAAGTTGTTCACAGGTGCTGTCATATTGGAGGCAAAGACGAGAATAGAAGTGTGTGATGAATTGTAGTCTTGATTTAAAGATAATGCATTCTTGGCATCTCTTCTTAGTAGATTTTTTTCCTATCAACGTTTCTCCACATAAATCATGTGTCATGATGTTTTTATGTTACTGATTTATGCCTCAATGTTGTTATCTTATGGTGATGTCATCTTTTATTTATTGTATTATAAATTCACATAAGGTGGTGATGTTAAGAATGTTATGTTGGCTTAATTTTAGCATTAAAAAAAAAGGTGGCTCTAATCTTGGTAATTTTACATTAAGGTTGGTTAATTTCAAATTTGCATGCAAATTTGAGATTTTCATATTGCAATAGTACAAGCTTGGTCTCTCAGCAATTGGTGTTATAACTTGAGAACAAATCTTTAATGTTAATTAATTGGCTAGTGATTGCGAATTTACCAAATATGGGTATCAAAGCTAGTTTGGTATAATAGCCATAGGATTGGTAAAAATGGAGGTTTGTTACCTTTCTTGAAATGTCGGAGGCTTGTGGACTGCAATAAATGTTTTTTGAGTTGACCTTGTTTTGTGAATTTGTGGGATTGGAAGCTATGAATATTGTCAATGTGATCTATGCTGGGCACCAAAACTCAGAAGCTCATGATGATAAAGCTCAAAATCAATTGCAGAGAAAGAAAGTGTATTTCAGCTGCAAGGAACCACGGGAACCAAGGAACAAGTGTCTTTGTAAGGATAAAGTGCATTATATTGAAGTGGGTTTTGATAATGAGGAAGGAAAGAAAAAACAAAATCAGGACAGCTATGCCAATGAGTCAAATGAGGAGAAGCCTCACTAGGAGAAACAACCACCTAAGGGTGTGAAAGGTGGAATTATTTCCACTTTGTCTCGTACACCTTGATACAATAATTTTTGGGTGTGTGGAGTCTTACAGGGACAAGTGACTGTGTTGCTTGAAAGTGGGGATACTCACAATTTCCTAGATTTTGCCGTAGTGGCTAAGAGAGGCCTTCTGACCAAGGAGCATGAGGGATTTGATGTTATGGTGGCTGATGTCATGTCTATAAAAGGTCGCATGGTTGAGTATTGATCTAGGCAACTAAATTGTTTCTGATAATTTTTATGTGGTTAACTTAGGAGAAATTAATACTATTTTCGGCATTCATTGGATGCATTTCCTCGATAAACACTCAGAGTTTCAGAAAAATGGAGTTCCCGTTCAAGGTTGATGAATAGAATGAAGCATCTACAGTAGTTTCAGCTAAGAGGATGGAGGCCAGTTTTAGACATGGGATGTTGCTTGGTAAGTTGAATGTTTGATTTCTTCAAAATCTTCTCATGATAGTCCTAAGCACTATCACGATGATATTTTGAAAAGGCTAGATAGGCACAGTTCGGTTTTCAGCAAGATTCCTCCAAGAATACCTCCAGACAGAGGGTATATTCTCACCAAATGTCTTTAGAAAGATAAATTTCTCCATCATTGTAATAATCTTGGATTACAAGATGTAAACTCCCCAAGTAAAGCTTAAGGGGGGTGTTAGGAATTGACCTTTACAATATAGATTATTTTATTTTACTTAGTTACTTGTAGGAATATTTCTAAGAAAACCCTATAAGTGTTTTTTCTTATTTGAATTCACACATGTGAGAATGACTCTTATTATTATTCTTAACATGTGGAATATTTGAGTTTAAGAGTAGATTCCTCCTTATGAGGATCTTGACACTTTGCACACACATGGGATGATAGGTGGCATGCATAGACTGGGGAGTTACATTTGCAACTCCTCTCTCACCTCTATTTATTTGAAGCATTTCTCTCTCTCTCTCTCTCTCTTCTTAGGCTTTATGCCATCTTCATGGTATTGGGGTTTTTTATTTTGTTTAAGCCCTATACAAAATCTTGTGTCTCCTCTTCATTATTTGGTGTGCCTCCTCTTGGTTCAATTTTAATGATAATCTTTCCCTTCAAACATCTGCTCTTGGATTAGTTGTTCCTTTATTTCATTTATATTCCTTTCAACTTTTAAGTGACAAAATTTCTTAGAGCTTGGGGGCTGCCTAGTGGTCCCCTCAAACACCCCCGGGACAAACAAGCATCCCCTCCCTTTTCCAAGACATTTCCCACATTTTTGGTGATTTGGCAAGTCAAGGGGATGGCAAGGGAGCATTCCTGAAATTTCATGGGGGACAGGGGTGTGGGATCTAGTGATCGAGACGTGTCCCCATGGAAGCTTGATGATCGGGGATTATTAACTAACCATTCATAAGGACATTTAGGACCAAGAGGATATAGCAAAACAGCTACAAAGAACAAAAAGAAAGATGTAGCAACACAACAAGCATTTTAAACCAAAAAAAAATACCCTCATATACGGCAATCTAACAAATGTGATGAAGAAATGAAGGCAAACAATTGTGATAAACATTGTATGATTTGAAAGGAAAATAAAATGTTGGCTCCTATGCAAAAGCAAAAGGGAAATAAGGGTAGTGAGAGAGGGGCAGCAAGAGAGTGTGGAATAGAGGCTAAGAAGAAACCATTTGCAGAGAATGTTAGTAGACTCCAAAAGAAACCCTTTGAACATTTACTAAAGAAAGGAGAGACCAAGTTAACAGGAGAAGACCCAGATTAAGTGGAATCTTTATTCATTCTGGGTATTGAGTAACCCATTCGGTAATTTTTGTCTCATGAGATTAGGTTCTTTCCAGCCCATTGTAAGCCTCGAAGGTAGATTTTAGATAGTTTAATGAAGGTAAAATTATTTTGCTTCTGCTTGCCATGTATTTTCATAGTTGTTGTTGATGGTCCCTACTGGTGCTGAGAGGGGAGGGGTGAATCAGCACCCGCTAAAATTTTAGTACTAAATCTGATATACTTCTAGCCAAAATTGTAAGCAGAATAGATTCTATCACAGAAATAGCAATCACACAAACCAACAGTAAACAACACCAGATTTATCACGTGAAAACCCAAATCGGGAGAAAACCACGATGTGAGGAAACCTCACAAATTTTGCACTCTTCTGAAGTGCGCCCTATAAGGAGCCTTCCCTGTTAAAGAATTACAAACGCACTGTTAGATGCGACCCGATTAAGGGATTTAAGAAATAAGGCTTGTTAGAACCTGCCTGGTTAGAGGACTTAGAACACCTAAGCAGATGTCACCCAGTTAAGGGATTTAATACAAGGGACCTATTAATGTCCACCCAAAATACTGAGATTTTGCTATTGCAATTATCAGAGAGCAATAGAGGTTTTGATCTTTTAAGAATGGCTTTGCTGAGCCTGATAAGATCATTATTCTTTTCAATTAAGAATCATCAACGGTCACTGCAGGTATGTTCTCCTTGGCTGTTGTGCTTCCTTGCACTCTTCTTCTCTTCACCTTTTCGTAGCTTCTTTCAGCTTACAAGTTCACTCTTTTATTTGGCAGAATGAAGGCAAACCATATTCTTCACAGGCTGAGGAATATATAGGCTTCATGACCTTTCTACTTTTACATGCACGACCTGTTTAAAGATCATCTTCGGATCCATCACCTAGTGGAGACTCAGTTCACTAAGGAAACATCTGATGCATGCCATGTGCTTTTTCCGCTTTGTGAAGGAAAAGACATATGCATGTCACAAGCCTTCCTTCACTAGATTTTTCTACATGTTTTAATGCCACAAACTCCGGCATTAAAACCCTCATTTGCGCATTGCACCGATCGTCTTCATAACACAAAGTCTTCCAGATTTTGTGCAACAAATCCCGGTCAAAGAGTCAAACAACCGTTTGTCAACTATGACTTTCCCTAGTTCATCAGTCGTGATGAAATCTTCACTGATTGATTTAAATCCTTAAGTTGTGCACAGGTAAGAACCTTAACCTGTCACCATACCTTCCTCTGGCTGTACCAGTTGCATCATTTCATCGATTCCTGTTACCGGTTACCCGTTGCACCTTCCTTGTTGACCAGTTGCTCTGATGATCAATTAGAGATTTATTACTATGTCACCAGTCTCCTTGCGCTTATTATTGTCATCTATACCTAACCCGTCCTTGGTTCCTGACTAACCAACACCTCTTTGCCAATCAATGACAAAACCAGTTTGTCATGTACCAGTTACATTCTTACCAGTTAATGCCAACAATCTCCCCCTTTGGCATTGATGGAAAAACACTGGGGAAAACAAAACATTACCGGATGACTTTCCCCAATCATAATCTCCTCCTTTGACAATAATGCCAAAGGCTAGTCAGATGACCACCTTTGTGAAGCTTGCTCCCCATTTGAGCAGCCGGCTCCCCATTCGAGCAGCCGTCTTTGTCACCAATCCTGTTAAGATGAGGCTGACTCCTCTATTGAAACACAATGGATTGTTGATCATCTTTATCTTATTACTGAAGATCGGGAAGGGGTATTACCCCTAATTTACCTCTGAGATACTCAAAAGTATTCTTCGGTAAAGGTTTTGTGAATATGTCAGCAACCTATTCTTTTGTGGGAACATACGCCAATCTTACTTCTTTATTTTGCACCTACTCTCTCAGATAGTGATACTTTATAGCAATGTGCTTTGTTTTGGAGTGCATGATAAGATTTTTAGATATGTTTATTGCACTTGTACTGTCACAGTAAATTGCAATCGGTTCAGATATCTATTCTTGGATTCCTTCCAATATCTGTTTGATCCAGATCACCTGTGTGCAATTGATTGCAACAGCAACATACTCAGCTTCTGATGTGGACTGTGAAATGCAATTCTACTTCTTACTTGTCCATGACACGATCCTTTCTCCAAGAAAGAATGCACCTCCACTTGTGCTCTTTCTGTCATCAATATTACCAGCCCAATCGGCATCAGTAAATACCTTTATCTCGAAACCTCCCTTGTGAGGAAACCATAGGCCATACTCCTCGGTGCCCTTCAGGTATCTGAAATTCTCTTCACTGCTATTAAGTGTGTCTCTTTTGGATTAGCAGAGAATCTTGCTACAATGCCTATTGCATGTGCAATGTCTGGTCTACTATGCACTGCATACTGTAACTTGCCAATCATAGACCGATATAATGTCTCATTTACTTCTTTCACATCATTTTCCTTTGATAACTTGAGATTAGTTATCATTGGCATGCCAACCGGTCTAGATTCTTCTAACCCAAAAGATTTAAGAATTTCTTTGACATACTTGGACTGAGAAATAAAAATACCTTCTTTGAGCTGATGGACTTGTAATCCAATGAAGAACTTTATAGCTCCAATCATGGACATTTCAAATTCCTTCCTCATCTCCTCAGCAAAGTCTTTGCTCATTTTGTCATCTCCTCCAAAGATAATGTCGTCCACAAATATCTCAACAATCAAGTTCCCTTCTTTGCCAGTCTTGAGATACATATTGTTGTTATCTCTTTTTCTTGTGAATACTATGGTTAGGAGGTATGAATGTAACCTTCCATACCAGGTCTTTTTCAATTTACAGACCATACCACTCTTCTCAATGGATGAGAAGCCTACTGGCTGTTCTATGTAAACTTCCTCCTCCAATATACCATTCAGGAATGCAGATTTTACATCCATCTGATATACTTTGAACCTTTTATGAGCAACATAAGCAAGTAGGATTCTCACTCCTAGTTTGGTCATAAGTGCAAAAGTTTCACCATAATCCATTCCTGCCTCTTGTGTGTATCCTTTGCAGACTAATCTTGCTTTGGTCCTTACCACCTTTCCTTCTTCATTCAATTTGTTTCTGTAGACCCACTTGGTCCCAATGACATTCTTGTTCTGGGGTCTAGGGACAAGAAACCATGTTTCATTCTTCTCAATTTGCTCAATCTCTTCTTCCATTGCCTTGACCCAATTTTCATTCTTTAGAGCCTCTCTGGTGGTTTTGGGCTCTTTACTTGAAAATAAGTAGATATTTTCTCTTGCCTTCCTTCTGGTCAAAATATTTGCATGTTTGTCACAATAATGTTATCAGTGGAGTGATATGTGACATACCTTGGTAGAACAGGTCGGTGTTTCCGGTCTAACTCTTTCGGTTGAGCAATATCTCCAGCATGGTCATGAACAATTTCCTATTCATCATCTTGAGTTGGTCTTATGTTCTCAGGTACATTACCCTGCTCCAAGGGTCCGATTAATTGCTCTTCTTCTTCATCAACAGCAATCATTTCATTAAAGTCCAAATGATTCTCAGCATCATGTTCTTGGTGACTGTCTAATTTATCATTGTTGATTTTCTCCTTTGGTTCTGAATATTCATCTATCTTTACATTGATGCTTTCAACTATGCTTTCAACTATTTTTCATGTCCTCTTATTCAGACACCGATAGGCTTTACTTTTGGTGGAATAACCCAAAAATATGCCTACATCACTTTTTGGCTCAAACTTACCAGAGTAAACATCTCTTTTGATGTAACAGTTGCTGCCAAAAATTCGAAAATAATGTACACTAGGAGTGTGACCAAACCACAACTCGTAGGGAGTCTTACCGATTCCTTTCTTTACTTGAACTCGGTTCAGTGTATATATTGTTGTACTGATTGCTTCTCTCCAGAAGTGATGGGGAAGATCCCTCAGAATCATAAGAGTTCTTGTGCAATCAATCAGAGTCCTATTTCCTTTTTCAGCAACTCCATTTTGTTGTGGGGTTCTCGGTGCTAACAACTACCTCTTTATCCCCTATTCCTCACAATAGTGAGTGAACTCTTGAGAGGTGTATTCACCTCCTCTATCTGACCTTAGACACTTCAAACTTTTACCGATCTCCTTCTCCACTCGAGCCTTATAGATCTTGAACATGTGGAAGGCCTCAGATTTTTCTCTAAGGAAGAGTGTCCACATCATTCTTGAAAAATATCTACAAAGAGCATGAAGTACTTGTCTCCATAGTAACTCTTCGTCCTCATAGGTCCACATAGGTCTGTGTGTACAAGATCCCAAACATTTTCAGCAGAAAATGATTTACTATTGAAACTTGTTCCTATCAATTTTCCTAACTGACAATCCTTACAAATACCTCTGTTAAGTTTTGTAATCTCAAGAAGCCCTCTGACTGACTTCTTGCTTACTTTGACAATGCTATCAAATTTTATGTGGCAGAGCCTCTTATGCCACAGCCAATTGTTGTCCTCTTTGGTTATAAGACAAATTTTATTTATTTTTCCTTTTACCGATGCTATTAGGCAAGCTCCCTCCGTTAGTCTAGATAGAACAGGTTCCCTTTACTCTGTCTACCGGTAGCAACATGAGCTCATGATTGGTTCCTGACAACACAAGAACCTTTCTCGAACTCTAACAGGTATCCCTTGTTATTTAATTGAGCTACACTCATTAGATTGTACTTGAGTCCTTCCACCCTGTACACATCCTCACATACCGTTTCATTGCCTAGTGCAATTGAGCCTTTACCTTTGATAGCACAGGGAGCATTATTACCAAAGGTTACCGATCCACCATCATTGAGCTTTAGGCTGATAAACTTGTTCTTATCACCAGTCATGTGGTGAGTGCAACCACTGTCAATAATCCAGTCATCATATTGATGAGATCTTGAGATAAGTGTCATTTCACTTATCACTTAGCTTTCTTCTTTTATTGCAACAAAGGCAATTTCTTCATCTTCAGAATCTTCATATTCATTGTCCATGACTCCTTCAGCAAGGTAACACTCCTTTGCTTTGTTCTTGAATCAGTTGGTTTTTTCTTTATTTTCATTATCTGGACACCTTGCAACAATGTGTCCTATCTTATTGCAAGAAAAGCATTTTAGTGGAAGTTTACCTTTGTACTTCCCTTTTCCTCTTGGAATCTTCTTGCAATGAGCACTTCAAACTCATCCTGCTCCATCTCTTCATAGAGTAGATTTTCAACAACACTTCCAGCCTTACCGGTAGATCTATTACCGGTTTCTCTTCCTTTCTTGGTGGAAGACATATTAACAAAGGACTTAAAAGCAACTTCAAGCATGGGTAAGCTATTATCAAAATTGCTCAATTCAAATGCAATCAACTTACCGATTAGGGAGTCAACGGTGACTTCAGACGCGCTCACTGATCTGAGCTCCTGTATGGCTGAGATTTTGATAGCATATTGTGGCCTCAACATTCTCAGTATTTTGCTTATCACATCTTCCTCACTCAGTGTTCCTCTAGCGCTTTTGATGGAGTTCATCACTTCTTTGATTCTCTTGTTGTAGTGCTCAATATCCTCTCCTTCATTCATCCTCATATCATCATATTTGCCTCTGAGGCTTTCTACCTTTTCTCTTTGAACATGTGGGTCACCACCATATACTGTTTGTAGCTTGGCCCACATCTTGTAAGCAGTTGTCAGATTTTCAATCTTTGCATAGACATAATTAGGTAGTGTACTAGCTATCATATCCATTGCAGCTATGTGTTCTATGTCGATCTTTTGTTGATCAGGCGTCAAGGTACCAGTGGGTTCAGTGTAGTCATGGATTACATGATTCCAATATTGATCTCTGGTTGTCTTCATGTACAGCTTCATTCTACTGCACCATAAGGTGAAGTTTTCTTTGGAAAACTTTGGTCCTTCCTTCCTCATCATTGGAACTTTTTCCTATTGCAGTTAAGCAGCTTAGAAAAGGAACTTGGCTCTAATACCAATTGATGGTCCCAACCGGTGCTGAGAGGGGAGGGGTGAATCAGCACCCACTAAAATTTTAGTATTAAATCTGATATACTTCTAGCCAAAATTGTAAGCAGAATAGATTCTATCACAGAAATAGAAATCACACAAACCAACAGTAAACAACCCCAGATTTATCACGTGGAAACCCAAATCGGGAGAAAACCATGGTGTGAGAAAACTTCACAAATTTTGCACTCTTCTGAAGTGCGCCCTGTAAGGAGCCTTCCTTGTTAAAGGATTACAAACGCACTGTTAGATGCGACCCAGTTAAGGGATTTAGGAAATAAGGCATGTTAGAACCTGTCTGGTTAGAGGACTTAGAACACCTAAGCAGATGTCACCCGGTTAAGGGATTTAATACAAGGGACCTGTTAATGTCCACCCAAAATACTGAGATTTTGCTATTGCAATTGTCAGAGAGCAATAGAGGTTTTGATCTTTTAAGAATGGCTTTGCTGAGCCTAATAAGATCGCTATTCTTTTCAATTGAGAATCATCACCGGTCACTGCAGGTATGTTCTCCTTGGCTGTTGTGCTTCCTTGCACACTCTTCTTCTTCTCTTCACCTTTTCGTAGCTTCTTTCAGCTTACAAGTTAACTCTTTTCTTTGGCAGAATGAAGGCAAACCATATTCTTCATAGGCTTAGGAATATATAGGCTTCTTGTCCTTTCTGCTTTTACATGCGCAACCTGTTTAAAGATCATCTTCAGATCCATCACCCAGTGGAGTCTCAGTTCACTAAGGAAACATCTGATGCATACCATGTTCTTTTTCTGCTTTATGAAGGAAAAGACAGATGCGTGTCACAAGCCTTCCTTCACTAGAGTTTTCTACATGTTTTAATGTCACAAACTCCGCCATTAAAACCCTCATTTGTGCCTTGCACCAATTGTCTTGATAACACAAAGTCTTCCGGATTTTGTGCAACAAATCCCGGTCAAAGAGTCAAACAACCGTTTGTCAACTGTGACTTTCCCCGGTCCATCAGTCATGATAAAATCTTCATTGATCGGTTTAAATCCTTAGGTTGTGCACAGGTAAGAACCTTAACCTGTCACCATACCTTCCTCTAGCTGTACCGATTGCATCATTTCCTCGGTTCCTATTACCGGTTACCGGTTGCACCTTCCTTGTTGACCAGTTGCTCTGATGATCAATTAGAGCTTTATTACTGTGTCACCGGTCTCCTTGTGCTTATTATTGTCATCTGTACCTGACCTGTCCTTGGTTCCTGACTAAACAACACCTCTTTGCCAATCAATGACAAAACCCGTTTGCCATGTACCGATTAATGCCAACAATTGTATGTGGCTGCTAAGTTTAGGTTGTCTTTCATTGGACCTCTTTGCCTAGACTGCATCACTTACCATCTATGTATCAAATTAGTAAAGAACTTGATAAAAATGTAAAAATGATTTCAATTTGAAAAAAGTGCATAGAGGTACAAAAAGACCCACTGCTAATTCAATCTTCAAGAGATGATTATTACTCTGATCTGCAATTTGAATTTTCAAAATACATACATTGAATATCCTCCAATCCTTTGGATTACAAATATGAGGGCTGCAAATGTATTCACCTTGTGCATAACTATCATTGTATATCAGGTTTAATAATCAAAGATACAAACAACTAAGGCGAAGGAATACTCAAATTTAGAAATAACAAAATATCCTTCTGAATTCCACAGAATATTTCTTAGGATAATATTTATCAATGTAAAACAAGCCATCACACGACAATTAATAATATATTACATCAATATATTAAAAAGAAAAAAAGCAATAAAATTAGAGAGAAAGACTAGTATTAAGTATCTATGAACATGTCATTACTTGATATTTATGGAAGCTTCTTGAAAGGTGTCCTAAATTGATTTGTAATCATGGTTCTTTGCTCCCATTACTGACACTGTGGCATTATTTGTATCCATTCATGTGTGACTCAATCATGCTCCCCTATTACTTATTATTTGTCGCTGCACAAAAATCCTAGAACTGGAGTAAAAATCTAACAAAAATTATGGAATGGGATTAAAAACTCCAAATGCCACACTGACCTCAGGCCTTCCTGACAGACCAATAATAGTTTGGTATTTGTTGGAAACTGCTTCTGTATGTCAGGGACAAAATCAGAATTGGATTTAGTGAATGACAGTCCATAAAAGAGTCCAGCAAAGTTATTGTGCATTGTGCGTTTAAAAATTGTACCTGCGATTTACATACTTTGGTGAGAACTAAAAAAAACTTATAAAGCAGAACTCATCTGATGGTGAAAGTAAGCTAATGCAACAATTCTCCCTAGTAAGCATGCTCAATTTTTCATGAACCTTAAAGCATGAACTTCAAACTGGTGATTGTATTGTTACTTTATACCCATTTATAATCTATACACAATTAAGCCTGATTAGACCACATTCAAATATATACTGACTGATGAAATGATGTACAATTAACATAAACAAAAGCTCTCCAGTATCATTAAAAACTTCAGAATTTCTTATGCAATATGAGAGATAATCTGAGTACTACACAGTACCTTTGGTCTATTTAGTAAGAACATTTCAGGTCAAAGAATAAAGTGAATAAATTTGACAGACAAACAATTTGGAACCATAGGAATTTGAGACGATGCCTTTGTCTGGCTATGCCTGATGATAAATATTGCAGTTTTTTACATTATCCAAATGCCTCATGCATCAATCTTATAGGAGTGTTATGTCTTCGATCTTGAGAAGCCTCCAACTAAGACAGATGATTAATTTGATTCTCAAGCCCATCCATACAAAAAATGAACCTAGAAGAATCACACGCAATGCTCAAACATCAAATTTTGCTGGGAAGTTATTATGCAAGGCAGTCATCGATGTAGGCCGTATTTATGCCATAAATAATTAATTAAAGACTTTTGTTAGTTAGTATAATAAAACATTGTTCCGAAGGGGTGTCAGTTGGGAGTTACGATGGTTGGGGACCTGACCAACCGTGTCGAGTCTATTTGTATGGAGTCTGGAACAAAGGAAAGTGTGGTTGATATATGAAACTATAATGCAATAAAAGACCTATCATTCAGCATCTCTAGTTTATGTGTTTCCATGTTAGCTTTCTGTATTCACGCTTGTGCAGTTTGGTTATATTCTGCAAATGAGTATGGTGGTACACTTTAGATAAAATACTTCAGGTAGGCATCTTACATTTTGGCGCCATTGCCTACATTTGAATCTGGCAGTCAAGGAGGGTGGGATTGGCGGGATGGCAGCATAATGGGTCGTACTTTCAACCAGCAGGTTTTGGTAACTGACAGTGATGTGGAGGACAATAACGAAGTTACCAGGGAGAATCAGTTGACACAGGATTTGGTACACACATGGGACATGTTGGTGGACAAGTACGTACAGCGGGAGGCTCGAGAGAGAGAGAGTGGTCTCCCCTGGGACGGTATGCGCCGAACTCACCGTGAGTGGGCATGTGTACGATCTCCTAGGAAGCCTTCCGAGATTGTTGGCTCGCACGTTAGTGGAAGTTCAAGAGCAATGCGAAGCAAGAGAAAGGGAAGACCGCAAGCAACAAATAATTCGAAGATACAGAGAGAGGAACCGGAGGGCGGAGGAGCCACGTGACACCAGCACGCGCCGTGCTTCTGGCAACCAAAGTTAATGCCCCTCCTACCAAATAAAGACAGAAGGCGGACACGAGAGGGAACACCGGAGGAGGAAGTAGAAACTTCCATGCAGAGATTACTACCGATTCACCAACAGGCGGAGAGACGACAGAGGCTGCAACAACTTGCAAGGGAACCTACCAGTCTGCCTAACCAAAGTAATACCCACACAGTTATGGCGGCCTTACCCACACGGCAAGAGTGGGAAGAAATAAGAGAACCAGCATTTCCTAAAATTTCCTGGGCACCAGAGGGGCAAGAAGAGGACAATTGGGAGAGTAACTCCACCCGAACGGGTTCATCTGAACACTCGGAGGACATCAGTGATGACAAGAGGAACCTTGTAGGGGAGGTTGGTGATATATTTAAAAGTATGATACGGGGTATTGGAAACCTTGCCATAACAGAGCAAATTAGGATAGGGCGCACGGAACCAGAACCGGAAACTTCGGAGAGAAGGGAGTATCGGTACTACCTGGGCACACACGGTGGTGAAGGAGGAGAACCGCACGTGCCTAAAGGTGCAAGGGAAGCACAAGGACATGGCAGAGAAACTGAACCACCACAATCAAACAACATAGAGCACACTAATTGAAGGAAAAGGATGGCGAACACTCCAGAGAAATAGAAGCTTCCTACATTCAGCGGGGATGGATCAGAAGATCCGGCCTGCCATTGTAAGACATGTGTAACCATATGGGAAGCCAATACCCAGGACGAAGAGGATCACTGGTTGAAAGCCTACCCGGCAACCCTAAGAGGGGTAGCGATTGATTGGTATGCAGACCTTCCTCTGACACACGACAAGTTGGAAGGATCTAAAGCAGGCTTTTGAGGCAGAATCTCAATTACTCCAGGACGATGACGAAGTGGTGGCAGAGATATATAATACCTGCCAAGGAAAGAATGAAACGGTCCGGGCCTATCATCATAGGCTAGAGAAATTGATTCATAAATTAGAGAATCAGCTGGCAGATGGGCTGAAAAAGAGATGGTTTATAGAAGGGTTGACATCCTGTATTCGAAAAAAAATGAAGGTAGTACCTCCGTCATCGTACAAGGAGGCGTGTAATAGGGCCATGGACATTGAAAGTGAGCACAAGACATCCAGTGGGAAGAAGAGAGTAAGTGATGATGACCATTACGGATGATGAGAACGATAGAGAGTCAAAAACAATACAAGCCCTATGGAAGGATATGATGAGAATGATGAAGGAGATGAGGGAAGACAAGGAGACCAAAGAAAATAAGGAAGTATGGTATACAAAGTGCAAAAGTGAGGGAAATACGAGGACCGGCTGTCCCAAGAAATCCTTTTGTGACATCTGCCAATTGATTGGACACTCTATTAAGGAGTGCCCGTACAACCTTAAGGTAAGGAGCACTCAAGTGCTCCTCACGCAAGGAGAACAGGCAAATCCCCCGACCACACCACCAAGACCCTTAAACTCCAATGCTTCGCCAAGAGGTTACCGCAACAACCGACGAGGCAGTAACAACAATAGCAACAATAACACCTCGCGAAGCCGCATCCAGTACAACACGAAAGGACAGCCCATGATACAGTGTCGTAGGTGTAGTGAATGGGGTCACTTCGCACAGGACTGCCAGAGCAAGCAAGGGGGTGGAAGCATGCTATGCGAATGGTGTGGCCCAGGGAATCACGAAGATGCTGACTATCCGAAGGGGAAAGCAGTGAACATGATATAGGTGACACGGCCTGAAGAAGAGGTCCTAGCAATTACTAGACTCTAGGCAAAGAAAGACATGTACCTTGATCCACGTACGGAAAAGGAAAGATTGAAGGAAGCCAAATCAAAGACAGAACTAGTGATGTAGGAAGAACAGCAGTGGACACATGGCGCAACAAGTACCCATGTATGGTCAGCATCCGAAGCCAATATTGTGCAACAGATGTTACAAGCAACAGTACCAATACGGATGGCAGACCTACTGGAAACACTTCTGCAACTAAGGGTGGCAATCAGCAACGTTGGAGCTGCACATGGCAGCCAAGAGGTTGGTGACCACACAACAACGGTGGCAGAGAAAGGATTCCACAAGGCCATGCCCAGAGAGAACTCAGACCCTATGTTGTTAACAGTAGGTGTGGGGCGGACCTCAGCAGTGGTAGAAATGGAAATTATGGGTCGTACGCTCACCAATACTATTGTGGATAGAGGGTCTAGAGTAAATGTACTTCCAGAGGAGACATGGAAGGCACTTGGCAAACCAACGTTATGGCTGCCAACTTTTCATTTGGTGGACGCCAATCAACATGGCATAAAACCCATTGGCACACTAATGGCACAAAAAGTAATAATAGGCACTCAACAATTCTTTCTTGACTTTGTTGTTATTTCCTCAGAGAAGAAAGGATATGACGCCCTCCTTGGCAGAGGATGGCTCATCACGGAAAAAGACAATCACAACCGGAAGAACACTCTCTCCATCGAAAGCGAAGGAAATATGTCATTGAACTTAGGAGCCAAACAGTAAGTCAAGAACTAGCATCAAACTCCAAATCGGAGGAAGGGGAGTATGGTGAGAAAGAAGGGATGGAACCAAACGATGAAGGGGTGTTAAGGCTAGGGAATTGCTCGGAAGACGAGACCAACTCACTTAACAGGTTGTTCCACTAGAAAATGGAGGACTCTGAAGTATTCCATCCCAATTGCAATGTGCTAGAAATTTTGGAAATCAAAATTGAAGGTAAGGGCTCTTTTCCCCCAGAGTACAGGGAGTACAAGGAAGGCGAAGCGAGGGTGGATGACACCCCAGCACATCAGTTTGAGAGGGACAAGGTGGTCAAGTATGAAGAACCCAGTACTAAAGGCAACAGCCTTCAAGATATTCATGGAATACAAAGATGTATTCGCATGGACGTACAAGGACCTCAAGGGCGTACCGCCAGAGTTGTGTGTTCATAGAATACCCCTCGTACCTGGAGCACATCCCGTACGGAGAAGGCCATATTGCATGCCCAAAAACTATGCCATGAGAGTACAGGAAGAGGCAAGGATCATTTTTAAGGTCCAAACAAGTGACTAGGTGTCGCCCATTGTCATTTCTCTAAAGGAAGCTAATCAAATCCACATTTGTGTTGACTTCAAAAGCCTCAATGCAATCACCATCAAGGATCCGTTCCCCATCCTTTTCACTAACAATATATTAGAAGTGGCGGGACATGAAATATACTCATTCATGGATGGATTTTTTGGCTATAACTAGATTAGCATCACGGAGGAAGACAAATTAAAGACAACATTCGTCGTGGAAGACAGAGTGTATGCATACAATAGGATGCCCCTCGGGTTGTGCAATGCCCCCGCCACGTTCCAAAGGATCATACTCCACATCTTTGACAAGATATTAGTAGGAAATTTCAAGGCATTCTTGGATGATTGGTCAATCTACAGCAGGACGGAGAACCACCTAACTGCCCTACGGGAGTGCATGGAAAGAGGTCGAAGGGCGCAACTAGTGTTGAACCCAAAGAAGTGTAGGTTCATGGTACCACGAGGCAAACTTCTAGGGCATATAATCTATAAGGAGGGGTTGTAGATTGATCCAAACAAGATGATAGTGATTGTTGAGATGGAAGATCCCAAGGACGTGTCAAGGGTGAAATCCTTCCTTGGACATGTCAGTCACTATAGACGGTTCATCAAAGGGTTTTCCGAAATATCACAACCATTGGAAACACTTACAAGAAAAGGTGAACCATTCAGATGGAATAGAGAACAAGAAGCAGCGTTAAATGAACTAAAGGCATGATTGGTGAGTGCACCAATTTTGGCTTACCCAGACTGGGACAAGGAATTCCATGTCCATGTGGATGCCTCCAACTATGCCATTGGGGCCACCCTCGCGCAAGCTGGTGCAGGAGGAGTGGACCACCCCATTTATTTTGCAAGCAAACTCCTATCAAAAGCGGAAAGGAATCATAGTACAATAGAAAGGGAAGCTTTGGTCATGGTTTATGCGGTACAAAAATTCCGGCACTACCTTTTGGCGACACCATTCACGTTTTACGTGGACCACCAAGCCTTGATGTACTTAGTCAACAAGCCCATCATACAAGGAAGGGTAAGTCGATGGCTATTACTCCTTCAAGAATTCACCTTCACAATCATTGTACACCCTAGGAGGAGCCATGTTATAGCAAACCAATTGTCAAGGATAAAGTTAGGAGAACCTGCAGATGGAGTAAACAAGGACTTTCTAGATGCCCATCTATTCCAAATCGCAATCCTACCTTCCTGGTATGAACACATCGGTCAATACCTTTCCACTTCCACATTTTCTTCGAGAGATGCCACCAAGTGAATGTAGGAAGTTGGCACTCAAGAGTAAGACATTCCAACAGATTAGCCGGCTATTATATAAGATGGGATTGGACCATGTCCTCTGTCGGTGTGTTATGGAGGAAGAAATACCAAGCATACTTAGGGAATCTCATGAGGAGCTGGCAGGAGAGCACATGGGCCCTGATGCAACCGCACGGAAAGTACTATTGGCAGGATTGTGCTGGCCACTGCTACATAATGATGCTCGGGAATGGGTACTCAAATGTGACACATGCCAAAGGGCAAAGAGACCCTTGAAGCGAGACTTTATGCCTCTATTCTCCTCGCAACCTCAGAAGTTGTTTGAGAGGTGGGGCCTCAACTTTGTGGGACCTCTTAGGGTCAGCACCGCACGGCGGTGCCGAAACATTATAGTGGCAACGGAATACTTAACAAAGTGGGCGGAGGCAAAGGAACTCCCTGACAACATGGCAATCAGTACAACTCGCTTCATATACAAGCAAATAGTCACCCGGTTTGGAATACCAATATCAATCACCAGTGACCGAGGTGTACATTTTGTGAACCAGGTAATCGGGAACATGACCTTGGAGTTTTGGATATTTCATAACCTCTCGGGCCCATACTACCCTTGGGTGAATGGACAAGCAGAAGCCACAAATAAGGTGTTGCTTTCAGTACTTCATAAAACATGAGTTGAAGATGGTGACTAGGAAGAAAGGCTTCCTATCGTACTTTGGGCATACAGGGCAGCGACAGGACACACACCATTCTAGCTAATGTACGGTCAGGAGGCAGTCATACCCGCAGAATAAACTGTGCCAAGTGTGAGGGTAGCAATGGAGAACCAATGGGGGGATACAGAAAGTCTCAAAGAACGACTAATCAATTTGATAAAGATAGATGAGAAACGAATGACAGCACAGTGGGCAACAGAGGTGGCCAAACAGAGAAGGAAATATTGGCATGATAAACATCTCTAATGGATGAACTTCCAGCGGGCCCAGTTAGTTCTGAAATATAACGGGCGTAACAAAATTAAGCCTGGGAAGTTCAAAGTTTGTTGGCTCGGGCCGTATAAAGTGAGGGAGGTAGGGATCAATGGGGTTGTTAAACTTGCAACATTGGAAGACAGGCCCATCAAAGAACCAATGAACGGATCCAGACTGAAACCATACAAGGAGAGAGGGATACATAGTGCAGAGACCAATATGCTTGGATAAGGAACAAAGGGAGACTGGACTATTGGCCGAGGGAAATAAATTGAAGAGGATCTAGTAATAACAAAAGAACCATATAGGCTAGACCTGGACTAGGCCAAGCCTATGATGGCTTTGGAGGAACGATTAGCCAAAAAGCATGTGGAAGGGGTTGCAGTACCTAGAATACACAAACATTTCATAAATGCACTATTTGGACCCCCGGCCCTCTAGGTTTGAATAAACGGGTATTGGAGGTGGAGAGCTCCATACGAAGGAAAAAGAGAAGGGTTCATTGCCTTCGACATTGACGAGGAAGCCGAGAAGCAACGAAAGAAGGAACAAGAAGCCAAGGGGGACGTCCTAGAAGTGGATCTGGAGGGGGAGGTGGATCTGGAAGAATATGGTCCCACTCTGGGACCATGCTTAAGAATGGTGGTGAAAACAAACGATTTATTCATTTATGTGAAAGATGGCTATAGAGAGGAAATAATAGACAACTGTAATAGGGAGGGACCACAAGCCCCGTACAAGACCAAGCGGAATTCGCTATGGCGAGTGATTCCGAATCTAGAAGGGCCCCTAACAGTAAATGGAGAAGAGATGGTTTGGTATTAGAAATACGGAGGAAGGTATGTGGATGGAAGTTTCAAAGGAGTGAGACCAGCACCTCTAGTTGACAAAATATTTGACCTAGAGTACCTAGGGACATGCTGCGAGAATGAATGTTATAAAACACCTCCTGGCACTTGTATATGGCAATATGCGTCAGAAGTGAAGGTTTGATTTGATGAAGAAAAAGGCATAAAACGGAGACAAAATGATGAAACTGATGGGACCCGAAAAGCAGCTTAGAATTGAAAAGAAGTTGAAAACTGGGGAGAGGAAAGTTAAAAAATTTAAAGTAAAGACTGTCGAGCCAAAGCATGAACGTCAAGTACCTCAAAAGCTAAAACATACAAGAGCTTTGAAAAACTTGTTTTTAATAAAATGAAAAGCATTAAAGTTAGGAGAATAGGAATGAAGGGGAAAGTGGTCGTAAAAAGAAAGAGCCAAAAAGTGATTATTAAAGGACTTATGTCAGCGAAAAATAATAAGAAAAGGCCAAAATAACAAAAAGGAAATAATAAAAATAAAAAGTAGAGGACAAAGAAATAAAAGATATAAAAAGAAAGGGTGCTTTAAATTTTTCATGAAAATTGCAAAATACCTAACCCTAGAAACCAACAATAAAAGACTGAGGAAGGGAGGAAAAGAAAATCATTGTGTAGTGGCCACAAGTCAAGGAAGCTAGGAGAAGCAAGAATTTGTACATCGTACGAACACTGGAAAGCAAGGAGAGAAGGTCAAGAGCCGTACAACATGTACGGACAACAAACACCAACCAAGGGACTACGCTGGCCGTATGGACGGTAGCCAGGAGGGAAAATTTTGTACGGAAGGCACATACCATTGCCCCAGTCGTACGAACAACAGCCACAAGGAGAGATTGGTCTGTACTAACTATACGGAACAGGGAGGCAACCGTACATGCAGAGGAGTCAAGTGTTACACCGTACGGACAAGCCATACGAAACAAGGAGTGACAAGGAGGGGTCGTACGGCTCAATGGGACCATAGCAACAGCCGTACGGTCAAGGGGAGTGCAAACAGGATCCGTACAGGCCAGAATAACACAAGTCGTACACATCGTACAAACATCAAATTGTCTCCTCTGTACAGACGTTAGATTGCCATAGCCGTACAGACATTACATTGCCACAGGGTGCCATCCGGACGGATACTAGGTGGCAATTGGTGGAAGGAATAAGGGGATTGGAGGAAATACACAAAAAGCTACGTGGCCTATTCAAGATGGTAAAGACAAGTTTCGGAAACCCTAGCAAGGGTAATTATGATGTTGCCCATAAAGCCACAAGGGCAATAAAGAAACCCCAAAAAACATAGAGTATGGCAGCTGCAAGCAAAAAGAAGGGCAAGACACAGGCAAGGGACAAGGATGAGGAAATCACAGCGACGAACATTATGTTTGAAAGCATCATTGGAAGTGAATGCCAGACATGGTAGGAAAATGCAGAGAAGGATCATCAATTGAAGGCCTCATTGCTCAAAGCTGACGTAGACAAAATTATTTTTATACCTATCTTTAATTTAAAAGAATTTGAGCCAGTATTGCGTACAATGATTCACGGTTATGACAAACATACACATAAGTCTACTATGAAGTATTTGCATTGGAATGTTATAGTATCCTACTCAGCAAAAGATTTTGGTAGGGTATTTGGGGTGCCAAGTAAGGGGCACTCAACAACAAAACCCTCATCAAAAATGTCCACAGAGGACAAGAAACTATTGCTCCAGCATATATGCAGGCAAGATCTCACACAAAAGCAATGGGATAGTTTGTGGAGTATTACCAATAGCAGGGGTTTGAAGAAATCCTTAATATCTTCTTTGGAATGGAGGTGTATCATGGATTTGTTGAAAAGAAAACTCACAAGAGGAAGTAGGGCATCCAACATCGCTATATGGATGCTACGGCTCATGAACGGATTAAACAATGGCACAATATACAATTTGGGGCAATACTTGTCTGACAGAATCAAGGAATTCTTGCGGCTAAGGCAAAAAGCATTTTATATGCCACACCATGCCATAGCACTCTTCTTGGATGCCCTTCGCACACAAGTAGCACCTGAGCACTGGGGTAATTTTACTCCTGCCAACTGAGTGGAACCATACAAGCCTGCCATGGGCTACTGGTTACACTTAGATACCTCTTCATTAGGGGGTACTGAACCCCTCAAGAAAAAGGTTAGGCAAGGGATCACAGCCAATACAGAGGAGGATGGCAGCTCAGAGGAGGAAGGAACTGCTAAACAAGATACCCACGCAACTTCTTCCAATTCAGAGAATGAGTAAGAGTTCAGATCAGCACCTTGCTAGTCTATTGCAGGAGAAGGGGACGCAAAGGAGTCATCCGAGGAAATGGAGGAGGTAGCAATACGGCAAGGGCCATTGGCAAGAACCGTATAGAAGGATCCCATGTCGGTTGATACAAACGGTGAGGAGGCATTTGGATGCACCAATGGAGGAGGCCCGAAAAGAAGTTCGGCAGAAGGAAGGTATGGCAATAGGTAGCAGTAGTATGGCAGTAGTTGCCGGTAACATGGTAGTTGGCGGCAACATGGCTAAGTTGGCACCGGCATGGCAGTTGGCAGCATGACAGTTGGCAGCAGCACGGCGACTACAAGACAGCATATTTTCCCGATTGCAAAGCGAAATGCATAGCCTTCATGCCATCCCAACTCTCAGTCGTAGCGCACTTGGTCCCTCCTGAGCAAATACCACAGGCCAAGGTCATGGATTTGCATCTGACTAGACAAAGAGCTCATCGTCTCATAATCACAACTTCACATGAGGTCGAGACAGTGCAACCGGTGGGATTTCTAATCACACAGACACCAATGACGTCTCCCCGCCCAGTGGTCAGTCCATCTACCTTAGTGACTACCACCCCTATAGCAACGGAAGAGCGGGTTAATAACACAATGACACCACCTCCCACCGCACTCCCAGAGCAGAAGCAAGGAGATGGCAGAATAGATTCAGAAGTAGATAACCTCTTAGCTAAATTTCAAATGGAGGTAGAGGATCTCCCACCACCCTCGCCCACTCTTATGATGGGGCAGCCACAAGTAGAAGATGAGGAAGGCCATCTAGGTACAGGAACAGATGGGGGGACTCAGCATATGGAGGAAGAAGCAGTGGTTGCAGAGGGAAGCCACACTCCCCATTTTGGGGATTATGTCCAACGGTTTCTCGTAGAGCTCGAGACTACAGCCTCAGCTATGCGAGATATGGTAGACCAAGCGAGAGAGATGGATATAGGATCCCTGACTTCGGCAGCTAAAGCACTGCTGAAATTTATGATGGAGGGCTGCCACACAAAGTTCAGTGAGCACCTCTCAAGGCAAGGATGGCCTGAGACGGAGTTAGGGAACAGGGAGAAAGCTTGGGGTACTCCTCGCATCGTGGCTGGATTCAGAGGGCAGCTAGATTCAAAGGGCATCCTGGCATGCTAGACACTCATCCAAATGGAGTAGAGATTCAGGAAGACATTTATGTGCCTACAGAGGACCACATCGCAGACCCACAAGGTCGAAGACCAGCAGGAGGCCTTACAGAAGAGAGTGCAGGAGTCGAATACTAAGCTGCACAAGGAGAGGGCAATGCGGATGGAGGAGCAGAAGTTGGCCACTGCGAAGAAGGATCTTATGGATGCCTTGAGGTTGCTAAAAGCGGCAAGGGAAAAGCAACTTGAGAGACTTGAGGCTTCTTCGACCCCAGCTTCCACATGTGACCGCCTTGGCCACTCTAGGGACGTCTTCTAACCCATCCTAGTGATTTGCTTATGTTTGTTATAGGACCCCATTTTGAGTTGTGTCGTTTGGAAGACAACAATTTTTGTGGGGGGGATGATGTAGGCCGTATTTATGCCATTAATAATTAAATAAAGACTTTTGTTAGTTAGTATAATAAAACATTGTTCCAAAGGGGTGTCAGTTGGGAATTATGACGGTTGGGGACTTACCAACCATGTCAAGTCTATTTGTATGGAGTCTGGAACAAAGGAAAGTGTGGTTGATATATGAAACTATTGTGCAATAAAAGACTTATCATTCAGCATCTCTAGTTTGTGTTTCCGTGTTAGCTTTTTGTATTCACGCTTATGCAGTTTGGTTATATTCTGCAAATGAATATGGTGGTACACTTTAGATAACATACTTCAAGTAGGCATCTTACAATGTGCACAAAATACCTTTCGTCCTATCACAGTTGACAACATTTATAACATTCCCACTACTTCTATATCTGGTCCATTATTTTGTCTAGAGTGGTCTATCTTTTCTCCCAATCTAGAATAGAAAGAAATGAAATATTCATCAATGTCCAATTTCTAAAGGATTAGGGTGAAAGAAATCAAACAAAATATTGGATATTGCTAAAGTAACTCCAGAAGTTCTAGAAGTGGAGAAAACAAAAGTCTGAAGTCACTATAGAGACTAACAAATAGTCCTTACACCATAACATAGAAAACTCTATATGGTATAAGTTGAATAAACAAAGTGATTAGTTATAATGTTCTTTATTAGCAACCAATTCCAAAAGGATTCACGTCAGTTGTTGGAATGGCAATGATAGCATCACTCTATAAGCTAACCTCTGAATGACTGTTATACATTGTAGAGATCATAATTTCACATTCTTTAAGAATGAAAGGCATTTCTAGGAAGAAATTGTCAGTTTTGTTAGCAAAAAAAGGTGTAGAACTAAATTGCTTATTATTTCAAAGTCTAGAGACAAAAGTCTACTTGGGTACAACTCATTTACCCCTTCAATTGAAATTGTTCTCAAACCTCATCCTCGTATTGAATTGAAATGGCCAAAGAACTCTTTGCATTGCTAACCATCCTATATCTCCCGGTGAATAAGCCACCTAAAATAAAATCCTCCCTCAAATCCATGTCATATGGTCTAGAAATGTGTTTCTCTCTAAGAAGGTGGTTATCAATCTCAATTCATATAATACGAGAGACATTCTTGGGAAGAAACTGTGTAGATTTTGTTTGCGTCATATATGCAAATTGCTAATAATTTCTAAGTCTACATATAGAAATCTTCCTAGATTTAAACTCATTTACCTCATCAATTAAAATCTATGTAACCCGGAGATGCGTCCCCACCTTTGAAAACCTCGTCCCCATATTGTAAATGGTCCAAGGACTCGAGGACGGCTAGGGGGACGTCCTCCCCCTCCCCATTCCCTAGTATCTGAAGATTTCCTGGACACGTACCCTAAACGTGAGGACTTTTCCTGCTCACCACAAGAATGGCTAGGGATGTCTCTTGACTGCCTCGGGGATGACCAAGCGTCGCCGGCATGAGAAGGCATTTTTTCATTTAAAAAAATCACTTTTCGTTTTTAAAAACACTTTCTTTTTATGCAATGCCCCCCCCCTCGAGTTCGCCCTAAAGACTACATAGGCATTGTTTTTTTGACTCATTTGACCATTTGTTTGATAGCAAAAAAGTGGAGCAGCAGCAAGAGGGTTTGAATGAAGCCATTGAAAGAGGAAAAGCAGCAACTGCAAGAGATAAAAGAAAAAGAGGGAAAATATCTTGCTTGAAACTTGAAATAGGTAACTTTCATCCTTCCATTCCTTTGTTTCCAATTTTTTTCAAGTCTTGAAGCTTGAAATGTCTGATTTTTATTTATTTTTTGCATTTTTTCAGTTTAAGTTTGCATTCAATCTCAAAAAAAATGAGCAGCAGTGAGGGTGGTAGTAGTAGCGAGGATGAAGTGGAAGTGGGTGGTGGAAATATAGGTGTAAGTGTTGAGGCTAATCATGGACAGCAAGCCAACTTGTTTAAGTGCTCTTCAACAATCCTGAAAACTTATGCAAAGGGCAATTTCAACAAGAAAAATCCTTTTCTCCGATGTGTTACACCTAAGGATCCAAAGAAAAAAGATTCAAGGGGGAGTAGGGTGTGGGATTGTCATGTTTGCTTGACCGATCTTAGAGGCAGCTACACAAGGTCATGGTCTCATTTTTTGGGTGTAACTATGCTTCCTTTTGAAAACTATCAAAGCACTGATCTGACACTTAGAGAAATTTTTTAGAAGTATGGAATCAAAATACAATTCAGATTTTTGAGCTCCAACACGACGTTTTGCAAAAAATAGCAATAGCTATCATGTATATGATTGTAAATAATGTATATGATTGTAAATTGTGTATCTGATCCATCAACAATTATTTTCTTCCCAAATTCAGCAGAGGTAAGTTGTTTTTTTAAAAAAAAAATTAGCGCCTTTTCGCGATGGAGTTAAAGATTGTCCAGAACTAATAGAAGACAAGAGGAAAGAGTGCCATAGATTGCACACAAAGGCTGAAATGGGGAAAGGTGTGGCAATGTCGGCACCTTCTGTTGCAACTGCACAATAATCTATGCCTATGTCATCCACTATTGGTAGTAGTCATGTTGGCACAAGAGGAAAGAGGAAGGTGGGTGGTGGTGACAAGCAAGGGTTAATTGAAGCTATGTATAATGTGCAAGAAGCTACAGAGTCTTCCATCGCCAAATTCGTTTTTGCTCATGCCATTCCATTTTATGTGGCTCATTACTCTTATTTCAAAACAATGGTTAGGGATATAGTCACTGTTGGTCCCTCATTCATACTCCCTGGAGATCATAAAGCTACAAACTCCCCTAAAAAACAAAGAGTATTCCAAGGTTAATGTGCTAATGGAGGATATGAGGTGAGCCTAGATATGGACAGGTTGCTCTATTGTGATGGATGGGTGGACTAATCTTAGACATGGGTTGGTCATCAATATCATTGTTGCATCCCCTACTAGTTCTTATTTATCAGAGCCTTGGATTGTTTAGGGAAGCGTAAGGGTGCAAACTTCTAGTTTACCATTTTGGGAGATGCAATAGAGGAGGTTGAGCCTGCTAATATTGTAAAGGTGATCGTCAATTCAGCACGTGTGCAAATCAGTTGGTTTGATGGTGGCGGGTGCTTATAGGCACATCTTTTGGACCCTACATTGTGTTCATACGTTGAACGCATGGAAAGACAAAGCGAAGATAGAAGGGGTGAAGCAAGTGGTGGAAAAAGTTAGAGAAATTCAAATGTTCATTTGCAACCAACACACCTCACTTGCTCTCATTAGGTCCTTTTCAAAGGAGTTCCTCAAACCAGTTGAGACAAGGTACGCCACTTAATTTTATTAAATTATTTCAATATATTAAAACATTAGGAAATTAAAATTATGAAACTTCAAACATTTGTATTCCAATTACTTTGAGCCTTATATTTGTATTGAATATATATTATAGGTATGCCAATTACTTCTTGTTGAAGAGGATGCTTGAGGTGCATAAGCCTCTACAAATGATGATGGTGAATTCAGAGTGGACTAGATGGCCTAATTCAAGCTCTCCTCAGGGAAAAACAGTCAAACAAAATATCCTTGATGGACAATTGGTGGTCTACTATGAGGTAATAAATTACTGATTTTATTAAAAATTAAATATTAGAGTGCTGATTTTCATATTAAATTTCTGATTTTAAACCTTTTGAACTTTTTGTTTGCATTTTGCAGATATGTTTGCTCTTTCATCTCACCCATTGTAGAAGTCATTAGATATGTCGATACAGACTCTCCAAGTCTTGGAAAGATATATGAGACATTTCACAATATGCTTGGCAAGATAAAGCAAACAATTTTGGCTAAGGATCCTACATTGGGGTTATATGAGCAGCATATTAGGTCAATTATGACACAAAGGTGGAAAACAATGAACACCCTGCTTCAAAGCCTGTACTCTAAATCCCAAATGGTATGTAAAAAGGATGGAAGGGTGCCTCCATGAGATGATCCAAGGATATTAGATAGGTATACACTAGCCATTGATAAGATGTATCTAGAGGAGTAGACGTCCATACTTCATACAAGTCCTTGACTTTACAAATCTTTACGGACCAACATTGAGTAAACCACAGGTGAGGTTGGATAGAGTTATATTAACTCCGAGAAACCCTATTGGATGGTGGACATGGCACGAGAGGGATACACCACAATTGAAGGTGCTTGCCTCTAGCCTCTTTGCACAAATTGTCAGTTCCTCTACTACAGAGAGGAATTGGTCTACAAATGGTTTTATCCAATCCATCAAGAGGAATAGACTTATTTCTAGACGGGTGAAGAAACTAGTGGCCATGCATAGTGCCCTTTGACTTCAGGATCATCAAACACTAAAGTATTAGAGGACTCCAACTTTGCGGTGGGGTGATTATCCTGAAAATGTGACCACGATTGATGAGGAAGCAACGGGGGGATTGGTTGGGATTCCATTAGATGAGGTAGACCATGACAGTGGTAGTGACTCAAAGGACTTTGATTTTGATGTAGTTTTGGTAAATGCAAATTAGGAGCAGCAATCTACTTTGATCTTTTGTATTTTGATTTTCATATCGTAATTGGACATGAAACTATATGGCAGCAATGTAGCCTTTGGCTATTTTGTATGTTATTTTTTTAATATCACATGCATATTGACAATGAATTTTGAATTATAAATGCATATTGAGTATTGAAATGTTGTATGTTAAGGTTCTATAATGTATAAATGTCATGCTTTATCCATGTTTTCATATGAGTATAATGTATTTATGCAAAATTGACTATATATTATAAATTTTCCCTATATTTTATATAATCGTCCTCTAGCCATCCCGAAATTCGGAAAAACAAAAATTGTCATCCCAGAAACTTGTCCCCCCGTCCCTTGTCGTCCCCTTCTCGGAAAATTGGGGTAATCTTGGTTGAAGTTGATCTCAAACCTCATCATTGTACTGAATTGAAGCGCCCAAATAATCTTCAGCATCGCTAAATGGGAAACAATACCAATGACTATCTAAATATTAATTCAAATCCATGTCAAATTGTCTAGAAATATGTTGCTATATAAGGTGGTTATTGATCTCAGATATAGTATATTAAAACAAGTACATAACTAACCTGAAAGAAATCTCGAAACAAGTAATTTTAAATCTCAAAACAAATTTTTTTTTAGAGTTAGTATATGCCTGTGACTCTACAAGAATCCCATTGTCTTCCTGAAGTTAGAAATAAAAACATGAAACTCTAGTTAAAAAGAATCTTTGATCTGTCTGGGTTGCCTCAAGATATTTTGAACATATCTCATTTTGGATGCACCTTCAAGATCTTCTCTAGAAAGACATACAAAATTGAAAAGGGAACTTGTGCGAAGAAGCTTTCTGAGAATAGATCAAAACAGATGAATGGATTGCAGTCAAATTATTGGTTAGCAAACCCCATGGAGGATTGAAGGTATATTGTCCCCTTCACAGGCATAAGCACTAGTCCAGGACCCTTGGCAAATTTTTGTTCCCGTAGGCTGATTGAAACAAGGGAAAATTTAATGAATTGAATTACATTTTCCAAGCCTGGGCAACTTCTATTTAATTAATTATTTTATATAATTGAATGGAAAAAGTAACTTTTCGGGGTTTTAAAATTCAAAGCTTAATTAGTAAAGTCATTTGGTGGGAAATTGAATATTATTTTACTCTTTTGGGAGAAAAGCATATAAAAAGAGGAATGGGAAAGAAGAATGGTATTCTTGACATTTCATTTTCACAAACCCCAATTTGAAGAACAGATCAACTAATTGTCTCCAACCTACGATGGAAACTCTATGATGAAATTGATTTCAAAGACGAAAACCCTCCTAGCCAATCTATTGGTGGATTCACACGAGATTCACAAGTGATTTAAACTATTGCAATGGGATATGATAAATGTGTTGAAGGTACGAGATTTCAAATTCATTTGCTTACAAATACTGATCAGATTACCTTAAAATAGAAGTTTGGAGGATTTTTTGGCAAGCTGCCAGCTTCTACCATTTTCCACCTGCCATACTTAAGAAATACACTGCCGCACTTTTCTTCGGTTTGGAAGGCTACCCTGGTATTGATTTAATCTCAATGATAGGTTGAAGAAAAGAATCAGTGGAGATCACACTAACTGCACCCCCATAAAGTAAAAACTACGACAAATAAAGGCAACAACATAGAGATTAGGGAGTTACATCCACATTGGAGATTTTTATCTAGACTTTGGCTTGTTGTGCAAACCCACATGAAATCCTAGCTCTTTGGGTATCATTCCACTTCTCTACCAAGAAGGCATGACATATTTGAGGTGTGTTTACTCCAGTATTCTACTTGATAGGTTTGCAAAGTAAACGAAAGTAACAAAATTACAAAACGAAATAACATATTAAATACATATTCAAGAAAAAAATAACTCTATTCTCATTCCTTACATATGTAATGTATACAGAATATCATAAGAGCAGCCCCCAACTACATGTACAATATGAAATATACAGGCAGGCTAACATTGGTTGAGAGCAATAACTGTTAGTAATTGTCAATAAACCAACAACTATCCAGAATAAAAGCTTAATCACATTCATTTTATTTTATTTTATTACTTGCTAACTACATCAGCCCCCCTAAAAGGAAAGTTGCCTTCCAAAGGACAATGGAAAAATTGGTGTAGACGACAATAATACTTTTATTTTTGTTAGTTAAACTAGGATATAATAAAACATTGTTCCGAAGGGGTGTTAGTTGTGTGTCACTTGTAGACGGTTGGCAGACTTAACCAACTATGTGGAGTCTATTTGTATGGAGATCGAAACAAGTGCTATGGTGTCAATATTGGAACAATTATGCTTGAATAGAAATATCATTCTCTCCAGTTACATACTATGTGCTTTGTTTACTTCTATGTAATTACTAAATGCAATACTATCGAATGGTGAATATCAGATGCCCTGTAAAATCCGATTGCATTAGGCATCCAACATTTTGGCGTCGTTGCCTACGTTCGAACCTGGCGGTAGAGGAGAGTAGGATTGGCGGGATGGCCACATAATGGGTTGTACCTTCAACCAACAAGTTCCGGTAACTGACAGTGACGTTGAGGACAATAACGAAGTGACCCAAGAAAACCAATTGACACAAGATTTGGTTCACGTGTGGGATGTGTCAGTTGACGAGTAGGTACAGCAAGAGGCGAGAGAGAGAGAGAGAGAAATCTCCCTTGGTACGGTACATACCAAACTCACGGTGAACGGTCCTATATACAATCTTCTGGGTAGCCTTACGAGATTGTTGGCTCGCACGTTAGTAGAAGTTCAGGAACAATGAGAGGTAAGAGAAAGGGAAAAATGTAGACAACAAATACTACAACGGTACGAAGAGAGGAATCAGAGGAAGGAGGAAGCGTGCAACACAAGTAGGTGTCGTACCTCTGGTAACACCAACAATTAATGCCCAACTTGCCAAACAAAAATAGAAGGTGATGTAAGAGGGCAAAGACAGAAGCAAATAAGGAAGCAAAAGCTGTCGTAAGGTCTCTGCGAATCCAAGAACACGCTGAGAGGCGTCAACGGCTACAGCAACTAGTGGAAAAATCTGTTAGTCCACCGCATAACTGGGGTGGCAGTGAACACAGAGCACCACCGTCAAGCCAAGAGTGGGAGGAAATTGGGAGGGAGCTACCACTCCTGAACATTGCCTGGGCGCCAAAAGGATCTAACGCAAACAGTTGGGAGGGTGATTCCGTACCAACCGAACCATCAGAACACTCTGAGGAAGGCAATCGGGACGAAAGGAATCTCAAAGGAGAGGTAGTGGACTTGTTTGAGAGTACCTTGTGTGGCATTGGAAACTTGGTTATTTCAAGATAACCAAGGTTAGGAAGAACAAAACTTGAAACTTCAGGGAGGTGGAAGCACCGGTACTACTATGAGGGAGGTAACCAAGGTGTATACGACAAAGGTGGAGGGATAGAGGACTCACGCATAGCTAAAGCTACGGGACACAAAGGAGGAACTGACCCACCTAAGTCTAACAACGCACACGGTGCCCACCAAGTGGAAAAATGGCAAACCCCCTGGAGAAGCAAAAACTTCCCAAATTCAACGGGGACGGATCAGAGGACCCGGCCCGCCACTATAAAGCATGCATGACCAGATGGGAAGCCAATGGTTAAGATGACCAAGACTATTGGTTAAAGGCCTTCCCAGCTACCTTGCAAGGAGAAGCAATTGATTAGTACACAAACCTACCACAAGGCCCCAAAGCTAACTAGAATAATTTGAAAAAAGCATTCTAGGTAGAATTCAAATTGCTTTGGGACAATGATGAAGTGGCAGCAGAAATTTACAATACCCGCTAGGGAAAAAACGAGACACTACGGGCCTACCATTGTAGCTAAAAGAACTCATCGACAAGTTAGACAACCAACCAGCAGATGGCTTGAAGAAAAGATGGTTCATCGAGGGACTGACTCTGTCCATTCGGAAAAAAATGAAGGTGGTACCTCCATCATCTTACACAGAGGCGTGCAACTGAGCCATGGATATCGAGAGCAAGAATAAAACATCCAAAGGAAAGAAGGTGAGTGATGATGATAGTACAGATGATGACAGTGAGGGAGAGTCGAAGACAATATAGGCCCTCCGAAAGGACATGATGAGGATGATGAAAGAAATGAAGGTAGAAAAACATACGAAGGAGAGCAAGGAAGTATGGTGCACGGAGTGCAAAAGTGAAGGGCACACCAGGGCCAATTGTCCCAAGAAACCTTTTTGTGATATGTGCCAACTGCTGGGACACTCCATTAAGGAGTGCTCGTACAATCTGAAAGTGAGGAGCACTCAAGTGCTCTTCACGTAAGGGGAACAGGCAACCCCACCTACCAATCCACCAAGACCCATAAATTATAATGCCTCACCGGGTGGTTACCACAACAACCGAAGAAGCAGCAACAATAATAGTAACAACAACAGCCCCAGAAGTCACATTCAGTACGACACAAAGGGACAACCCATGATACAATGCCGCAGGTGCAATGAATGGGGCCACTTCACGCAAAACTGCCAAAGTGAGCAAGGTGGTGGAAGTCTTCTATGCAAATGGTGTGGCCTAGGCAACCATGAGGATGTTGACTACTCTATGGGGAAGGCGGTAAACATGATAGAAGTAACACACCCGGAAGAGGAAGTCTTCACAATCACAAGACTTCAAGTCAAGAAAGCCACATACCCCAATCCAGGTACGAAGAAGGAAAGACTGAGGGAAGCCAAAAGGGAAACGAAACTAGCAATGGAGGAAGAACAAAGGCAGACACATTGCACGGCTAGTACCCCTGTATGGTCAGCATCAGAAGCCAACATCATACAACATATGTTATATGCAACGGTCCTAGTACGAGTGGCAGAGCTCCTGGAGACACTACCACAACTGAAGGTAGCAATCACCAACATTGGTGATACACACGACGGTTAAGAGGTTGGCAACCAAGGGATGAATGAGATAGAAAGAGAAGGCTCCAGGAAAGATACTTCCACGAGTGGTACCACAAACCCTATGTTGTTGGCAGTGGGTGTGGGGTGGACCCTGGTAGTGGTGGAAATGGAAATCATGGGCCGTACCCTCACCAACATCATTGTGGATGAAGGGTCTAGAGTAAATGTACTTCCAGAAGAGACATGGAAGGCCCTCGGCAAACCAACACTCTGGCCGCCAACCTTCCACTTGGTAGGCGCCAACCAACACGGTATAAAACCAATTAGGACACTCACGGCCCAAAAAGTAACTATTGGAACCCAACAATTATTCCTTGACTTTGTGGTCATCTTCCTGGAAAAGAAGGGATACAACGCTCTCCTTGGCAGAGAGTGGCTCATCAGGGCAAAGGCCAACCATAATTGGAAGAACACCCTCTCCATCGAGAGCAAAGGGAAGAAATATGTCATCAACCTCCAAAACCAAACAATGAGCCAAGAATTGGCATCAAATTCTGCATCCGATGAAGGGGAGTACACTGAGGAAGGAGGGATCGAACTTGATGATGGAGTATTGAGACTAGGGAACTGCTCAGCAAACGAAACCAATTCACTCAACGGGTTATTCCATTGGCAGATGGAAGACTATGAAGTGTTTCACACCAGCTGCAATGTACTGGATATTTTGGAGATCGAAGTTGAAGAGGACACTTTCCTTCCCAAGTATGGAGAGTACAAGGGAGGTGAGGCAAGGGTGGATGACACCCCGGCCCATCAATTCGAAAGGGACAAGACAGTCAAGTATGAATAACTGAGCATACAAAAAGTAAACCTCGGGAATGAAGAGGACCCCAAGGTGATCCTTCTTGGAAATGATTGGGACCCCGTACTAAAGACGACTGCATTCAAGATATTCCTAGAGTATAAGGACGTATTCACTTAGACATACAAGGATCTGAAGGGCGTACCACCAGAATTGTGCATCCATTGAACCCCCCTCGTGCCAGGACCACGCCCCATACGGAAGAGACCGGATCACATGAAAAAGAATTATGCAATGAAGGTACAAGAGGAAATCGAGAAGATGCTCGATGCAGGGATCATTTTCAAAGTTCAGACAAGCGACTGGGTGTCGCCCATTGTCATCTCTATGAAGAAGGAAGCTAATCAAATCAGAATCTGTGTCGACTTCAAAAGCCTTAACATCGTCACAATCAAGGATCCGTTTCCCATTCCCTTCATAGATAGCATACTAGAAGAAGTGGCAGGACATGAGATGTACTCGTTCATGGATGGGTTTCTAGCTACAACCAGATTAGCATCGTGAAGGAAGACAAACTAAAGACTACATTTTGTTGTGGAAGATGGGGTGTACGCATACAACAGGATGCCCTTCAGCCTGTGCAACACTCCTGCCACTTTCCAGAGGATTATACTTCATATTTTTGACAAGATGTCCATGGGGAATTTCAAGGCATTCTTAGATGATTGGTCCATCTACAATGGAAAGGAAACTCACCTGAACACTTTGTGCGAGTGCATGGAAAGGTGTCGAAGAGCATGACTGGCATTGAACCCAAAGAAGTGTCGATTCATGGTACCGCAAGGCAAGCTGCTCGGAGGGGTTGAAGACTGATCTTGACAAAGTAAAAGTGATCATCGAGATGGAGAGCCCTGAAGACGTGATGGGAGTGAAATCCTTCCTCAGTCATGTTGGTTACTATCGACAATTCATCAAAATTGCAATTGGAGAAACTCACAAGAAAAGGTGAACCATTTACGTGGGGTACGGAACAAGAAACAACATTTAAAAAATGCAGTCAAGATTGGTGAGTGCTCTAATTCTGGCTTATCCAAACTGGGACAAAGAATTTCATGTCCATGTGGAAGCCTCCAATTATGTCATTGGGGCCACCTTGGCACAAGCCGACACAAGAGGGGTGGACCACCCAATATACTTTACAAGCAGACTACTATCAAAGGCAGAGAGGAACTACAGTACAACAGAGAGGGAGGCATTGGGCATGGTATATACCGTCCAAAAATTTTGGCACTATCTTCTCGCCACCCCCTTCATGTTCTACGTAGATCACCAAGCCCTAATGTACTTGGTGAACAAGCCCATTATCCAAGGAAGGGTAAGCCAGTGGCTGTTGCTTCTCTAGGAATTCACATTCACCATAATTGTACGACTAGGGAAGAGCCATGTCATTGTCGATCAACTGTAAAGGATTAAATCCAGAGAACCTGCTGAGGGGGTGAACGAGGACTTCCCAGATGCCCACCTTTTTCAAATAGTAGTCCTACCTTCATGGTATGAACACATTGGCCAGTACCTTTCTACTTCCATGTTTTCTTGTGAGATGTCACTGAGCGAGCGGAGGAAGTTGGAACTCAAGAGTAAAACATTCCAACTTGTCAATGGATTACTATACAAGATGGGACCCGACCATGTACTTCGCCCGTGCATGATGGAGGAAGAAATACCAAGCGTACTACGAGAATCTCATGAAGGGCTTGCAGGAGGACATATGGGGCCCGATGCCACCACACGAAAGGTACTACTCGCAGGACTATGCTAGCCAACGTTGCACACTGATGCATAGGAATGGGTACTCGGTTGTGATACTTGCCAGAGGGGAGACAAGCCCTTAAAATGGGATTTTATGCCATTATTTCCTTTATAGCCTTAGGAGTTGTTCGAAAGGTGGGGTCTAGACTTTGTAGGGCCCCTCAAGGTGAGTGTTGCACGGCGATGCAGGTATATCATGGTAGCCACCGAGTACTTGACGAAGTGGGCAGAGGTCAAAGCACTCCCTGATAACACTGCCATTAGCACAGCCTGTTCTTGTACGAGAAAATAGTCACCCGATTCGCCATACCTATATCCATCACCAGCAATCAAGGTGTACATTTTGTCAACCAAGTGATCAAGAACATGACAGCTGAATTTTGGATATTCCACAATTCGTCGAGTCCATTCTACCCTCAAGCAAATGGACAAGCATAATCCACAAATAAAGTGTTGGTCACAGTAGTCTACAAGACATGTGGAGTGGGAGAGGAAGATTGGCAAGAAAGGCTTCTAGTCGTGCTCTGGGCATACCGGACTACCTACAAGGCAACGACAAGACACACAGCGTTCCAGCTAATGAACGGCCAAGAGGTGATCGTACCTACAAAGTACATGGTGCCAAGTTTGAGAGTGGCAATGGAAAGCCGATGGGGAGATACAGAAAGTCTCAAGGAACAACTAGTCAATCTGATGAAGTTGTATGAGAGATGCATGACAGTACAATGGGCAATAGAATTGGCGCAACGGAGGAGGAAGTTCCGGCATGACAAACAACTCCGACGAATGAACTTTCGACCGGGCCAGTTAGTTCTGAAGTATAACGGTCATAATGAAATCAAACCCGGAAAGTTCAAAGTTCATTGGCTCAGGCCATATAAAGTAAGAGAAGTGGGGAACAATGGGGTTGTTAAACTTGCAACGCTAGATGACAGACCTATCAAAGAACCAGTGAATGGATCCAAATTGAAACCATATACGGAGAGGAAGGTACACATTGTAGAGATTAATATGTTGGGATATGCTACTAAGGGGGATTGAACTATTGGCCGAGAAAAGGAAATTGAAGAGGACCCTGAAATAACTGAGGAGCCATACAAGCTAGACTTAGATTGAGCCAAGCCTATAAGAGCTTTGGAGAAGCGACTAGTCAGGAAGCATGTAGAAGGTATCATAGTACCAAGGATACACAAACACTTCACAAATGCATTATTCGGCCCCCCAACCCTCTGGGTAAGAATAAATGGGTATTGGAGATGGCGAGCACCATACGAAGGAAGAAGAGGGATTTGTTTCTTACGACATCGACAAGGAAGTTGAGGACCAACAAAAGGAGCAAGCAACCAAAGGGGATGTCCCAGAAGAGGACCTGGAAGAGGAAGTTGATTTGGACAAATATGGTGCCACCCAGAACCATGCCTGAAGATGGTAGTAAAAACAGACGACTTATTTATTTACGAAGGAGATGACTATGTAGATCAACTAGTTGAGAAGTGTGCCAAAGAAGGACAAGAACCACCATACAAACCCAAGCGGAATCCCTTATGGCAAGTGATATTGAACCCAGTTGAACCCCCAACGATGAACGGGGAAGAAGTGATATGGTACCAAAAGTACGGGGGCAAATACATAGATGGAAGTTATAAAGGAATGGAGCCCGTCCCTCCAATTGACAAAATCTTCAACTTAGAGTACCTTGCAACATGTCAAAATGAGTGCTATAAAACACACCCAACCACCTGCATGTGGCAGTATGCCTCAGAGGTGAAGGTAAGATGCGACAAAGAAAACGGGGCAAAGAGGAGGCAAAATGTAGATGGAGAGGGACTCATAAAGAAGCCCAAAGCTGGAAGACTAGATAAGATGATGAAAAAAATAAAGATAAAGCACCTTACAAAATTTAAAGGGAAGTATGCAAAAACCAAACAAGAATGCCAAGGAACACAAAAGAAAAAGAAGTCAAGAGGTACAACAACTTTGAAATTTTTTTTGAGCAAAATTTTAAAAAATCAAGGTTAGAAAGATGGGAATGAAAAAGGGCTGGAAAAATAAGTAAGGATAAAGTTATAATTAAAAGACTTATATTGGAAGAAATTATAGGAAAAATAAAAAGAGAAAAGAACAGCAAAGTAAAAACATTGATATCTTTTAAAGGGGCATGTCTTGTGAAAAACCTAACCCTAAAAAGAGACCATAAAAGACCATCTATGCGAGTGAATAGAATTCATTATGCAAAATACAAACCAGCGAACAAGGGTTGGAAGGAGGTCATCCATAGACCGTACGAACAAAAGTGGACTGCAGAGTTATACGAGTACCAAGGAATTCAAAGCAAGTTTATGTCCAAACATCCAAGCATCAGGGAAATTCACATCGGCTATGTCTCGCAGCAGTCGTACAACATCCTCCAAGCACACACGTATAGATCGTACGGCATTAGGCAAGGAAAGCAAAAGTCGGGCAAACACAACCATACAAAACGTACGACATTCAGAGAAAGAAGGCAGAAGCAGAGCCATACGTCAACATTCACAAGAAACTACAAACGTCGTACAAGCCATACGGTGCTCGAGAGTTGGCTGGAACAGTACAAGCGGAGCCGTACGGGCACCACAGGGGAAGTGAAATAGCATGGATCCATACGACGTATAGGCACAAGGAAGAAAATAGCTTGTCACACAATACTTTGAACCGTACACCATCTAAGGAAGTGACATTGGTATGGGTACCATCATTAGGAGTGTTGTCTATACAAGTGTCATCAATACGCTTGCATAAGGGAAAGGACACCTCAACCGAGTCATGCAAAGAGGGTCATGGGTTAATTGTGTGCCAAAAAAGATAAAAATAAAGAAAATGGTGAAGGCAAGTTATGGAAACCCTAAAAAGGGTAGTTATGAGATTAGCTATAAAGCTACAGGCATAACCGTTAAAAACAAAACGCAGGATGGCGACCTCTAGCAAGAAGGGGAAGATGTAGAAAGACAAGGATGAGCAGATTACAGTCGAAAATATTATGTTTGAGAGTGTTACTAGAAGTGAATGCAAGGCTTGGTAGGAAGGCAACCCAGAGGATCATCTGTTGAAGGCTTCGTTGTGCAAGGATGAGGTAGATAAAATTGTTTTTATGCCTATTTTTAACCTTAGAGATTTTGAGCTAGTATTATGCACCATGGTTCATGGCTATGACAGGAGCACGCACAAGTCCATGATAAGATATTTTGATCAGATAGTGACAGTGTCTTATTCAGCCAAGGAACTTAACAAGGTATTGGGGGTGCCCAATAAAGGACACTCCGCAACCAAACCCTCTTCAAAAATGTCTACCAAAGACAAGAAACAGTTGTTAGAATGCATATATAGGGAGGACCTCATAGCAAAACAATGGGACAGCTTGTAGAGCAGTAGTAACACTAGGGGATTGAAAAATCGTTCTTCACTTTGCCAAAGTGGAGGTGCATAATGGATTTACTGAAGAGCAAACTTACTGGTGGGAGTAGAGCATCTGACATTGCCATTTGGATGCTAAGGTTGATGAATGGGCTGAATAATGGTAAAGTCAACAACTGGGGACAATACTTGTCTGAGTGGATTCAGGAATTTCTCCAGCTGAGGCACAAGACATTCTATATGCCACACCATGCCATCACCATATTCCTGGATGCACTCCGCATACAGGTTGCACTTGAGCATTGGCGTACTTTTATCCCTACGAGTCGGGTTGAACCATATAAACCTGCCATGCATTATTGGTTGCACTTGGATACCTTCACATCGAGTAGTTTCGAACCCTTGAGGAAGAGGGTTAGGCAAGAAGTCACAGCTAGCACAGAAGAGGGAAAAGAAGGGGATGGCAGCTTGGAGGAAGGGGAGGAGGAAACAGCAAAACAAACATCCTCTTTTTGAGTGATAGTTTAGAGGAGTTCCGTATGGCATCTTGTCGCACTTGAGCACAACATAAGGTAAAAGGGACAGCACAAGAGAAGGATGGTAGGGAGGAAATTGAGTGCATAACTGTACAGGATGGGCCCCTACTTGGGGCATTGGTAGAGAATTCACTAGAGATACCAGATGAGACAAATGAGGCACATGAGGGTGAGGCCGTACAAGAGTTAGTCGTACAATAAGAGTTAGCCATATGGATGGAGGTCGCACGAGAGGTAGTACAGAAGGGATTTGTATGCCAAGGGGATATGGAAGATCAACAAGGAGTACAGATGGGAGCGGCAGGCACGACTATGGCAATGCAGAGAGGAGAGATGGCATTACAGGGAAATAATGCACGAAGTGAAGGGACAATGCTAGAAGAAGTGATACCTTCTGAAAAGATGTCAGGACTTCTAGATTGGGGTGCAGAGAAGGTATAGTTTTACCCATCACAGTTGTCATCCATAGCACACTTGTTCACCCCACAACAATTAGCACAGACAAGGCTGGTAGATCTCAAAACACGTAAGGGAGGGGCCCAAACTATCCAGATAGCCACCCCACATGGCATTGAAAGAGCCCAACCTATTGCACTTATGGTCACTCCGGCACCCCCAATGGGAGTAATCACCCTAACCATCGTAGTCACCAATCCAGGGGTACTTGCAGCACCAGTGGTAGCCCCAACCTATTGCACTTATGGTCACTCCAGCACCCCCAATGGGAGTAGTCACCCTAACCACCGTAGTCACCAATCCAAGGGTACTTGCAGCACCAGCGATAGCCCCACCACCTTTCGGGACAACATCAACAACTCCACTTCCCAAGATGGAAGCTCCACCTTCCAGGATGACAAAAACTGATCAGAAGGGAGGAGATATGGACACAGAAGCTAACAGCTTGTTGAAAAAGTTCTAGATGGAGGTATAGGATATACCACCCACCTCACCCACGTTGATGATGGGACACCAAGAAGAGGAAGACACTCAAGCCCTACCAGAAGCCATCGAGATAGACGGAGGGAGTCAGCATACGGGCGAACAAGAAGAGGGTGCTACAAAAGTTGGCGGGGCAGAATGTTCCATCTAGCCATTTGGGGACTCGGCACAACAGTTCTTAGTGGAGTTGGAGGCTATGGCAGCAGCCACACGGGACATGGCAGATCAAGCAAGGGAGTTGGATATGGGGTATGTGATTATCACAGCTGAGGCACAAGACATTCTATATGCCACACCATGTCATTGCCCTATTCCATGATGCACTCCACATATAGGTTGCACCTGAGCATTGGCATACTTTTATACCTACAAGTTGGGTTAAACCATATAAACCTGTCATGCATTATTGGTCGCACTTGGATACCTTCACAGTGAGTAATTTTGAACCCTTGAGGAAGAGAGTTAGGCAAGAAGTCACAACTAGCATAGAAGAGGGAGAAGAAGGGGATGGAAGCTTGGAGGAAGGGGAGGAGGAAACGGCAGAACAAACATCCTCTTCTTTGAGTGACATCTTGGAGGAGTTTTCTATGGCACCTTGCCATACTCGAGCACATCAAAAGGTACAAGGGACAACACAAGAGAAGGATGGCAGGGAGAAAATTGAGTGCGCAATTGTACAGGATGGGCCCCTACTTGGGGGCATTGGCAGAGAATGCACTAGAGATACCAAATGAGACAAATGAGACAACATAGAAATAAGACCATTGAGAAGAAGGGACATGAGAGAAGGTCCCTAGATGAACAAATGAGGTAGGGTAGATGTGAGCAATCAAATTCGCTGCAATCGATGAACCTCCTCAGTACAATAGCTTCAGGTTCTCAACTGTTGGCAACTCTCGCTCCCTTGTTGCCTTCACCATGTGGGAAGCCTCCATCACTTGATGATTGATCTGCTCCACCTCCTCCTTTGCAACTAGTTGCATCTTCTTGTCTACCAATTTTTCCTCTGTTGTTGTTGCCTTCACTTGCTTCCTCTGTAAGTTGAGTTTGTTGTGCCATTTATTCCTAAAACTTGTGAATCCTATTTGCCATCGCTACACATTCTATACCATTCAGAGGGCCTCCACCCCATGTTGTGAAATCTTATCAATAGAAACAATCTAACACTTCAGCAAAAGGAATGGGCCTCTATATCAAGTCTCCATACCAACTAAGGATGTAAGTACTCGACAATGTCTCCCTCCAACCATTGGCTTGGCAAGGTAACAAGCTGCAATCATCTATGGGGTCGCAACTCCTAGCCATTCCTGAGTAGCAAAACAATCTTGTTAATTCTACTTAGTGCTCAATCTACATAAACACCAAGATGCATTGTGTTTTGCTAGCTACCAAAGGAGGAGAGTGTCCAATGTCCAGCCTTTGGTCGATATCTCCCACCACCTACACCATGACAACCATGGATTGAAGATCCCAAAGATACCTTTGCACTATACTAATTGGGTTGTGCTCATCTAGCCTTCCAATCTCTGCAAGGATACCTTCAAACCCATTCTTGCTCGACCCTTTAATAAATCAATTGTGGGCAACTCCTATGGAGTCTGTGCAAGAGTTGTCGATGGTGGTTGTGGTATGATCTCCTAAGCATTCTCCACCCTAGGTGGAATTGCGTGTGTGGGACAAGATGGGGCACTCTCAGAAATCATGCTTGGCTCCTGCTCATCCTCAACCAAGAGTCCTGGAGATGAAGGGAATGTTGGAGCCTCCACTAGAACCCCAATTGGTCCAACCATAGCTCAATCTAGTTTTTGGTAGTGTCACTAGGTAGTGTAATATCCTTGAACATGCCCTCGTTAGTTGGCGATGCAATTGGTTGTGCTAGTAATGTGGGTGGCAATACCAACATGTCTGGCACGCCCTCAATGGCTAGCAATGTGGCTAGTTGTCCTAGCATTGTGGCTAGTTCTTTACTCACCACTTAATTCCTCTAGTGGATGATGTATTATCTCTCTTTGTTCTCTATCGAGGGTGTGCTCCTCTTCTAGTTATGGTTTTCTTTTGCCACAATCAGCCATCCTCTCCTGAGTAAGATATTGTATGCTTTTCTATAAAGTGGAATGACCCAAACTTTAATAGAAACTATTGTATCCTAATTATCACATTCTATGCCATTTGTGTTCCCAATTGATTGATACCATGGTGGTCGATGCCTACTAAATGAAATGTTGGTGGACAGAGGGTTGGTTTCCTCAAGCATTTCCATGTGTCTTTGGACAATATGTTGATTCCCAAACCTCCATTAATGGTTGTGTTTGTTAGGTTCTTCCCCATGATTTCCATTTGAACTACAACCAGCTTCTTCCCAATGTTCACCATCAGCAACATCGGATCAATGAATTGCTCGCCCTCTAGTGGTGGTTCTATTGCCATGCCTTTACTTGGGCCTTCCTATCGTCGAGTTTGCTATCACTAACCATGTTAGTGATTGCCACTCTCAGTTGTGGCCTACTTTGTAGGAGGTCCATCACCTTGATTGGTATGATCTACAACATATGTCGTACGATATTCTTTCCTGACTACAGCTACAATGAGGTACTTGCTTCTTCATTGGAGGTTCTTTATTTGGTCATCACCTGTTTTACTTCACCTTTGGCCTCCTAGGGTCATTCTTTTTTTGTACAAGGGTCTAGATAGAATTCTTTCTTTGTTTGTGATCCAATAATTGCCAAAATTTCCTCGTCTTGTTCCTCCATGTCTAGCATGTTGATACCTTTTTGTTTTGGATAGTCGGTATCTTTGTGGTTGCCCAGTCCACAATATTTAGACAATATTCCTCCTTTGTTTTGATTGTTTTGGCATTCCCTAGTGAAGTGACCCAATTCACTACATTTTTGGCCCTAGATCATGGGTCTTTGTAATGTCCCATTTTTTAAATAGTTTTTAATAATAAATAATAATACAACCATATATTAATTTTAACCATGTGTTAATTATATATAGTAAACGATTATATAAATAACAAATAATGATTAGTAAATAATATTGTTAAATTAATTAAGATAAGTAAATTTTAACTATATGTATATATATACATAATACTCATTGATAGTAAATATGTTATTACTAACAAATATATAAATATATTATTATCTTGTTACTAATAAATATAAACAAATAAAATAAATACTAAAATCAACTTAATAATAATACCATAAGTCTAGCATCGACTTACAAGTCGATGAAGAGACAAACCGACAGTGGAATAGGCATTAACAAATCATCGACCAAAGTGACTTAGCAATCGTGTCGCTTGGTCATATAATGTCGTTTCAGGGCATATATAGGATGGAACAGAGGGAGCGGGAATAGGCACTAACCTTCTCACCATCAGCATATTACATGGCTAGTAAAACAGGTATAAATATATATATATATTATTATTATTATATATATATATATATATAATTCATTGTACTGATCAAGGAAAGAGGGACATAATAAGGTCAAAATACTCAATGCTGACTGCGACAGTGCAGCAGATTCAGAAGTATGTCTCCATAATGTTTCATATGGATAGTAAAATCACATCGAATTATACATGTAGAGTTATTTAAGGAATTGTGACTGGTAATTAAATTTGTATATATACATAAAATATATAAATATGGCTATGAATTTCCATAAACAATGAAAACAATCAAGGATCATTTGAAATAAATTAATATATAAATATATATATATGTATGTATTTACATATACATATACATATATATATATATATATATATATATATATATATATATATATATATATGAATATATATAGGTATATATATAGACAGATATTTGCATGTTGTATTTCATACTTAACTATTTATAATCCATTTGGAGTTAAACCATTTGTAGCCTAGTCTTTAACCTCTCGTTATAGCCCCTTAGGGGAATGGTTGGTGTTGTGTAGGGAGAGGCGGAGTAAAACCACACAAGGTAGGTAAATCCCAAGACAGGATATGGACAGGGTCCTAAAGCCTTGAGGGAACCTACTCGTAGATTGGTGTCAAGCGCCCTACGAAAAGTAAATCCACGTCCTTTGTAGGGTTGAGTTTAGGAGAGAAGTAAGGAATTAGGGCTTAAATATGTTAAGTACCAAATGTATTATGAATCATTCATTGCCTTCTCAAATGGAATTGATTTGGCTGCATACTAGTATTTGTTAAACATTGGAAATTGACAGTCTCCTAGTTGGAAGCATTACATCTATACTTATATTCATGATATAAAAGATAGTAATATATACTTACCCAATTCCTTAGTTACTCACTAATACCACTAAGTGGGTAGGGAGTTTGAGAAGGGAGAAGAGTAATTCGGTCACATTGAGGTGGAGATCCCAAAACGGGTAAGAACCATGAGGGAACCTCTTGTAGACTGTTTCCATACCCGAGCACAGTAATTCTACCATCCACCATAGGCATTAGTCAAGATTGGGAATACAGCCTTATCATAGAACCAAATAATAGTATTAAGTGTGTTGTTCCTTGATTATTCATACTGAACTATGATAATAATGGAGTATGAATATTTGATCAACTGATAAATATATATCTAATGTACATATTTAAAGAAATTTAGTTGCTTCATTAATCCCAATCTGAATTCGACCCAATTCTAGTTCATTGCTAGGATGGTTCTAGAAAGGGGTAATTACAGTCTTCCTAAGGAATTGTACTAGACTATGCTTCTTGGCCCACTATTGTTGTACCAATTGCTATTCCCTTGTCTGTTGCAATACTTGGCAGGGGATGTGTTATTGTTACTTTGTTGTGGTTTAATAGGTGCGATCCCCCTAACTAAAGAACACTTATGTGCTTCTTGTGTAATATCCTCTTTTTTAATTATATCTTAAAAAAATTTATATACTTGTCCCCACTATCGTCCGCTGTCATCCCCTGCTCTGGGGAAAAAAAATCTGTCCCAGAAACCCATTTCCCTGTCCCCCCGTCTCAAAAACCCGGAGTAAAATAGGAGATTTCAAATTCATTTGCTTGCAAATATTGAATGTTTTATCTAAAAATAGAAGTTTGGAGGATTATTTGGCAAGCTACAAGCATCTACCATTTTCTAACTACCATTCTTAAGAAAATCCTGCCACACATTTCTTTGTTTTGGGAGGTTGTGTTGGTTTCATATAACCTTAATGCTGGGTTCAAGAAAAGAATTGGTGGGGATTATACTACCTGCACTCCCATAAAGTAAAAACAAAAATAAATAAGAGACACAGCATAGAGAAAAGGGAGCTATATCCCTACCATTGTCCACAGTGGAGAATTTTATGAAGACTTTGGCTTGCTGAGTGGACACAAAGGAAATTGCAGCTCTTTGGGTATCAATCCACTTCTCTCCAAAAGAGGCACATGTTTGAGGTGTGACATGGCCATTAAACTTTAAAGGAGAGACATGGGAGGACAAGGGGGAGTTAGCAGTTACTTCATTGAGCGCTCACTGTGGTATGAGGACCTTCAGCAGCTAGTGCAGATTTATAAGGGGAACGAGGTCAGATTTTATATATATGTTAAAATTTTATTACAGCAGTGTAGAGTGCAGTTATGATAGAGAATTCTGAATAAATATATTGTAATTGTGATTCTATCAAATGATAAAAAATAATAATAAATAAAATACATGTTTAGTTCATTATTAGATATTCAATTGTGCAACAAGCTGCAAAAATTAAAAAACAAAACATAGTACACAGTTGGACAGAAGAAAACACTACTATCTACTAGACAGCAAAGTATAGAAACTTTAGTTGGCCACTATACAGAAGGGCTGGGAAATGCCACCTAATTTGTCAAGTTATACTTTCTACCAGATTATTTCTAGCAGAACAAATGGAACCTCTGTCTAGGGATATAATCAAGCATGCTAAGGATCCAACACAAGAACAGCTAAATTTTAGTACTTCCAAAATTGCAGAGGCAGCCAAACACTATGTGTTCGCAATATGAATTGTCATTAGTGTCTTTCACAAACACCATTCACACTGGTAAAGGGTCACCGTTTACTCACATTACCTATAAGACACCGGTTGACTATGAATGGAGTGTATGCACCGGTTGACTATACACTGGTAGACCGAACCAAGTACACAGTACCAATCTTATGTAGCATACAAGGACAAACCGGGTATAAGAGTACACCGGTCTAACTGCAAGAAAGATCCGATCCGGATTTTGCGGATCAATTTGAGTTAAACGCCTGATTATACGGGACATCCACCGCTCAGGAGTGGAGTTAGCTTTTTAACAAGAGTTAGCTTTAATTCTACGGATGATCTCAAGGTAAACTCCAGATCATAATGCATAGCCTTTATGTGTTGCATGATTTATGGTTAAGTTTACTCCCTGGCGGTTCTGTGAGTACAAGAGGTTCACTCTTGTATAAATATAGGTCATAGGATGCAAGATAAGTTGTTGTCGTTGTTGTTGATAGTTGGTGATTGTAAAGAGCAGAGGAGAGATATCTTCTAAGGAGTGCTACAGGCACAGAGGCAAAGAAAGCAAGAGAGATCAACAACCAGGCAAACCGGGGAAGAGATCAACAGGCATGATCTAATCAGACAATCAGTGTCACCATAGATCATTGCTTTTGTAAGGTGTAAAAGCATAATTGAAAGCCCTCTATCAGGGTGGACCTAATCGGTTCGTTGTAAAATCCCTTAACAAGGTAACATCTTTGTTAATGTTCAAAGTCTTGTAACCAGGCAGCTCCTAACGGGGTTCAGATCTTAACAGATCTTTTGTAAAATCCCTTAACCGAGTAGCACCTTAACCAGTGCTTTGTAAGCTCCTAACAGGGCGTCTTCATTTTACAGTAGTGAAGTTGTGAGCTCTGTCTCACCGTGGTTTTTCCTTCTAACCAAAGGTTTCCACGTATAAATGTTTGTGTTGATCTGTGTGATTCTTTCATGTTTGCAAATGTTTGATTTATTATGCTTGTCAGTAAAGGATAATTAAACAAGTTTGCAATTACACTCACCAACAAAGTATCTACTGATTCACCCCCCCTCCTCAGTAACCGGTAAGTAACAACACTATGAGCGGGAAGAAATATGCCTCCACAGGTCAGGCATTAATAGACTTCACATCTGTAAAATGCAATTCTACTATTACTTTTAAGGTTGTAAATCTATCCATCCAAGTCTCAGAAATATCATCTACAGTTACATCACCAAACATGAAATTGCTTGCTTATAATTAAAGTTTTGAGATTTTAACATATCAGCATTTTGATCTGTGTTCTAACTCAGAAGTATCCTCTATTGCTTCTGAATGCAGTTGAAATCAAGATAAACAAACAAAATTGTTTGCTCAAAGATTGATTCTTCTTCACCATTTACAAGGCAGTTGTAGTTCATACAATGCTAGATTCTTTACAAGTAGGATAAGATGCTAATTGACCTCTTATAACAATAAAATAATCATCAAGGCTTGAAGCATGAATTATGCACAATCTATATCTTTTTCTTATTTCCAGAGAGCACATTCAATGCTTCTCATTGATGACAGATTATTTAAATGAAAATTGCACTAATGAACTGGTCCACATATACTAAACATACCAGCGTCACTGTCATTGTTTTCTATAAAGAGAGGAGCATGATAACATGATTTGATGTGGGCGCGATCATATTGTGTCTTGTCACGAATATCCAAAATGGTATAACCCTCTTCTGTAACAAGTTTTTTAGCTTCATCCGGATTTACAAACTTCACATCAGCTCTGATATCCAAAGTTCTATTCAAACGTGAGAAACTATACACTTCTGATATTTTCTTTTTTTTTGGCAAGTTCCATCGAGAAAACCTGCAATGATATCGTGTGGTTAACTTAAATTAATAAATTGAAAAAATAGCAAAACACCACAAAAAACTATTTATTATGTTACTGCATATTAGTATGCTATATACAATGAACTCACTGGAATCAGCTTCTGTTAGACTGTAATTTATGAGTTAACACATACCATGTACTTAATAGGAAGACTGTTAACGTAAAGAGATTTCCAGAATCCATCATTTAGAGAGAAGCTTTTTCTAGATTCAATTGTTTACAATATTTTTGCATCAACATTTCGAATCACACTTTGTGATCCATCATCGGGATGAGAAGAGCCAGAGGAATACAAAAAGATGATGATGGATTGTGGAATACAAAAAGATAAATCTCTTCTCATCCTGGTGATGGATCACGGATTGTGATTCAAAAAGTAAAAGCTTCTCTAGGAAGACTGTTTTCCCTATTCTTGACATCAGGTAGACCCTTGCAAGCATCAACAATAATTGGTAACAATGGATAAATTACAAATCCTAAATGAGTAAGGTTTATTCATATTCTTAGATTTTTATCTAAATGTCTCTACTCTTAAACAGGAGTGTCAAGCTTGCATTCAAAATCACCTTGGATTTAAATTTGAAAAGCTCCTATAAGGAGACATCTAAAACTAAGATGGTTCCTTCTTATTTGTATGTTCTCCCCATATTGAGCTTTAAATTGAATATTACTATTATATTATTATTGTGTATTTTTGTTAAGCATTACTGTATTCTTCTTATTATTTGTTGTATTTACAAAGCCCAATTTGCATCTTCATGATCCGGGTATCATCTTTGATTGTGCTACATTAAGCTGGTGGTTGCAACAGAATACGAACAAGGTTTCTGTCTCTTCTGATTTGTGTTTCTTCATGACCAATGGCTTGCCAAATGAGCTTCCAAGTTCAGAAAACAATTTAAGTCATTGATCCATAACAAATAACGTTCCTTGTAAACATAATCATTGAGATATTAGGCTATCATACAAACCCAAAAACTGTTACCATGTCACTGATCTGGTAAAATGCTACTAAATTCAATGTACAAGGCCTTATTGTGGAGGATGTTAGATGCAACCTGCAGATGTTCCATGCATTCTTCGTGTAGAATTAGAATGTGTGATAGTATTACAAATTCTGTACAATTATTAAATTAATTAACAGCTTATACATCAAATGCTATAATGTTGTTTTATGTCAAGCTTTTCAGCTTCACTCTTGTCTTTTCATCCAATCACGAATCGTGTTTTGAACTTTGTCTTGTTTCATACATGTCTTGCTTTTTGTTTTAAATTTATATCTCTGCAGACCAACTTTAGATTTCTCAAGTGTGTCTACCACGTTGAAGAACAGAGTAAAAAAATATAGAAAAGGATCAGGTACAACAGAGGATAAAAAGTGGCATATTGTGGATGTCACCATTATTGAAGAACTGTTTTAATGATTACTAAACTAGCAATGCACGGCTATCAAAACTTGCATTAGCTTAGAAAGAAGCACATCTACAGACATAGATACAAATTTTTGAAGAACAAAAATACAAAAGGATACTGAATAACTGCACCTAATTAAGGATTGGTAAAAGCTGAGTGAAAATAAGTCTATACAGGCAAAGGCACATACCTTTGGGTAGGAATGCTTGTTTTCTGTTAAGTTTCAAGATTTTGTATTTTTTTCGAGACTTTTTAAGCCATGGCATTTGAGTTTGTAGGTATTTGGGCACAAAATATTGGCTATTATCAATGCTTATTCAGCAGCATTTCAAATGTACTATGTTCCATGGAGTCTTGAGAGGGAGAGATGCAGGGGACAGGTCTCAAGGATGAGGAGACCAAGGGCCTAGTACTAGTAGGCGGCAAAGGGATAATGGCAGGATGGTGGTAAGTGGAGGTTTAGGAGCTGTGCCCCCAACAGGGTCGACGAGCAGTGTCCCTTGTGGGGTTTGGGTGCAATGCCCCTCGCAGGAGTTTGGGGGCAAAGTCCCAAACAAGTTCAAGGGGCAACACCCCTATCAAACAAATAGGGGGGCAAAGCCATTTTCACAACCACACAAACCTTCATGTGACATGCCATTTTCACAATTTTATCACTTTGTTTTTTGCAGCACCGAGTCCATACTATTTCTGAAACATTGAAGTGATTTGAAATGAGGTTTAGATGCCTATTTATAATTTTTGTGAGTGCTTAGGGTTTGGGTGGGAATCATAGACCATTAGAGTTAGGGTTGTGGCACGCAGATCGAAAACATCTTTTTTTTAAATATTGAATTTTTCTTTTCCTGCCATTGGAGACACCTAGAAATCCCAGGAACAAGTTGGCTCATGCAATTTGGTGGAAAACAATAGATTTTTTAAATACCGATTCCAACCTTTTTATGAGATTTGACATTAGCTTTTAAATTATCCCACAAGGTAAATGGAGATGTAGCTTTGCAAGCTTTGGGGATAAAATTTTCAGACATGGATAACTTGAATAATAATAGGGCTTCTTGATAATGCTTGTCAAAATCATCTGGGTTGGTTGCCAGCCTAGATTCAGTCCCTAGGATAATTCCATCACACATTCGATACTCAGCAATTGTCTCTTCCAAGTCTGTAGTACGGAATAAAGTAATATTGTATTAGGCTTAGTTATGTTTTGTCGGGAGGGTAGTTAGAAGCGAGGAGATGCGTCCGTTGGTTTCCCCAACCAACCAACTATTATATAAGTACTTTGGTTTATTGTGTTGATGTTATGTTTTGGCTGGTATCAAATAAAGAAATAACATTTCCTCGCCATCTTGGTATTCTAGTATGGTATTCTGTGTTCCTGTTAATATTGGTATTTAATGTATTGTTGGTGCCATTGATTATATGTTGTATTGCTCTGTGGGTTATGCATTGATAACCATTATACATTTTGGCGCCGCTGCCGGGGATATTAATTAAGGATGTATTAAGGGTGTATAATCAAAGACAGGAGCCACGTTCAATATGTCACTTGGACATAATGAGTGAAACCCATGAAAGGGAAATAAAAAGTGGCCCTATGGGAGAATTAAAAGAATTAAAAAGGCCAAGGGAAAACGAAAAAGGAAAAAAATAATAATAATAAAGGAGATATAAGGCAGGGGGAAAAATTAAGTGAGGAGGCTATAAAAAGAGGACGAGCCTTAGGTACCAAGCAAGGAACCCCACTTCACACAAACTACTCAGAAGGACGTACGAAAGGGCTACGTACAGATCACCTGGAGGAAGGTGTAATGTCCCCATTCTAAGCAGGCATCTGAATTATTGGATTTAGCCTATTACTGGGTCCTTGCAGACTAATACTGGTGATTAGAGGACCTTGTTGAGGGTTATGGCTCCGTTTGGTGAGACTTACTATTTATAGTAAGTCAAGGGATGGTTCCGATGAGCTTAGGTGAGTTAGAGGAGTTGAATGATGCTCTCCGTTTATATTTTTGGCTTCCGGTTTGGGCTCCAAGAATCTTGGAGGGAGCGTCTATTTTTAGTAAATCACTCATCAGGTTCATTCATCATCTTTCTTCATCAGGATCACGCATGTGCTGTCAGATTTCGATTTTGATGCTTCTTCAATCATTTTCGCAAGATGGGTGAATTATGATTATTATTTAATTAAATTGGCTAAGGTTGCTATTTTTATTGAGATTGCATATTGGACACCTAGGTGTTATAGCTCGTTGGAACCGGGTTGAGAAGTTTTAAATCTTGAGCACATAAAACAAGAACCCTATGTGTCAGAATATCATTATATTAATTAAAAGGTCATTTTGGAGCAATGGGGGAGTTTAAATTAATAAAGTGACTTTATTATATGTCATCTTTAAATTATAACATAAAGTTGCTTTATGAGAAATGAAATTAAAGTAAATTAAAGGAGATGAAGACAACTGAAAATTGGATGTTATAAAAGGGGATTCAGATTTCATTTCATTCATTCTATTGTGCATTTGATATTATTGATTTGTGTGAAGAGAAATTTGGAACAAGGGTTTCAGAATTTCAGACTTGGAGAATTGTGAATTCTTCATAGTTTTTACAAGCATTTGAGGTGTTGAAATAAACATTGAGATTTGCTACAGTGTGGGCTTCATTCAAAAGTTCAATTTGAGCTTACAAGAGAATTTCAAAATTGTATGAGGAAGAGCTAGGGTTTGAGTGTTCGGCCTTCAATTCTGGAGAGAGCATCGAATTATTTGCTATATTTACCAAGCTATGATCGAAATTGAAATGGTGTTACAGCAGATTGGTCAAAGCTTGCATTTGAATTGAAATTGTACGGATTTTGCCAGCTGTCGTACGGAATTAGCAAAGCCGTACATGTTGTACAATAAAGGTTGAGAAGAATTTGGAATTGGCTGTTGTTTGCTGCAATATAGACTTCCTAGTTGATGGTGTCTTTAGCCGCCAATAGCATGGGAGAGAAAATTTAAAGTTGGTGTCATTGGATAGTTGCTGCATCTTCATCCTTAGGTGTTGCATTTGATTCCAAGGGAGTGGCGTCATTTGATTTTGAAACTATTCAATAAGGTGTTGCCTCCTTATTTAATATATGTAATGTTTTTAATAATTTTCAGCCATGTGAATGAATTAATAATGAACTTTGGAATCAGATTTAAATTGTTGTTGGATGTCAAATTATTTTGTTGTTGAAAAATTGCAAAGGTCATAAATATCGGAAATTCGATAGAAATTTGCAAATAAAATTGAGTTAGAAGCCAGTTGGCAGCTGAGAGCCAGTTGGGCTCATTACAAAAGGCCATATGGCAAGGCTGTTGGACACAGAGCAAGGGGACGTACAGCAGTACGGGAGGAGCAAAGGGACCGTACGGCAGTGGAGGACGACCAAGAGAAGGAAGACCGTACGAGGACGGTTCGTACGGCGGGAGGAAGACGGTAGCTCCATATGGTGAGAGGAGTCAGGGAATCAATCTGTACGGCCTACAACAGTGTGTACAGAAAGGCAGTCCGTACGGCATGTAGCCGTAAAAACATAATCAAGCTCAAGCTGGAAACAAGGCATAAGATGGTAGTCCGTACGGAGGCTGGCAAACCGTACGAGAGAGGAGAAATCAGATCGTACGGCCTACATCTGTACGAGCAGTACATGTGGGAAGACAATCCGTACCATATGTACGAACAGAATCAGGTACGAAGGTGATAGCCCACTTCATGGAAACTAATAAAATGTTTGGAGCACAAAACGGTTGGGGCACAAAACAAAATACTGGCAGAAGGCCACTAACCAAGCTCCATAAAATGGTAAAAATCAACGTGGGGAACCCAAGCAAGGGGCAGATAATTGATTCCAAACAGAAAAAATCAGTCTTACACGTGAGAAAGAGGAAGAAGATGACAAGCAAGAAGGAGAAAGGGAATATCATGGAAAAGACTACAGCTGCTAATATCAGTTTTGAGAGTGTAATAGGAAGTGAATGTCTCGCCTGGTGGGAGAATGCAGAAGACAAGCACACTCTTAAAGAAGCATTACGCAAAGCAGAGGTAGACAAAATAATTTTCATGCCCATTTTTTATTTAAAAGAATTTGAATCTATATTGCGAACTATGGTGGCTGGCTATGATAGGGAGGCTCACAAATCTGTTATCCAATACTCCCATCAAACTGAACCATTTCCTACTCTGCCAAGGAAATAAACAAGGTATTTGGAATACCCAACCGGGTGCAATAACTCACAAAAACCCCAATGGCTATGGAGGAGAAGAAGTGGTTGGAGTTAATGTGCAGAAAGAATCTCACCAACCAAGAATGGGGTAGCATTCTCAAAAAAGGGAACAGTAGGGGCCTAAGGTAAATTTTCATAGCTAATGAAGAATGGCGATGCATTGTGGACTTGGTAAAAAGTAAACTTACTACAGGAAGCCGCACGTCAGACATAGCTATCTAGATGTTGTCAGTGGTTGATGGGTTAAACAGGGGACAAATATACAACTGGGCGCAGTTTCTTTCAAACAGGCTATGAGAATTCATGGAGTTAAAACATAAGGCATTTTATATGCCCCATCACGCCATAGCATTATTCCTGGAGGCATCTCGCACTCAGGTGGCGGCAGAACATAGAGGATCTTTGGTTCCAGCTAACAGAGTGGAACCCTACAAGCCAGCCATGACATATTGGGTTCACTTGGACACCTTCGGAACAGGATCAGGTGGGGGAGAACCACGGAAAAAGAAACTAAGACAGGCAGTAGCAAAAAGTCTCTCTGCTGAGGGATCAAGCCAGGAGGAGATTGGAGAAGACAGTTCAGAAGAGGATGGGACGAGTAGTGACACATCTTCAGACTCCCAAGAGGAAAGGATCCGCTTTGGCAACCTGAAGGGCACACCTACAAACATTCCTTTTCTACCACAAGTAGAAGGCCCATTGCCAATAGGAGTACCTGAGTATGCCCAAATTCACAAAACAGATACACAGCAGGAAGGTCGTACCATCAAGAGTATGATGGAAGGCATCTGTACCACTCCTAGTACGAAAGGAAGTACAGACGTCCGTACAAAAGAGGACACTCGTACGCAAAAAGAGAACCTAAGTACCATGGAGGAAGGAAGCAAACAGCAGAAGATCCCTCAATGGGGGGCAACAAGACTTTCCTTGCCTGCCGTAGCCAACCTGGTTCCTACAGATCAGCAGACTCGTACCAAGGTCATAGGCCTCAGAGGGCAGCAAACGTATGGGCACTACATAAAACTCCACACACCACAAGGTATAGAAGTGGCTCAACCAATTGCCTTGGTTGTGCACGCCGTGGAAACAATTGCTACTCAGAGTGTGGAAAAGGAAGAGACACAGGGTAAGGATACTAGGGAGGACACCGTACTGGAAGAAGCAAATAGGCTGCTTGAGGAAGTGAGGATGGTACCACCACCCTCGCCACTGCCCATGTTATTAGACGAAATCATAACAAAATTGCCAAACAAGACAGGGAACTTTTCAGAGGTGATCTCATTGGAAGACAAAGCAACAAGATTCCTCAAAGAGTTGCAAGCTATGGAACACACCACTAAGGAAATCATTCAGCGGGCCAAAAGTTAGAATGTGGAAGCCATAGCTAGAGCAGCCGAGTCCTTGGCAACATTCGTGAAGGGAAAATGCCATATAGATTGGAGCCTATTCCAACAGAGTGGGTACAGGGAGAGAGAAATAGCTGAAATCTGGACAGCCCCATGCATCATACCACAGGTACAGGAGCAGTCACTGCTCATCACACATTTACATAAATGGAGGGGGCTTTTAGGAGGACATACTTAGACCTTCAGCAAGAAAGGGATCTGACAAACCACATGAAAAAGGAATGGGCAGAAGAAAAGGCTATGTGGGAAGCTAAATGGCAGATGGAACGAGCTGGCCTGGAAGAGAAAGTAGCACTAGCTGAAGTGAAAAAGATGGATGCATTACAGGTGCTCCAAGGAGTTCGGGCCAAACAGAAGACTGCGGAACGGGACCTCCTGCACATCCGGGAATGAGCTCCAAGTCCAGGGATGTCTTCACAACCCAACTCTGAATTCTGATTTTCTTTTTCTGTAATACTATCATCTGGAAGACGACTGTTTTTTGGGGGTGGATATATGTAGTACGGAATAAAGTAATATTGTATTAGGCTTAGTTATGTTTTGTCGGGAGGGTAGTTAGAAGCGAGGAGATGCGTCCGTTGGTTTCCCCAACCAACCGACTATTATATAAGTACTTTGGTTTATTGTGTTGATGTTATGTTTTGGCTGGTATCAAATAAAGAAATAACATTTCCTCGCCATCTTGGTATTCTGGTATGGTATTCTGTGTTCCTGTTAATATTGGTATTTGATGTATTGTTGGTACCATTGATTATATGTTGTATTGCTCTGTGGGTTATGCATTGATAACCATTCTACAAAGTCTAGTATTATATTTTTTCCCAATAATTTTTTGTGTTTTTAGCAATACTAAATTCTGAAAATTGATTGTTTCCCTTGCATCCAAAAAAATAATATTTTCTGATGGAAAAAAAAGTTCCTAGCAACCCCTTTGATTCGACCCTAAAAATATATTTTCCCAAACTCTATTCCTCAATTTGCACAAACTTTAACTTTGAAAACCCTATAAATCAGATATAACAAAAACTATTCACAAAAATACTTTAAATCCTGTGCCCTAGTTGCCACAAAAAAGTAACCCCAGCCATTGAAAAAATCATGCAAGTGATACTAAAAACCATGACTACAACAATACCATGCCCCTCTTTCAAAAATATTTACGGAACCCAGAATTGCCAAAAACTTGCAATTTTTTTGTCCTTTTTATTGTGTTTTTCCTTTATTATTCGTGATTTATCTATTCTGATCGAGAAAATGGCAACTGGCAACCTTCACAACTACAAGCCTTTTCCTGACCCCAGCGTAATGGATTTTGACTAGAAATTTCTGCTTTTTTGTTTGCCCACTATTAGTGATGGAGAACCTCAAATTTTAACATGATTTATAATTCAAAAATCACAAGTTTCTGCTCCAACTCATGACTAGGGATTTGACATTTTCGCTCATGACTAATGGATTTGCTCACAATTTTTATTAATTTTCTGCCTGCAACCCACATTTTTTTATCATCTCACTATGTAATGCCCTAGTTATGCCCTTGTGACTTCTTCACCATTTCTTTCTTTATAACCAAACCTAGCTCTGGTACCAATGTTAGTATGAGAAAAAATAAGGCCCAACTCTCATAGAGAGAAAACTACCACATTAAAGTTACAAACACCATATTAATGATGATACAACAAGCTCAATAATGAGCTAAAACAACTACAATTGCATTAAAGATACAACTACCATCATAATAATATTAAAACAAGTCCACTAATGGCTTACAACAGCTACAACCATCTTATTTAGTCACCTGCACCTAACAAATTAATTTATTACATGTGTAAATGTGCACCTTATTATAGTATGATCTTAATACACCCTATTATAGTATTATTTTGTTACACATGTAAAGGATCCATAAACCCTTGATTTCTTTACTTGCAATTTCATAATGGAAAGTTTGTTCATCTTTTCTATTGCCCTCCTTTCTTTAGTGTTGGTGGCTACATATCCAAGGCTATCATATACATCTAAAATATCCTCTATTTCATCTCCCTCGTCTTGGATTGTTAGCGTAGATTTCTTTTAATGTTCCTTTTCTTTTTCCTTTTTTCAATTTTTAGGGTGAAGGTTCCAACTCTTCATATTAATATGTCCATCTATTTTGCAATAGCTAAAATAATTCCATGTCTTTCTTTTCCTCCTTTTGTGAAATGTTATTTCATTTCTTAACTTTCCAAGTGTTTTGTAGTTTTTGCCTTTATTTTTAGAGGACTCACTTCATTCTTTTTCTCCTCCAATTGTTGTGGTTAGACACATGCCTCATCCAAGTCCTTGAGATTGCTGACAACCACCCTCCTTTAGATGTGAGATAAGAGTCCTCTGAAGTATTTGTCACCAGGTCCTCCTCATCCAAGTCCATGACATTCAGCATGGCTTGCCTCTTGAAGTTTCTGGTGTAGTCACGCACACTTTGCCCACTCTGTTTGTGATACATAATTTCATTCTTTGATCTGTCTTATGCCCAATGCAATAAAATTTCTTAAGAATTATTTATTTGATTTCATCCCAACTACTTACAATGAACCTCTTTCTCTTTTCACAATTTACAATATAATTCTCCCACCATACAGGAGCACGCCATTCCATTTTGAGTGCAAATAAAATTATGTGTCCTACCTATTTTATGAATACTAAAATAAAATTCAAGTTGTTTAATCCATGAACCCAATAGTACATCATTAATTTTTCCATCACAAGTCTTCATTTCTACTATAGTTTCTACTTTGAATATACTTGCTTTATTTCTTCAATTCATATAATTCTTCAAAAAATATTCTGCACTTTCACCTTTTTCCTATTCTTTTCACCAAAACCAAATTTATTGGCAAGGGCTTTTACTAGGTCTAATGAAGATTGTCTATAATGTTCCCATTTTTATGCCATGCTATTCTGTGAGTGTTGGCCAATTTTCGAGGTTTTCCGTAAGTTTCAAGGTGAGCTGGGAGAGTTCCAACATTCTTGGAGAGCTCAGTTTAAGGTTTTCTTGGCATCTGGTGGTGGTTTGGAGTTTAGTTGGCTTTCAGGTTAGTGGTGACGCTCTTTACAGCGTTTTGGGCCTTCTAGGCTATTCTCCACAGTTCTTGGAGCCCAATATTGTTCTTCAACATCGGTTTCTTCTTGGCATGTTCAGTTGCAAGATTTCAAGTTGATGGTGCCTTTCGTAGGGTGGTTTGGATTATTTATTATTACACTAAAGTTATAAACTTAACATTGAAATGTTGATTTTAGTGTTCTAATTTAATAAAGCTATGTTTTGTCCCCCTCTAGTAGATGTCTAGGGAAAAGGGGGCTCAGATATAAAGATTTGTTTTAAAATTGGAAAAGGCTTTTGAGGGAAAAAAGATTTAATTTGAATATTAAATTCCCCTTTCTCCCTCCAACTCTATAAAGAAGGTTTTTGGCTCTCGTTTGGATTATTCAAAGTTTCAAACACACCGAGATGCTGCTAGAGTGAACAGAAAAGTTCTCTCAAGGTTGATTGAGGATAGAAACCCTTATTAATTATACAGTAGTTGCGATGGTGAAAGATCCTAGCTGGGTAGAGTGATTTCATACAAGAATCACCCTTGTTTTCTCAGGTTTCACAGTTTGTGTTCACTGAAAAGAGAAGATATATGAAGCGTTTTGACTGCAGACCTTTTTGGGTGTGTTTAGTAGAAACTTTTGCAAAGGTTCTGAAGTGATTTCAGTGTTTCGTTTGTTGGTGTTGTTGGTCATAGAAGATGGATGAACACCCTTGTGCCCTAGCTGGTCGTTCCATATGTTGGTGTTGACTGTATTTGACAAATTGCAACCTGCTACTTGTGAGTTTATCAGATCAATCCATTGTTGTTCACTTGGGGCACTCATATTAAGGTATTCGTGAAATTACGCATGATGTACAATGAACTATCTTTAATAAAGGTGTATAAATCAGTAAAACTAAAATTGTGTTTGCAGCCACTTGCATGATTAAACAATGACTTGTCAGACTGTGACAGCATCAAAATACCTAATATATGCCCATGCTATGAATCCATATCCACATTATTGAATTTATTTGCCCAAAATATTTCAAGAAAAAATTAGCTGGTATTCTTACATCTTTCTTGGCCCATTTTTATTTGTTGCATTGTCTTGTACTCTTTTTGTTGGCCCAACGATTGTTGTTTTACCTTCATTCCCTTCTTGTGGCTTTCTAGTGCAGTCACCGATGCATTTACAATGTCCCATGAGGCCATGCCTCCTGGAAAAATAGAATTTCCAAAAACAACAATGTCCCTCAAAGTTGGGCACAAGTGGGAGACATCCCACCTCCATCCCCCCACTACCACCACCAAGAAGTCAACATCACCAAGAGTCTCCCTCAAAGTCAGGATATTTTTCAGACATTACTCATACATCTGATACTACTGGCCATCCCCTACGCTCAACACCTATAAAAAGTAATTTAAATAGAATTTAGACATCCCCCAATCTTAACCCTATAAGTTTATGAACCCCATGCACACCTTACGGACTCAAAAAAAACTATACATACACCTCACGCTCTCACTCCAAATCACTATCAAAGATTGAAAGCATTGAGAAAGACTACAAGTCATATAGTAAGAGTGATAGCAAGAGGAGCTGCAAGAGTGAGAAAACGCAAGATGGGGAGAAATAGCAAGAGGAAGTGTAAGTGCCAAGTATTCAAGTCTCAACATATTGATCAAGCCTTCAAGTAAGACACGGCCCTTCACCTTTTGCAATTTGAATTTTTTATTTAAATTATTCATTCCTAATGGCTAAATCCGAAATCAATGATTATGTGATAGTTTTTTATTTATTTTGCTTACAATTTAGATATACAATAAACTGCATAGGGTTATAAATTGCTATTTTTAGGTTTGTTGAACAGTTGTTTCAATAAAACCGCAATTAGACAACCCTAAAAATGGAGTTTAGGGATTTATGTTTTAACTTCACATTTATAACAGCAGTCTTTCAGGTTTTTAAATTTATTTAATTTTGAAATGTTTATTTGCAAATTCGCATAAATATATATACTTGATTAAGATTTGAATTTATAATACTAGTCAAATTAGGATTTCATCTTTTGTGCATCATCTAATTTTACACTTTGTACAATCCAAAGAAAAATAAATAAAAGTGAAATCCTTATTTGACAAAGGTTGAAGACAAGGATTCATATTTTTGCGTATCCTTTTCTTGTGTGCTTTATACAACGTGAAGTAGAAAAACAAAAAGAAAATCCTTGTACCATGGCCCATACATAAACATATGGTTTGAATTTTAACCATAGATTTCATTTCTTGAAATGCCACTATGAGTTCTTATAGCATGATTCATGAAAAGAGTCAACAAAGCCTATGGGGTTCGAATATGAAACTCCAAAAATAGATGTGCACATTTTAATTGCTCTTCTAAGTTATCATGACAATTCGCTAACGTTTGGGGTCCACCACTTAGTGTGTTGTTTAAGTGGTGGGGGTGGTGTTGTCCCCACCAAGATTCAAACCTCCGTTGAGCCATTGTTATCACGCGCTTGTGCCTTAGCTAAGTTGATGCACTCACGGGTTTGGGCCTCAGCTTTGTTAAATGGAGATGAGGTCCCCCATTTGTGGCCTCATTGGTGCATGGCTCCAAGTCAAAAGCATTTCACATGGACACAAAGGGCATGTCATGCTAGCGCCACAGGTCACATTAAAAAGTTTATCAAGCACTTTAAAAAGAAAAAGAAAAAAAGAGTATTTTCCAAGGTTTTGTTTGATAAGAAGTCCTCGCAAGACAGTTTGCAACTAAATTACAAGTAAAACATGGGGTAATGGGGGGCACTAGATGTCATTTTGTCAACTTGAACGTCAAGGCCGCATTACAAGAGTTAATGCACACCGTCTTTGTGTCTAAGGCAAAGGTGTGGAGATGTGAGGGGAATTCTAACTCAAACAAAGAGCAGAAATAAATAGATTGTGGGGTTGAGTGAAGTGTTGGCATTTGAAAGTGATGTGTTTTGGTCACATGATTGTATTGTGGTGTTGTCATTGCTGGCAACATGCTTTGTTGATGACAAGAGGTCAGATTTACCAATGGTGTTGAAGGATCAAATTGGCGAAGCAACTAAGTGTTCAATCAATTGGTAAGAAGACAATATGCAAGGCAAAGGCAACCGGATCTAGAGTTGGAGATCGAGTTAAGGTGTGCAATCATACAAACATTATCTACAGAGGTATATTTGACTAAATCTATGATCGCATCAATTAGTTTGAAGAATTCAATAAGTTAGTCAGGATTGAAGCGACACGGGCAGCAAGAACAGAGCACCAGTGGATACAGTTGGTTACATCGGTGTTACGGTCAAATGTGAGTGTTGGGCCGACATGTTGTCGAGATTAGATGTTTTGGGCCGACATCAAGGATGTTAACTTTTGATTTTGGCGCGCTTGCTCATATGTTAAATTGGATTTTAGGGCCGACTTGTAAAACGTTTTAGGGTTCTAGCACCGACTTAGAACAAGTATATAAGTGGTTATAAAAATCATTAAGTAATGATGTTGCGATGGTATATGGTGACTAACAGTGATTGTTGAAGATAGTACAGAGGCAGTAAAGTGTTCAGAGCAGCGCAATTGAACAAGAATACAATGGATCTGTCATGCATTGAGTGCAAATATCATATCACTATTTACTTGTTGATTCTAACAGATTGGCAAGCTAAATCCCTTAACAGGGTGAGCAGGATCCTAACAAGTCTGAAGATCAAAATCCTCTAACCAGGTAGCTCTTTAACTAGAGTTTTAAATCCCTTGACAGGGTAGTCTTTAAGAGGACGGTTGTAGTTCTAAACTGGGCTATTAATACTTTTAACTGGGTATAACCTCATAAAGGTTTTTGTAATTGCTCCTAACAGGGCAAATTTCATGGTGCACTAGAGAAATTTGTGGGCATCATCCCCACACGTGGTTTTCTCCCTCTAACAAGGGTTTCCACGGGAAAACTATTGTGTCTTGTGTTCAATGTGTGTGAATGGTTTACTTGTTATGCTTCTATGTTATATTATCTTTTGCATGTTAGTTATTGTGGAAGATTGTTGTTAAAAGTTTCAGTTTTGTGGATGCACTGATTCACCCCCTCCCCTCTCTGTCTCAGTGCCTTATAATACTAACAATTGGTATCAGAGCCAAGTGCCCTTGAAAAAGCCTAACAACTTGGGGAAGATCTTTAAGGCAAATATGGAGGGTTTGAGATACAAGAGACAACTTGATGAAGCTAAAAGGGTTATCAAAGAATTGAAAGATCAATTGAAGCAATATTTGACCAAGCAACAAGAGCTTGTTGAACAACTGAATGAGACTCAAGACTACATTGAGCAATTGTTTGAACAAAGTGCAATTGAGGAATCTGAAGCAGCCCCAGAAGCCATGGTTATGGAGAATGAACAATTGCACAAAGACAAGAAAATCTTAAGAGAGAGATTGAAGCCCAATCAATTAGAATGTGTGAAGAGTTGGAAGCAAGGAGATCTGAAGAGAATGCAAGGAAAAAAGCAAAAGATGCCCTAAAGGCCAAGGATGAAGCACTGAAAGCTGTAGAAGATGAACTTTTCAAGACAAGACAAGAGGTTGGCACATTACATGAACATCTGCATGATACAAATGAGGAAAATGGAAAATCCCTATAAGAGAATGAGAATTAGCAATTAAAGGGAGAACTGAAGAATGCAAATGATCTGCTAAAGAAATTCAATGAAAGTACTGCAAGACTTGATGAGCAACTCAGAAATCAAAGAAGAAGCAATGAGACCACAAGCCTAGGATATACTAGTCATACTACCTTTGAAGTTGGTGAATCTTCTAGAACTAAAGAGATCAAGCAAGAAGGAAAGTCTCCACCAAAGGTAACACAAAGGAATTCTGGTAAGCAAGCTTACAAGTCTTGCTATTAATGAGTTTGGCCTAAGCTTGTCAAGTGTTCTTGCTTTGCTTTGGAACAGTTAAGAAAGCATCAATCGGCACCGTATATGTCAGAGAAAGGATACTTAGATTATATGCATTATCTAAAACTATTAATAAGAAAGAAACATTAAGTTTTGCATGCATTATTGAGAACTGTAACTAAAGTAAGTATTTCCTTGGGCTTTATAACTATGAAGTTATAGATTGCAATTCTGATCATCATGTGGGAAAAGGGAAATCGGAATAGTATGGGGCTGCCTGTAATGAACTTTGGTTGTGCCTTAAGTAATTTTGTTTAGTACCCGGTACTACGTGAAGCACCCTTGTCCTAATAGATTGATTAAGGACATGACTTAGAATATTTCTGATCTAGTGGGTTTGGTCTATATTCTAGAGATAGTCGAGCTATCAAATGAAATGTTGCATTCTTAAATCCATAAACTATTGGGTTGGTCAACCCTGGGGATGGGGAAGTGTGTTCTGTTATAATTAAATAATGGTATGATTCCTTATGTACAATGAAGCCATCAGGATGTGAATATCCGATTAATAGGGCTATGAGACCATTAATGAGTCTAGTGATGACTTTGACTGCACAAGGATTGTGTTTGTACTTTTAAAAACCTTGGCCAAGGTGGTACTATGCTACAAGTAGCATTCGTCAGTCACTAGAACCGGTAGTGCAACACCGGGCTAGGAAGGTCACCTAATAGGCGAAGATGTGTATAGGATGGCTGGCTGGTTACAACAGTTGTGGGTTCTACACCAAGTCTCGGATGGTAAGAAAATGGAAACTGTGTTCAAATGTCCTGGGAAGGGCTGGGCTACTTCCATGTGGAAGTTGTGCGGCTGACCATTAAGTCACGATCGAAAGATCCAAGGATGGTTGTTAAAAATCCCTAATGATAACTCTTTCGCCCATGGAGGATGAAAGCCAAGAAAGAATAGCAAGAATGGGACAGCAAGTACAGGTTTTAAACTTGTAAGTTAATACTGTTATTTCATTGCATAATATTAAGATGTTAGTTATCTTCCACGGTAATTAGAGTTACATTCTTATCTCATTTCTTATGATGCTCAAGTAACAAAATGGATTAGATAAATTCAGCTTCATGTGAATAGTAGTTGATAACTTCTATCTGGTTAGTCAGTGAAGCTTACTTTTCATGTTCAGAGGAAATGAAAGGTAGTTATTTCAGTTATATTGTTATCATGTTTTCCTTTTTCTCACAAGAAATTTTATTTCCGAAATTTCTTAGGTTAGTGCGGTTTAGTTGTTACACTTGCAATGAGATTTTCAAATTATGGAGGATAAACACTTCTAAAATGACAATCACAAACTCCTATTGGGTAAGTGCAAGAACCAATGTTTGGCTCCAAACAAAGATTTAACTAGAAAAACCAATGGAGGCCAGCTATTGGCTAAATCCAACACCAATATTCTACATCAACAAGAAATGATCAAATGGACTAACAATATGTTAAGAAAGGCAACTCAACCTTGCTCCTCATGTTTGTATATAAAGATTGTAGTTTTCAGATGTTGAAACATAAACATGCAATTCCTGATCTATACAGTTAATTAATTGCCAAAATTAAGATTTTGGTTGTTTGGTACTTCTAGGGATGTTTGTTTTATAGATTTTTTTGAGGTTTACAATTTTAAAAAACAAGCCTCAACAGCCTCCCAAAGCAAAAGTTGGGCCTCCCACATTAGAAATATAAAAACATCGAGGATACTCAAAAGAGTTGTAAGAGGGAGTTTCACTTGTTGACCAATTTATGATGCAAGTTATGACACATCATGAGGCATCTTTGAATAGAAATAAAGAAACCAAAATGGAATGCTCAAGTTAGTGAGTGGATTATGACAAACTTATGGTAGGTGGAAGGAATATGGTATTTGAGCCTATGGACTCATCTTGGGATTTGGGTAATGAATTTCTAACTAGTGATTTGAGTGTCACGTTTTAAGTGGTTTTAACTCGTAGTTTTGTAATTACCATTTGACTGTTTCATATATTGTTCCTCTTACTTAATAGGTACTTGAGAAGGAAGTTTTAGATACTAGAATTACTCCAAAGATGTATCTGGGTGATATTCTTGTAAGGGCAAGCCCTTGAAATTGTATTGTAACCTTTGTTGCTGATAATACAGTTGGTTCATATTATGGAGTGTGGGGTTTTTCTCTCAAAAGAGTTTTCCCCACATACACCTATATTGTAGCACAATTTTGTTTTTGTTTTGTACGTGTTTCTCCTTTTTGTAATTGTAAATATTTGACTTGCACAATACTTTCCTCTAAAATTGGTTTAGGAAGCATTTCCACACTCTTTGCTTCCTTCACAACACACAATTACAAAAGATAAATTGCTAAAGCAATACAAAAAGTTATTACTGTAATGAATAGTAAGCATCAATGCAAAGCTTAACAAGATTACTTGATTCAATTTAGCTCACAGGTGACAGGATCACAAACATAACAATAACAATATCAAATGAAATGTTTCTCTAGCATCAACTTTGCATTCACCATCCTTTGCTAAATACAAAACAGAAGGACTTGACTCCCACTTTTGAATGGTCATCTCAACAACATACAATGTGTTACATATTCATAGCCTTTCAAAGGTAGCTTTTAGGTCTCCAATAATATTAAAATAATAGCTTTAAAGCAAACCTTAATTTCCTTCCATTGAAAGAGGCAAAAAGTATTTCAAAATAGCCTAAAATTGATTTCTCCCCAAAACCGATCAGCTCAATAGAATAGTGCCATTCTTTTGTATGATTTTTATTTAAAATGCTTGAATTTGGCATTTGGATTTTGGTTTTCAGCCAACTTATTCCTTGTTGCACTTTTGGGGTGGCATCACCAAGCAAAATTTGTGATTTTTTATGTTTTGAGCCATTGTAGTATGTTGATCATATTATAATCAATTAGTCCCCACATCCATTGTCTCTTTTCGACTAGCTCAATCGTGGAAAAAATGTGATTTATACTCATTTCTCTCATCATATCGTAATCATAATTTTATGATTGTTTACCACCTATTTGACAACTTTCAATTGGTTGAGCCACTTATATAAGTGTGAAATACACTTATTTCCTTTTATGTGAATGTTGGTCATATTTTTTATGCAATCGACCACCTAAATTGAAGTTCTTAATTAGCGTTGCCATTTATAAAGTGTGAAACCCTCCTTGTACAATTCACTTAAGGCATTTCCCTGCTTGGTAGAGTTACTAGCTTGGCTTGCCACTTCAAAATGTACAATCTTCACCTCAGTTTACCTTGGCAGATTTTTTAGAAGTCAGTAATCAATTTTGGCGTGGATTTGGAATGGTCTTGGCACCTTGAAATGGCGATTTTACTTTGCAATTTCTAAGCATTTCTTCCTTCTATGCTCAACACTAATTACTAAGGTCCTTGCCCATTCTGACTCTTCAAAATCAATAACTATACATAAACAATTCATTGATTAAGTCTTTTTCCTTGAATTTCATGGTGAATTTCAATGGCTTAGCATGCTAATATACTCCATAATGATCAAGATCTACTAGTGCGAGTGACTAAAAAACCTTAATTTATGTTGTTGTAGACTAACATGAATGTTTATAGTTCATTGTATGTTGGCACACCTAACTTCAATTACTTCGCATTTATCAAATCCTTCGGCCAATAATCATAATCCAATTGCCACTTGAAGAAACCTTCTCTGACATTTGCATCAAAGCCTTTAGCCAACATTCATAATGCAATTGTCACATGAAGAAAGCTTCTCTGACATTTGCAATGTTCCCAAGACAAGGGCATTCCCAAGATTTGGGGTCTTGATGATGCAGGAGCATCATCCTTCTGATCTTCTAATGTTTTGATTCATTTCCTATGTTTAGGCATCTATACGGATTTTGTTAAACTAAGTCAGATTAGTTTAGTTTTTGTCAAAGCAAAGCGAGTTTTGTTTGTCAAATAAGTTTAGTTTTTGTTTGACTCTACTTGATTAAATAAGTTTAGTTTTTGTTTGGGTCTGGTTGTTTTTGGTTTTATCTCCTATCGCCACTTAGATTGGAACAGGGGATGTCATTCCAGGCCGTTGGTTTTCAGTTGCCTCGGTGGCACAGGATGCTGGCAGTTTCTTGACCGTTCTGGAGGGAATTCATTTGGGGAAAAAGGCAAGGATTTGAAACAACGGGGAAGAGCAGATGCTAGAGGCTGATTACTGGATGCCGACCATCCTTGGAAGAGGAATGGTGTGAGGAATTGGATATAGGCAGACCATTTGCAAGAGAGAATTGGGGGAAACTTTGCTGAGACGGCAGTGTAGCTTGGCATTGACAGTAAGGAATCTGTGTGAATCTGTGCAGAGTGGGATCAACCCTTGAAGGATCAAAGATCTTGTAACTGTTCTTGGAATTTGAAACTAAGGTTTGTTCCTCTGTTTCAGGTTTCAATCTGTATTGAACATTTGTATGCTCTGTAATCATTTGGTCTTATCATTCTGATTCATGTCACATGGTGCAATTGAGGATTTAATAAAGAGAACTCTTTGGCTTATCTCTGTACTTTCCAATATTTAATTCATTCTGGTTCTCTGTTTATTCTTCTGCCCTCTGTCTTGCTGTAGGGCATACCCCGGCCCCCACCATCCCACAACCTCTAATCCAAACCTAGTGGCATTTCCAAGGGAAACCTTTAGTTTGGGGATGGCTTGGGGACTCCAGGAGTATCCTGACCGTCCCCAGGACTTCCAAGCATCCACTATGGTAGGAAAATAAAAAAGACAATATTTTTAAAAATTAATGGAAAGGCCTATATTCATCAAAAATTAAAAAACCTTTTCAATTTGCATGCCACAGGTCCTAGCAATAAGGGTTTATCGGTCCCATCCAAACCCTAAGCATTATAAAAACTTATAAATAGGCATAAGCCTCATTCCAGAATCCAAATCACTCCAAGTTTTAGCAATAGTAAGGACTTGATATTGCAAAAAAACAAAGTGATAAAATTGTAAAAATGGCATATGCCATGAAGGTTTGTGTGGTTGTGAAAATGGCTTTACCCCCAGACCCCCCAGGAGTGACGCTACTTGCGGATCTACCCCTCAACCCCATTGGGGGCTCTGCCTCCAGACCTCCACAAGGGGCACTGCCCACAAACCTTCACAAGGTGTTGGCACTGTCCCACAACCACCAAACCTCCACCCAATCAAGCAGGGCAAAACTTCTTTTTGGACACACAGAGATGAATGTTAGGCTTTTACCATTCGCAGAGCATAGGCGGTTCCTCTTGCAATTAGGTGTAACCCTCATGTTGACTGTATCACCTGACCTCCAAAAATCGGTATGTATTCCTAGCTGGAGAATTTCCCTGTACCCAAGCTTCGAACTATAATAAGTGCGGCCTAGTGATTGCCTCAGGCTCTGAGCCTCATCAACTGTCCCTGTACCCAAGCTTTCAATAATAACAAGTGCGGGCTAGTGATTGCCTCAGGCTCTGAGCCTCGTCAACTCAAAATGAACTTTATAAGAACATATTAAGGTTATGCAAAGGGTGCTAGGGCTAGCACACTGATCCATATCAACCACCTCGAACCTTCCATAAGAAGGCAAACACTCGAGCAGATAGAAAACTGTTTGAGCTATAATGTGAAATGATGGGACTATTTCAAATTAGAGAAACTTTTATATTCATCGGCGGTCAAGACTGAAGCAATAAAAATAAATTCAAGCATATCCGAAGGAGGAAATTACGTCAGAGCTTTCTACGAGAAAGCGAAAGTTCAAATCCTCACAAGTTAAATGTCAAAATTCGATAAAATTCTGCATCCCGTTCTGGGTGCAGCTTACCCGCTGGACAAGCTCCATGGCCATCTAGACCAAAGCTTGCTCCACGAGCCGGATTTCATAGAAATAACAACACATCAAAGCGGCCGCCTTAGTTAGTACTCTCCAGGATTACTGGCCGACATTAACGTGCCTAACTCGTCCAGACGTTCATTCTACACATCAATCCCGTGTTTTATATTTCCCAAATACAGTATAGACACAAACGATTGTGTATATCATAGCATTTCAGCAAAAGTACTCCCGATTAGCCTTTTGCTCATATGTATTGCAGAGTTATGTAGGATCAACGTAGTATGGGAGTTCATGTTTTCAGTCCAAAAATCCGACTCAATTGCAAAGAAAATGGTTGACATTAAACCAAAATATCTTTTAACTGCAAATTTATGTGTTTTTCTTATGATTGAATAAAGGAAATGCATGTACCTGCCCTGCAAAGGCGTATCAAGAAAAGCAATGGAGGAACACGCCGGCAAATCAACGAGAGCACCAACATACCCAACACCTACCATTATCGGTCTCTTTCTGATGTTTGTTGCCTACCTTAGGTTACCTTCAATGTTCGAAATTTGAACCAGACGCGGACGGTGGCTACTAGCCAATCGAATCCTGCCACCTCGGAAACAGCGAAGATAACGTTCTTCAAAAGCACAATTTGATTGCTCTACTTATTTTCTACAAATAAATTTAACTCAAATAGTGTTTTCAAAATTTTGTAACTTCATAAAAGTACATTCTACTTACCACTTCCTATTTTTTTTCAAATCTCATTAAAAATCAATAAATAGTATTTTCAATAATAAATTTAATATATTTATAAATAATATTTTTCATTTGCATAATTTCTTTAAATAAAATTGATTCTTTGAGTTTTTCAAAAATTTAAACTTCATCAAAAAAATTAAATTTCAATATTTTCTTAATTTTATACTTTTAGGAAAAATACACTCTCATAATAATAAATCACAATTATTGATTTAAAGAATTTTTCAGCAATAAATTTAACTTGCACATAATCAAAACTTATATCTTTATAAAAAAAAAATTATTTGTATTTTTTATAGGGGCAAATTTATTTTGTATTGACTATATTTACACATCTTTGCAAAGTTAAAAGAGCATGAAACAATTAATAGTAGTTAAAAAAGGCATCTTTTTTTTATAAATAGTCTGATTCTTATTAAAAAAATATAAATGTTACAAATTCACAAAAAAGGGGTCAGGGAATACAAGATCACCTTGCGAAAGTTCACACAGAAAAAGGTCAAAATCACAAACTTTTCATCAAAAAAACTTATAAAGCAAGCCTTCAAGTTGCAAGAGCAGTGTCAGCCGAAGGAGGAGGATCTATATCATCAGAAGCCCAAGCATCCCTGGGATTGGCAAGAGGCTCGGGAACCGACCACCCATCAATAGCATCATCATTATCTTATTTTTTCTCCTTCGCCCGTGGCAGAGAAATAGCCAGATCTAGGCAGGGGAAGGACCACTTGGAGGAGCTGGCCTCTGGCCAAGTAGAGCCACCACGAGCAACAGGAGCAATAGGAGGGGCAGGAATCACAAGGGACCAGCCAGAGTCATGGCGGGGCAGAGAAGTCAAGCGGCACCGCCAGCCAGCATCGCCACCACTAGGAGAGTGGTGGCGAGGAGCTTGCGAACGCAATGTGTGAGAGCGACGAGCTAAAGAGTTGCGAGCCCGATGGCGACCCCAGGGTAGAGTACGGTCAGCAGAAACAGAGTCAGGAGGAACTCTAGCAACCATATAAGGAGCATTGCCCCAATGATTAAGTAGCTCCTGTAGGTGGGCCACCTCCAATGCCACCTTGTTGGCTTGCACCTGAATCTACATCATTACAAATTGTTACATATACAAGCTTTAGTGTACAAGGCAACATTAATATCAAGAGAGTTGAGGGAAAATAGAACAACATTCCTATCCTTCCATAAAATAAACAAAATCTCCATCCTGAAAGTATGCCAAATCTGGGTAAACTTGGAAGGAAGCCTCGAGGAATCTCCTAGAAAAATCATGTGCCAGGAAAAGGGCTCGGGCCGGAAAGGCTTAAAGAAATCATAAATCCAGTGCCAATACTGTTGAGCTCTCCTACAAAACCCAAAAATGTGCAAAAAAGACTCCAGATTCCCACAAAAGGGACACCAAGGATCAAGCACACCCAGGTGTTTGAGTTGAGGCCCCAGAGGGAACCCTTGAAACAAAAGGCACCAAACAAAGAGAGCAATTTTGGGTTCTATAATAGTAGCCCATATGGTTTGAAAGTGAAACCTCCAGTGGTGATGCGAAGACTACAAATGCCATCTCTGGTTGAGCGTGTCAATCATAGGGAGATGAGGAATTAACCACTGATATCCCAACTTGGGCTTGCAACTGCTGAAGGGTGTAGTAGGGTACCACTTCCAGTCTTTCCACCAAGGTTCAAACAGACTAAATACCCAACTTATGCAGCAAATGATCATGAATGGCAGAGACCAACAGATCAAAAGTCTGACGATCTAGTCGAGCAAGATAGAACTAGATCTGCATTTCTTCCCAAGAGTGGAGACTCATAGAGACTCTGGAAAAGAGGTCTTTAGGAGTCTTGATGCCACATTTGAAAAAATATAGAGCACTAGCACCTTGAGTCTTAGAAAGAGGAACATGATGAATGGAAAAAAGAGGGGACCACCAAAGGTTCTGCTGGTTCAAAGAAAGCTCGTCACGAAAACCATTGCTAGTCCAACGGAGCCACGACTTGACAGCTTCCCAGGCCTTCCAGATGCTCTTGATAATGAAGGTGCCTTGTATATGAATAGGCTCCCATATAATAATAAGGGTTTGAAGACCAATCCCCTTCCAAAATGGCCGGTGAGCAGGATATCCTGAAGAAATGCAATGTCTAACCAGGATCTTCCAAGCTTCATCACGTGCGAGAGCACGGATGATCCATTTCACACAAAGGGCAAGACCCTACTTTTGAGTGGAGAGAAGGCCAAGGCCTCCAGACTCCCTGGGCAGGCAACAATAGTCTCAGGCCACTCTGTGAAAGCCTTTGTGGTCAACACCAGAAGCCCAAAGGAAGTCTCTGAGAAGAGCTTCCAGCTTAAGATAAGAAGCTTTAGAAGGAGCCCAACAGGAAGAATAAGAAACATGGGTGGCAGCCAAAACCTTAGAGAAAAATTAGAAATTCCTAGCAAGAGAGAGATGCTTAGTGATCCATTAAAATCCAACTTCTTTTCAATTTTAGCAAGCATAGCATTACATAAATTCATGGGAGAGGCTTGAAAAGCAAAGGGAATGCCCAAGAAGCGAAAAACTTCCCCATACAGGACCCACTTCCAATCATACTGAACCAACCAATGAGGAGCCAGAAGAAAGGATTGTCTGTAGCAGAGAGTCTTGTGTCATTGAATAGCCAACCCAAAGGCAAGGCAAAACGTATCCAAGCATTGCAAGGTATTGGAGACATTTTCCTCGTCCTCAATGAGAGTGAGAAAGGAATTATCAACAAAGTGACCATTGACAAGCTGGGAAGAGGAACCAGGCAAAGAGATACCACACACCAAACCAGAGGAAACGGAGTGGGCAAGTAAGTAACCAAAACTGTTAGTAGCAAGAACATACAACATAGGAGCTAGAGGGCAACCCTGGTGAATAGACTTGAAAAGCCTGAAAGGCTTCAAATTGGGCACCATTGATAGAGATGCAAGCAGAAGCATCACCAAAAATTATTTCCACATATTGCAATAAAATTGGGGCCAAAACCAAGAGCCTACAACATGGCAAGAATGAAAGGCCATTCAATGTGATGATAAGCTTTAGCAAAATCAATTTTAAGGAACAAGGTCTGTTGCTTGGACTTACAAGCCCACTCCATCCCTTCCTAGACAACAATAATGTTGTTGAGGATATATCTAGACTTGATAAAGCTAGTTTATTCTGGCCGAATAATCAAAGGAAGGAGATGTCTGATTTTGAGAGTTAAAGCCTTAGCAATGACCTTGTATGAAACATTCAACAAGGTGATGGGTCTCCAATTACGGATATCCTCAGGGTTGCCAGCTTTAGGTATGAATTTAATATTTCCTTTGTTAATAATAACTCGCAAACTTTTACTATGATAAGATTCAAGATAAACTTTATGCAGGTCAGGGCCTATAGTATCCCACAAATGTTTGTAAAATCACAAGGGAAGCCATCACACCCAAGGGACTTGTCATCAGCCATGGAAAAAATAGCCTCTTTGAGGTCACCGATGGTGAGAAGTTGCTCACAGAAGGCTCATTGCTCGACCGCTAGGCGGTTTGGAGTAACATCAATACACATTATGAGATCCTCATCTCAAGAAACCAAATTTTCCTGTGAAGCAAACACTCTTTCATAGTGTTGAAAAAAATCCTGAAGAATAGCAGGAAGATTGGAAAGAGTTTCATGACCCTGTTTGATTGTTTTGATCCCAAAATTGGTATGACGAGCCCTGAGAGCTTGGAAGAATTCCTTGGAGGCTTGATCACCCACCTCCAACCAATGGATGTGAGCTTTGATTTGCGCTCCCCGAGCATCATAATTATCAACAATCTACTTTTCATGGTGGATTTTAGCAAGCTGAACTTGAAGCTCAGAATCAAAAGGATTCAAAGTGAGAGCTTCAAAGGCACTCTGAAGAGCTTTGGTGTTGGCTTCATAGCAACGACTTTTGTACATGGCCAGCTAGTGGTCTAGATTCTGATAAATCTGGCCATGCGAGTGATGGCATCGTTCCACCATTGAATCCAACCAGCCTAGTTGTGGGGTCAAGGCACTAAATTTCAAACCCACAGGATATGATCAATGGTAGAGGCGTGACTCAACACTGACGTATTAAGAAAAAATTGAGTTATGGCAGCATGCGGCACAACAGATTGCCACATAATGGCAAAGAAAATGGAGTAGTGGTCAGACAAAGTCACATTTGGGAGAGGAACGATAGGCAATTCCCAATCTTCAAAAAAGGAGAAAAAAGATTGTGCAGTTGTCATAGCACAAGCAAGCCTCTTAAATATGTGGTCAGTACCAACTCTAAAATTAGACCAAGTGTTCCAGACCCCACTCTACTAATGATGGTTAGCATTAGGATAAAAAAGGCCCAATTTATTGCATATATAGAACCATGCTTTTCGCTCACCAGTTGTCCATCGAAAAGGCAGAATCCCTTCTTTGTCAGAAGCCTGCTCAACCATATTAAAGTCCCCACACACAACCCAAGTGGTCGGAGGCAGATTATCTGCCATCCAACACCAAAGTTGAGATCTTTCCACAACATCATTGGGAGCATAAACATTAACTATCCCAAAGGAATGATTATTGAAGGACATCAAAATCCAAATTATTCTCTACATAGGGTCAGAACCATGAGCAATAATTGCATAATGCAAATGAGGTGAAAGGATAGTAATAACACTACCTCTACCAACTTCGTGCTAAGAAGAAAATACAATGTCGTTCGGCCATATGATGCGACAAATAGAAGTAAGCAAAAAACCATAGATCTTAACTTCTTAAAGACATAAAACATCCAGACTTTGAAGTTTGCAATGAGTATCATGAACATAATACTTTCTGGAGAGGTTGGTCAGACCTCGCACATTCCAGGATAACAAAATTCATAAAAATTCTTACATATCTTCCTCGTCCTCAAGAGAGGAGAAACTATTCTGCAAAAAAGTTTGGATGAAGCCAAAGTTGGGAGGCAAATCTCCAGGCAAGATAAACCTCCACTTTTCATCTAGGTTTTTCGCATGACCATCAAGGTTGCGAGACCGATGCAATGTCTACAAAAAAATAATTAAAGATGCAACTTGCTGAGCATGCATGATACTAGGGGTGGTAGTCTTCACAGCTGGGGATTTCCCCTAAGAAGCAGGATTTGAAATATATTGAACCACTGATGACCCCTCAATGGAAATAACTTTCTCTCCAACCGAAGGTACCGACGAAGGAGTAGAGGTGGAGGCGACGGGTGACCATTTGGCAACCGAAGAGGTCTTGCCTTTGCACACAAGAGTAGTCCATTCTTCCTTCTTACCATCCTCCACATTTTTAACAACAGCTTCCTTTGCTTATGGCTTGGCCCAGGGAATGGCCAAAGGTCAATCCTTGATCTTGTTATTTGCCGACTGACACCTATAACAGGTGTTTGGCAGGTTTAAGGAAAGAACCTTCTAGAAGAAGGTGTGGGATCTGACCTGAATCTCTACAGAGTCCTTGAGGTCCTTAGAGAGGTCAACCTCAACACACATGTGCCTCTATGGATGAGCATTGCAAAACTTTTCATGGTCCATAGTAATAACTTTGCCAAGGGTTTTGGCAATGGACTCAATAAAAAGCCAGCATGGAAAAGGGAGGCCAGGAAATTTGACCCACACAGGAGCCCTAAGTTTCTTGTTGTCTGAGACAGTGAAGTCTCGAGACCACCTCAAAAAAACAAGCAAGGAGGAGTGAACCAACCAAGGCCCACGGCTAAAAACTACCTCATTTTGGGAAGGTTTAGAAAAATGAAATAGAAAAAAACCTTTGGTAAGGTTTTGAACAGCTTCAAGATGAACTCCATGAGGAGTCCATCTCTTGGTGACCCATTCTTTGAGCATAGTTTTAGGAGGAGTGTGACCCAAAAAATAACTTATCAAGATATGTTTTTCCAACCAATCACAAGCAGCATCAAAATCTTGCATGTTAAGCACAATATCATGGTTATCTCATGGAAGACCTTCAAGACGAACTTGCATGGGCATTTGTTCATAGGAGGCACCATGGCTTTTCGAAGCATCAACTCGAGCACCAACATTAACTGATGGGTTGAAGTTGGTCAATGCCATTATAAATTAACCCTAGTGAGAAATCCTGCAGTAAATGCGGTATGACAAGTGGGAAACTCAGAAGAAAAGCTCAAACAGAGAGTCGTATGCATAAAAAAAAAAAAGACATCTTTCAGAGTCGAGACAATGTATTTTTCAATTCAACTCTCGATAATGAATAAGGTTTGAGTAGCAAAGAAACTAACATGAAGTGAAGTTTCTTTAAAATTACCATAGACTGTGGAGACCAGCATTTATGAAAACTTTTAATCAAAATTTTGACTTGACCCAATGATTATTTTTACCTACTCGTGAATTCCTTAGAGCATGAAATAAGACAAAAAATTAATAGTAATAAAAAAAATCACACAAGCATCTTCCACTATAAATCATGCAACTTATGCAATTATAAATTAATTTTTTGTTGTTCAAATGTAATAGAAAAGGATGAAGATGGAAACAACCACCCAAAAGAATAATCCAATGAAATCTTTCTGATTTTTGTGTAGGATTAGTGTTGTAAAGGTGAGTTAACTGATAGTGCATTTCAATGTCAAATGTGTTCTTCCACTACCGGGAGATTTGCAAGCAATGATGAGCAAACTGCGGTGGAACTGAAGTTCAACAAAAATTTGATAGGCACACAACAGTCAACTCCAATTATGTGTCATCCAGCCATCAGATGACATGGTGCATCCTGATGGCTAGATAGTTGTTGCCAAAAGGAAAGGGGATGTCATTTTATAGTCTATCATACTGATTATATATTTTTAGGTCTATACATAGTGATAGCAATATGATACTGCCTCATACTCTTTTTGCAGGAGGCACCTAATTGTACTACAAAGAGGCCTACATACCCTGCCTCCTAGGATTTGAACTTGTGACATCTCTTTCAAGAGCACAAGTATTCTTTAAAGGGGCATCTACGAGAATCACAACAATATTGCATCATACAAAAATATTTATTTAATTTTGTTAAGCTTACTGAATAATTTTATTAAAGTTAAATGTAGATTATTATTATGTGTTTCCATATACTTTGGAAAGTGTTCAAGGGGCATAAAAGATAAAATAATTTGTTTTTAAATTTATGTCAAATGATAAATGTATATTTCAAAAATGGACACATGGGAGTGTTGATTAGAAAGAAAAATGAAGCCATCCCCACCTTGGTGTCTATTTTGGAGAGTGGAAAGGTCTTCATTACAAATATTCATGAAGATTACAAAGCATAAATGAAAAACCACTCTCTTAGGCACCCACTTTCGAGAAGATGAAGAGTCTTCTATTGGACACAAAACATAAATGAAGAGTCACTTTCTTACATGCCCAATATGAGGAAATTGAAGAGTCTTCTCTTGGCCATTGGTTACCTTTCTAGGTGCCATGTGTTGCATCTCCTAAAGGGGGCATGGGATTTCTAAGAAGCACCACAATACGATAAATCAAAGCTTGGGCTAGTTGTTTCATCGTCGAGGGTTGAATGGATCATCTAGAGTTGAGTTGATCATTTGAAGTTGAGAAGATTATCTCCATTTCAAATTTGAATAGTAGCTCTAGCTTGTAGGATTTTTAAAGCTTGTGAGGCTAAAGCATTTTAATTGATGAACTTTATATTCCATTTTATTAGAAAATAAAAGGCAAGTTATTTCTTGAAAATTTCTATGATATTATCTTTGTTGTGCTTGTGTGAATGTTGGGTGGAGTAACCATTCAAAAAGTGTAAGAAAGCATGTGTGTTGGTGCATAAGGGGGGTACCCTTCATCATAGCATCAGAGCATATGATTGGTTGTTTAAGAAAAATACTCTTCATCACCTTCATATTCATTTCTCGTCCACCTTAATCTACACCTTCACCTTCACCTTCACCCCTAAGTATTACCTTGGATTTTTTTTTGGTTTGTTTTTCTTTTAGTTTTTCAAAGTGTTTGATCTTATGAGATTCAATTTGATAATGAGTGCTTCCATTCTTTCAACCATCTCATTGTTGAAAAGATCTTGAAATGAAGTTGTTAGTAAATTATATGTGTACTTGATTCATAGGGTAAGTGCACAAAGATGGCGGACCAAAAAGATGTCACTTTTCTTTTTGGCCCCCCATCGCGCATAGTGCGCATGCACTAAAGGGCATGTGCCCTATAGGGCGCACACCCTATGGCTTGGGTTGCCCAAGCCTTAGGCTTGGGCAATTCAAATCCTTTACAAAGCGCGCACGCCCTATGTACATTTATGATTTTCATAGCATAGCACGCACGCGCTATGAAAATCATAAATTTACATAGGGTGTACACCCTATAGGGCGTGCACCCTATGTAAGATATGATTTATATAGTGTGTGTGTGAGAGAGAGGGGGGGGTAATTTATACAAATATAACATTTAAGTATAAGTTTGATAATTTTAATTTCTTATACTTTAAGTTATATTTGTATAAATTATAAAATATAATGCTTTCAGGATGTTTGGGATAGGTTCCAGCTTCATAGGAGTTAACATGCAGATTCTAGATTTGAAAAATTCCAGACTTAGCCAAATTTCAGGATTCAGCAAGCCTTCAGCAGGGTTACCTCCCAAAATCCATCATGGATTTCTAAGGTCAAACTGAAGCTGGCAAAAGGATTCCCAAAGGGTTTTAACTCTTTCTATCACAAATCACTCGGTTTCGACCCCATCTCTATGACAGACTTAGCTTAGCTCTCTCTCTCTCTCTCTCTCTCTCTCACACACACACACACACACACACACACACAAAACATCACGCTCTCCTATCTCTCTCTCATCACCCTCTCTCTCCCCCTTATCTACTCTCTCTCTCTCTCTCCACAGTGAGAGAGAAGGGAGAGAGAGAGAGAGAGAGAGAGAGAGAGAGAGAGAGAGACCAAGAGAGATGGTGATAGAGAGAGAGAGAGGGTGTGTGTGTGTGTGAGAGAGAGAGAGAGAGTAATTACCCTCTCTCTCTCTCTCTCTCTCTCTCTCTCTCCCTTATCTCTCTCTCTCACTCTCTCACTCTCTCACTCTGGAGAGAGAGAGAGAGAGAGAGAGAGAGAGAGAGAGAGAGATAGATTTGGGTGAGAGCTAAGCTAAGTCTGTCATAGAGATGGGGTCAAAACCAAGTGATTTGTGATAAAATGAGTTAAAACCCTTTGGGAATCCATTTTCCAGCTTCAGTTTGACCTTAGAAATCCATGATGGATTGTGGGAGGTAACCTTGCTGAAGGCTTGTTGAATCCTGAAATTTGGCTAAGTCTGGAATTTTTCAAATCTAGAATCTACATGTTAACTCCTATGAAGCTAGAACCTATCCCAAACATCCTGAAAGCATTATATTTTATAATTTATACAAATATAACTTAAAGTATAAGAAATTAAAATTATCAAACTTATACTTAAATTTTATATTTGTATAAATTACCCCCCCCCTCTCTTTGTATAAATTACCCCCCCCCCCTCTCTTTGTATAAATTAGCCCCCCCCCTCTCTCTCTCTCTCTCTCTCTCTCTCTCTCTCTCACACACACACACACACACACACACACTATATAAATCATACTTACATAGGGTGCACGCCCTATAGGGTGTACACCCTATGTAAATTTATGATTTTCATAGTGCGTCCGCGCTATGAAAATCATAAATTTACATAGCGCGCATGCCCTATAAGGCGTGCGCGCTTTGTAAAGGATTTGAATTTACCAATCCTAAGGCTTGGATTTGCCTTGGAGATCCAACCCAAAGGCTTGGACGATTGAAATAGGCCTGAGATGTGTTTTCCAGCAGACATACAAAAAAATGACATCTTTTTTTGTGTGCTCCTCGTCAGGTTTACTCGTGGCTCAAGAACGTAAAAATCAGACGATGTGATATTGCAAATCTCTCTGTTAGCTATCTAAGCATATAATTTATTTTGAATTATGATTATGTTAAGTTTTTCAACTCTAATTTCTTTTGTGTGTATGTCCATTTTTTGTAAAAAACCAACATGCAGTATTTTGGGCATAGATTTTGGCTTGTTCATCGAATTTTGCAATAAGTTACATTTTTAGAAACTAGACTCTATTCTACACACTTTAAAAAAAGAAAATTTAATTTTTGATTAGTTTTAAATGATTTCTAGGGGAAGCACACAGAAATTTCATGTTTTCAGGATGTGTGCACTTCGTAAATTCATCAAAAATTATACGTTCATTAAAAAATTACCAAAAAAATTTGGAATAAACTACATGGTGTTAGCTAACTTCTCACTGGAGCGATTAAAAAAATTCAAAAAAAAAGTTAGGATTTTAGGGGGAGCACACCAGATGCTATGTTATGTTTTTGGACAAAAAATAGGACCACTTTTTGTGCTCTCCCTTTTTGAGGGCCTTAATCTGCACCATTTTCAAAATAAGTTAGTAGTTTAGGAACTAGATTAAGAGTATTACAACTCTTGTTTTTGTCGCATCTTAAAATTTTGAGTCTAACTATCTTCAATTTCTTGTTGAAGTTCAGAGTTTGTTGATTTCAAGAAAAAAGTGGCATCTGATACCCCCTTTTTGGTTCCCCATCTTTGTGCACTTACCCCATAAGCTTTACATTCAAAAATAATTGGCTTATAGATTTGTTGTGATCAATTAAAACAAAAGACACATTGCATTGCACTCCTACCATGTTATAGTGAGTGCAATGGATTTTGTTTATATATCTAATAAATTGAGTGATATTCAAAAAATCATTTAAGAAGACAATAAATTTAAAGTTAATTTAAGAAAGAAAAAAAATATTTTCATATTAAATTACCTTGTCACATAGAAAATAATTATTATAACATATATAATAATGCTTATGTCATTAGAATCATTATAAACTTGAGATTTAATTTTATGAATTAAATGCAACATAATACGATGAAGTTCTAGTTGAATGCGACACTCTGCATGATTTTCATGACCTGCAAGAAAAATATGCAACAAAAGATAGATAAAATTGATTAGTAAAGTAAGAGTTGGGCCCCACATTGGGTGCCAATAAATGTTTTCAATTTTGTTAACCAAAAACCTCAATGAGACATTAATATGAGCATTATATCAAAATATGATAGAAAATAGCTAAAGCTTGAAATAAACACTCATGAGCGTCTCATCGCTCTCTATTCTTAGGGACCTATTAGAATTAGCTCTCAGGTGCAATAAAGCTCATAGGTGACAACCTAGAAAATGAGAATGATTTGTATGATGAAGATCTAAGCTAAGATGGATACAAATTATGCTAAAAGGTGGAATAAATATGAATTAAGCTATGAATTGAACTAAACTAAACATGATGCAATGAAAATTCTCCATTATGATACTACTTCAATGCTATGGCTATACAAAAATCACTATAATGAAATTTTTAGGAATGGACCCTATTTATAGGATTTTCTCAAGGCTTAGGGGGTGAGTTATGGCTGTCTACACCTAAAAATGGTCATCTAGACTATTAGCCCCTTGCTAGCATTTTTGCTAAAATCATCAATTGCTTATTCTTGATCAAATCCTAGTTCTATCATTTATTCGATTATATTCTATGGGCTAAATATCGTATTCCTAAGTCTTTATTTATTAAAAGGAATTCCCTCCCCTTTAATAAATAAAAAGCCCCCACTTTTCCTCTTATCCTAAGTTGCACAAATAAAACATTATTCTTATTTTATAAAAAGAGAAAAAACACTTTTTGTCTCATATGGACACAAAAGTCAACTCTTATTTTCTCATTGGAGGATATTTGTGCACATGGATTGTTCCTCTTTCAAGCTCCACCGTTGATTAAATATTTTGCCTCTTAATCTCCATGGTCCATTCTTTCTCATTTCTTATAAAAGGAGAGCTCTCTTCTTCATTCTAGATCCCCAACTTTTTATGCTAATGTTATGCTGCAGGTTTTCCAGGTCACTTTGGAGCTTTTTGAAGATTTGGAGCATTCTTGGCTTTTGCATCTACATGTTATCATAGTTTCATAGCTTCATACTTAGCTTAGTTTCCTTTATGCTTTAGATTAATTCATCTAGCTTAACTAGGAGGCTTTGTAATACTTGTTCTTTCATTTCCATAGTTTAGCTTGCATATTCATCTTAATCTAGCTTGCATTGCATTTCATTTGATTCTTGAGGATATTGGCATTCTTGCCCTGATCTTCATTTGAATCTCCCATTGCATGGTTTACTAGCAAGGTTATTGGCTTAATAGCTCTAGCTGAGAGCATTCTTAAACACCCTTGCACTCCATGCCTAGGGAGCTATGGATCAATTTTTGAGACCTCATTCTTGAGTGTTCTTGATTGTAATGATTCATAGAAGTGCACTATTTAGAGTACACAATGGCTAACCATGGTCAAGGTATGATTTGGGTTAAGGGGTTGATGTGTCCTCCTTGAATGGTCAAGATTGCAAATTGAGATTGAATGACCAAGATAGAAAAGCCTATTAGTGATCCATGTGAGCTTGTTCCTCATCTCTCATTGGTTGAATTTGATTTTGTCCTTTTGTGGTTGGTGAGAGATTTTAGGATTTAATTAATTCAAAAGAATTAAATAATTTAACCATGTGTGATGTGAATGAATGGGTTGGAATTTGGATTTTATTTGAAAGGATTAATTAATTAATGATGAACTATATAATCAAATATTTAATTCAATTACATAGTAGATAATTTTTTATTTAATTAATCCAATTGCTTGAATTTAATTAATATTTTCCTTTTGACCTTTTTTAGGTGTATACACTTACTTTTGAATTTGATAAAATATTAAAGAAAAATTAGTAAACAACATTGACGGCAATATGCATTGGAAGCACTAATTTGAAATTGAAAAATTAAAACTGAGGGGTTGTGTTGTGGAATGGGAATATTGAGTGCAGTTTGATCAAGGGTGTGTATAGTTGCAAATTAAATCTTCCTTTTGAAATCATGATATTAGATTGATGAACATGATGATGTAATACATGATAACAACTTGTAACACCCAAAAATTGTATTTTGAAATCTTCTCTGAAAATGGGTGCTCCTAGTCTGTCATCAATTTTTAAAATTTGCACTCTATATCCATTGCATTCATCATTTCTTTTGGTTCTAATTTTGAAGATGAAATTGTTTTATGCTTAGAAATTAAAAAATGATAAATGCTTGACTTACGTGTATGACAATGAAATTTGGATATTTCAATCAATCATTTTCACTTATAGAAACGATAATTTTTTCTTGATAGATTTTCCCCAAGAAAGAATTACCAGTAGCATGGAAAAGGGTTTCAAAACAAACAAAAAAGTAAAGAAATAAATTCCTCTTACTAAAAGATATTCAAAGAAATCTATAACCTCGCCAAACATTTTCTTAAAAAGCTATCTAAAAAGATGCAACTTAACATCAAGCTAAATAGAATGTATATGAAATATCCGAACATAAAATAGTAAAAGAAGTTAGGATGATGACGATAACTACAAAGGAAAAATCCACATTCATCTTTAGAAGTAGGAAAAGTTAAGGAATCTATATTGAAAACAAAATCCTCTTAAAAATAGGTAGAACTACTAAATTTTCTTAAAAATAACAAGAATTGCTAATTTTCCTTAAAATGGCTAGGAGAGTTGAATTTATACCTAACTACCAAGCCAAAAACAAATTCTGGAAATTTCTAGCCGAAAATAATCATAAATAGTACATCAAAATATTATTTGCTAGAAAGAGAAAAATAACCAAATTATTTTTCACCAAAACATATGCATAAGCTTAACTAAAACTACTGGACAACGGAAAACTCTTTGAATTATTTTGAGACAATTTTGTGCTTGTTTAGGCATTAAATTTAAAAATAAAATGTAAAATAAATAAAATGTATGAAAAAATAAATTTGAAATACCAAATTTCATGCTTGTTCAAGCATTAAAATTAAAAATTATATCTCATTTACAAGTGACATATCATAAGATTCTAAACAATGCCGATGATAAATATGTTGATTATGAATAAAAAAAATCTTCCCAGTGGGAGACGATGAATGTTTCATCTAGTTTTGCTTCCAAATGGGAGACAATGAATGTTTTAGCTAGTTTTGCTTCCAAATGGGAGATATATAATGAATGTTTCAGTTGTCAAAAAAGACCTGCATGGAAATTTCAAGGAAAAGGTCATATATAAATAATTGAAATCTCTAATTCAAGCTAACATGTAGTAATTTTAACAGAGGAAGAAAACCAAACCTACATAGAATGTGCAATGAAAAGGTCACGACCCATGATGGAAAGAAATCTTGTACCAAGCTACGATAGATATACCTTTATTTTCCAAAGTGGTAGCAAATATCCTTTCTTGATCAAAGTCTCGTGTATGCTAAGATTGCAAGCAGATCACACAATGACTCCAAGGTTCCTTTTATGTCAGGTCTTGACTATGGATAAGCTCAGTGGTTGATGTGATTTACTAAATATCACAAGGGGCCTTACATTTACAAACTTGAAATTGATTTCAAATCTTGTTGGATGTGGGAGCTATCAAAAGGTTTGCAATGAAGTACTTTTTTTTGGATTTTTAGAAATATGGAGAAAGAAAAAAGGATTACAGTTCATATATTCTACTCTACTCCTAAGGGAAATAACAACAAAAAATAGTACTTTGATGGAAAAATTCATGAACAACCAATCTCCACCACCAAATAAGGACAATCCTACAATACAAGTCGGCTCTCACACATCCTTACAATAATTAAATTCTCCATGTCATCCTCTAGATCTACCTAGGAGAATACAACAACTACCAACAATAAATGCACCAAGTCGGCCAACCAAATCACCAAGAACTCTAGTCGGTAAACCAAAACAATCGAGCGCCAGAGAAACAACCGAGCAAGCCAAGCAACACCGAGCAACATAGGCATCACTGAGCACAAGTTTCATTGAGCATAAGAGGTTTCACTGAGTTCCTTCAGTGACTGAGCTTCCTTCAATAACCAAGACCATCGGTTAAAGTTGCAACCGAGTAACACAGAACCAAAACAACCCACCACCATGCAAATTCACCGAGTACCCAAGAATGCCCCTGCATCATACCACCTGACACAAGTCAAGCAAGGATGGAGCATCCTAGGGTAGCTGGCAATCCTATATGAACCAAAAATATGTTTGTGCTTTGTTTTGGATTTCTATGGTAGCTCAGTAGAAGACTGGAGTTTCTCGGTCTTTGGTGCTAGTTCTCGGTTGAATTATTATTTGGTTTCATTGATGGAGCTCAATGGCTGGTGGTCACTCGGTGGTGGTTCTCGGTCGAAAATCTTCTTGGCTTCACCGATGAACTCGATGACTTGGTCTATTCATTGCTCAGTTGAGGAGTTCGATGCTTGGTTACCGATGAGGTCTTCATATTTATTACTAGCACTCGATGTTCTTGCTAACTGAATTGTGTGTTTGGATGAATTAGCTTGGCCGACTGGTGCATTGAATTTGGGTCACGCTCCTCGAGTTATGGATTGACCGTTGGACATGTGGGGACCTAGATCTGGCGTGTTTTATTCACCCATGTAGATCTGGAGGCTGACATGGAGGATTTAATTATTGTAAGGTTGTGTGAGAGCCGACTTGTATTGCATTTAATATTTGTTTGTCTTTGTAAATCTAACTTGTGGTTGAAGATTAGTATTTAAGAGGGTATTTGGGTAGTTGTTTAGGCATGAGACATGAGATTGGAAGAGGAGATCATATCAGATTTGGGGAAGTGTAGTAGAGTTAGTAGCTTGAGAGCTTAGGAACAAGAAGATTGCTTAGTGGCTTGCAAGAACAAGTTTAGATCTTTCTTGGAGTGCCTACCAGTGTCCTATTGTGTTATAGACTTGAGCTAGCTGGGAAGTGTGTTGGATCCTATGTGATCTTGTTAAACTATTGTAATCTTTGATGTATTTGGCCATAACCAAGAAGGCCTTACAACTCAACATATTGCTTGTAAGCTTGGTTATCTATGAATACAGATGATTTTTTATTCATGTATCTATGTGGTGTTGTGTTATTTTGATGTGTTGGTGTTGGGCTGCAAGGTTGGACTATCCTTAATTGGATCCACCATCCTTGACTACATCAGGTGGTATCAAAGCGAGGTTGGTCTTGTTGGGCAAAAGACTGAAAATTTTGTTGATCCATTCCGGGCGAAGGGAAAGAGATCCAAGTTTATAGATTCGTGTTCCATTGCTTGTGGAATCTTGTCTGACTATTTATGCAAGGTACCAAGTTGTGATTTGACTTGCAAATAGTGTGGAGGTTGCCACAAGGTGGTTAGCTTTGGGTTTGTTGTAGAGGGTTTTCAACATTCTTTGGAGATGCCTCCAAGAAGATTGGACCTTAGGGCGATTGAAGATCTCTCTGATGCTATGGAAGTGAGGATTTCTAAAAAAGTCAGATCAAATTTCAAATTTAAGATGGAGCTAATGAAGAATGAAATTATGAGGGCTATTGCCGATATGCCTAGGAATCTTGGTACTAATGATGGCTTTGAGGAAGTTTTTGATGACTTTGAAGCTATTGGATCTAGTGGAGATGATAGAACTGATCAGAGGAACAAATCTGGTGAAGATAGAACTGGTCGCTTATAGAGATCTGGTGCTCGGTTAAGTACTAGTTACCGAATGGAAGTTTCTAACTTCTCTAGTACTTTGAGACCTGAGAACTTGATTGATTGGATTGGTGAATTAGAAGACTTCTTTGAACTTGAAGAAGTTGAAGATCCTCTTAGAGTGAGGTTAGCACTGACAAAGTTGAAAGGACATGCTGCACTTTGGTAGAAAGAATTGTAGAGAGAAAGAGAAGATGAAGGTGAAGCAAAGATCAATCGGTGGAGGTTGATGGTGGCTAAATTGAAAGCTAAGTTCATACCTATCGACTATGAACTTGAATTTTTTAAGAAGTTACAAAATTTGAAGTAGAAAGAATTGATTATTGAAGACTATACCGAGGAGTTCTATAAGTTGACTATTCGGTCTAGACACAGAGAACTTGGTAAGGAAAAGGTGGCTCGGTATGTTAATGGTTTGAGATTCAATATTCAAGATGAGCTTGGTATGTTGAAGATTGATTCGGTTGACGATGCTTATTAGTATGCTCTGAAGGTAGAAGATAAGTTGAAAAGGAAACAACATGGTGATTCCCGAGGGAAGGAGAAGCAGGATCACTTAGTGAAGAGTAAACCGACTGCTGAAGATGAACCGAAACCTATTGAACCAAGGAGAAGAACATGCAGGGGTGGATTTAAGGGTACTTGTTATAACTATGGTGAAGAAGGAAACTGATATTTTGAGTGCACACAGAAGATGGTTGGTGATCAAAAACTGTTGTGGTGAATGAGGCTAAAGACTTGGTAAATGCACCCAAACAAGGAAGAGAGAACTTGTTGGCTCAGAGAGTATTGTTTGGTAAGCGTGTATTGGAACCTTGTCAAAGGAATAATTTGTTTAGAACTTGATGCAAGTCAAGAGGTAAACTTTGTAATGTAATTGTAGATAGTGGTAGTACTGATAACCTTGTAGCTGAGGAGATGGTCCAGAAACTTGGTTTGAAGAGAGTGAGACATCCTTGTCCTTATCGGATTGGTTGGTTTCAAGATGTTAATGCTTTGGAAGTAAGGGAGAAATGTCTTGTTGATTTTTAGATTGGACAGTATCCTGACCAAGTGTTATGTGATATTGTGGAGATGAGTAGTTGTCACATATTGCTCGGTAGGCCTTGGCAGTATGATTACAGGGCTATGCATGATTATGTCAAGAATGTGTTTTCTATTGAGAAGGGTGGAAGGAAGTTTTCCCTAGTGCCTTTTCTTGATATGACACTCGGTAGGAGGAATCTGAGCTTTGGGAACCAAGTTGAGTTGAGGAATCCTAAAAGGGTTAGCCATCAGTATGGAGAACTGACCTGTACATTGTCGAGGAAGGACTTGAAAAGACAAAGAAAGTAGAAGTGGAAGAATGTGCAGAATGAATACTCAAAGGATATGTATGTGAAGAACCAGTTTGGGGTTTATGTGTTGAATCCTGCAAGATGTTCTTCCAATCTCTAAGAACATCTTTTCGCACTTGGGGTGTCTGATGTAGGAGCATCCTAGGGTAGCTGGCAATCCTGTATCAACCAAAAATATGTTTGTGCTTTGTTTTGGATTTTTGTGGTAGCTCGGTAGAAGAATAGAGTTTCTTGATCTTTGGTGGTAGTTCTTGGTTGAATGCTTGTTTGGTTTCATCGATGGAGCTTGATGGCTAGTGGTTACTCAGTGGTGGTTCTCGATCGAAAGTTTGCTTGGCTTCACTGACAAACTCAGTGACTCGATGTATTCATTTCTCAGTTGAGGAGTTCAGTGCTTGGTTACCGATGAGGTCTCAGTATTTATTACTGGCGCTTAGTGTTCTTGTTGATTGACTTGTGTGTTTAGATGAATCAACTTGGCCAATTGGTGCATTTAATTTGGGTCATGCTCCTCGAGTTATGGATTGACCATTGGACATGTGGGGACCTAGATCTGTTGTGTTTCATTCTCCTATGTGGATCTAAAGGCCGACATGGAGGATTTAATTATTGTAAGGCTATGTGAGAGACAACTTGTATTGCATTTAATATTTGTTTATCTTTGTAAAGCCGACTTGTCGCTGAAGATTAGTATTTAAGAGGGTGTTTGGGTAGTTGTTTAGACATGAGACATGAGATTGGAAAAGGAGATCAGATCAGATTTGGGGGAGTGTAGCAAAGTTAGTAGCCTAAGAGATTAGGAGCAAGAAGATTTCTTAGTGGCTTGCGAGCATAAGTTTAGATCTTTCTTCGAGTGCCTACTAGTGTCCTGTTGTGTTACAAACTTGGGCTAGCTGAGAAGTGTGTTGGATCCTGCGTGATCTTGTTGAACTGTTGTAATCTTTGATGTATTTGGCTATAACCAAGAAGGCCTTACATCTTGGCATGTTGCTTGTAAGCTTGGTTATCTATGAATAAAGATGATTTTTAATTCATGTATCTATGTGGTGTTGTGTTATTCTCCTGTGTTGGTGTTGGGCTACAAGGTTGGACTGTCCTTAATTGGATCTGTCATCCTTGACTACATCAATGAACAACCAATATCCACTTTGCCAAGTTAAACTACAACTATGGATGAACTGGTGTAATATTCAAGGGTTTGGGAAAATGATTTTTATACCACCTTGAACACCATCATAATAAATAATGCTCGTGAATGACAAAAGTTAAGCACACACAAATGTGAGGTTCAGGATGACTTTGCACAATGATTCACAATCAGTAAAATGTCAAAAGTATGAGCCAAATGAGTTCATAAAACACCATCATATTTTCTATTGCAATCACAATACTTTATCTAAGAATCTAATCTAAATGAGAGGATTATGAAACCAAGAAAGCTTCAAGACACATCAAATAATCACCAAACTTCAATGGAAATTTTATTGTCTCAACATCCTTTAGCAACAATGTAAAAATTTACTACTTTACAAATGAGAAGTGAGGCCTTTATATAGGTCCTCTAATACAATGAGTGCCCCAAATATAAACAATAATCAATGGCCTAGATTTTGCCACCTCATCCCTAATTAGGGTTAGGGCAAAAGAAAAATAATCTACATTAATGCCAAGTCCATTTTGACCAATAATTAATAATCCACTACCTTGGTGGGTAATAAATTCCCTCCATACATGTCTATACATGAAGAAAATGGGGTGGAATAAATGATCACTATGCATTAAATGCATCCTTACTTGAAATAGCTTATCTTTGACATCTCTATTTGAACACTTGGAATCTACCCAAAACTATTTCTAATTCATTTACACTGACACTTGGTGTTGATTCCTGTTTGAATTCCAAAGCAACCAGAGCTCACTCAGATTTTATCAAGCTATTCTCCCATTCTGGCAACAAATTTAGAGTTGTATGCATGTCATTTGAGAAGGTGGAGAATATCTAAAAGTCATCCCTTGTGAATAAATTCAATCTAAAGGAATCCTCCAAATTACTCTTTAGGTTTCTTACAATTATCTTATTTTGAACCAACCTTTGTGATATCAATGATGCAACAGTGTTGGAAATCTCTTATTTGATATTCTCTACTATCTCCCTCAATTGAGTGGACTCCTTGGTGAAATGTTCAAACATTTCCTTTTCCATAAGCATTACACCATACCATTGGGTAAAATCATATGCTTCTCTTTCTCTAATGACCCCACCATCAATTAGTACTTGTTTGGGTGTTCCCATCAATTCATGTAATTTTGTGATCATCTCATCCTAATATATGTTCATCTTCCCATGACTCCTCCATGCACTAAATCTAAAAAAGGATGGCTAGTTCCACGTCACAAAATTTCACTAAGTCATCAGCATGCCTATATGCTTCATTATGGATGACTTCGATCTAAACTTCAGCTCCATGAGCAATTAGCTTGATTCTGTCATACCCTCTACCGACTTAGTTGCAATAACTGGAGGAGGAACAAAGGATGGAACCTCATCCCTTACTAGATGAGGCAATTTGTTTATGTAATCACACAAAGCTTTTATCTCATCTTTCTATCTCTAATATTTCTCCTCTAACTTCCTCATCTTTTCCTTCATGACCTATGTTGAATCATCAAAATCTTCCATAACATGTGCTTTGGAGGCATGACCTAAATCAATCTCCATTATATTGTACTCATCTGGAGTAATCTAATCCTTCATTTTATCCACTTTTGATGTTGAAAACTATAGAATTCTAGATCCAAATTCTCCTCTTATGACCTTTGTAAACCTACTAGCTTTTTCCTTTTTCATCTGATTGATTGACTTGATCTACGATTTCCTGCAATTCAATCGCTGGGTCAACCTCCTTCTCTTGACTTATTTGAATCCTTTGTCTTGGTCATTCTAGAATATCTACATTCTGATATCTCTACACTACCAACTACTCTTGTCCTTGGACTTCTCTAATATCAATATCTTCCTCGACTCTCAGACTCTTTGTCACATATTGAGGAGCTATGAATTCTATTGTAGGGATTTCTTTCTCTACTGTAGGAACTCCTACTTCAACCTCCTAAGCTTATTATTCCATCATCTCTCTTTCTAGAAGTGTACCAAGAATTTATTTAGTGGTGATATCTTTTTCTCTTCTTCTCCTTTATGGAAACCCTTCATTGGAATTGATACTCAATCTATCCTATACTAACCTGGTCATGTACTCTTCTTGTTATGTTATCTTCTACCTGCATCTACTTATGCCCTGGTGAAAGTTCCTATTTCTTGCACACTCAAAGTTTGGCTAGGTGAGGAAGTCACATTTTCAGACCTCTGCCTCTTCTATTGTAGCTCTTCAATATGAATATCCAACCTCCTCTTTGTGTGTGTTTCCTAATCAACACCTTTTTCCTTTCTGCACTCCGCACTTCTTGATGGAATTTCTCCTTCTTCCATTATTCCTCCTGAAGGTTGTTTTGGTCTCTCATCTCGTAGTGGTTGATGACCCAACAAATTATGTCCAATCATCCTTAGGTATGGTCATCCTATCAAATTTTCTTTTAATCCACCACTTTGTAAAGTCCAAGACCAATCTTGATAATATATATAGGTTTGTAATCTCCTTCTTTTTCCAATCATAGGGATGAATAACTTTCTCCTTTTCTATATTTTATCCCTTTTGGAGCACATTTGGATCTTCCTCCATCTAATGGGAATTCTAGAATGCATCTATAAAAGATGATCAACTTCTATAGATATTAGTTTTGAATATCAAATGTATTGTTGTTGTAAGTGAATATATATTTATTGTTGCAAGACACTTTGATACTTATCGATTTCTATACTTCGGTGTCTTCAAATGATTGAATGGTATTGATTATATATCATATTGGATAGTCGTGACTTGATGAATCATGAATCATTAATGAGCCATGACCCATCAAGTTGTGACTATCCAAATTATAGCCAACGATCATAACACTTACCGTTTCACATAATACACCGATAACTATCAAGCAACATAAACAATTTTTGGTGTTTGATAATAGTCGATAACTATCGACTTGGTGCATGATTCATCGCCAATAACTATCAATTAAGGTAGATGATAGCAGTTGATACTTATAAGAACCGATACTCATCGGTATTTGACATTTTCTATGAAAGTATTAATAAAATGATGTAATCGGTATTTGATAAATCATTTCAAATATATTCAATAATATATGTATATATTAATGTGTATGTAATAGCAATTACATATACATTAATATGTACATATTGATAGATCATTTTAAATATATTAAAATATATATTTATTTATTAATTTGTATGTAATAGTAATTACATATACATTAATATGTACATATATGTATTCTTTATATATTCAAGTTAGTTATCTGAATGATGCTATGAATTTCCAACACTCCTTCTTAGCTAGGGAAGATAATTTTCCATATACCACCTTACTTGTGATATCATGTTATATGAGGAATCATCATATAGATGATACCTATTTTGCACAATCACCTTAACTTGTGAAATGAGGAATCACCTTAACTTGTGATACCTGATTTTACATATTACCTTAGATCGTAATATGAGGAATCACCTTAGATCATGATACCTAGTTTTCACATCACCTTAGATCATGATATGAGAAATCACCTTAGATCCTGATACTTGATTTTCATATCAGCTCAGATCATGATACAAGGATATAGTAATTAGAGAACATTTCATTCCCCACATATAACCCTATTATGGTATGTGCTCTGACATATCAAAATGTCTACCATAATAAATCTCCATTACAAGATCGTCACCTTGTAACATCAAATACAAGTGTTCATTATCTAAGAAGTCATCACCTCTCAGAAATGTACACAGGATGGATGAGCCCATAAGAAGTTTACACATTAAACATCTTTATTATATTAATACAAATCAAAAGTTATATTTCAACCATACCAAGATTTTTCCTGAAGTGATCAACTTTCACCTTGGGAAGTGCTTTGGTAAGAATATCTACAGTTTGATCTCTTGTACTGATATATTCCAACTGAATCACTTTCTTTTCAACCATATCTCAGACACAGTGATAAGGAATCTCAACATGCTTGGATCTGTCATGAAGCACTTGATTCATTGATAGCTTGATACAACTCTAGTTATCACAAAAGATAGTAGTTGGTTTTAACGGTTTACCAAATAACCCAACAAGTAGTTTTCTGAGTCATACTACTTCTCTAGCAGCCATCAAAGATGCAATGTATTCAGCCTATGTAGAGCTTTGAGCCACTGAAGATTGTTTTCTGCTATTCCATGATACCATAGCTAATCCCAAACTAAAACAACATCTTGAGGTGCTTATATGATCAGTCACACTTCCAACCCAATCTGAGTCAATGAATCCATGAAGGTCCAAGTCTATCTTTTCATATTTAAGTCCATAGTTCAGAGTACCCTGAAGATACCTCATTATATGTTTTGCAGTAACAAGATGAATCTCTTTAGGTTCACACATGAACTAACTTAAGGCATTTACTACAAAGCAAATATCTGGTCTGGTATTTACCAAGTACATTAGGGAACCTATTATCTGCTTGTATAGAGTAGGATCTGTTGGTGGAGAGTCTGTTGTTGCTTCCTTTAGCTTATAAAAATTTATTTCCATGGGTGATGACATTGGTTTGCAGCTCAACATACCAAATCTCTTCAATATGTCAAGAGTGTATTTTCCTTTATTCAAGATTATACTATCTGATTTCTACTAGACTTCTAAGCCAAGAAAGTAGTGTAATAGACCTAAGTCTTTCATATCAAATTATTTGGCTAAATCCTTCTTACATTGGTGAATGAGGTGATCCTCTCCTGTAATCAATAAATTATCAACATATAGAATTAATATCAACATATCACCTTTGCTTTGTCTGAAGTAGAGATTTGGGTCAGCATCATTTTTGGAAAATCCTAACTTCATAAGATAATTATCAATCCTCTCATACTAGACTCTGGGAGTCTGTTTAAGTCCATATAAGGCTTTCTTGAGTTTGCACACATGAGTTTTGGAATTGTGAATCTCAAACCATTCAGGTTGCTCTAGGTATACTTCTTCTTCAATGGTTCCATTTAAGAAGGAAATATTTACATCCATCTGATGCACTTTCCATCCTTTAGCAACTGCAATGGATAGGACTGTTCAAACTGAAGTGTATCAGGTAATAGGAGAAAAAGTTTCTTCATATTCAATCCCTTCCTTTTGTGAAAAGCCTCTAGCTACAAACCTTGCTTTGTGCTTCTCTATACTTCCATCTGCAACATGTTTGATCTTGAACAACCACTTAGAGGTGACCACTGATTTCTCTTTGGGTCTAGGCACAATGCCCCATGCATTATTCTTTATAATAGTTGATATTCCTCTATCATGGCCTCTTTCCATACTTGCTGCTAAATAGCATCTGAAACATTTGCAGGTTCTCATTTTGAGAGTTCACTCATTAGGACTACATAACTAGATAATCTTGAGGGTATTTTACTTTCCATGAATGTTCCTGAAGGAGCTCCATAAGACTTTGCTTCTTCTATTATCTTAGTGGCTCAGAGAGGTCTCTTTTTGGGATTTTCTAATGTTGAGAGTTTTTCCTCATTTTCTTCTTCATCAAAATACTCCCTCTGAATCTCATGTGTAAATTCCTCTTTTGGAGAGGCATGTGTTTTTGGTTCTAAGGAATTTCTAGCTCTAGAGAATGCTATGTCTTCCTCAAAGATTACATCCCTGCTTAGTTCAATTTGATTTTGACCAGGTATATATACTCGGTATGCTTTTGAGGTTTCACTGTATCCTACAAAAATACCTTTCCTTCCAGATGGTTTTAACTTTGTTCTCTTTTCTTTGGGTACATGTATGTATACTAGACAACCAAATATCTGTAAGTTACTGATGTCTGGTTTTATCCCTGAGAAAGCTTCTTCAAGAGTTTTACTATCAATGTGGGAGTGTGGACATTTGTTTTGAATATATACTACAGTATTTGATGCTTCTGCCCAAAGAGAAGTGTCAAGGTTTTGATCAAGAAGCATTGCCTTGGTAGCTTCAATAATTGTTCTATTTTCCTTTTTAGAAACCCCATTTTATTGAGGGTTGTAAGGAACAGTGTTCTCCCTCTTAATCCCAACATTTTTGCAAAATTCCTTTAAAATGCCTGATGTATATTCTTTACCATTATTTGTCCTTAGGGTCTTGATTTTCTTTCCAAAAAATTTTTGAGTAAGTGATTTGAACATTTTCAGGATCTCCTCAGATTCTTTATGTTTAAGGAAATATATCTAGGACTTCCTAGAGAAATCATCAATAAAGATTACATAGTATTTACACCCTCCTATTGATAGAACAAACATTCATCCACATAAGTCTGGATGAACTAATTCTAATACATTGTCTATTTTACTAGAGCTATTTTGAAATGCCCCTTTGGTGTTTTTATCTAAAGCACAACCTTTGCATGCCCAGGGTGGTACTATTTAAGTTTTGGTAATCCAGTGACTAGATTTTCCATAGAAGATAGGGCCTTGTATTTTAAGTGTCCTAGTCTTCTATGCCATATCTCATTTGGGCTAGTGATTTAATTAATTAAGACTTGATTTATTTCTATACATAATTCATATAGATAACCTTTCCTTCTACCTATGGTTTGGATTTTATTGATAGTAGAGTTCTTTGGCCAAGCCTTTACTTTACCATCCATAAAGGTTACTCTATATCCATTATCTTTAAGTGTAGATATAGATACCAGGTTCCTCTTGATACCTAGTACAAATAGTACTCTAGTAAGTTGAATGGAAATACTAGTCTTCAGTTTGATAGTGCATGTCCCAACACCTTTTGCTAGATAAGTCAAGTAGTCTCCAATAGTTACTTCCTCATTGGATTATTCTATCATAGAGTCTAGTAGTTCTCAGAATCCTGTAATATGTCTTGAGGAACCAATTTTGATAACCCAAGTGCTTTTATTTGAGACTTGGTTTGCAAGTGCAGAGTAGAACACAAACTTCTCATTTTTAGGTTCTTCCTTAGTCTTCTTCTTCTTTGTTTTGGTGAATGAATCCTGATGCTTTTTGCATGGACAATTTATTACATAATGTCCATATTTATCACATCTATAGCACTACACTTTTGACATATCTCTTTTATTGTTTTCATGATTAGATTTCATTTTCTTGAAGTGTCTTTTCCTCTTCTTGTGGGTATCCACATTTAGTACATGAAGATCTTCATCAATGGTTTTATTCTTTAGTCCTTTCTTGTCTAGCCTTGATTCCTCTTGTAGGAAATATGTTCCCAGTTGGTCAACTTTTGGAAATTTAGACCTAGCACTTATGCCAGAGACAAATGTCTCCCAAGATTCAGGCAGACCATCTAATGTGATCAATGTTAATTCCTTACAATTAATTTCATAGCCAAGTGTTGATAATTGATCTCTTAGAGATGATAATCTCATAAAGTATGTATTTATTTTCTCACCTTTGTTCATACTTATGTGATTTATCTCCCTCTTCAAGGCTAATTTATTGCTTGCATTACTTATTTCATAAGTTTTCTCTAGTGCTTTGAACATCTCATGTGCTCTTTCGTATTTTTTAGATATTGGAACAATGTGATCTCTAACTCCATCGATGATTATCTTCATTTCTTTATCATTTCCTTCATTCCAAATTGATATCTCAGGTTCCGCCTCTGGTTTTATTTTGTCTTCTCTTATGAAAGATCAACTTTATTTTTTTTTAATATCATTATGATTCTGAACTTCCATGATTGAAAGTTGTTTGCTCCCTCAAGCCTATCTTTGAATCTGATAATGCTTGCCATTGGGAATGTAATGTATTCAATCTAAATCTAATTACTCAAGTTTATCAGCCACTCGGATCCTTCAGAACCAGCGGTCTGATACCATGTAAAAGATGATAAACTTCTATAGATATTAGTATTGAATATCGAATGTATTGTTGCTATAAGTGAATGCATATTTATTGTTGCAAGACACTTTGATTCTTATAGATTTCTATACTTCGGTGTCTTCAAATGATTGAATGATAATGATTATATATCATATTGGGTAGTCATGACTTGATGAATCGTGACTCATTAATGAGTCACGACCCATCAAGTCATGACTATCTAAATTATAGCCAATGATCATAACACTTACCATTTCATATAATGCATTGATAACTATTAGGTAACATAAACAATGTTTGGTGTTTGATAATAGTCGATAACTATCAACTTGGTGCATGATTCATCACCGATAACTATCGGTTAAGGTAGATGATGGTAGTCAATACATATAAGAACCGATACTCATCGATATTTGACATTTGCTATGAAAGTATTAATAAACTAATGTAATCGGTATTTGATAAATCATTTCAAATACATTCAATAATATATGTATATATTAATGTGTTTGTAATAGCAATTACATATACATTAATATGTACATATTAATAGATCATTTCAAATATATTAAAATATATATGTATATATTAATGTGCATGTAATAGTAATTATATATACATTAATATGTATTCTTTATATATTCAAGTTAATTATCTAAACGATGCTATCAATTTCCAACAACATCCTTTTCCTAATGTCATTTTCATTAGCGACGTTGGCTCAAAAATCTTTGAGGTGAACTCTATGTTGATATCTCGATCCTGCGACTGATTTGATTTTGTTGTAAGGATCAAATTCAAGCCTTCCTATATGGAATGGTAGATGGAATAAATGAAATTCATCTTGAGATCTCTTAGCTTCCTTCAAACATGGACACATTTCACCTTGATATTTTCCTATGGAAATAAAAAAATCCAGTCCTAACTTTTTCTTTCCCTTTTGAATATTGTTGTATATTGTTAGTTGTTGAGTGAGTTCCAACAAGACCATTTTATCAGCATGATACCTTGGTATCTTGTATGGTTGTGAAGAAAATCCCTACAACCTGATATAAGAGAAAGTGTAAACTGAATAAACCATCCTCTATATTTCTCCACTAACTTCATTGCTGCAACTTATAATCTCAATTGAATCCTCTTCTATAAAGTCCTAAAAATGTGAATGGAAAATGCATCATTAACTTTGACATAATCATCTATGGCATGTAGATGCAACTAAGGATAACAGGCGTGCACCTTTAAACATTGAGCACTGATTCTAATTTCTCCTTTGTACTTCAACCCATCATTTCTCGTAGTCTATACATACGAACTCATGTAAAACTTCCTTGATTTCTCCAAGTTCTCCAGTTGCTCCTCAACTATCTGCTCAACAAAGTACCACATCCATATTTTGAACAGATAGGATTACAATGGGCCAAAAAATTTGTTTAGCATCATGACAAAGTTACTATATTCTCAATGAAAATCAAGCCACACCATCTCCTTAGGCAACTTGGAATGGTGAGATTTATTCCTCCACAACTATTTTTTATTTATAATTTCCTCACAATACTAAATTCTGATAGTGTAAACTCTTTCTGCTTGTTCTTTTGTCTTTAACACCAATTTCTATGATGAAGGAATTCCAAATGCCTCTGAAATAGTTGGTGGGGAGAGATTTGCAATGATGTTTCCTCTCGAATCCTTAATTGTTTTATCTTTGACATTGTAATGCTTTGCACATTCTATGATTAACTTAGGATGCTGAAAAGGAGGGAATCCAACTAGAGCTCTAATTACAATATTTACAATCTGACTAGCCAAATGTGTTAGTTGATGTCTTTGTATCCAAACATCCTTCTTTGAAACTCATTCAGGTCCAGGCATCTGAGGTTTGTGTCTCCAACTTTTACCCATTTCAAAACTATCTTAGATTATGGATAAAATCATCTTTTCTCATTCTTTGTCAATTGCCTTCTGGTTACACTCATTCCTCTGGGCTTTGCCATACAATAGAAACAATAACACACATAAGAGTGTGCAAGAAAAAACAAACTAAATTTCAACATAAAAGGAGAAAAGTTAAAAATTTGTCAGAATTTCTCTGTTTTCCTCAAGAATTAGATTTTCTCTCTCTTTTAGGAATTTATGGCCCTTCATAAATTTTCATTTACTACAAAAAAGCCTCCTCAAAATTTATGCCAACTTTTGAATTTTTCAAATTGAAAACAATTTATTTTCTTTTTAGAGAATCTCCCTCTCTCTTCAGAAAATCTTTTCACAAACTTTCTAGAATCTCAAATCTTCCTTCTCAACACGCTCTTTTAAACTTGTGTGAGAAAATGAAATAAGAGAAGACCTCTTATATGGACTCTTAGCCCAAAAAACTTGCTTTAAAATATGTGGGCTAAATTTAGTCAATTGCTTTACTTGCCCTCCAAGATTCCAATCTTGACGAAATTCTCTGCCACTTGCCACAAGCTTTCTACCTCTTTTTGGGAAACTTCCATGTTGCACTTTAACTTCATGGAGAAGTTTTATCCATAATTTATCCAATTTTGATCTTTCTAAAAATTAATTAATTAAATATAAGTAAAATTAATATTTAATTAGTTTTCTTTAAATCCAAAAAACCTACGTTTTTCCAAGTTTTGCCTTTTCACTATTGTATGCACTTCAAAAAAAACAATTTTTTATTTTTTTATTTTTTTTGAAATTTGTTAATTAAATATTGAATAGAATCCAATATTTAATTAATACTGTATTTGTCCCTCTTTCTCAAATTTCAAAAACTTTAAGAATAAATATTTAATATTTAATTAATTTCAAATTTAAATAAAAAATTGAGTTATTTTCAATCTTTCATCGACTTAATTCCATCCATTTTCTTCAAGATTTAAAATTTCTCAAAGATTTTGAAATTTTCTACAATTCCCAAATTTCAAAAATTTCAATGTTTTCAATAATCAAATATTAAATTTTATAATTAATACTTAATCGATTCTCTATTTTGTTCCAAAAATGAATTTATCTTGAACCATAGAATGGAATTTTCAATTTTCCTCACTTTACCTTTCTTTGAATTGCATTTCATGAAATTTCTACCATTTTGTCTTGGTTGCTGGAATTAAATAATGTAGGAATTGTCAAATTCCAATATTTGACAATTCTGGAAGTTTTAAATCTGGAAAATGGTTTTTGGAATATGGTTGGAACCGTTTGGTTCACCTGTAATTCATAATGAGAAGATGGAAAATGTTGTTTGCATATGGATTTCAAAATATTATAAATTTTTCTTTACCTCCAATTCCCATTTAAGTGGAATTGGAATTGATTTTCCAATTCCACCAATTTAGATAGAAGATTCAAATGTTGGCTTTGGGAGTAAATGGGAATTAACAAATTCCTATTCCAATTTCATGTTTTGAACACAAACATCGAAAATGTCAATTTTGAGATTTTACAGTCCCAATTCCAGTCTAATTTTAGCAAACAAACATGTCCCTAGGGCCCATTTGGGTGCTGGAACACGAAATGTTGGATAACATCAATCATAGAAGATGTTGAAATTTTGGAAGATACTTATCTTGAAAATTATTTATGGAATATGAGCTAGACCCGTTTGGTTCACCCAGAAGATGACTGAGAAGATGCATTTTCTACGTTTGGGTGCCACAATCTGGAATTGGAATACAAAATGAATAAGGATTTTTTTAAATTGTTTACTTCTTAATTTCTTTGAATATGATTATTATTTTTTTTTTTTTTTAAATATAATTATGTTTTTAACATTTTGAAGTAGTTTTTGAATTTTTATTTTATTTTTCTATGACATCACTATAAACAAGCAGATTTTTTATTTTTTTAAATTTGTTTGAATAAGGTTAATTTTATAGTTTTTAAAAATAAAATTATGTTTATAAGCTTTTTAAAATTTTAACATTTTGTAGAACTTTTTTTCATATTTTTTTAATTTTTCTATACAAATTTATAAAATAACAAACTCCAAAATACACATGTCATCACTATAAACAAGCCATTGCTTTTATTAATTTTTTTTCTTTTCAAAATGTTGCCTACAACCTAGTTCACTAGGATCTAGTTCACTAGGGGCACTGATAGGAAAGAACCAAGTGGAGAAAACCTTCGGTCTAGCCCCAAAAAGAAAACTTAATAAGTTTACAAATAAATGAATGAGGCATTCCTCATTACATAATGCAGATATGAAATTACAAATAAATGAATGAGGCATTCCTCATTTACATAATGTAGATATAGTGTTATAAATATATAGTCCGATGAATCTTTGATGCTCTTTCATGCCCCGACTCTCATTTTTGTCTATGGATCCTTCATACATAAAGCATACGACTACTTTGTGCTTTTATTAGACCACAATCCCTATAATATTTTATTGAAAAAAAATCATATAAATTGTAATCCCTAATGAAGTACATTCAATTGCTAACTTTTGTATGAGCTTAAAAAAAAATCTTATTAATTAAATTACCTTCATTGGCCTCCTTGGATTCTTACTTGCATGAATCACGCTTGTTAAGAGTAAAACATGACTAATTAAATGAGTTCATACATGATATATATATTTATTAACCTCATAATTTCTCTACAAATCTGGGTTAGAATTCTATAAAGCAATGTCCAGTAAGAAAATTAACTAAGAAAACACTATATACATTAAATCATGTGAGTGACAACAGATTGAGGCTCACCAGAGCCATAAACATGAAAGGAAGAAGAATTAGTGTAAAAAAGATGTAAACCATATATATGCTCACTTGAGGCAAAAAAAATTATGCCATATCCATACTATATAAAAAAATAAGTTACAATATGAAAATAGTAAGCAAAAAAATTCTAAGCTCATCTCCGCATATGGTCCCAACAAAGATATGCGATTACAATATAGATAAGGCATCATAAAAATATAATTTCAACATTTTCCCTAGCCTGACATGATTTGCACTCAAATCCTTCATCACAGATAACTGGAGATAGGCAAATAGATGTTGATGGGTCATCATCGACACAACTAAAGTATTTGTAACCATTATTTCCCTGTGATACCTAGTCTACATTACCTATTATTATATAATGAATAGTATTTACATTACAAACATAAAATATATACACATTAGCAACTTTTTTTCTATTTGAACAACATAAAAAATTTTGTCCAAGGTTTCTCCATGTCCATGAAGTCTTCAACACACATTTCCCACCACCACATTGATAGTTTGGCATGTTTACAAGAGCCATCAATCCTATATCAATAATCCAGAAGATTAACCTCAAGAAACATTTTTTGTCACCCCTACACGATGCCCTACTTTGACGCCATTTCAATTACCAGATTGAGAGTGCATATTGTCAAGCATGTTAAGTCTCTAGTGAGCATATATATATGGTTTAGCTCTTCATGATTCAATCTCTGATAAAAAAAACTAAAACTCAATCCAAAACCACCATACATCTTAGTGTTGTTATGATATATTTAGTGATGTTATGATTGTAGACGTCTAAAAATCATTCCTATTAATTAAATTTATTTAATTAATATTGTCATATTACTCTACCAATTTAATTATAAATACTTAATTAAGTTGGGTTCATTATCTAAAATATCTAAATTTATTTTGAATACTCCCCTCTCTAATGTATTAAAACTATTTTGATACGTGTCCCCCATTAATCTCTTTTTGAATAAATCCCTATTTATTTAAATCCCTCCACATCCTAATATTCTTCTAAGCTTGGATTAATCTAAAGCCAATTTAAATTAATCTAAATTCCTACCCAAAATCTAGCCTACACCCATCACCTCACTTGCTAAACCTATCCTCCCACCTAATCACTCCACTAACCTTACTTAAAAGGTGATTCCTAACCCCATTAGAGCTAATAAGTCACTCACACATGTGTGAGAAACTCTTCCAAGGAAGCCGCCAAACTTCCTTAAATGCTCCAACTCTCCCTTACATCTTGGTCCCCCACACTATTCCCCAAAGTTTCTCACACGTGTGAGCAACCTTGAACCCTTCGAACCTTAAATTCCCATCTTGTTTCAAATTGAGCTTTCATCATAGCTATCCTCTCTAGCCTATGTGTCTCTTATGTGGCTCCTATATGGATGCCACATAGGTGCCACCTCATCCAAGCCCTCTTCCCACCTGCAAAAATCTATAAATAGAGGCCTTTCCATGAGCAATTGATCTTTCATCTTATGCATTGTTATCATGTTAGTTTAGCTCTAGAATTTCATAGCATTTTAACATGTTAGTTTCCTTGTTCTTGCTTTCAATCTAGATCACATAGAATAATATTAATTGTGAATGAATCTTAGTTTACATTGAATTTTAGTTTCTTTTCAATCTAAATCAAATATCATGTTTTATGGTTAAAGAATCTCAATCTTGTATATCATTTCTAGTTCTTAATCTTCATCTTCTTGCTCATTTGGAATCCATTGATGCAAACTAGTTCCTAATACTAGTTCTTGCACCATTTTGGGATCTCCTTTTGGCTTACTCATCTTAATTTTCATTGGGGATCCTCTCATTATGTTTGGAGAGAACATCCACATTCTCCAAAATGAACAAATCAAATGGGGTTTCGGTGCTCCCATTTTGGTTCAATCGGAGGTGGTGTGTTTGAATCTTTGTCATATGTTCTTGCATGTTTTAAACTAATGTTTGATTGTCTATGCGTGCTCCTGTTAGGTTAGGTTCATCACATCTAAATTTTGGCCAAGGCCAATAGGTCCTAAGGCAATGGCTTGCACATAAAAGAGACCCCAAAGCTAATATTTTACACTTACATGAAATTTTATTGATATAGAAATTAAATATAGATGACTAATATTGAAATTAAGAAATAAAGGTACTTACCTCCAAAAAAGAATCAGCTGAAAACCCTATCAAACGATCTCAAAAACTATTGATTCTTACAATCCTAAAATGAAACTGCGAGATCTACAAAACCCAGAAATATTTTTTCGAGATGGCTCAGCTCGGGTTTGACCCTCATAAAAGGTCAAATACCACATTCTTTATTTGAAGTCTGATTTGAATTCTGTTCACAGATCTCAGAAGTTTGCCAAAAAGGGTATCCAAATTCGCTCTCAGATCTAAAATTCTGCACCTATACCTACAAGAAAAAGAGGGTTTTTGGTTGTTTGTTTGGGGGGTTTGCCTCAGTCAAACCCCAATTTAGGAGTTAACCTTGAAATTGAATTGAAATTACTGGAATAAACAAAGTAAATAGAACAATTCACCTTGCTTGAGTTGAAACCTTTGTGGAGGATTCGAATCCTTGAATCCACAAGAATGGATAAATGTAGAATCAAATATAGGATGTCTCCAATCAATTGTCTTTAGATCTTCAACACCAATCTTGAATGGATCTTGAACTAGGAAGAGGCTTGAATAGAAATGGAGGAATCTTCAACAAGAGAGCTCCATAGAGCTTGAATCCTTCAATGGCTACTTAATGGATCTCCTTGATGAATTGGATACTTGAATGCTTGATCTTCTTGCTTGCTTGCACTTGAGAGCTTGAGAGATTGTGAGATGAGATGTGATATGAAAATGAGAGAGGAAGACCTCCTTTTATAGTGATCTAGGGAACAAGAGGGGCCTCGTAGAAAACAATAATTAAGGGCCCATGGCACAAAACTCTAGAGAGGTGCACATGGAAAGGAAATTAAATTAAAGTCTTGACACAAAACTCTAGGAGGGGACCACCCTTAATATATAAATAAAATAATTATTTAAGAGCCTTGTTACAAAATTCGAGGTAAGACCAACCCCAAAGTTAATTTGAGTATTAGGCACAAAACTCAAGAAAGGCTAATCTCCAATAATAAATTAGGATTCCTATACAAATATCAAGAAAGGTCCACCTCAAATATTAATTTGAGAATTCGATGCTTAATCCGAGAAATAGTGGCCCCGAAGAGGGAAAAGATAAGTTTTTGACGAAATCCCGCAATCGGAGGCTAACCCTGAAGATCCTAGACCTTAGGGTCAAGGTCGAGGTTGACCTTGACCTAGTTAGGGTTGAGGTCGACTTTGACCTTAGGGTCCAAAACCTCAGATTCATAGTCCAGATTGCTAGGAAAATGCTAGGAAGAAGTGAAAAATGGGGTAGAACAGGGGGAAAAGCCAGATCCAAGTCAAATATCCATTCAAGGTGTTCGACATGACCCCAAACCACTTACTCAGAGGGCTAAACACTCTTACCATGGAAGTGCTTCCATTTTAAGATGATACAATTAGGTAAATTAAAATGTAGATGTGATGAACCCAACCTGTCAGGAGCATGTGTAGACAATCAAATGTTAGTTTAAAACATGCATGCAACATATGACGAAGATTCAAACACACCACCTCTAATTGAACCAAAATGAGAGCACCCAAGCCCCATTTGATTTGTTTATTTTAGAGAATGTGGATGTGCTCTCCAAACACAATGAGAGGATCCCCAATGCAAATTAAGATGAGTAAGCCAAAAGGAGATCCCAAAATGGTGGAAGAACTAGTATGAGGAACTAGTTTGCATCAATGGATTCCAAATGAGCATGGAGATGAAGATTAAGAGCTAGAAATGATATGTAAGATTGAGATTATTTAACCATAAAACATGATATGTGATTTAGATTGAAAAGAAACTACAATGCAATGTAAACTAAGATTCATTCACCATTAACATTATGCTATGTGATCTATATTGAAAGCAAGAACAAGGAAACTAACATGCTAAAATGCTATGAAATTCTAGAGCTAAACTAACATGATAACATTCCATAAGATGAAAGATTAATTGATCATGGAAAGGCCTCTATTTATAGATTTTTGGAAGGAGGAAGAGGGCTTGGATGAGGTGGCACCTATGTGGTATCCACATAGGAGCCACACAAGAGACACATAGGCTAGAGAGGATGGCTAAGACGAAAGGTCAATTTGAGAGAAGATGTGCATTTAAGGTTTGAAGGGCTCAAGGTTGCTCACAATTGTGTGAGAAAATTTGGGAAAGAGTGTGGGGGACCAAGGTGTAAGAGAGAGTTAGAGTATTTAACGAAGTTTGGTGGCTTCCTTGGGAAAGTTGCTCACACATGTGTAAGAAACTCATTATCTCTAATGGGTTAGGAATCACCTTTTAAGTAAGGTTAGGGGAGTGATTAGATGGGAGGATGTGTTTAGAAAATGAGGTGATGGGTGTAGGCTAGATTTTAGGTAGGAATTTAGATGAATTTAAAATTGTTTTAGATTAATTGAAGCTTAGAAGAATATTAGGATGTGGAGGGATTTAAATAAATAGTGATTTATTCAAAAAGGGATTTATGGGGGACATGTATTAAAATAGTTTTAATACATTAGAGAGGGGAATATTCAAATTAAATTTAAATACTTTAGATAATGTACCCAACTTACTTAAGTATTTATAATTAAATAGGTAGAGGAATATGACAATATTAATTAAATAAATTTAATTAATAGGAATGATTTTTAGACATCTACATTTTGCCCCTCTTTGATGCAACGCTGCAAGTGGCATTACATCAAAGAAAAGAAAATAAGTAACCCCAGGCAAAAATTATATGTCGTGGCAAAGAAATGACGGTAAGAAGGTGTGCCCCCTTGAGAAAATAATGCAAAGAAAAAGCTTTGTGAAAGTTTCGCAAAAAGGATACAAAGAGGAAAGGAATGGGTAGAAAATAAGGGAGGGGGGAAATGGATAAATAGATGTCATACCATGAGCAAAGATGCATAATGCAATATGAAACTAATGTAGCTAATGAGACTTGGAGATTTCATTGTGTTAATGTTGGAGAGCACACACTAGTTTGATATAGCAACATTAGAGACCTACCAAGGTTACTAGGAACTCAAGGCCTTATCACCATCATTGCAAAGGAATAACCCAACAAACACACAAGGGTTGCCCTAGCATCACCCATGAATCTAGGAGGAGGCAAGGTGGAAATGATGCTGAGGAACCCATCAACAAATGACATTTCCCAAGTGAATTATGTAACCCAAAAGATCACATGTGGGATGTGCAAGGGTCACATCTGAATGACTCACATGAATAAAACAAAAGGATCAAAGGAGACTCACCCCAGATTGTCCTTATTCATAGCACACCATGATATAAAGGATCACAGTGACCTTGTGGAGAGGAAAAATGAGAAGCCTTTAAAAAGTTAACCAAGAAAACCCAAGAAGCAGTCCAAAATCAAAGTGACAAATCTAAGAGACATCCTTTGCCAAAAGAGATTAACTAAATGAATGATGGGGGGATTAGGTTGAATAGGAGGAAGGATGCACCCTACAAGGACTTGCTGGTGGGATTTTCATAGGAAAATGGATTGAGTGGCAAAAGAGGAATTTGAGACAATCATTGGATCAAGGATGGGGACTAAGGGACTTGTTGGAGTACAAGGCTTGGCGAGACAAGACAATTAATCATAGTTCTGTAGGATGGGCGAGGATATGGACAATGAGACTCAATAATATAGTACAAAGGCATGTTTGATATATACAACATATATTTACAAAATCTCAAGGAGTAGGATAGGTCAATAGTGACAGGGATATATACAAAGCTCAGGATGTGAGAAGGAGGTTGCGCTATACAAGTAAGATACATAGGAAACTCGAGATGTGGGATAGTAATTCATCTTGCTACAGATGCTTGATAAAGGATCACCTTGGGAATGCAGGTGGGTGACATGGATTTGGAGAAGTGGGGATGAGTGAAGGGAATGGGGGGGGTGGGATTTTGATACATAATGGCACGGTCCACTATGTATAGTGCCTGTTTCCAAGTTTTCACCAACATACTTGGCCAAGGCGCTTGATTTCCAAGTTTTCACCGTTGGATGATTATTTCTCTTTACTTTATTTATTTATTTATTTATTGCATTTTTTGATATTATCAAGGCACCTGTTTACCAAGTTTTCACCAAGACAATGATTTTTTCAAGACTTTTTACAATTTTTATGGATTGTTTTAGATACATAGGAGATAGTTCAAGCATAGAAATGCTTCAAATGGATGATATTTATGGGATCATTCAGGGGTTCCCCTTCATGTGTTGACAACTGCTAGGCTCTTGAGCCAAAACTTGTTGTGACAATGTAAGGACCCAACCAAGTAGGTTCAAACTTGCCTTTAATTTCTTGATCATCTTGCACTTTTTGATTCTCTTTAAGGACCATATCACCCACCTGGAACTATCTTGGGTGGACCTTTTTTTTGTAGCTTCTTTTAAGTTAGTTGTGGTATACCATTAGGTGATTATAAGCTCACTGCCTTTTCTCATCTAACAGGTCCAACTGAGTGAGTCGTGTCACACAATAATCTTCATGAGTGGTATAATTCTTCATAGACACACGTAATGAAGGTAGCTCAACCTCAATACCATATACTAGGGAGTATGGGGTAGTGCCTGTGGGAGTGCAAAAGGAAGTGCGGTATGCCTAGAGGGTGGGATTGATTTGAAGATGTCAATCACGACCATAATTATTGACAACCTTTTTGAGGATTTTGAGGATGGTTTTATTGGTTGCCTCATCTTGGTGGTTCCCTTGGAGAAAGTATGGACTGGAGAAACAATGGTGGATACATAATCTAGCACATAGATCGTTAATATGTTGGTTTTCAAATGGTGTATCATGATCTGTGATGATGATGTAAGGGATGTCGTAGTAACATATGATGTGGTAAAGGATAAACTTAGATATCTAAATGCCAGTAGTTAGGGTGAGTGGAATTGCTTCAACCCATTTCATGAAGTATTCAGTGGTGGTTATGATATACTTATGTCCATCCGAGGAAAGGGGAGTGATCTTACCAATGAGGTCGAAGCCCTAAAATGAGAAGGGCCAAGGCGGTGCAATGGGATGCAAGTCTTGTGTTGGAGCATGGATAAGATTGGCATGCTGCTAACATGGTAGGCATATATTTACAAAATCACATGCATCATGTTCTATTATTGGCCAATAGTACTCGACTTTGAGTAGCTCCTTTTATAGGACCATGCCACTCGTGTGGGCACCATAGATTCTATCGTGAACCTCTTATAAAGCCAGGGTGACATCATTCAAATCTAAACACAAAGAGAGGATGTTATGATATCCATGATGATATAGGGTATTGGCTACATGAGTGTAGCAGGAAGCTCTACGGATAAGGTTTTGGCGTTGGGTGTTTGTGAGGTGAGGAGATATGATACCATTTTTTAGATAAGAATGGATATCATGGTACCATGGGGACTGGGAAACAACCAAAACACACACCATTTTAGAATCAACATTCTTGTAAGCAGGTGTATGTAGCTACTCGACTAAGAATTCATACTATGTTTAATCTCAATGGATCTCTAGTAAGGATTTGATGGTTGTCATGGCATCTACATCTTTGTTTTGCATCCTAGGTATCTTTGTGAACTGTAGACTTATGAAGTGTTCTTTCAACAATTTGTCATCTTTTATTTGGAATTCATCTAGGACCTGCTTGATGATGAGTTGTGAATCTCTAAACACTTGCAACTTTGTGATATTCCATTAGATAGTTGTTTTGAGGCCGGAGATGAGGGCCTCATATTCTGCAATGTTATTGGTGCAAGGGAATCTCAATTTGAATGACTTTGGGATGTAGTCACCTTGAGGTGTGACAAAGAGAATTCTTGCTCCCGATCCATTAGATGTGTATGATCCATTGAATTATAGCTTCCATGTTCTCAACCATGTAGAGATATTCATGTTGGAAACTGCAATTGAAGTAATTGTTGTGTTGTCATTGATGTCAACCTTAACTGGTAAGACTATTGCTACTTAGGAAAGTACTATATCTATTGTATTGTTGTGAAGAAGGGAAAGGAAGGATGGTAACAATAGCACCTAAGGAAAGGTTGAGTTATCTTGATACTATATGCACCTTAAAATGGTCGCCTAGACTTTGGGCCCCCATTCAGCAATTTATCAAATCCCTAAATCAATAGTTTCAAAAATCAACATTTTATCAATTATATCAATTTCCTTGATTAAGTCCTATTTTATCATTTTTGATTATTTGCCTTGGGCTAACCATTTTACCCCATGTCTTTATTTATTTAAAAAGAATATTTCCTCCCCTTTTATTAAATAAAAAGCCCCCACCATTTCCTCTTATCCTAAGTTGCACAAATAAAACATTATTCCTATTTTATAAAAATGAGAAAAATATTTTTTGTCTCATATGGACATAAAAGTCAACTCTTATTTTCTCATTGGAGGATACTTGTGCACATGGATTGCTCCTCTTTGATGCTCCACCGTTGATTAAGTCTTTTGCCTCTTAATCTCCATGGTCCATTTCTCCTCATTTCCTATAAAAGAAGAGCTCTCTTCCTCATTCTAGGTCATATTCTTTTTTTATGCTAATATTATGCTACAGGTTTTCTAGGTCACTTTGGAGCTTTTGAAGATTTGGAGCATTCTTGGATCTCATATTTACATGCTTTCATAGCTTTCACTCTTGCATAGTAGTTTCATTATCATGGCATTCTTAAATTTCAAATATATCATATGAAATTGTTATCAATTTAATTATTTTCTTGCATCCAATCTCATTTTAATTGTAGCTGAATTAAGAAAATGTATCATATGAAATTGTTATCATATAGATTGATTTTTATTTATTTAATTAAATGTATGCACTCTAAAATGGTCGCCTAGACTTTGGGCCCCATTCTTCAATTTATCAATGTTGGAATTATTTTATCAATTTTCTGAATCAATGATTTTTAATATTTTTAATTCAAATCAACTTATTTGATCAAATTGTAATTAATTCAAAAATTTTAATATATTTCCCAAGTTTTATTTAATTGAGAGAATTTTCTCCCTTTTAATTAAATAAAAATCATTTAATTAAATCATCAAGTCATTTATTTTAAATCTCATTTTAATTAAAAGAATAAATCTCTTTTAAATAAATAATTTTTTTTTAAATTAAATATTGGAACCCACTTTGCTAAAAATAATAAATAAAAAAATAAAAATAATAAAGTAAAGTGCACTTTCCTATAAGATATAATCTTTTGACTTTTTGAAAAAGGTTTTTGCCTCTTAATCTCTTCCACACATCTTTTTGCCTCTAAACCATGTCCATTGATTTTGCCTCTTGAGAATCTTGAGCACATGGATTAACTAAGATTTAATCTCCACCGTTGCTCATTTCTTTTTGCCTCTTAATCTTAACCGTCTGCTTTCCTTTATAAGGAGCCCTCTCCTTCTCATTTTGATATCTAGGTTTTCATATTGTTATGCAGGTTTGGAGAGCGATTTTAGAGAAGAGTTTGGAGTACTTGAGCTTGGATATTGCAACTTCTCTTTTCTTGTCTTCTTCTCTCATGCCCCATGGCAATCCATTAGATTAATATTTCATTTTCATATTAGATTAGATTCATATTTCCTTTCATAGATTAATATTGCACAAGTATTTTCTTTCATAGATTAATTTGCATTGTTATCATATAGAATAGATCTCATTTCTATTTTTATGCATCTTTGAATCTCTCATTTTATGGTGTACTTGCATGGGCACAAACTAGGTCAAATCTGAGGGCCTCCATTACAAACCCTTGCACTCCATGAATAGAGAGCTATGAGTCGCTATTTGAGACCTCATTCTTGAGAGATCTTGGAAGTAATGATTCATAGAAGTGTGAAAATATTTTAGCACACATTTTTTTGGCACCCACTATGGAGCAACCCACTTTTACATGCTGGTTTTGATTATTTTTGGAGCTAACCCATTTGTGCAGATTTGCTTGGAGACTAAAACCCTAGATTTTCAAAGATTTGATCATATCTCCCAAACAGCTTGATGTTTTGGTCTGAATTTTTTTTTTTCAAGTTGGTGACATATCAAAGAAGCTCCAATAAAAAATTCAAAATTTTCTAAGGTATTTTCAATTTTTTATAAATTTTTCTTGATTTTTCATAAAAAATTAATTTTTGACGCAAATTAGCATATTTTTCAAAAAAATTTATAGTTTCAGAAAGCTCTTCTAATTTCATAGGGGGTCCATTCTTTGTGATTTGAATTTGGATGCAATATCATAGCTCAAATAATTGATTTACAAAAAGTGGTCTATTTTTGTAAAATGGGTCTCTAGGGCACAAATGAAAAGATTTTTCTGAAATTTTTACATTTTTGGAAAGCTCTCTATTTTTTATTAGGGGTCTCTATTTTGAATTTCTATTTTTTTTTGACCGAAATCATATCAAAAAAATCAGATCTTGTTAACTAGGTCAAATGCAAATTTTTTATTTTTTATTTGTGATGAGTATGCACTTATTTTCATGGTTCAATGCATGATATGAGTTGTCATTTAGATTATTTGCTAGCTATTATTGTTCCTAACAATTGATTTTCAGATTTAACCCTAGGGTTTGCATAAGTTGGATATGCATTGCATATCTTGTTTGCTTGTTTGCTTGTTGGAGAGTTCGTGACTTGATTGCACAAAAAAACTCAACAAAAATTTACTAAGCGCGTTGCATTGGACTTGAGGTATTTTGTTGAATCTCTACAACATTTAGATTTAGGTAATTAAAATGAATCTCTCATGTGTCTAGCTTGAGTGCTTACTTGCTTTCATAGATCACACTTCAATTTTAGGCTCTAAAAAAAACATAGATTTACCTTTTTTTCATATGTGTTTCACATAGTAATTAGGCCCCATGAACACTATTTGTGGTGATCTTGAGAGATTGGGTTTCTTTTGAGACTTTTCTTGATGATAGATCCCCTTACAGGTAGGGAATATATTGAGATTATCTCATGTTCCCTTGATTTGCGTCCTCATCTTTTTGATTGATGCATTCTCTCTCCGAAGGGGTTGATAGATCACAAGTTGTTGACACCACAGATCTTGGTGAGGTTAATTTTAGTCTTAGCATGTCGGATTAATCTGTTTGCTATGTTTGGGTGAAGTGAAGAGGCTAGATGATTATGCTCTACTCTCTTTTTTAGGTAGTACCAAAAACTTAGATCCTTGAATCTAAGCTAAGTCCCCATGTGGTCTTTTTTGTGAGTCACCTTATTAGAGAGGGTTAACCATAGTGGACACTCCCTTTATTGGGTAAACCATGTGGATGGAACTTCAAGTGGTAATAGCCATTTTCACCGTGGTAGTGACAACCGCTATATAAATGTCCTTGTGGAAGAAATCTCCACAAGTGTAGTTTCTTGTTGGGCTGTCAGATCTCCTCAGCATCTCTGATTGATTAAATTCTCAGAATGTGTCAAAACCCTGGTGCACCTGGATTGGAGTTCGCCCTTTTGAGATTGCAAAAGTTATAGAGTCAAACCATTACTAAGAACCATAGTGCAACCAAAATTTTCTTTTTAGGACTATGTGCGTGATTGGAAAAATATTTTGAGAACATACACAAGTAGTTCTTAAGGAGTAGAAATCCTAAGTCACTATTCTTGTTCATGTGCAAGGTTGCTTTTGCCCTTGCTCATTGTTTGAAGACATTTGTTTGCTTGAACTCCTTGATTGCTATCTTATGTGCTTGATCAATGATAAAAATCTATTGATATACTTACTTGATCTTTTAAAATGAATAAAAACTGAGTTCCTGAGTCGGAAAACTAACTTTTACAACTTTCTTGATTGGACATCTTGCCATTTCCAGTCTTCCTTGGTTAGTCCAGGTCAGATCTTAAGTGCTATGACATGTTTCTCAACATCCAATTGAACTTAAATGGTATCAAGTTGCACAAAATGACTCTTGTTCTTCTTTCTTCCATGTCTTCCTAGTCTTCCATTTTTATTCCTTTCTCTTCTTTCTTCACGTGCTCTTGATTCTTTTCCTCTTATTTTCTAGTCTACCTTCTTCTATTCATCTATTCATTTCTTTCATGCTTGATTCCTTCTCTTCTAGAACCATGAATTTCAAATATCTTGTTATGGAACCTCTCTTGAGAATAGATGATCTTGAACTCATTGCTCAATTCGAAGAGTTTTATTTCTTCAATGGTTCTTCTAAATATCTCATGGGTGATATACTTAAGGCAAAACTTAAAAAAAAGATGATTAAATCAGATGCCTTTGCTAGGATCATAAACATGATTATATCTCGATCTCCTTCTTCCAAACATTCTTCATCTTCTAAGTCTTCTCATCCTTCCTCATCTTCCAAATCTTACCATGATTCTTCTAGACATCATTCACATTCCTCATTATCCAAGTCTTCTTCCTGTACTAGGTCTTCACTTTCCTCTTCTTCACAATCTCATTCCTCTTCCACTTCTCCCAAGAGTCTTACTCCTCACTATGAGCAATATGGTAGTCCTTGTGATACCTCTTCTACAAAGAGTGACATGCCCATTTTTGATGAAACTTCTATTCCTAAGAGTCCTCCTCATCATGTGCTCATGCTTGCTAAAGGGTCATCCTATTGGGTAGACCGTGATGGTGATCCGTATGATTCTAATTTTAAAAAAGACTTTGATGAGTTCTGTGAACAATACCTTAATTATGATCTATTTACTACTATTGAGGACTATAAAATGCACTGTGCTGATTTGAAACGTAAATATTATAAGAATCCTTTCTCTAAGAACTCTCATGCTAAAAATAAAGATTGCACTCTCAAGTAAGATCATGTTAATGCTAAACCTTTATCTTGTGATAGTTCCCTTCCATCCTCTACTTCATCCAATGCCCATACATCTCCTAAAGCTTCCAAATCTTTCACAAATCCCTCATCCAACAAAGATCCTAATGCTTTTCATGCAATTCCCTATAGTTATCCTCAAGGGCTATCTCTTAAAAAAACTCAAGCTAACCTTCACTTGGCTGCAAATACTTCCAATAATGCTACACTTACTGAGCCTAAGCCTTTATGTGCTATAATGCCTACTTCAGCTAGTCCTTCACCATCTCTTCCAAAGTCTTCCATACAATTCCAACATGCTTCCTTGTCCTTAGAAGTGGCACCATGTCAAGAGGATTCTAAAAATGATAAAGAAAAGAACATAAAGAAAGATCAAGATCAAGAACCCTCCATGTTATCCAATTCTTTTCATGATGTCTCTCCTCCACTTCATGGTTCTTTTGATCCTCTACGCTCTTCCGCATTCATTCCACCATGTCTTAAGTCTTCTCCTAAGCAAGATCAAGCTACTACTTACACCGTTGAGCTTATTGAGAATCAAAATAACCTTACTACACTTGCGATTTCCAAAGATGATACTTCCATTAAGGTTATTAAAAATAGTGTTGTTACTTCCAATATTAAGCCTATTGAAAATCAAGAGAAAAATTGTATGCTTATGTTATCTAAAGCTCTTTGTCAAGATCAAAGTCTTCCATCTTCTTGTTCTACCACTCCATGTTCACTTCCACTTTCTACTCTTCCTAAGTCTTTTCAAGCTTTGAACAATCCTATCAAAGAAGTTTCTCCTATTCAAGATGTTCATGATCCTATTGTAAATCCTAATGCTCACTCTAAAAATGCTGATGTCCTTGGTTTTCATATAGATGTTGATGAACTTATTGATTATCCTTTTGTGTCTTCCATGTCCATCCTTGGACCTCCTCCACCAATACTAAGGGCTTCATGTCTTCCTTCCATCTTGGGTCCTTATGTCCCTTCACTTTCCCCTCGTAACTCTCCTAATTCGTCATCCATCTTGAGTCCTTACGTCCCTCCATATCCTATCTTTCCTCAAGATCAACATAGATGCATACCCTTGAATCCTTTTCATCCACTCACCCATTTAAACTAGTCACATCCTCCTCCTTCCACAAATCTCAAGTCTTTTGGAAGTAACTTGAATGTTCAATATAAGAAAAAGAAGCAATACAAGAATCCATCAAAAAAAGAAGATCACCATGTCACCTCTAATCGACATGGAGGCATAAAGTCAAAAGAGATATCTATGAAGAAAACTACAAGAAAAGTATGAGTTCCAAAATTTATCATTGAAGATATTCTCTCTAAATCATCAAAAAGAAATGAAAAGCCTATGACTATATGGATTCCAAAGTCTCTCTTGAAAGAGTCTAATGTTGAACAAAAAGTGAAGTTGACATTCAAGCTTCCAAAGGCTTCCACTTCATCTTCTTCCAAAAACATTCTTCCATTCCATGCACCTAAACTACAACCTTTGCTATCCATTCACCATATTCCTTCATTCATGTTTCCTCCATCCTCTCGCAACCCTTAAAGGTGTGTGTTGATGTTGATCTTGCCTTCCTTTCCATCTACCCTTTCACAATCCTTCCATTCAGTATCCTTCGACCTTCTATCCTTTTTCCTCATTTGCCTATTCCTCCTATCTTCCAACCTCACTCGCTTTACATAAAACCTTATCCTCCATTTTTCTCTTCCATCTTCCTTTCTCTATCAGCATTTTTTAGCATATCATTTTGAATCCTTGGCATATCATGGTTTATCCTTTCAAGGAGCATTATCTAAAAAGCTTGCTTTCTTCCAAAAAAAAATAAAAAATGAAAAAAAATAGAAAAATAAAAAAAATGAAAAAATGAAAAAAAATTCAAAAAATTCAAAAAGAACAAAGAAAAAATGAAAAAAATAGAAAATGTGCCTTGGTGGAAACTTGGAAACAGGCACCTTGGTAGCAAAAGTAAAGAGAAATAAATTCATCCTATTTTGAAAACCACTCCCTTGTGGCACCTTGGATAAGTACCATGAAGAAAACCTGGCAATCAGGCATCATGCATAGTTCTTCTACATATTTCATTCATTCCGTCTTCGCTCTTTGATCTTGACAATGTTGACCTATGCATAAACATTTGACTATCTTGTGAGCTATCTTATGATGATCTTGCTTTCATTCCTTTCATGTTTAGCCTTCACTTTCATTTTCCTTCATTCATTCTAGCTTGTCGCTATCCTCTTCCCCTTTGGTCTTGATCTAATAAAAAAGAGTAAAACACGATGCTATAAAGCCTCTTGATATGTCTACTCCTTTGGACTGCATCCCTTCCTTCTTTTGTAGTGCGCTTTTGTGACTTATCCTATGCTGACCTTTTATTGCTTGTCCAAATGTGCTTTACATGACAATTTTTTTTCCCTAGCTTGGGTACTCTTGAGGAGTTTGCCTTTGAGGATTTCTTCCCTCCATTCGCCTTCATTCTATTTTCCTCCATCTCTTTCACCAGCTTGCTAATCCATCTTGTTCTCCACCTTGCTAGACATTGGGACTACATGATGTGATCTTGCTTGGGAGTTTGATGCCCATTCTGTCTAGGGGCATCCTTTGTACATACTTATTGATCTTGAAAAAATCTAAAAAAATGGTATATTGTTAAAAATTCTAAAAATTGAAAAATGTCTTGAAAAAATGATCATCTTAGTGAAAATCTAGTAATAGACGCTTTGATGTATCTCCAAAAAAATTATATATTCCAAAAAATACCCAAAAAAAAATCAGAAAAAATAAAAAATTCAAAAAAAATAGAAAAAGTGCCTTGGTGAAAACCTGGAAATAGGCGCCTTAGTAGAAAAAATACATAAAAATTATAAAAAGTTTTGAAAAAAATTGCAATAAAATCCAAGTGGTGAAAATCTGGAAACGGGCACTACTTGAGGCCTTTGCACCCTTGTTTCTCAGCACTCATCCTCGACACTTAGCCTTTCTCCATCATGCCTTGTCCTTGTTGCCTTGGTTCGAAATTGGTCTTTGTCTTTGTCTAGGGGGCATAGCTGTGTTAGCTTTGGTCTCTTGGATGCGTTTGTCTTTAGGACACCTTGCAAACGGTGTTTTTCAACACCTCACAAATTGTGTTTTTCAACACACCCCCCAACATCGAGTGTTTTTCAACACTTCTTGGCTTGGTCTTACCCAATTTTTTCATGTGATCTTACCCTCCTTGCGAGCATTCGATCCTTATCCTCAGAACTCAGTATCAGTTAACACACTTAAATTTTTAAACACAACACTTAATGTTTGAGCTATGTCATGATCTTTTCTTGGTGTGCTGACTGTTATTGATTTTCATTGAGTGTTCCTTGTCTCTTGGGGCATGGGGCATATTTTTATTTGTTTGCTGCTTGTGGGTGTGGTCTTGAAACTCTGGAGTGTCTCTTGTTGTCCCCTTGATACATTTTGGAGATTTGAGACATCATCCTTGACTATTTTTGCATCACCATTCTTATAGCCATCCTGACATTTATGCCATTGATGCAAGCGTGGTTCTGCTAAATTAAATTGGGTAAGCTAACATTGTAGTCATCTTGACCTATATGTCTTTGGTGCTCATGTTAGAATCTTTCCACATTTTGATCCAATATAATTCTTATTCATATCATCATAGTTGCCTTGGTCTCTAGTGATGGTTATGAGAAGATCGTGAATGCATTCATATCTTCAGATCACTTTCATGATTCGTGATGATTGTGTGATTTTTGATGTCTAGTAATAATGGCCCAATGATGATTTGCAAATAAGTTTCTTAACATTCTTCATGAATGATGAACAAATAAATCTTCTGTTAGTTGTCCGATTGCAAGTACACTTTTGCATTTTTCATATAGCTTGCATTGTTAGACTTCATGTTAATTTGCATTTTTAGATTGCATTATGAATTTGAGAGGGTTTTCCTTCATCTTTCTTGTGGATTTATCATCAACTGTGATCATGATTTGCTTTTCATTTCCTTATCCTCTTTCGAGATCTCAATCGAAATTTCCTATCTTAAACAGTTGATTGATTTAGGGGCATCCCTTTCTCTTTCTTCCTTTCCATTTCTTTCCATATCTTTCAAACTTCTAGTCTTCCATTTGCTTTACCCCACTTCTTTCTTCTAATAAACTTGGGGCATAATCTTTCATGCTTGATGATCTACCTTGATTCTGTGATCTTTATATCTTTTATCCTTCATCAAGAACCTTATCTTTAGTTCAATTTGATCAAATTTATCAATCTTTGCTATTCTCCTTGACCTCATTTCGATTTCGATCATGAGGGGGCAGTACTCATGAACCTTTAATGCTTGATTCAGCTTTATTAATCCTTGCTTTGGCAATATTTCTTGAGATGTTTATCTTTGACATGTCAATTACCATCATAGCGGTGTTGACTTTGTCTCTTTTTCATAGATTTGTTTATCTTTGTCCTGATGTCAATTACCTGATTCTGGTATTGATGTCTGGGTTGTTTTGTGATCACATATTGATCTCACAACTTTCATTCTTTGACTACATGTGTTCACAGTGGATCACACATTAGTCAAAGAGGGGCAAATGTATGCACCCTAAAATGGTCGTCTTGACTAGTGGACCCCATTTTAGCATTTTATCATATATCTTGGATCAATTTATCAATTTCTTTAATCAATTATTTCAATTCAATCAATTCAATCAATTTCTTTGATCAAATCATAATTAAATCAATTATTTCAATTTTATCCTATGGTTAGATCATTATTTCTTTATTTTATTTAATTAAAATGGATTTTCCCTTTTTAATTAAATAAAATTCCCAATTTCCTCTTTTAATTAAAAGAAAACCATCTTTTAATTATTCCTCTTTCAATTAAAAGAAAACCCATCTTTTAATTATTCCTCTTTTTAATTAAGAGAAAATTCCTCTTTTAATTAAAATATCCCACTTAAATTCCCCCTTTGTGATGGAAAAAGGGAATAAAACAATTAAAAAGTCCTTTTCCATTTTGATTTATCAATCATTTAGATATATTTAATTAAAAAAATGTATGCTAAAATGATAAATAAAAATAATAATATTTTTTTAATCATTTTAGCACACATTTTTATTTGCCTTGTGCTAACCATTTTACCCTAAGTCTTTATTTATTTAAAAGGAATATTTCCTCTCATTTTATTAAATAAAAAGCCTCCTAAGTTGCACAAATAAAACATTATTCCTATTTTATAAAAAGGAGAAAAACACTTTTTGTCTCATATGGACACAAAAGTCAACTTTTATTTTCTCATTGGGGGATACTTGTGCACATGGATTGCTCCTCTTTGATCAACATTGATTAAGTCTTTTTCATCTTAATCTCCAAGGTCCATTTCTCCTCATTTCTTATAAAAGAAGAACTCTCTTCCTCATTCTAGGTCATATTCACTTTTATGCTAACTTTATGCTGCAGGAATTCTTGAAGACTTTGAAGCTTTTTTGAGATCATTGTTGCATCACATCTTGGCTTTCTTCATGGTTTCATAGTTTAGTTTTCATTCTTGCATAGTAGCTTCATATTTCATGCTTTCATAGTTTAGATTTTCTTTCATGCTTTAGAATAACTCATCTAGTTTAATAGGAAAGATTGTAACACTTGCTATTTCCATTTCATAGTTTAGATTGTACTCTCATCTTCATAGCATAGCTTGAATATTTGCATTTTCATCTTAATCTAGCTTGCATCTTACATTTCATTTGATTCTTGGAGATATGACACTCTTGCCCTTGTCTTCACTTGAATCTCTCATTGTGTGGTTGACTAGCAAGGTCATTAGCTTAATAGGTCTAGTTGAGAGCAAACTTAAAATAATCTTGCAACTCCATACATAGAGAGCTATGGATCAATTTTTGAGACCTCATTCTTGAGTGTTCTTGATTGTAAAGATTATAGAAGTGCACTACTTTTGTGTGTACATATACTACAAAGTGTACTTGACTATGTTGTACAATGATGAGACAATGTATTATTTATCCTAGTAAGATTAGGACTAAACTGGTAGGCTTGACCGAACAAAAATGAAGAAATCATGTTTAAGCCGAGTAATGTTAGTTTCGACCGAGCTAGTATATGTTGAGAAAAATTCTAGTGTCGATCGAACATCGGTTAATTGCCGAGAAAGACAGTATAAGCCAAGGAAACATTTTTTAGTAATGGCCAAGCTTTCCACATGAAGACCAAGTAGTTGATCACAGTATTGACCGAGCATCAGTATTTTTATATTTGAAGAGAATTCAGATTTGGAGCCAACATTGTTGAATTCTTGGATTATGTAAAATATGTTGACTTTATTTATTGATTGTTTGAAAGCATTGAATGCACTGAAAAATGTTTTATTGTAAATCTTTAAGATATTTGAGATGTTTTCTAGAAAAGGAGCCGAAGAACATAAAGCGGGTAGATTCAATGAATCTGACCTAACCCTAAGATCTATGAAGGAGATTGCGCGGCAAAAGATGAGTTAACCTAATTGAGGAAGTATTAAGGGAACCTAAGCATTAGATATGTGTGTGCATGGGTGAAAAGAAGATGCTGGAAGATCAGTAGATTTTATTGACTGTATAAGCAGAAAAGGTTGAAGGATAAGTGTGGTGATTTCTTGAAGAAAAGTTCTGAGCATATTAGAGATGGAGATGACAAAGTTTCAAAGTCAGTAAACCAGTATTTATGTACAGAATTGGATCTGATATTTGCAAAGTGAGTTGTATATTTTTCAAATCAATACTGCTGCTACTTTCTAACCATTGTAACAGTCAAAATCCTTTTAACAGAGGTTGACCTAACAGTCATATGTTTAAATCCTTTGAACAAAGTTGCATTCTAATGGAATGTATGTAAGTCCCATAACAAGGCTCACTTCTAACAGAGTGATTGAAATCTTTTAACCGGGTCACACCTAACAATGTGTATTGTAACCTTTGACAGGGTTGGCTTTTAATCGAGCTCACTTCAGAAGAGTGAAAATAATAGTAGCATGTTACAAAGTGGTTTTTCCTAGATTGGGTTTCCACTATAAATCCTAGTGTCAATGCTCGTGTGAATGTTTTGGTTTAAACATTTCTGTGTTTTACAAGTTAGATACAGCTGGGTAGTGGACTGCACTGTTATATGTTTCTATTATAGAATCAGTGATGACCGAGTTGGTTTTGGTTGTTAGATATGATTTAAAGAAAAGTTTTTGAAGTTTGTCTTATACATCTGGACCTGAGAACAACTGATTCACCTCCCCTCTCTATTGTTTTAAATCATATTAACAATTGGTATCAAAGCTGTGTTGCTTATTATTGGTGTTTATAGAAATCAAGTTTAAAGGGACTTGAAGCAAATGATCAGGATGTATAAGAAGGAGGTACCGAAGCTAAATAAAGAAAACTTCCCTGCATGGAAAAGCTTGATGAAGCTGCATCTGGTCGGTATTGGTGATTCTGCAAAGTACTACATTGAGAATGACTATGTCTCACCTGTTGCACCTTTGATTGCCGAAGAAATGAGAGCTAAGCAAGAACATAATCAGGCAATGCTATAAATTGCATCTGCCCTAAGCTATCTAGAATTTGAGGACATTAAGGATTGCACAAGTGCTAAGGAGATGTGGGACACTCTTGCAAAGATCTATGGTGGTGAAATAAATGTACTGAAAGCTAAGGCTGAGAGTCTCAGAAGTAAGTTTGATGAAATGAGAATGCAAGAAGGTGAGAACATTGCACAATATTGTGGTAGAATAAAAGAAGTTGTGAATACTATTAAAGGAGCAAATGGGACTGTTTATGTTGAAACTATAATTGGAAAAGTACTAAGAACTCTGTGTCTTATATATCCTTTTAAGATCTCAGCTATTCAGGAATCTAGATGTAACTCTGCAAATATGCTTACTTTGGAAAGTTTGGTTAGCAAGTTGACTGCTTTTGAACTCTCTAACTATGATAACTTCACTGTTGGTAGTATTGGTAATGTTGAATCAGCTTTTAAGTCACAATTAGTTCTGAACAAGCCAAAGAAAGAAAAAGAAAGATGCATTAGTGAAAGTGACAGTGACACTTCTGATGAAGAACTTGAAGATCTAGAAGCTCTTATGGCTAGAAGACTGAGAAGGGGAAAATGAAAATATAAAGGTAAACTCCCTTTTATATGTTTTGCATGTAACAAAGTTGGTCATATAACTGCTAGATGTCCTGACAGAAATGATAAAGATGAAGAAAGAAAAAGCAAACACAAAGATAGAAGAGATGATAGAAGCTATCAAAGGCACAAAGACTACAAAGGAAAAGGTAAGAAATCTTGTTACATTGCTGAAGAAGAAACTGACACTGATAGTGATGATTTTGAAATTGAGGTAGTCTATGTTGCAATGAAAGATGAATATGATGAGGATGAGAAAACTGCATTGATCTTCTATGTGAACAAGAATGACAAATGGATTATTGACAGTGGTTGTTCACATCACATGATTGGTGACAAGAGTAAGTTTGAGACCTTACATCATTATAGAGGTAGAAGTGTAAAATTTGGTAATGATGCACCATGTCCTGTTAGAGGAAAAGGTTTGATTAAACTAACTAATAAGATCTCTTGTGAAAATGCATATTGGGTTGAGGGTCTAAATTATAATCTACTAAGTGTTGCATAGCTCAACAACATTGGTTACCGAGTGGAATTTCATCACAAGAAAGCTAAAATATTTGATACTATTGGTGAACTGATCGGAAGTGGAGAACATAATAGAGGTAATTTGTTCTATCTTGACCTATCTAAAGAAGCATGTATGGTTGCACAACTTGATGACATTTGGTTATGGCATAAGAGGCTATGTCATGTTAACTTTGATAATCTGGTAGGAAAAAGTAAGAAGAAGAAAGTAAGAGGTCTACCTAGATTGAAGAAACCTGAGAATATGATGTGCAAGGAATGTCAATTAGGAAAAATGACAAAGTCAAGTTTTAAGAGCAAATCCTTTACTTCTGAAAATATTTTAGATTTGGTTCATACTGTTGTGGACCTATGGGTGTACAAAGTTACTGTGGTGCTAGATATTTTATCTTGTTTGCTGATGATCATACCAGGATGATGCATGTAATATTTTCAAAAGAAAAAATTGACGCTTTTCAATTCTTTAAGTGGTATTTGGCTAAGGTTGAGAAGGAGATAGGAAGGAACCTGAAATGTCTTAGATCTGACCGAGGTGGAGAATTTACATCAAATGAATTATCTTAGATCTGACAGGAAGATGCTGCCGAGCATCAGGAAAATAGTGCCGAAAGAGAAGAAGAACATGCCAAACAACAAGATAATGCTATCGAGTATTAGAAAGAGGTTACCGAGCAATCTGACAATCTTGTTGAGGAAATTGATGAAATAAAGGAGAGAAGAGCTGAACCTATTTTGGCAAAATATGTAAGAAGACATCACAAGCCTGAATAGATAATTGGAGACAAACATACTGGAATTCTAACCAGAAGTAAGACAAAGGATCCAACATGTTTACTCTGTGAATTTGAACCTAAGTCAACTAGAGAGGCATTAGAAAGTGAAGACTGGATATAAGCAATGAATGAAGAAATAGACCAGATAGAGAAGAATGATACTTGGACTCTGGTGCCGAGACCTGAAAACAAAAATATTATAGGAACAAAGTGGGTATTCCAGAATAAGTTGAATGAAAAAGGTGAAATAACTAGGAACAAAGCTAGGCTGGTATGCAAAGGCTACTCAGAAGAAGAAGGAATAGATTATGGGGAGACATTTTCCCCTATAGCTAGATTGGAAGGAGTAAGAACTCTACTTGCATATGCTGCTTATAAAGATTTCAAGGTATATCAAATGGATGTCAAGTCTGCATTTTTAAATGGTATACTAGAATAAGAAGTTTACATAGAACAACCATAAGGTTTTATTGATCCAAATAGAAGACACATGGTATGCAAATTGAACAAAACACTATATGGATTAAAACAAGCTCCCAGAGCATGGTATGAGAGATTGCATAACTACTTGATACAGATTAGATTTTCAAGAACAAATGACACAAGCAATCTATACATGAAAGATGAAGAAGGTAAAGGTATCCTGTTGGAATTTTTTTTTGTAGATGATATTATTTTTGGTGGACAAGATGCTTTGTGTAAAATATTTTCAAATGAAATGCAAATTGAATTTGAAATGAGCATGTTTGGTGAGATCAAATTCTTTTTTGGTTTACAAGTATATCAGATGAAGAAATGAATTTTTATTACACAGTCTAAGTATGTTAATGAGATACTTAAAACTTTTGGGATGGAAGATTCTAGACCAGTGAGTACTCCTATGGTTACTGGACAAAAGTTATCTAAGAATGATGATGCTGTAGAAGTGAACCAGACTCTGTACAGATCCATGATTAGAAAATTATAGTATGCTATACATAGTAGACCAGATATTGCACTAGCTATTGGGATTGTGGCAAGATTCTCTACCAATCCTAAGGAAACACACATGATGGCTGTGAAAAGAATTATGAGATACTTGAAAGGGACTACTGACTATGGGCTATATTACAAGAAGGATGAAAAATTTGAACTAAGAGTATATACAGATGCTGATTGGGTAGGAAATGTAGATGATAGAAAGAGTACTAGTGGTGGAGCTTTCTTTCTTGGATAGAGATTAGTCTCCTGGATGAGCAAGAAACAAAATTGCATTTCCCAATCTACTGCTGAAGTCGAGTATGTTGCTGTTGTAGTAAACTGTTCAAATTTGGTATGGATAAAACAATTGTTGGTAGGCATGAAAGAAGAAATCACTAAACCTATTGTTATTTTTTGGGACAACACAAGTGCTATCAACATTTCTAAGAATCCAGTGATGCATACTAAGACCAAGCACATAGCAATCAAGTATCACTACTTGAGAGAATTGGTACAAGATAAAGAAGTTTGAATAGAATATGTGAATACAAAGGAACAATTAGCAGACATATTCACTAAAGTTTTACCTAAAGAAGAACATGAGTATTTGAGAAGTCAATTAGGGGTCCTCCTAACTGAGGCTGCCTAGTCAAGCTAGGAGCACTGCATCAAATATGCTACAACAGAATATTTGACAGTTTGATGCAGAAGATTGTCACACTTTAGGACTGGCCTAGAGTTGTGAAGAAGAGCAAAGACAAGGAATCAATCATAAGCAAGATGACAGAGGGAGAAACACTGAGCTACATAGATAATATCTACATCTGATGGATGTATGTTTTAGTTGCTGCTTTGGCATTTTTGTCAAAGAGGGAGATGAACTGAGATGATATAATAACACATGACACTGAAAAGAAAAGTAAGGGAGATGATGAACTGAGATGAAGGATCAAGATAGAGGGAGATCTAGATATTTTTGACGGTCATAGAAGTGAGGCTAATAGATTCTAAATCAAAATGAAGCTAAGGATATTACAATTTTTTTTTCTGATGGACAGATAATTTTTTGGATTGGTTGGTAATCCATGTGTTATTCACTTGATATCATATGGTGTTGCCATCAATGCCAAAGAGGGAGATTGTTGGAAACTGCAATTGAAGCAATTGTTGTATTGTCATTGATGTCAAACCTTAACTGGTAAGACTATTGCTACTTAGGAAAGTACTATATCTATTGTATTGTTGTGAAGAAGAGAAAGAAAGGATGGTAACAATAGCACCTAAGGAAAGGTTGAGTTATCTTGATACTACAAAGTGTACTTGACTATGTTGTACAATGATGAGACAATGTATTGTTTATCCTAGTAAGATTGAAGACTAAACTGGTAGGCTTGACCGAACAAAAATGGAGAAATCATGTTTAAGCTGAGTAATGTTAGTGTCGACCGAGCTAGTATATGTCGAGCAAAATTCTAGTGTCAACCGAACATCAATTAATTGCTGAGAAAGACAGTATAAGCCGAGGAAACATTTTTTAGTAATGACTGAGCTTTCTACATGAAGACCGAGTAGTTGATCATAGTATTGACCGAGCATCAGTATTTTTATATTTGAAGAGAATTCAGATTTGGAGCCGACATTGTTGAATTCTTGGATTATGTAAAACATGTTGACTTTATTTATTAATTGTTTGAAAGCATTGAATGCACTGAAAAATGTTTTATTGTAAATCTTTAAGAGATTTGAGATGTTTTCTAGAAAAGGAGCCAAAGAACATAAAGTGGGTAGATTCAATGAATCTGACCTAACCCTAAGATCTACAAAGGAGATTGAGCAACAAAAGATGAGTTAACCTAATTGAGGAAGTATTAAGGTAACCTAAGCATTAGATATGTGTGTGTATGGGTGAAAAGAGGATGCTGGAAGATCAGTAGATTTTATTGACTGTATAAGTAGAAAAGACTGAAGGAGAAGTGTGGTGATTTCTTGAAGAAAAGTTCCGAGTAGATCAGAGATGGAGATGGAAAAGTTTCAAAGTCAGTAAACCAACATTTGTGTACAGATTTGGATTTGATATTTGCAAAGTGAGTTGTATGTTTTTCAGATCAATACTGCTGCTACTTTCTAACCATTGTAACAGTCAAAATCCTTTTAACAGAGGTTGACCTAACAGTCATATGTTTAAATCCTTTGAACAAGGTTGCATTCTAATGGAATGTATGTAAGTCCCATAACAAGGCTCACTTCTAACAGAGTGATTGAAATCCTTTAACTAGGTCACACCTAACAGTGTGTATTGTAATCCTTGACAGGGTTGGCTTTTAACCAAGCTCACTTCAAAAGAGTGAAAATAATAGTAGCATGTTACAAAGTGGTTTTTCCCAGATTGGGTTTCCACTATAAATCCTAGTGTCAATGCTTGTGTGAATTTTTTGGTTTAAACATTTCTGTGTTTTACAAGTTGAATACAGCTGGGTAGTGGACTGCAATGTTATATGTTTCTATTATAGAATCAGTGATGACTGAGTTGGTTTTGGTTGTTAGATCTGATTTAAAGAAAAGTTTTTGAAGTTTGTCTTATACATCTGGACCTGAGAACAACTGATTCACCCGCCCTCTCTATTTTTCTAAATCATATTAATAGTTCATCAGGGAATTCTATTACCAACGGATATGCATCTACTAGGGGTGCCTCAACTAGCTGATCTGCAATGACCTGCCCCTTTATTATTTTTCTTTCTACATACTTGATATCGAATTCCCTCAGGGGCATCACCCATTTTTCCATTCGACCTGTAAGTGTTGTTTTTCAAAGCATGTACTTGAGTGGGTCCACCTTGGAAATGAATTTTATGGTGTGGCTTATCATGTAATGGAAGAGATTTTGAGTGGTGAAAACCACTACAAGACATTCCTTTTACATAGGTGAATAGTTCAACTCATAGATGACAAGTGTGTGACTGATGTAGTAGATGGCTCTTTCCTTTCTATTATCATCGAGCTAGGATAGGAGTGCCCCCAATGTTGTAGTGGTTGCTGAGATGTACAAGATGAGAGGGTGTTCTAGTGTTGGTGGCACAAGAATGGGTGAGTTAGCTAGGTATTCTTTGAGCTTATTGAAACTTCTTCGATAGATTAGGTCCCACTTGAAGTTGATATCTTTGTAGAGCAGATGTGTGAAGGGTTAACGTTTGTCTAGAAATTGCGATATGAATTTATGAACGAACTATAATTTTCCTTGTAGGATCCTTAGCTGCTTGAGTGTGCAAGGAGGAGGCATGTCTATAATGGCCTTGAATTTCTTGGGATCAATCTTGATGCCTCACCTTGATATAATGAACCCTAGTATCTTACATGATGTTATGTCGAAGATGCATTTCTTTGGGTTTAACTTTAAGTTGTAATGATGCATACAATCAAACACATGCTTGAGGATGTCAAGGTGTTCTAACCATGTCTTGTATTTGGCTAGGATGTCATCCACATAATCTTTGAGTATCTTGTGTATCATGTCATGGAAGATGGTTGTCATTTCTCTCTGATAGTTAGGTCCTACATTCTTTAACCAGAATGACATCATGTTATAGCAAAAAGTGCCCCATGGTGTTGTAATTGTCATCTTTTGTTGGTCTTCCTCTTCTATGCGGATTTGATTGTACCCTGAGAAGCCATCCATGAGTGACAACATTTCAGGATCAATGGTGAGGTAGACAATCATATCTATGTTCAGCAAGGGGAAATCATCCTTTGGGCATGCTTTTTTAAGGTCTCTAAAGTCTGTGTAGATCCTAGTTTCCCCTGATGACTTGGTCACTAGTACCATGTTAGAGATCCACTTTGAATAATTAATAGCCCTAATGATTTTTTCTTGCAGGAGTTTTTCAAGTTCTACTTTGACCAAAAGAGCTACCTTGGGATGCATTTTGTGAAGCTTCTGCTTGATTGGTTTTGCATTTGGATATACTCCAAGGTGATGAATGACTAAGTTTGGATTTAGCCCAGGCATGTGAGCGTATGACCATGCAAAATTTAGGGTAGCTTCTTGGAGGAACACCTTGAATTCTATCTCTTCACCTTCATTCAAGGATGTTGCGATGTATGTTATTCTTGGACATTCTTCAGTTCCCAAGTTGACTGGCTTGGTGTCTTCGATGAGTATGGAGGACTTCTCAGGTTTGTAATCGTGGATAGGAGGAAGAGACAGGTCTTCATCTTCTAGTGCCTTAGAGAGGTTTTCACTAGAGGATAAGCCCTTTGTTTTTACCTTTTTAGAGTCAGAATGTGCCCCAGAGTGGTTTTCATAAAAAGACTCATTATTTTCTCTTTCATTTTTTATTTTGCGGCTAAAAAATTCCTCTTCCCCAAAATATCTCTTGGGGTCCAACTTGTAGACATATGTTGATTTGTGCCCCCAATCCAGCTGTTGATTTGATGCTCCCATGAATCTTAGGAGTGCTTCCTCACTTCATAACTCATCAATGTGTGCAATGCTTGGTTGGCCCCAATCTATGATTTCAGGATGGATGAGGGGAAGGTCGATAAGGTTGATGGTGAGTTGGTAGAGGACATAATTTCCCAGGAAGGTTTCATTGTTGAATATATCATCATAGGATTTATTCACTTCCTCTTTAGGGATGTCTTTGAATTCTATGATTTTGTCATGGATGTTCAAGAGGGGAACATTGGTCATGTTGGTGCCCCCAGTTGTGGTATTGGGGCCTTGTATGTGCAGGCAAGGGGTGTTAAATCCAAGGCCTCATTTATTTTGGTTCTTTGAGGCTTCCATCGGATCTTTCGTGCCACCTTCTTCAAGTCCTAGACTACCAGCTTGATAATTATATTTTTCTATAGCCCATTTGTGTGATGTAGGGTATTTATCTTTGAAGTACTCAAGGAGCTCACTGTCATGAGGTGGGGGGTCTTTGTACAATCATCTACTGATATCAGGGTCCATCTCTTGATTATTTGGAATGCCATGTGAAATGAATGTGGATGGTCCCATTTGCTTTACTTTTGGCTCTGCTTGAGGGAGTTTTCTTTGGTGGCATGGGCACCCTTGGGTATGTGGATCAAGTGGTAGGCCCCTACTGTGAAGGCATCAATCAAGTTGTATTCACCACAAACCCTATTGTTGATCTTGATAGTGGAGAGGGTGGAAGCAAGGATTGTCTTTGGATTGCAGTGGGGTTAGGATGAGTTGGCGATGAAAGTGCCAATATCAATTCCAAGATAGTGGGTATAGTAGGGAAATGATGCTTCCAATGCATGAGAGTATGCAAAGGTTTGGGGATTAGTGTGGATGGTGATTTTAGTGCCTTGATGCAAGAATTTAATGCATTGATGATAGGTAGATGGGATGACTTTGATGGAGTGAATTTATGGTCGATCGAGGAGAATATTGTATGGGATATCAAGATCAACCACATGACAGATGGTTTTTTGAATTGTTGGGCCCAACTTGATAGGAAACAAAATGGTACCTTCTTAAGGTATGCTCCAAGTAATCGTAGGCCTCGATGGTAATGACATCATGTGATATATCAACCTTTGTGTATCCCACTTTCTGGATGAATTTCAATGTACACAAGTTTAAGGTCGAACCATTATCTATCATGATCCTTTTGATGGAAAAGTCATTTACCATGATGACAATGCAGAGAGGGAGATTGTGATCAGGTTCAATGAATGGAATGTTAGATAGTTTGAAGGAGAGAGAACAATGTGTGGATAGATGTCCCATGAGGCTCTCAAACTAGATGGTGTTAATGTCTGTGAGGACACGAGCCTCTTGGAGGGATTTGTTTAGGATTTCCTGGTGAATGGGTGAGGTACAGAGAAGGTTGAGGATGGATATTTGGGCAGGGGTATTCCCAAGGTGTTGTAGGAGGTTATACTGCGCATTGGATGTGGGAACCATTCTAGCATTGACAACAAATATTCTACCCCTACAGGTGGTGACTAAACATTGACTTTATGCACCTTTGACATGTATGACATTGACTACGGGCTCAACTTGGGAGATGCAATTGAAAAAATTATTGTAATTGATATGGGTGGTAGTGTAGTCTTTCCATCAGCATGGTCACCTTGCTTTCCTTTTCCTTGGTTATGGGGTGGTGGGTTAGAATTGGTTACATTCTTGCCAGTGTTGTGTTGCGAAAACACATTTTGGTATATTTGGAGGTTGGCATTGGGTGACACTTGGGTAGGCAAATCAACTATGATCTCCTTTTTGTCGATGAGATCTTGGACATAATGCTTGAGCTTCATGCATTTCATAGTTTTGTGTCCCTTAACACAAAGCTAATCATAGTACTCATTGTCCTTGTACCAATTTGTCTTGGGAGTCAATTTTATCAAATGGTTGGGTATAGGGATAAAAAAATTAGGTTGGCACTGGCCATTCAATAAAAGATTACATCCAAAGGTTCACCAAGAGGGGTGAATGTGCATTTTTATTATTTTAGATGCATGACTTATTATGACCTTGGGTGATTGATATAGCATTGGCTTGATTTGCTTGGTTGTGACAATGTTGCATGGGTTGTTGGTAGGCTAGCCTAGGCATTTGGTAGATACCTGCACTTTTTGATATGCTAGAATAGGTTGTTGTGGCCTAACCACAACAACCTGGACATGCTTGGTGTCCATAGCTCCATATGTAACAACGTTCTTGTTTTTATTCTAGTAATGAGACTGATAATTGCTAGCCTTATCTTGTGAGATTTCTTTGTAGTTCCTAATGGTACTATCATCCAAGAGGCCTCTTTCGATATCCATTCCTTTTCCCTTAATGTTTTGATAGGTTTGTATGCAATTCATACACATAAAGTGGGATAAATTTAGATGTAGATTGTTGATGAAGATTTTTGTGAGATGTTTGGTGGTTGATATGACAACCTCATGGTGAGGTTTTTCCATCTTTGTATATAGTCAACTAGGCTCTCACCTCCCTTTTGTTTTGAATTGCCTAAGTCCAAAAGAGACAACTCATTTTTGACATTGTGTGCATATTGCGCTATGAACTTTCCAAAAAGTTCCGCAAAGGTTGAACTTGATTTGTATGGTATCTTATAGACCTACTCGATAATAGTTCCTCCCAAGCTCTTGGGAAAGAGCTACATGAGGAATTTTTTGATGTAGGCCACCTCTTAACAAGGCATTTAAAACTCTTTAACATGGCTAATTGGATCTACCTTCCCTCGATATTTGTCAAATTTAGGTGTCTCAAAATACTTAGGGAAGGGGACTATTGTGATGAACCCGTCAAAGGGATAAGGAAAAACCTCTTCGAACTTGAAGGTCTTGCTTTATGTTCTATGCCTGAGCTCTTTGAGAGCATTCTTCATCTCTTCCCATTCTGAATTAGCAGGCATTGGAGTGGGAACTCCCATTGGGAAGGGGTCTGATGGCACAGGTGAGTATGGATGGTTCTGCGAGGGATATTGTGGGATTTGGTAAGGGGATTGTCCAGCTATGTAGGCAGACTCAAATGGATTCTGAGGTGGTGGTTGGGAAATTTATTGTTGCTGAGGGGTGGATACACATTATTGTGAGGGGTATGGTGTTATCTATTATTGTTGGGGAACAAGGGGATATTGTTGTTGTGTAGGAAGGTAGTACTATTGTGGAGGAGGTTGGTAAAATGGAGTGGATTTCTGGTGCGCTTGGCCTTGTGCTTGGTCGATGTAGGTGGGGTGCATTCCTACATTGGTGAGTGGTGGAAAAGTTTCTTGGATGCTGGTGGTAGGAGGTGGTTGTGTGAGATAGCTAGTGAAATAAGAGGAGATTTTCTATTGTGGTGGCGGGATGGTTTGAGATATGGTTGTTGGCATGGATAGATAGTTGGTGAATTTAGGGAGAGATGCAACTAGAGGAGGTTGTGATGGGGGTTGTGTGGTGAATGGAAAAGTTGTTTGTGGGATTTGATACATGCGATTGTGTTTGTATCCCTAGGGCATGCATTTGCGCTTGAGAAAGGCCCCAAGAAGAACCTACCCTTGTAGCAGGTTGGGATGTGGAGATAGTTGGAAATGAGGTTGTGTTGGTGGGGATTTGTGATGTGAATGGCTGGTTCTGAGATCCCATGAATGGCATCCCTGTCATGAAGGTAGTTTGTTGGACTTGTGTGTTAGTGATGAAAGGCAGAAGGAACACTTGTGCAAATGTTAGTTGGGTGATAGGCAGAACATGTTCTTGGGTAAAGGCTTATTGTGTAGTAGATAGAGGTGTCTGTGTTACCCCTTGGAAGGATGGTGCTGATGTGGAGACTTGGCTCATGAAAGGTGGGGGTATTGTTTGTGTGGAACTTAGGGTGGGAGGTGGAGGTGGTGCTTGTGCGGAGTTCTCTTCCTGAGTGGCAACTTGAGATGTTGTAGGTGGGGGTGGTGGCCCCGTGATAGCAAAAAGAGTAGATTGTGCCATTGCATGTAATGTGGGGAAGGTGACACTAGATTGAAAGAGATGGGGGATAGGTGAGGAAACTTCGGTCACTTGATGGCTAGGATCAAGAATTTATTGCACAATAGTTTGGAAGGCACCGACGAGGTTTATGGGGTTGAAGGGATGGAGTTCTTATAGAATGGGAGTACCCTCCTGCATGTAGTTAGCCAATATGGTGAGATGATTTTGAGCTATGATTGCACTGACCATTTGTACGTGGCCAGGGTGACTCATAAATGCTTCCATAGAACCCATGGTGGGTACTTTGGTTGGATCTTCCTATATGTTCTCAACTTGAGGTGGTTGTGGATCATATGTTACCATCGCTTTGTTAGGATCATTGGGGTCAAACAAACTAGTGGCAAGATTAGGGTCCATATTCTTTCTCTTCTTCGATCGTGTCTTGGAAGGCATGAAAAATGCAAGTCCTAGGATGGGGGAAATTAAGATGTAGATGATGGATGAATGCAAGATGTTTCTAAGGAAACCTAAAGATGGAGATAAGATAGTCTTAAGGAGGCCTAAGGATAAATGCAAGACTTAGGATGAAACTAGAGGATGTCTTGGATGGTGATTTGATTAAGATGATGGGGATTTCCTAAAAAGTAAAGATTACCTGGTGCCAAATGGGAATGAGTTGTCTTTTTCCTATTGTAAGATCAAATTGGATGGGATTGTTGACCTTAGATAGACTTGTGATCTTTAGAAGATAATATCCTTGTCAATGCAAGCCAATATTTGGATCAAGATGATGAGGCATACAAAGACAAGTAATAGCTACCTTAGAAAATTCTTAGCCAAAGGGTGGAGCTACAAGATGATTTTGATTTAGGATAAGGATTTGGGCAACTCAAAAGGGATATGGCACTAGGTGAGGATTTGGATGGTTTGATTGATTTTTTTTAGATTTTGGATTAAGGATTAAGGATGATGGGTTTCATCTAAGTGAGATTATCTAAGGGATGATGTACATGATCCTAAAGGATGATCTAAAATGTAGGGATGCAAGGATGCCGAGACAATTTCTTGAGATTTAAAAGGATATAATATGTGATGAGCCAACTAGTCCTCTCTTTCAAGGGTAACAAAATGATGGTTTATCTGGAAGCATGCTCCAAACTGTATGATTTTTGCACTGTGGGTTACTCTATCAAGTTTCTCTTGATACTTGGTCTCTTCCTTGAATGCAATTAAGGTGGGTTGATGATTCTTGAGTTTGCATTCTACAAATTTATTTTATTGATACACATGAGAAATTGCTAGCTTTGTTTTCTTGTGTTTCATGAAATTAGTCATATCTTGAAAGGATGGTGAATGTGAGAAATGACCTTAGGAGCCTTTGGGAAACCAAGTTTTGGATGTTCTTGTTTTTTTGATCTCTTCAATGACAAGACTCACTTTCAAGTATTCAAATCAAAATATAAAAGTCACATGTTTGAAAAACAATCCAGCAAGGGACAAAGCAACCTTGTGGGAGACAAGCAATAGAGATAATGAACTTGACAACGTCTTTGAAGTGCATATATTTTTTAGGGGTTTGTGTTGCAAGCAGTCAAGCACAATTCTACCCTAAGGAGTTGGTTGAGTATGAAAATCCTTTCTTGCTGACTTAGGCACACTTCAACGGATAATTAGAATACGGTCATCACCAAGAACAAAATGGCTCCAGTCATGATGTGGTATTATGCAACTCCAAATGCTTAGGAAGGAACGATATGGAGAGTGTCTTGGGGAGGTTACTATCCTCCTTACACTTGGATTATCACACTTTCAGGGGTGAGCTGAGTAGCTTCTATTTAATGGATTTTAGTGAGGGTCTTCATTTGAACACACTCTTTGTGTCCACACAAGCACGATTTAGGCGTATAGCCCCACAAAACAACTTAGTACAAGTAATCATGTAAATGTGATTGAGACCACGAGGCCCTACTAATATGTTAGGTGAGAGATGAGTATAAGATCAAATGTTATTTGACCTCCTAGGCTTTAACCCCAAGAAGAAAATTTGATTAACGTGAGTTGGAGTGGTGGGCTTACACCGTGTTCTCACGTGGGTTGTTCCTAGGAGCTTTTTACCTCAACCGACAGGCCCATCTAAAGGATGAATTTACAAGCATGGATTGGCCATGAAAGAAGTCTAGATTTATAATTTTACCTCAAGGGGAAAAGAGCATAATCTCCTATCTAATCTTGTTTTCTCCCAAGCACATCAAACACACTTGTTCATTCCCAAAGCCCCTATTAACGTATATTGTCAAGTGAGTCTAGGTTTTTTATTGTCTCAAAGAGACAAGTGCATACTCCCCTATCACTTAACAAAAAAATACAATTATGATTTTGTTAAGATGCTTGAGAAAAGAGATTAATGAGAAGACATGATGTTTTTTTATATCTCCTAGGCAACCTGCAAGACCAATAAGATTAGCAGTTTTTAAGTGATTCTTTGGCAAGCGTCCTACAACCAAAAAGATGTTAGTAGTTTGAGATGTTGATGACTTTGGAAAGCATTCTTTTTGTGGAATGACCTACAAAAACATGTTAGAATCTTAAAAAAAAGAAGGTCAAGGACAATATGAAGCCAAAACAATTACCAAAATCTAAAAACATTAAGATTTAAGGCTCCAAAAATGCTCTCTATTTTTATATGAGTAAATAGAGAATGAGATTTTGTGTGCAGACTCATACGAGTATGCACACAAAAAAGTATGAGTAAGCACCTAATGTAGAGTTATGGTACGAGAATATACCATACTTAGTACGAGAATACCCAGGTTGTGTTACGAGAAAATAGGGCCAGAAAGAGTGTAGACAAAATATAGATAGAGAGGGGTAAAAGCCAATACGAGTATTCTCAGCATGTAGTACAAGTATACTCAGCATGCAGTACACGTAAATAGGCTAGAATGATGTTTACTCAAATGAGGATTCTCACTAGCTTGTACAAGGACTACCAGACTTTTAGAAACAAATGATGAAAATCCTCAAATGAGAAAGAAATTTGTGTGGTGGGGGTCCCACTGGGCATGCCAAAATATAGATGCGATGAACCTAACCTATCGGGAGCACGCATAGACAATAAAAAATTAGTTTAAAATATGCATGCAACATATGACAAAAATTCAAATACACCACCTCTAATTGAACCAAAACAGGAACACCCAAGCCCCATTTGATTTTTTCATTTTGGAGAATGTGGATGTGCTCTCCAAACACAATGAGAGTATCCCAGATGCAAGCTAAGATGAGTAAGCCAAAAGGAGATCCCAAAATGGTACAAGAACTAGTATGAGGAACTAGTTTGCATCAATGGATTCCAAATGAGCACGAAGCTGAATATTAAGAGCTAGAAATGATATGCAAGATTGAGATTCTTTAACCATAAAACATGATATGTGATTTAGATTGAAAAGAAACTACAATGCAATGTAACCTAAGATTCATTCACCATTAACATTATGCTATGTGATCTAGATTGAAAGAAAGAACAAGGAAACTAACATGCTAAAATGCTATGAAATTGTAGAGGTAAACTAACATGATAACAATGCATAAGATGAAAGATGAATTGCTCATGGAAAGGCCTCTATTTATAGATTTTTGGAGGGAGGAAGAGGGCTTGGATGAGGTGGCACCTATGTGGAATCCACATAGGAGCCACATAAAAGCCACATAGGCTAGAGAGTATGGCTATGATGAAAGGTCAATTTGAGACAAGATGGGCATTTAAGGTTTGAAGGGCTCAAGATTTCTCACACATGTGTGAGAAACATTGGGGAAGAGTGTGGGGGACCAAGGTGTAAGAGAGAGTTGGAGCATTTAAGGAAGTTTGTTGACTTCCTTGGAAAGAGTTGCTCACACATGTGTGAGAAACTCATTAGCTCTAATGGGGTTAGGAATCACCTTTTAAGTAAGGTTAGGGGAGTGATTAGGTGGGAGGATAGGTTTATCAAGTGAGGTGATGGGTGTAGGCTAGATTTTAGGTAGGAATTTAGATTAATTTAAATTGGTTTTAGATTAATCCAAGCTTAGAAGAATATTAGTATGTGGAGGGTTTTAAATAAATAGTGATTTATTCAAAAAGGAATTTATGGGGGACATGTATTAAAATAATTTTAATACATTAGAGAGGGGAGTATTCAAATTAAATTCAAATACTTTAGATAATGTAGCCAACTTAATTAAGTATTTATAAATAAATGGGTAGAGGAATATGATAATAATTAAATAAATTTAATTAATATGAATGATTTTTAGATGTCTACAATGATATATTTGTAGAAGGCATGGTTGAAGCAACACCAAATATATCATGTGTTGTTATGATATATTTAGTGTTGTTATGATATATTTAGGGTGTTATGTTATATTAGTAGAAGGCATGGCTAGAGCAGCATTAAATATATCATGTGTTGTTATGATATATTTAGTGTTGTTATGATATATTTAGGTTGTTATGATATATTCGTAGAAGGCATTGCTGGAGCATCACTAAATATATTATATCAACACTAAATATATCATGTGTTGTTATGATATATTTAGTGTTGTTATGATATATTTAGGGTGTTATGATATATTCGTAGAAGGCATGGTTAGAGCAACACTATCATGTGTTGTTATGATATATTTAGTGTTGTTATGATATACTTAGGCTATTCTGATATATTCATAGAAGGCATGGCTGGAGCAACACTAAATATATCATGTGTTGTTATGATATATTTAGTGTTATTATGGTATATTTAGTGTTGTTAATGGTATATTTTTTGGGATCCAATTTATGATATCAAAAAGTTAAAAAGGATTCTAAAATATCTCATTTTTGGGGGAGTAAACTGGGAAAATAATTTGGCTCTATGCACAACCATTGGGAATCACTTGGAAGCTTTGAAGTCTTTTTCCTCATCATGTTAATAATATTTTTTTGAGAGTTCTTAAAGTCTCAAGTTGCGATAAGAATGAAATGATGTTCCAGCCACTGCATTGCTCAAAGTTTCTAAAGCCCTTTTCAACAAATCCATTTTCTTCAAACCTGGAGAACATTGCATTTCATGGGAAAGCATATTTTTGAGGCATTTTGATAGAATCCAATGTCTTAATCTATTAGTTGTCATTACCATGGATATGTTGAGTTGTTCAAATAGTTTTTTTATGTAATGTCATGAGTGTAAATTTTTAGACCCTATTAGAAGTTTTTATTTTGGGTTGGTACATAATATGAACTCCGTGTTATATCACGTAAGCAGTCAAAATAGAACAAGCTTCACCCCCATGAATTGCTAGACTCATTTTCCAATCTCAAGATAATTTAAATTAAATAAATTTTCATACCATAGTCTATCAAAATCAAAATTATTTATGAAAATGTTACAGAGTAAAAATTGAATGATGGAGTGTGTAGTGTATGAAGATATATGTAGTCAATTTGATAATGAATTAAAGATAGGTAGTTGGAATAAGATTTTTGAAATTGTAAGGATTCATAAAATGATGAGTTCCTAATTCAAGATTTATAGTAGAAGAACTAACAAGAAAAATAATTTGAAAATAAAATAATTTGTTGTTTCTTGACTTCTTAAACCACTAGATCTCACAAATGTCATTAAAAACCTTTTTTATTTAGAATAACAATCTTCCATTTATTGTTTTGAGCAATTGATTTTAAACACAACAAAATTTTCACTAAAGAACACAAACCAATGGAGCCTATCCATCTGTCTACCTAATCTTCAATGGAAATTGAGTGGTTGGAGGGTATTTGTTTAGTAAAGATGGACACAGGTGGGTCATTGTTATCGCAAATGTTGCTTGAGAAAATGACACCAGTTGTGATGTTGTTTACGTTTCATTTGTGGTTCTTTTCTTTTAGCATTTTAGAGTGTTGTCCACTTGGGCTCTCTTAACTAAAGATCTTAAAGAAATTTATACAAACAATGTGAAAGGTGGGAATATGTCTACAATTAGAAGTGTTTCTTTTTATTTTATGTTTTGGCCCTTATAAAAGGTTTCATGACACATCATTTTCAACATATACAAAAAATCAATTATAACATCAACATTAAAAATCTTAAAATACACTAGAACAGAATATGTGAAGAACCTTATCAATGGATTGACATTATCATAATCATATTCAACACTACTTGACTCAGCAAGAATGTCTTATCACAAATGAAATTCATTGTGTTAAGAATTTCATACAAATTACGAATGTCTCTTAAAGTAAGAATTAGAAAAACTAGAGTCCTCCAAACTTTCTTCTAATATATGTGACTCTCTCTCATTCTTTCATTCTCAAGGACTCTCTAGCTCTTGCAGGTTCAAGAAAAAAATTGTCATATGCATCAAGTATAGAACCTTCACCAAGATCAATGATGTCTTTTAGTGCATTATACACATTAGCTTCATCATTTTTTAAATCAGAATTATCCATTTTTAGAGGCTCTCTGGGGTCCGCACTCAGCACTTTCATCACTTCACAACGATGATGAAGGTTTTTGTCTGCCGCTTGCACTAGATTGATTTGATGTAGGTATATTGATACCATTATCACCTAAATCAATATCAGTCTCAAAAGATGCAGTATCGATACCATGATAAGTGATATCTTCCTCATCATTGAGATCGAGGGCCTCATCCATAAGGTGCCCTTCTTCTGTCTCTTGAGTTGTTGCAACTGTGGTGCCCTTAGCTATGTAATTCTCCATAATGAAGGCTAATTCATTGTAGTACTGAAACAATTGCCTCTTAAACACTTGAACATTTTTAAATTCCTTTCTCTGTCTAATGGCATAATGATTGAATTCATTATTTTTCTTTCATTAGGAAATAAGATATATTCAACTTAAAAGAAGAGATTTTAAGACCATGTTACCTTCAATAACTCATCCCAAACACTATCATCAACATCCATAGATTGAGTACTCTCATTCCATGTAAAACCACTTGTATTCTTTAAGTCTTTCATTATACTATAACCTTGCTTCCACATTTTCAACTTGTTCTCAAAGTTATCCTTGGATAGATTCATTTTCATCTCCACATTGAACCTCCTTTCAATGGTGGTCCAAGATTCTTTTTTGAAACCTTCTTCACCTTTTTTTCCAAGCTACACTTTCTCATGGAGCAAGTCTAGAAAGTTGTATTCCATTTCTTTGGTCCACAAAACCTTCTTGCAAGAAGAAGAAGTTGGATGGTTGACTTGAACGGTAACATCTATGCTCATCAATAGATCTGTGTATGACATACCTAAATCACATACACTAAATATGTCTTAACAACACTAAATATCACATGACATCACTAAATATGTCATAACACCACTAAATATAACACGCCAACACTAAAGATGTCATAGCAACACTAAATATAAAATGACAACACTAAATATATGATAACAATACTAATATATCATGACAACACTAAATATGTCGTTATACCACTAAATATGTCATAACAACACTAAATATAACATGACAACACTAAATATGTCTTAACAACACTAAATATAACATGACAACACTAAATATGTCATAACAACACTAAATATAACACGACAACACTAAATATGTCATAACAACACTAAATATAACATGACAACACTCAATATATGATAACAACACAAATATAAAATGAACTCATCATTTTTTTTTCCCTTATATCAATTTGTAAAAACACAACCATTTGACATTTTAAAGTTTAAACATTTTCATAGTAGTTATTCAAACAACTAAGATCAAGATCTGTAGTCTTCCCACATCCTTCTTGCTATTTCATCTCAAAATTTCCCCCAATCATCTCTTTCACACTGGATCAAACCTTTATGTCTCAAGCATTGGGACATCTATCTGACTATCTTCCTCTTCAATTTCTACCTCGGATGGAAGACCGTCCTTGATCGTAATGAAGATGTGTAGTATGCAACATGCCAAAACAATCTTTGTTTGTGTCACGATTTGATAAGATGTCGCATGCTTCAGGATAGGAAAACACTGCTTCAAAATCCAAAATGTACACTCTTTTGCATTCCTGAGCTAGGAGTGTCGATGGTTAAATAACTCTTGTGGTGTGTCTATTAGGTTTTCTCTTGAAAACTCTTTTAGGTGGTAATGTGTACACCGATAAGGCGTGAGAAATCTTGATATATATGGATATCCAACATTGACCAAATAATATTTTCCTACATAAAATAAAGTATATTGTTATAACGTTGTGTTATTTTTCATATGCTTCACTATATAATCATATTTTATGTACCTAGGGGAACTACCAATGGATCCGATCTCGAGAGAGTCAAAGCTAGAATACGACTATTTGCAACATACCCTTCCCAACTAGCAAGGATGTATTGAAACTTATAATCAAATGAACACACTCCCATACCATTCTGCAGCAAGTTTCCTTTTCTATCACAATATTTATCTTGTATGTTGACATCGACAGTGATTGGTATATGGGATCCATCAATTTCTCCCACACAGTCCTGTAGTCAGAAAATTCATAATCTAATAAACGCGCAGTAATAGGATTACAACTTGATAAAACCAAATTGAACCACTAGGAGATATACCTTGAAGTATGGATCAACATGGTTCTTCCCACTGATTTCTAGATGAGTGTTTGGATCAGGGGTATAAAATAATCCACATGGAGCACCAAGATAACCCTCAAGACCTTGTGGAAGTATCAACTTACTATCTCTCTTGAGTGCCCAAAGTTATGGGAAATCTTATGATGAACCTCAGATTGTGGCCAACGGTATGGAGGAACCAGGGATTTTTTTAGTGGCTAATATTCACCAATTGGCGAATATGTCACGATCGGGTGATAGAAATTGGTGAATAAAACAATCAAATACAGGTCGGATCATTCGCCCAGATTTTATAAAATGGTCATATAGTGGTCAGAATGTTCACCACTATTATTATGTAATTTTAGTTTGGTAGTCGAGTTCTTCACCCATATTTCTCTTTACTGTTTACTCTTATTCACCATGGATTAAATTGAGTGTCTCTTTCGAGGATCATCATTCGCCAAATTCCCATTTTCCTATGTGAATTTTTTATTTTTCCTAGGACCCAATTCGCCATGCATCACACGCAATGGGGTCCTAAGTTCCTGCCCTATTCGCCCACCCAATTACTTGAAATTACGTGGGGTTCACCAAATATTAGTTCTTATCATATGTAACGGTCGGCCCATTCGCCAAAATGGATGATGCCGATTATGAGGCAAAATCTGATGGCTGATATGAAAATGGTTTATTTGTAGTTGTCTATTTAAGATATATGAGTTTCATTATTGAAACATGTTGGAAAGAAGGAGCCTTCGAGAGATTTTCATTTAGTACTTAGTAGCATAATAATTCAGTTGATTTTGAGCTTAGAGCTCACAATTGCGATCGGTAGCGAACCGGAATGACTACGACTATGAGTTCGTAGTATTTTATTGTAGCCTTAATTTGATGGAGATGTCACAGTCAAATTTAAATAGGAAGAGGACTAATGAAGGTGGAGATGTCCAAGAGAGGCCAATGAAATGCAGAAATATATCTTCATACTTTGGCAGGGGTAGACGCAACAGTGTTGGTCAAAGTGAGGAAGGTACATCATCAAAGGAACCTGTACAATCTCAACCTACACGGGAGTCTATTCAACAAATTGGGGAGCCTAATAAATCTGGTGACGAAGTTGCAGAACCTGATATCTCTAATGAAGATGACCTTGATGAAGAATATCCAATAAATAACCAGTACCAGGATGAATCAATTGACTTCGGTGATGATGATGGTGCAATAAGATCACGATTCCCATATGATCAACTGCTTGAGGCCATGGCAATTATGTTTCCTCAATATTGGTCCTTCAACTGTAAGGAAGATTATCGTAAAAGGCTGTTGACTTTGATAAAGGAATTTTGCAAATTTGTAGAATTCAATGGAGTGACTATCAAAGGAATATTAGATGAGGGTCTTCTTAGACAGCAATTAGGCACCTTTGCAAGGACTATGAAGCATCAATATCAATTAATGCATAACCCACATGAAGAGGGCTCAACAACAAAGCTTTGGATAGAACTAAAACAGAGCACAATGTTGTGTGAAGAAATTTTAGAGTACTTCAAGCTTGCTAATCTATGTCAAACCATGATATTGGGTTCAATGGAGGATGAGAGAGTTTTCAGTGCTTTGGGCTTCCTAAAATCAAAGCTAAGAAACAAACTAGACAAGAATTTGGAATCATGCTTGAGGGTATACACATCTAGGTATGATGTCAATACTTTTCCTTATAAAAAAGCAATGGAAATTTGGAAGAAAAGATGCAAAAGAAGAGGGGTGGGAAACACCATCAACCAATCTCCTACAATGACTCCAAGTGGGACAAGTACAGTTGGCAGTGGCACTGGCGATGGGATTGGGAGTCATAGAAGCGGAGGTTAGAGTGAACTTGAAAAAGACACAAATGAAAATGAAGAGAACAATGAAGCAACTGCAATACCAGAATTGGATGATGATGATGACACAGAGATGAATTGGCAAATTTAGGAAATTTTTGTTAAATTAGCAGTGGCAACCAATAGGTATTTTTTGAACTTATTAACTACTATATGATATCCTATCATTCAATGTTCATTTTAGAAAAGCAAGAATGTATTATGTTTCATCATTAAAATTTGAGAACAAAGAGTATTATTACTGTAGAGTGTAGTTTATATCATGTCATCAATGATCATTCATATTTGAATTTGAAATTCCTGAATGAAATTTTGTATTCCAATAGCATATAATAGAGTAATTTTGTATTCTTAGTTAAACTCAACTAAGAATAAATGAATAAAATAGAGTAACTCAACATACATTGAATTGGAAAACATGAAAATTAGATAGAATCATAAAGCACAATTTGTTTCGTATTCATTTGCAATATATTACAATTTAAAGTAGTTCAAAATTTAGAGCAATCTTTGTAGGCCACTCCAAACATCCTCTGATGGCAGAATAATTTGGTTCATAGTATAGTCACACTCCTGCAACTTCATTAGCAATTCATATTTGGAAGTGTGACTTGACAACACTGTTGATTCTAAAAGTCCATTCAAAGTTCTCACTGGTTTGATGAAATCCAAGAATGCATCACAAGATATGTCTGCAGGGAGAAAGCGTACATCAGTATTTATTTTTTCTTGCAACCTTGTTTTGTAATTTTCTTGTCCAATGAACTGATTTGCTTCAAATCCCTTAGGCAAACTAAGACTTTCCATTTTCGCTTTCCTTTGTTCCATCTTTGTGATCTTCTGCTTAGCTTTGTCATCCAATTCCTGTGCTTCCCGTAGCTTCTCACATTTGCGAATGATACTTGATACCTTTACTGATGCATCAAGGTGGTTGCTAATTCCCTTGTTTTATAGATAACTATCACTCTTACTGTAGAGTTGTTGCATAATATCTTTTGCTGTCTTTTCTTTGTTGACAACATCCATGTTCTGTTGAATGTTGTTTTGGAGCTTCAAGTAACATACTCTCATACTTTAAAGCATTTCAAACCAGTCATACAAGCTATTAGACATTGCCAATATTTGGCCCCAAATGTGTTCTTTTGTAATCTTCACTAAATTATGACTAGTATCTATTAAAGTCTTAATTGTACAATTGGCCTTCTTTAGTTCTTCTGCCATTTTTTCACAATTGTTTTTCTCTTCTACTGATTTTTGTTCCCAATGATTGGCTTTATCCACCTGAGAGGCAGCATTACTCTCCAGATTTTTAAATAACTTTTCTGAACTGGCTCTTTCTTCGTCAAGTTTTTTTAAACATTTCTGCCAATTTTCCCCTCAGTTCCTGTTCCTTCACTTGCTCCTGTGCCAATTTTCCCCTCAGTTCCTTTAGCTCCTGTTCCTTCAGTTTCACCTACTCCTGCTCCTATTCCTTCACTACCACCTCAGCATGTCCTTGCTCTGTATCTGCTGATTTTTAATCTTTTTTTGCAATTCTTTCAAACTGTTCTCTGAAGCTTTCCTCTTTGCTTTTTCATTGCCAATTTCTGCCTGTAACTTTTCTATATTTTTCTTGAGCTTGCTTTTCTCTCTTTCCACCTTTAGTAGTGCACTGTAGACCACTTGGTTTGTAGACTTTGAGACATTGATTTTGTCCACATTTTTTACTTTGGAAAAATTCATTTGGAGAGTGCTAACTTCAAATTCAGAGTGATCTATCTGACTCTCTGGAGGGTTTCCATCTTTTTTTGGTGGAATAACAACCATGAACTCCATCATGTCTCTCTTTGGGTCATATGTTGGCAAAACCCTGTTGGATGTAGGTTGTTCCTATGCAGCTGCAGTAAGGGCACCAGACTCTAATGCCTTCTTTGATTCCTTATTCTTTGTTTTTGTTTCTGCAAAATTATTATAGAAATCCTTGTAATGAAAATCTAGTGTTGCAGAAGGATTTGAATGTTTGAAAGGTGAAGAAGAGACAGAGCTTGCAATGGTTGTTGATCTAACTAATGCCCTTTGAGGATTTGAACTTCTAGAGGGTTTTGCTGAACCTGAAATTGGCAACACTTCTTTATGATCTAATGTCATTGTTCTGGAACTGGAACTGGAAATGGAAAACTTTTGCTTCTTGACACTATCTTCTTGTATGGGATTCTATGTAGATTCTAGTGGCCTCTTTAGAGAGGGAACTTGTTCTATAAGGTGCCCACTCCTACCAATGCCAGTCCCATGAATGCCACTAGTACTACCACTAGGTCCACTATCAGAGCCAAGTCCTGCACCACGATCATGAGCAATTTTTTCTGTCTGAATTGTATTCCAGATGGCTTCTCCTGTGGGACCCAAACCACCACCTTTATAACCCATTTTTTCAAGAATGACTGCCCCTTTGCTATATACATTTTTCTGGTCTTCGAAGATTGCACAGTGACTCCCAGTCTATGGAGTACATACATTATCAATATCATGATCATCTGGATCACTGCTGTCAGTGTCGTATGTGGAGTTAGGATGCTCCATATTCCACAATTTGCTAAACTCTATATCCTCGTCTATGTCATCCAGATCTGCACTGGTCTTTGGTTCACCAAGAGCCTTTCTCATACTCCAAAAATCATCCATTTTCATTCTAGTCCATTTTCTATCCTTACAAGCTTCTGCTATTCTCTTTGTTATTTTTATGTTTGATGGCTGAGCAGCTTTGTCGTAGAAATTGAAGGACATCCTAGGCTGTACAATGCCCTGATTTATTGTTGTCATAATTTGTGATGACAACTGTTCAACTGAAATGTTTTCCTCAATGGAAACTTTCTCCATCTCTTTTCTAACATCATCCTAGCTATCCTTGTTTTTGAACTTCTCTAGCAATGGTTTACTTTCATGTTGAAATAAGTTTGCAGAGTTCTTATTAGCAACAAGCCTTTCTTGAATGACATTGATTGGATCATACTTCTAGTACCACTCTAAATCAAATTGAAAAATATCTAAAAAAATTTGTGCCACTTGGAAAGCCTTTCTCTCAAATGTTAACCCTCCAATTGAGAAAGGTAAGGAAGGGAATATGCTCTTCTTCGATTGGCCAGAGAAGAGTCTATCTGTGCTCTCTAGTTGTACTACATATTCTACTGCAAACACCCTGTCTGTCACATGCATTGGAAGTTTGTGGGGTTGCAGTTCTGATCCGTAAAACCTTAGCACAGTGTAATCTTCCATTAAGTACCAGTTAGCCAATTGAGTTGTGCTTCCAAGTTGGATGCAATCCCTACATGAAGCAAACAATCTGGGCATTGGAGTTCTTGTTATTTCTTTGTACAATGGGGCCAAACTACAAAATTACTGTAATTCCTTCTGTTATCATACAATCTTATCTGAGGTGTCCAGTTATATATTGGATTTGGAGTACTTGTCCCCCTCTGAATTTCAAGCTTGTTGCCGTTGCTCATTAATATTGCAGCATTCTTGGCTAGCAGAAGATAGCACAAGTAGGTTGTGAACCTAAATGTCTTAGAATTGCCTCTTTTAATCAATGCTAATTGCTCTTGCATCGATTCAACCACATGTCCAACAAAATTATAGCTTACTGGTTCATTCAGATAATAGATATCCCAAATGAATTGAAGAATGCTGGCACTCACTTCCCTATTGTTTTCCAGTCCCAGGCAAAATGATAGCGAGGATATAGTATCCTGAACCCATGGCACAAAAACCTTAAAATCATAAGGAAGCTTATGGTTCTCACCCAATGAAGCCTTTGCCTCTGCAACTATTAGACCCTTTACAAATGAATTTTTTCCATCTTGCAAGACTACCTCATATTGCTTTGCCAGCACTCCCAGGTCGATTTTGGCATTACAGTTTTGTGGGTCAATCCCTAGGTCTAGCAAACTGACAAATTCTTCCTGGGTTATTGTTAAAATTTCTTCTTGAGTTTGTTTATTCACAATTGATTTTTTTTCTTCATCATAATTTTCAGCACAAATCTTAACAATTTTTGGGCAAGGGAAAACTTCGGGTAACAGCATGTTACCTAGACCAACATCCTAGGAAGCAACTTTATTGGTTGTTGCACCTACCGCTGCGTTAAATTTTATAAACTCAGACCTCCTTGGCCTAGTTGCCTTACTGCACAATGTATGTTTAATTGCTATAACTCTCTTTTCACCTTCGATAACAGGATCATAAACATCATGATACTCATCGGTGAAACCAGGGATTTGTACTAGTTTTCTGAAGTCCATTACAGTTTTCCCTTCTGCTTGCCCTAGGCCTTGAGTTTTTGCTTTCCCCATTATTCTTCAGAAAAATTAAAAAACAAAGATTCACAGATATTTACTAATAGTAATAATATCACAGATATTAACTAACTAATTAAGAAAACCCCAATTGAAGAAAACCCCAATTTAAGAAAACTCCAATAGAACATGCAAGAATTAAAATTTCAAAATCAAGTTAAACTTAGTACTTACCCGAAATTAAACTTTGAATTTTGAAATCAGGATAGATATAAGTTTGAATGGCTAAGGCTCTCACAAATTACAGTCTCAATTTCCAAATCTCCGGTGACGGTTCCTGTTCAACAGTTCTTTTTAACTCTGCTGCTATGAGTACGAGTCGATAGGTTTTAAAAAAGTAAATGTTAAAAACCTTTCGTTAAATGGTAAAGTAATCTTTCTACATCATACACGTGTAACATAAACGTTCGTAATCTTTCTAAAACATTAAACGTCAACTTTCAACGTGTCATGTTTCTGGAGTGAGTTTTCAAAAAAGCTTTTTGAAACCCATAGAACTTCCAAAATACAACTTCAGCCGTTCATCTGTCATAATCTAACGATTGTCATGATTTTAAAATATTAATAATTTAACATACACTAATGAATATTAATGAAGCGGATGAGTTGGCTGACCTGGCAGCTAGAGGAACAAATTTGAAAATTCTATCCGATGTCAGCGAAGTTTCAACGGAGCTCATTGAATCTAACCACTAAATCAGTGAATGGGGGCTTGCCTTTATTGCTAAAACACAATGGTGGGTCCTGGTGTCCAGATGAGTCAGAAGGTCTTGACATGTCAGAGCATCAACGGTGGCCGCTAAAGCGCAAGGGAGTTGTCAGAGATCTATAAAATCACGCCGGCTGTTGATTCTTCTTTACGGTGTAGGGTTTCAAACTGTGGGTCCATGGTGACATGTATGCACAAATGGAACTCTCCTATTGGCAAAAGGAAATAAAGAGGTGGAGTGTTGTCAGCGGGGCTTGGGCTAGAGATTTTGATCGACGGGTAGTGTGTGATCACATGGAATATTCTCTCCCCATGTGATCATGTGCCCACCATCCGATTAGATGTCATTCATTTGTATGCAATGGGACCACATGATGATTCATCATTGAGTATGTGCACTGCTGCGATTGTGAGGGGCCCAATTCTTCATCATGTTAGTCGTCACTAGGTCAGGGAATGGAGAAAGTCTCCAGCGAATGGGAGTTTGCCTTTATTGCTAAATCTCAATGGTGGGGCCTAGTTTTCGGATGATTCAGATGGTCTTGTCATGTTAGAGCATCAATGGTGGTTGCTAAAGCACAAGGGAGTTGCCAAAGATATGCGAAATCACACTGGCCGTTGATTCTTCTTTACAGTGTAGGGTTTCAAATTGTGGGCCATGGTGACATGTATGCACAAATGGCACTGCCCTATTGGCTGAAGGAAATAAAGAGATGGAGTGTGGTCAACAGGGCTTGGGCTAGAGATTTTGATCGACAGTCAGCATGTGATCACATGGAATATTCTCTCCCCATGCGATCATGCACCCACCGTCCGATTAGATGTCGTTGGTTTGTCTACAATGGGACCACGTGATGATTCATCATCGAGGTGTTAGGTTGTGATTGGCTGAGCTGGTAAAATGTTCAGTTTTTGCATGATCGCATGTCAAAAAATTTTGACATGTGACCAAGCGACCGGTTACTTCTTGTGCTGGGTCCATTGGAGGGAAGGACAGTGGTCCCGTTGGTGGTTATGTGGCATCCTATGGGTGGCTGTCGCATGATCGCATGTCAGAGTTTTCTGACATGTGATCATGTGATTGGTTGACACCTATTCCTCAGCTCGATGGTAGATGGTGATGTGGCATTTTTTGATTGGTCGATGTGGTGGAGACATGGAAATTATCGATGGGGCCATGGTCAGAGACTCAGAGGGGCTTGCGGGTTGGCCAGCATGTTTCAAGATTTACGACTGGTGTGACAGTTTGTCGCATGTTCGCATGAACCAATTTCATGCTTTGTGATCATGTGACAAACCCTATGTTTTGGCGGTGGCGGTTATACGGCAACTGCAAGGTAGAAGGGTGACGTGGAGGTATGTCGCATCTTCGCATAGCCCATTTCCTGGCTATGCGATCATGCGACAGTTGTTCAAGCCTTAACTCTAAGATGAGATGATGTTTTACTTTTCATTCAAGCCTTAACTCTAACCAATTATTCTATCAAGGTAATGAATAGATTACACGTATCTGTCAGTACATTGCTTTAATTCTACAATTAATTAAAATTTCAAATCGATATGATAATAAATATACTTAGTACATTGCTTTAATTCTACACATCGCCTATGGTAAATGGTAATATACTTAGTACATTACTTAAAACTTTACTTTATTTCTATCTAATAAATGCCAAATTAAGAATGATACTTTTTGGGCATATTGCTAGTCCTTATAACATTTACTGAAAACTATCGGCGGAAACATGACACATGTCATGTTTCCGCCGATAGTTTTCAGTAAATGTTATAAGGACTAGCAATATGCCCGAAATTCATCTTTGGCCGTTGATACGTATTAAATCCAATAGATGTTTGTCATTTGAGTCTGACGTCATTATCATAGTCACGGGTGATGGGACTGGGACTGTGGGACCTGATGCAACGTGCCAGTATTCAAATTTCCAATAACAAATAAATTAACAAATAAATTAATTCAACTATTTGGAAAATAATTTCGCCATTTTTTTATAAAAATGGTATCGGTTATTAAAATATTCGCCAACCAATACCCATATTTCAAAACATAATTCGCCATCAATATTAATAAATTTATTTAAAAAAAATAATTTAATTACCATTTTTTAATAAAAATTGTGTAAACTATTAAAAAATTTGCCACCAAATATCCATAGATTGACGCATAATTCGCCAACACTATTAATTTTTTTTCACCCAAATCACATTTGATTCGCCACAATTTTATACTTTTTGGGAGGGGGGGCTTACTTAAAGTTATCCCTGATACTAACATCCTCCTCATAAATCTGATACTTCATAACAAATCTAAAGAATGCTAGGACATGATTCAATGTTGATTTAGACTGACCACCAAAACCCAAAATCATATCCATAAGCTCACTAGGAAAAGAATTGGGGGATCTTGGAAGAGCATAACTTAAATCTCCATCCAACTTGATAAAACAAAGCCACCTAGACTGGCTTTTCCCCTGGTTATCCATTTGATTTGAAACAAGATGAGAACTACTCATCTTATCTCACTCTTCCCTTTACACTAGTGTTGAACACTTGATAGGGAAACATTCTTAACATTGAAAGTAAAATAACTGGAAGTATGTGGTTGAAACTTAACTTGTTGATTGAGAAGCAGGGCAGATCTAGAGCTCTCTGTGTAGCTCCATCATGTTCTTTACTTTGTAGAGTTGCCACCTCCTTGAAGAGGAAAATATTGCACTTATTTTTTTATCTCCTTCCAGCCAACCAAAACTTCACCAGGATCACACACTTTTATCAGGGATTGCATTAATCAAACAAAGAACTCAGAGTTGCCACCCACAACTAGGTGAGAAGATTTAAATTTTTTGAAATAGACTCTATTCTTTTCAATGGTAACCACTGGATAAAATAAATAGGTAGGCCAGGAGTCTAGCTCAACTTGTAACCTACATTACTTAAGCTTTACTTAACATGTCCCTAGTAGATTCGCCATCTTGTTGGTGACTCGGATGGGTCAAATCAATCTAGGTTATAAAATATTGATAATATGTAATGTAACAATAACCAGATATTCTCAACAGATTTTACTTTTTTGTGTTCTCCCCAATGGAGTCACCATCTTGTTGGTTCCTGAAAAGTATTTTACACTCCATGAGATACCAATATACATAAGACTGATTTTGAGGAGGGGTTAGTTCCAAATATGGGTATATTAATAGGTAACTGGACCAACTATAGGGACAAGACTACCCTCTACACTTCTGGCTCTATAAAACCAAGGTGGGTGTACCTAATCCAGTGACATATGGAACTTTTAGGACTTTAAACTAGATTGAAAAAATTAGATGATAAAAAGAGAGTACTAAATGGTAACTAGACATTCATAGGATTGAAACCAAAAGACCAAGAACATAAAGGTTGGGAAAGATTAGATTTTTTGGTTTCTTGCATAATGTAAATAACCATGCAACACATGTAACACCTGCCTCATTATCAGTGTCAAAACATATATCAATACAGTCAAATATTTACTGACAACATAGATGTGTACATTTGTTATATTTAGCTATCAACAAATCAGATATCTCATCACTGTTGAGAAAGGGGAAGTCCAATTCATCCTCGGTATCTTCCTCAAAATCTTCACTCAAATAATCTTACTTTCAGATCCAGACATTTCTGAATAAGTTGAAGATCTTGCATACAATGGTTTTGATTCCTTCTCACTTCTACAACATGAATATTCCTCTGATAAAAAATCATCATCCTGAGAAATACCTTCATCATTAAACATGGACTGTTCTAGAATATTGCTTGTACTCTTCTTTTGCTAACGATACTTTTGCAGCTTATCCCATTCATCATCATCAACAAACTCTTATAAGAACAACCACTTGAAGTCAGTCAATGAAGAGATGCACTTTGGGGGTAAATTTAAATACCAATCAGATGCAACCCCTTTGAGGGATCTCCCAAAAAACATCATACTAACATCCTCCTCATAAATCTGATACTTCATAACAAATCTGAAGAATGCTAGGACATGCTTTAATGTTGATTCAGACTAACCACCAAAAATTGGAATCATGTCCATAAGCTCACTAGGAAAAGAATTGGGGGATCTTGGAAGAGCATAACTTAAATCTCTATCCAACTTGATAAAACAAAGCCACCTAGACTGGCTTTTCCCCTTGTTAGGATAATAAGCAGAAAATGCAAATATTAACAAACAAGAGAGAACACAATAACATAGAATTTAACGTGGTTCACCCAATCCCTGGGCTACGTCCACCAATAGTGAGTCCAATATCTTTATTATTATCCAGCGATTACAATCTAAAACCTGCAACTCAATACCGCCGCAGGAAGCTACAATAATCCCTCATACATTTAATCTCAAACCCTAAGCCCTTTTTACAAGTATATTTGACATAACGAAATTAGGGCAAAAAATACTCTGACTAATAGAAAATAAATGGCCCCTTGACCCCGTGGGTAAGTCTAATTAGGCTCCACATACATAACACCCCTAGTTATCCATCTGATTTGAAACAAGATGAGAACTACTCATCTTATCTCACTCTTCCTTTTACACTAGTGTTGAACACTTGATAGGGAAACATTCTTAACATTGAAAGTAAAATACTTGGAAGTATGTGGTTGAAACTTAACATGTTGACTAAGAAGTAGGGCAAATCTAGAGCTCTTTGTGTAGCTCCATCAAGTTCTTTGATTTGTAGAGTTGCCACCTCCTTGAAGAGGAAAATATTGCACTTGTTTTTCTATCTCCTTCCAGCCAACCGAAACTTCACCAGGATCACACACTGCTTATCAGGGACTGCACTAATCAAATAGAAAACTCAAAGTCACCACCCACAACTAGGTGACAAGATTTAAATTTTTTGAAATAGACTCTATTCTTTTCAATGGTAACCACTGGATAAAATAAATAGGTAGGCCAGGAGTCTAGTGCAACTTATAACCTGCATTACTTAAGCTTTACTTAACATAACCCTAGTAGAGTCATCATCTTGTTGGTGAATCAAATGGGTCAAATCAATCTGGATTATAAAATATTGATAATATGTAATGTAACAATAACTAGAGATTCTCAACAGATTTTACTTTTTTATGTTCTCCCCAGTAGAGTCACCATCTTGTTGGCTCCTAAAAAGGATTTTACACTCCATGAGATACCAATATACCTAAGACTTATTTTGAGGAGGGGTTAGTTCCAAATATGGGGATATCAGTAGGTAACTAGACCAACTATAGGGACAAGACTTCCCTCTGCACTTCTGGCTTTGCAAAACCAAGGCGGGTGCACCTAATCCAGTGACATATGGCACTTTTAGGACTTTAAATTGGATTGAACAAAGAAGATGATAGCAAGAGGGTACTAAATGGTAACCAGACATTCATTGACTCTCCATTGCTATGATAGGACTGAAACCACAAAACCAAGAACATAAAGGTTGGGAAAGATTAGGTTTTTTGGTTTCTTGCAGAATGTAAATAACCATGCAACACATGTAACACCATAGGGGATACTAGCTTATGATTAGTGACTTATACATTGGGAATCATACCTAAAGAAAACATGGAATACAAGAAAAACTACTAGATTCATTAGAGAATCCAAGCCATAAACATAGTTAATCATCTCTTACACTACTTACAAGCATCCTTCCTAATTGAACCCAATGAACCTATGCTTCACTCAGAGGCTTTTAACCCGATCCTAGATCAAGGTTGAGAGATAAAATATATACATAAGTAACCTAATACAATGAGTTAGAAAACTCAAAATTCATCAAGAATAACTAAAGTAGAGATTTAAGAATGAGAAACTATATTAAGTATATGGATTCAAATCCTTGTATTACAAATTTATTCAGAAATACCATAGACAATAATGCAAAAGATGCAGAAGGTTTTTCCCTAGTGTTGATACAATTAGAAAGAAATGTTATAGTCTAGACCGAGGAATCACATTCATCCTTTCTACCTCCTGTGTCAAGAAGTTTCTAGCCAACAGGTAGCCAACCATCCAGCAGCTCCCCTAAATGATATGTGAAACCCCTTTATAGGAACAAGGATAGCAACAAGAAAAAGATCATTTAGGGAAAAAATTAAAAATTACCTATCACTTACAACAACAAATAAACTCAGACAAGAAATCCTAAAAACCCAGACAGAATCAGATCAAATCTGATGTAGAGTTATTTGGGTTTCATTATTTCTCAAGCTAACTATCGTTACAATTCGAACATGTTTCTTGCTGCAGGCAAATAAAAAATAAATTCCAGAGCCAACTTGAAGATCTTGCGTGTACATAGCATAGAGATCTCTGACATTTACAAACCTTAGCCACCTCTTTCCTCCAACAGTCATCTGCATTTACTCAGCTAGGCACATTCAGGTGGCAAAATCAAATCACGGAGGCTACCTGCATCTTCTTCATCATTTTTCTATCTGAAACCACCCTACAGAAATCAATTTTGGATAACCCCTTTGTTGTATCATGGTTTAGTGTTCAAAACCCTGCAAAATATTCAAATTTGGGCTCCAACGGTTATCTGGTCAAACTTTAAAACACGGTCATTGATTCATCTCCTTTCTGGCAATTCATGCAATTCTCATTAATCAACACAATAGTAAACTAAGCTTTGAAATTTTTTTGGCCACATCATCTATCTCTTGGCCAATCAAAATCGAGCATCTCAGCAACACCTGGCAACTTGGACCCACCCTGACAACGACCTTTATCTCTTGGAATATCAGACGGTCATCGCATAAGCGCGATGAATAACCTTTGAGCATATTTCCTTTGTGGATACGTGATGACCGTTAGATCTTGTTTCACTTTAATCCTTAACCATGATAGGCCCACTTAACCTTAAGTCACCTAGAGATTACATGACTGAGAGCATTCTCCTAGTCACATCACATTTGGCCTAACCATGGTCTGGTCTAGAGATTGGGTGACAAGGCAATCACATGATCTCACATTATTTTCTTAACCCTTCAATTTATCTATAGATTAAGTGACCACTGCCCAATTCACATCTCATTAACAACCAAGATCAAGTCTTGAAAACTCATCCTAATCCATCATCCATCGGGCAAACATGCAACTGAAGACTTCTCTTGATCATTGAATCTGTCCTCTAACTATGGTCTAATCAGGAGAACACGTGACAAAGCTATTCTCATAGTTGTTGAATAAAAGCTTGACCATGGGTTAAGTCTCGCAACTAAACACTGGCCGTTAGATATTTACCTTGAATGGAGAGTATCAATGGTAGTCGCATCATCTCCAAATATCCCCTTTGACTTTGAATTTCTCTAGAGATCAGGCAACTGAAGGGATATGACACCCGCCTGCTAGGTTGCTAAATGCTAAGCCACTGATCACCAGGATTGAGAGATTAAGTGACAATTATAGTCACTCGTTTGCTAAATAAAATAACTAACTGCCTAGGAATTAGGAGATCTAGTGAACGCCACAGTCGCAGAGCCGCTGAATAAGGAGATAATCAGCTTGCCAAGAAAAATTAACATGTGCTAAATGGAGACTTAAGTGGCTGGGAAAAGTAATGAAGGAATAGAAAAGGCCAAGGTTTTGTGGACTTAGGAAAATTTTATGAAACCCTCATTCATGGAAAATACCTATTTCACAAACCTTAAAACTTGAATATCTCCCCGGTCATTGCAATTCAGGACACACACTCTTGACTGGAGCTTTAAAATACAGTGAACATCCATAGGCTAAGGGCGCAAGCCATGAAACCTGATAAAAATTCTTCGCAGGTTGAAACAAGTTGCAATCAGGGCATGACAAATTTTAAGGTTTTAACTGGGAATAGGCCATTTTCAAAGGATTTTTTGCTATGACGGGAAAATGGCCTAACACAATGGTGAAAACTTGGCAATTCAAGCACCTTGGACAAGTACCATGATGAAAACCTAGCAAACATGCGTCATGTGTAATCCCCCCAATTCCTTTCTGCAATTGGGGGCCATTTCCTTCTATCACATCCTATCTAGCATCTCCTTCATCCCATTTGTCCCTCACCTCCTTCATACTCCCATGGATCTTGATATAGAAATAGAGACCACCAAGTATACATGCTTTTGGGGACCTATCTGCATCCATCGCCAATCCTCATCCATTATCCAAGCTTCCATCAACCTTCCTCAGCTTCTTGTTATCTTATCTTCCATCCTATCATACCCCATCCTAATGCCTCTTAAAACATGAACTATCTTAAGAAGAGGCATCTTGTTCCTTGGTGACATATTCCTTGGAGACCTATCCAAATCCTTATCTTCCATCTCCCAATCCACATCTTCCTCCAATCCTCCAACATTCCTTCATCCAAATCCTTAAGAATTCCTCTATCCAAAATCTCTCAACATTTCCTCCATCTCTCCATCACCTGGTATCTCCCCTTATCATTAGTATCTAGCTATAGGCTACCCCCATGCAATCCAATGCCATTCATCCATATCTTAAATCTCCCAACAATATTCCAACATCTGCAAATCCTATCCATATCCTCTAGCTATCCAAAGTCCAACATCCAAGATCAAGCTAAACTAATCCAATCACATCCTTAGTCTTGTTCCTAGTCTTGTGGCAAGCCTTGATCTCAATCCAATAATCATCATTGGGATGCTTCCTTCCCAAATCCATGTCATTTTAAGACACATCATCCATCATTAAGCCTATCCACCATTTGTTCATCTTGGCTTTTCATCCCAACTGGGACATCATCTTGCATATCTATGGAGCTTCAGCTTCATCCCTAGATCCCTTATACATACAATCCTAAGTATTGTACCCTAGCATTAGTCATGTCTCCACCTATGATCATTTATATATATATATCTATCTTTAGGTCTCATCCTTTGTTTTAGTTAGCCCTTGGGTCGTCGTAACTTGTCCAACTCAACACTTTAACAATCATCCCTTGTCCCTTTTGAGGTTCGAGTGTCTTACCTATGTCTTTCCATAGGAATCCTTATCCAATTATCCACCATCCACTTTGTGTCATATCCTTTGAGTTTCTCAATCCTTATCCTAAATCAAAATCATCCTAGCACTACCCTTTGAGTAAGCATTATCTATGGAATATTGTACTTGTCTTTATAGGCCTCATCATCTCGAGCAAGAGATTGGCATGCGTTGGCAAGAATCCCATCTTCTAAAGATCATCAGTCTATCTTAGGGTAACAAATCCTATCCTATCCTATCGAATCCTACATCAGGAAGCAGCAACTCATCCTAGACACTTGGTAATCCTCCACCATCCTCCACCAACAATCCTCAATAAATTACTCATCCTCCATCTTCCTCCCTATGGAAAAAGGTGTGTGAGATACTTGTTATTTCATTTGTTCCTTTGAATATTTGTTTATCTTTTGAGCTCTCTTGTACATATCTCCTCATCTATTATACATATTGTTGCATCTTGTTGTATATATCCTCAACAGTCTTGTAGCAACATTTGATCATTTGAGCTTGTCTCACCTAGCCTTGCACTTCAACAACATCTTTTGTCGACTATTCTTGATCAGCGTGACTATATTTGAACTTCATCATTTTCCAATAAAAAACACAGCATTCTCCCCATCAACATGGGTCCACATAGATGTATGCTTCTGTATTTTTTGGCCTAAGCCTAATCATGGGTTCACACAGATGTATCCTTTTGTATTATCTGACCTAATCAATCAAACTGGGTCCTTGAGGATGTATTCTTCCTCCTGTCTGACCTAATCTTCCACCAATCAACCTAGGTTCATGTCGATGTATCCTTCATCACATTCAGAGAAAATCTCCCCCCATCAAACTCTTTCCTTGGTAAAGGATGTCTTTTGGAGTTATCATTGCGATCTTGGATTTTGTCCTTTGGATCTTGTTAATATTTTACATCTTTTGATCATTTTCCTCTACTCAAAGTCATGATGATCCTTTATATCTTGGTGCATAGCGAATGAGGACAATCTGGGGCAAGGTCTTTTTATATTTTGCTTCTTCTTGTGAGTCAGTTGTGTGTTTGTGGAAACCCTTTACAAGTTTATCTTTTGTGTCAGTCCTATGCAACGTTGGTGACAAGGCCTTGTGTTCTTTCATAACCTTGGTAGGTCTCTAGCATTGCTATATCAAACTAGGTTGTGCTCTCAAAAATATCCAACACATGGAGCTCCCTAAATCCCCCATCCAACATCATCTAAATTAATCTTTCATCCCATATTATTAAGCATTATATTGCACTCATGCATCTTTTCTCTTGGAAGTTTGGCTATTTATTCCCCCTCCTTCCTCCTCCTTTCCCTTCTATGTTCTTTTCGAGAAAATTCCACAAAGTTTCCTCTTTGTGTTATTTTCTCGAGGGGGCACAACCCCTTATCTTTTGAATTCTAGCTTGGGGTATCTTATTTTCTTGTATTTGATGCCATGCCACTTGTGGCATCACATCAAAGAGGGACAAAATGTAGACACTTAAAATGCCTTTGATAAATAAAAATATTTTATTTTTCAGAAACCCCTGCTGACATCATCATTAATTAATTAATTAATTAATTAGTTTTTATTGTCATTATCCCTTCTCCTATTTTAATTAAAGACATTTAATTAAGACATCCCTCTCAAAACCACTTAAATCAAATTTAAGTGATTTTCCTCCTATTTATTAATTATTAATTGATAAATATTGTCACAAACCTTAAATAAATTTTATATTTATTTAAAGCCTAAAACCCTAGAATCTTCTAGAGAACCATAAACCTTCCTAAACTTTCCTAAACCCTTCCTAAACTAACTTAGCAGGTGATTCCTACTTTTCTTAGCCTAAACCAATCTTCTTTGAATTTTGGTCAAACCCCCTCATTAATGAGCCTTACAGACTCATTAATATCCTCTTACACACTCTTTAAGGCCTCTTACAACCTCATAAAGAGACCCATGTCTCCTCTTTCCTCTTGGTCCCCTAGGCACACTTCCCTAGTGTTGCTCACACATGTTTGAGCAACCTTAACCAAGGAATATCTAACCATACCCCAAACCTTACCCCAAACTCTACCCCAAACCATACCTCTGACCCTAAATCCACTTCCTAATCCAAGCGCTTCCCAAAATCCTATAAATAGTCTCTCTTCCAAGATAAAATCAATTAGCTTAGTTCATATCATCCATGCATTGTTATAATGGTAAAATACATCTAGATCATCATAGCCTTTAGCATAATTGTTAGATTAACTCTATTTTGTGCTTTCATAGATCATCCTAGAGTAGATTAATGGATTGAATCTAGTTCTTTATTAAGATTTTCTAATCATTTCATCATAATATGATGTTTCATTTGAATTAAAATCAACTCTAGCATAAGCATTTGTACCTTAATCTGCATTTCATCTTCATTAGGCTCCTTGAGGCCTTAGGGAAAAATCAAGTCTTCTATACCTGATTTTGTGCCACTATGGGATTCTCATGGTCCCTAATCCATCCTAATCTTCCCTAATATTCATTAGGGATATGATCCATGTGTTTTGAGAGCACACCCACATCCCTAAAGTGAGAGAAAATCAAATGGTGACAGCGTGCTCCTGTTTTAGCTCTATCTAAATGTCTTTATGAATAGATTTTTCTATATGTTTAGGAATATGTTGTTAGACTTTGATTAACTAATGTTTGAATGTCTATGCCTATTTTGAACAGGTTAGGTTCTCTCTGCACACAACATGAATTCGTGAGCCCTTCCTTGGTGTTGTTTGATATAGAGTTAGTCATTTTTCAAGTTTTGGGAGTCAAGTGGATTTGCTCGTGTGTATTATTCAATTTAATTAATTAAGTTAGGATTAATTGAGGTTTGAATATTTATATTTTATGAATGTGGTAATTTTAGTTACTGAGCATATTTAATTAAATGATTAAATTGAGTAATTTAAGTTGCACTTTTGAGTTACATGAAATTGAAATTATAATTAAAGTTAAAATTTGAGTTCGAGTTTTAATTTTAAAAGTTCATTATTTATTGAGTTATTTTATCATGCAACTTGAGAGAGAGAGAGAGAGAGAGAGAGAGAGAGAGTTGAGTTCTACTTTTGAGTTTGCATATTTTGGAAACCCTAGGAGGGATAGGTTTTCTTTATGTAGGGATTTTGGGTATTATTTTGATTACGCTAATAGGTTTTGGAGGAGCTTGGGAAGTTTTACAAGATTTTTTGGAAAGATTGTTTTGGTGGACATTGTTTGTGATTGTTTGAAGGCTTGGATTGGTTCTTTCTTTCCTTCATATTTTCAGATGTGGGTTGAGGTAGGGTTTGAAACCCTCGTATTTTCCAAATTCTCTTTTTGAAAAGATTGTTTACCTTGTGTCTAGAATTGCTATGTGATTGATTTGTAATTGGTTTCTGTTTTAATTTTGAATTTATTATCATGAAAATTGGTTTGAATGGATGTTAGATTGATATGGTAGTTCATTTTGGGTATTTAAAAACCTAGGAATAAATCTTAGGAAAAGTAATATTTCTTTCTCAATATGTTGCTAAAAGATTGTGTTAGCCCATTTTTCTATCAATGCCAAAAAATCCAAAGAAAATGGTCCTATCCTGCTAAAACCCTAAAAGGTTGTCTTGCCTTGTTGCAATCTTGTTTTGATCAAGGAGGAAGATACAAGATTTTTTATGACTTGCACCCTTAGCCATGGATAGTATAGGGTGTCATCAAGTTTTAGTTCAGATCACATGTACTCAATTGAAAAAACCAGAGATATTGCAATTTGAACGTCTGAGATATAGGGTTAATCCATGTCTTAGGGCTTCATAAAAAATTTCTAAGTAAAACCCTAGGTTGACCTTTTGTTCTATTCAGTCATTACTTTTTGAAATCACTAACATCCAAATAATGCATGTGCCCTTTTTTATGACTTAAGTTATCAACCTATGTGTTAGCAGCTAGTTTTAATCGGGGTCCCCTTTCCGTAAAAATTTCTCTCAAAACTTTGGCTTTCCCTGGGTTTTTTCTCTACCATTAGATCTGTTTAATCTTGTGGTTGTCACATGTCTAAAAAGCCTCCTTAATGTCAGCCTTTCCTCTTTGCACTTTTGTGACCGACTGCCACCAGTCCTTAATTGTCAGATGGGCCCGGTTACTTAAGTCTTACTCATCCGACATCTTCCAGGTTGATTAAATGGTGGTCTTGTTGCCACAAAGAAAAAGTGTTAGAAAGATATTCATCATGCTTATGAGACAGTCATCTGATCCTCTAGTAGGTAAGGACAAATGGTGCGGTAGGTGTTGTGGATATGTCTAGTTTTCATTGGTCACGAGGGATGGTGACGTGGAGGTTGTTAGTGGGGCTGAGGGTTTCAACATGTTAAAGGGACACCATATGTAAGTTGATTTGATGGTTGTTGCATGTCTGCAATGAAAATGTGATCAAAAATTTGTGATCACGATGTTGTGACAATCGTCGATTTTGTGTTAAGCCATGAGTTACCACTGTGGGTCCAATCAGGAGTAACAAGAACATCGACTGTTGGATTTTCATCTAACAGTAGTGATATATCCAGTTGTCAAGTAGGGTCAGGAAACTACAGGTTTCAAGTCACTGTAGATTTGCCTTGATCGAACGGTTGTTGTATAAATGCAAAGTAGAGATGCACAAAGTTTTATTGATCGTGATGTTGCAACAACTATTAGATCTCTCTTAAGTGAAGATCGATGGTCCTATTTTAAAGACCGATGAAGATGGTGGGTTCGATGCTAGGTGTAGTTGATGTGCCTATTTCTAATTGGTTTCCAAGATAGATGATGTGGCCAACTATTTTAAAAGGCTTAATTGACTATTGCCAAATTATGAGGACTGTTCGATGTGCTGAGAAGAGATTTGATTGACGGTCATGTTTTAAACCTGGTGGTAACCGTTGTTTTTCAAAATTTAAAATTTAAATTTCTATTTAGGGTTTTTTGCAAGGTTTGAAACAACAATCTGGAAAGCCATAAAGCCAAATCATATTTGGTAATGTTTCAATTCAGTTGCAAGTGAAAATTTGTGAGTTTGATAATGGTGGTCGTCGTGTGCTGATTTTGTGTCCTGAGGTGCTTCTATCGAGGGGAAGTTGATATGAAAGTCACACCATCTCTGTGCAGCCTGAATCAATGGGGGTTTTAATGATAATTTCTTTGTCCTTGTGAGGTACCTAGCTAGAGTGTTTCTCAGGTTGATGATCAGTTTGATCTTGATGGCCTTGTGCTGGGTGGCATATCATTTCTATAGTAATTTCATGATTATCTAGTTGGTAAAGTGGTTGTTGAAACCCTAGTTCTATCCTAGCTATCTGAAGCTTGTTTTATCCTCCCTTGAGGATTCCAAGATAGCTAGTGACTATATATAGCAGCTTATTATATTTTTCAAAAGATGGTGAAATTGGTAACTGAATAGAGAGAGCTTGGATTTAGGGTTTGGTTCTAGCATTTTGTCATTTTAATGTATTGAATACAAGAAATTTTAATGAGAATACATTTGAATTCCATCTCATATTTGTGAATGTCTTCTTTTTTTGATCTTGGATTCTTATATGTTAATGTTGCAAGGCAGGTGAATATATGGTTTACAAAGTAAATTGTGAAGTTTGTTCTTGAGTTCCTTTAAGGAAGGATTAAATTCTTAAGGATAGATTCAGAGAATTCATAATTCTTGTGAGAATCTAATGTCTGAATGTGAGAGTGAGATGAATAATAGGCAAAGGACTTATTTTGTATTTGGGTGTGTTTGAATTAATTTTTCTGTTGAGGTATATTGTATTTGACTCTTTGCCTTAGGATAAGACACTAGTATGTTCTCAGGAAGCAGTTCCTCAACATCAATCAAACTATAAATGATAAAATCTTTAAATCAATGTGTCAAGGACATTAATTGTTAATATTTGTTGATTCCTTTAAGAAGTGAATCAAAGGTATACCCACCTGAGCATTAAAGCTCAAAGTGTAGGAGGATCATTCTCTTGATCCTTGTTAATTGGCCCTTTTTCTTGTCAGATTTGAAGTGGTGATAGAGTTAGTGACATTAGTTTGTCAATCAAATTGTAAATCTGCAAGCAAAAAGAAAAGGAACCAACAAAATGATGACTCTACTAGGGAGAGTATAAAGAAAAAATAATTTTAGCAAGATTCTTGTGTTTCTCCTGTCTCAATGTGTGTTTTTCTTTTAAGTTTCTCAAGGTTTGTTTCTTAAGATTTTCCATTAGGTGGGTGGTGAATTAAAGAGTTAGAACCAATGTTTTCAAATTACAAACCATGGACAAAAGAAGAAATACTAGGTCTTTTGTCAAGAAGCATCTAGAGGTTACTATAGAAGAGTTGCCTAGATCAGGAAAGCAAAGATGGATAAGAAGAGATGGGGAATCTCTTAGTGCCCCTGTAAGAGAAAAAAACAATGCTAGAAATAGGGCACAACATACATCTCCTAATGAGGATGAATCAGAGTATAAAAGTTCTAAATCTAATAGTGGTCTCTCTGGAGATAACTTTTATGATACCCCACAAGTATTATTTCAAGATAAAGTCTCACTACCTAGAGACAAGAATGTGCAGGCAAGAGAAAGGGGTTTTAGGCTAGATTTGTATCCAAATGAGGACATGTTTATAAGGCAACCCATGGAACCAAGATGGGTCCATTTCCTATATCTAAGTCTCATTGATATGGATGCATCATCAAGCTTTGAAGATACTATGATAGACCTAAATGATTTGGGTGCATTGAGATTACAGTTAGTAGAGCAAGATGCAATATACAAAAGGTTATAGAAGGAAAGAGAGGTTGAGACTATAAATGAATTAATGGAGAGAGACTCTCTACTTAGAAATATTAATTAATTAAAGGAGAGAAACAAAATATTTGCCTCTGCCCCTAAATTTTTGCAGCCTGATCTTTTTGGTGACCTTCATGCTTTGAGAAGTGAGAAGGAATGTTTGTTACAGGACCATGAGTTTGAAAAGGAGGGGCCCTATGATTAGACAAGTCCAGAGTTATGCCTCTCTACCTAAAGATAAAAATGAAAGTGAAACTACCAGACCTACTACTGTTGTTAGTGAAAAGGCAAAGCAAAAGATGGTTGGGATTCAAATAAATGAGCCTATTGCAAGACCAAAAGTCCCACCACTTGTTTCAAGTGAAGAAACAAAGATGGAAAGGAAAAGGAAGGAAAATGAGGATCTAGCAAGGGAATTGGAGAAGGCTAAAGTTGAAGCCTCTATTGTAGAAAAAAGAAAGAAGATCCAGTTCTTGAAGGCCTCATCTACAAACACTCTTGAACCATATACCATTGAAATAGGTATGCCATTTACAACTTCTAATAATATTCCACTTGGTAATGTTACTACTCATAATCCACTTTCTACTTTACCTACCAAGTTAAATGTTGATCCTAAACAACAGTCAAGTGTACAAGTAGGTGGAAATATAGATGTGAATGCTAGTTCCAATGGAAACACTGGTTTAAATTTTCAAAGAAGACCTATGCAATTAGAAGGGTATAGGCAAATTAGCTTTGATGAAATACTAGGTTACCCAAATGCTTTCCCAGCTAATATAAGAGACAAAATACCTAAATTTGTTGGTAATAATGCCATTAGTTGTGAAGAAAACCTTAGGTTATTTGTTGATATGCTAAATGACTATGAAATTGAGCATGAAGATGTAGTCATGAAACTATTTGTTCAGTCTTTGGTGGATGATGCTAGAGATTGGTTCACAAGACTCCCTGACCATTGTATTGATACATGGGATGCTTTTGAAAAATGCTTCAAGGAGCAGTATGGTGATAAGCCTAATGCTAGTTTCATGCTAAATGAATTTAACACCATAAGGAAGAATTAGAATGAGTCTGCAGCTAAGTTCAACATGAGATTTCAGAAGGGTATGCATAAGTTGTTTCAAGTTATGAGATTATATGACAATGTTTGTCTAACCACATACTTCAATGCCTTTGATGGAAAGATGGGATACTTACTGAGAGGAAAATAACCTAGAACTCTCAGGGATACCTTTAGAATTGCTGTCAACATTGAGAATAATATAAAAATATCTGGAAATTGGGTGGGAAAAGAGATGATCCTAGGTTGTTTGGGGAAAAAAAATATAAAAGGGATAATGAAAGAAATGTTGGAAATAAGAAGCAATAAGTGTTGGAAACTGCAATTGAAACAATTATTGTATTGTCATTGATGTCAAACCTTAATTGGTAAGACTGTTGCTACTTAGGAAAGTACTATATCTATTGTATTGTTGTGAAGGATTGGGGCAAGGTTGGTAACAATAGCACCTAGGGAAAGGTTGAGTTATCTTGATACTACAAAGTGTACTTGACTATGTTGTACAATGATGAGACAATGCATTGTTTATCCTAGTAAGACTGAAGACTAAACTGGTAGGCTTGACTGAGCAAAGAATGGAGAAATCATGTTTAAGCTGAGTAATGTCAGTGTCGACCAAGTTAGTGTATGTCGAGAAAAATTCTAGTGTCAACCGAACAACAGTTAATTGCTGAGGAAGACAGTGTAAGCCGAGGAAACATTTTTAGTAATGACCGAGCTTTCTACATGAATACCGAGTAGTTGATCACAGTATTGACCGAGCATCAACATTTTTATATTTGAAGAGAATTTAGTTTTGGAGCTGACATTGTTGAATTCTTGGATTATGTAAAATGTGTTGACTTTATTTATTGATTGTTTGAAAGCATTAAATACACTGTAAAATGTTTTATTGTAAATCTTTAAGAGATTTGAGATGATTCTAGAAAAGGAGCCGAAGAACATGAAGTGGGTAGATTCAATGAATCTGACCTAACCCTAAGATCTACGAATAAGATTGAGTGGCATAAGATGAGTTAATCTAATTGAGGAAAGTATTAAGGGAACCTGAGCATTTAGATATGCAAGTGCATGGGTGAAAAAGAGAATGCTGGAAGATCAGTAAAGTTTTACTGACTGTTTAAGCAGGAAAGGCTGAAGGAGAATTGTGGTGGTTTCTTGAAGAAAAGTTCCAAGCAAATCAGAGATGGAGATGGAAAAGTTTCAAAGTTAGTAAACTAGCATTAGTGTACGGAATCAGATCTGATATTTGCAAAGTGAGTTGTATATTTTTCAGATAAATATTGCTGCTACTTTCTAACCATTGTAATAGTCAAAATCTTTTTAACAGAGGTTGACCTAACAGTCATATGTTAAATCCTTTCAACAAGGTTGCATTCTAATGGAGTGTATGTAAGTCCTATAACAAGGCTCACTTTTAACAGGGTGATTGAAATCCTTTAACCGGGTCACATCTAATAGTGTGTATTGTAACCTTTGACAAGGTTGGATTTTAACCGAGCTCACTTCAGAAGAGTGAAAATAATAGTAGCATGTTACAAAGTGGTTTTTCCCACATTGGGTTTCCACTATAAATCTTGGTGTTAATACTTGTGTGAATGTTATGGTTTGAACATTTCTATGTTTTACAAGTTAAGTTATAGCTAGGTAGTGGACTGCATTGCTATATGTTTCTATTATTGAATCAGTGATGATTGAGTTTGTTTTGGTTATTGGATCTGATTTAAGGAAAAGTTTGTAAGTTTGTTTTATACATCAAGACATGAGAACAACTGATTCCCCCCCTCTCTGTTGTTCTAAATCATATTAACAATTGGTATTAAAGCTTTGTTGCTTATTATTAGTGTTTACAGAAATCAAGTTTAAAGGGGCTTGAAGCAAATGATCAGGATGTATAAGAAGGAGGTATCGAAGCTGAATAAGGAAAACTTCCTTGCATGACAAAGCTTGATGAAGCTGCATCTGGCTGGTATTGGTGACTCTGCAAAGTACTACATTGAGAATGGCTATGTCTCACCTATCACACCTTTGACTGCCAAAGAAATGAGAGCTATGCAAGAACATAATCAGGCAATGCTGGAAATTGCATCTGCCCTAAGCTATCTAGAATTTGGGGACATTAAGGATTGCACAACTGCAAAGGATATGTGGGACACTCTTGTAAGAATATATGGTGGTGACTTAAATGTACTAAAATCAAAGGCCGAGAGTCTTAGAGGTAAGTTTGATGAAATGAGAATACAAGAAGGTGAAAACATTGCACAATATTATGGTAGAATAAAATAAGTTGTGAATGTTATTAGAGGAGCAAATGGGGCTATTGATGATGAAACTATAGTTGGGAAAGTACTAAAAACCCTGCGTCCTATATATGCTATTAAGATCTCAGCTATTCAGGAATCTAGATGCAACTCTGCTAATGTGCTTACTTTGAAAAGTTTGGTTGGTAAGCTGACTGCTTTTGAACTTTCTAACTATGATAATTTCACTGTTGGAAGCATTGGTAATGTTGAATCTTCTTTTAAGTCAAAACTAGTTCTGAACAAGCCAAAGAAAGAAAAAGAAAGATGCATAAGTGAAAGTGACAATGACACCTTCGATGAAGAACTGGAAGATCTAGAAGCTCTTATGGCTAGAAGACTGAGAAGAGGAAAATGAAAGTATAAAGGTAAACTCCCTATTATATGTTTTGCATGTAATAAAGTTGGTCATATAGTTGCTAGATGTCTTGACAAGAAGGATAAAGATGATGAAAGAAAAAGAAAACACAAAGACAAAAGAGATGACAGAAGCTACCAATGGAACAAAGACTACAAAGGAAAAGGTAAGAAATCTTGTTACATTGCTGAAAAAGAAACTGACATTGATAGTGATGATTTTGAAATTGAGGTAGTCTATGTTGCAATGAAAGATGAATCTGATGAGGATGAGAAAACTGCATTGATATCCTATGTGAACAAGAATGATAAATGGATTATTGACAGTGGTTGTTCACATCACATGACTGGTGACAAAAATAAGTTTGAGACCTTACATCATTACAGAGGTAAAAGTGTAAAATTTGGTAATGATGCACCATGTCCTATTAGAGGAAAAGGTTTGATTAAGCTGACTGATAAGATATCTTGTGAAAATGCATATTGGGTTGAAGGTCTTAATTATAATTTTTTAAGTGTTGCTCAACTCAATAGAACTGGTTACCGAGTGGAATTTCCTCACAAGAAAGCTAAAATATTTGATGTTACTGGAGAACTAATTGGAAGTGGAGATCAAACTAGAGGTAATTTGTTCTATCTTGACCTATCTGAAGAAATGTGTATAATTGCACAACTTGATGATATTTGGTTATGGCACAAAAGGCTATGTCATGTTAACTTTGACAATCTGGTAGAGATAAGTAAGAAGAAAAAGGTAAGAGGTCTACCTAGATTGAAGAAACCTGAGAATGTGATGTGCAAGGAATGCTAGTTAGGAAAAATGACAAAGTCAAGTTTTAAGAGCAAATCCTTTACTTTTGAAAACATTTTAGATTTGGTTCATACTGACCTTTGTGGACCTATGGGTGTACAAAGTTACTGTGGTGCTAGATACTTTATCTTGTTTGTTGATGATCATACTAGGATGATGCATGTAATGTTTCTAAAAGAAAAATCTGAAGCTTTTCAATTCTTTAAGTGGTATTTGGCTAAGGTTGAGAAGGAGACAGGTAGGAACCTGAAATGTCTTAGATCTGACTGAGGTGGAGAATTTACATCAAATGAATTTAATCTATTTTTCAATGATAGAGGAATTAAAAGACAAATGTCTGCACCTAAAACACCTCCACATAATGGTAGAGCAAAAAGGAGAAGGACATTGTTGATTGAAAAGAATGTGGCACATAAATACTGGAAAGAAGCTATAAGCATTGTTGTCTATACTCTTAATCAGGTATAGATCAAGAAAGGTACAAATTTGACACCCTATGAATTATGGCATGGGCATGCACCGAGTGTTAAATACTTTAGAATCTTTGGAAGTAAGTGCTATATATTAAAAGACACTAGGAATGGAAAGTTTGATGCTAAGAGTGATGAAGGCATATTCCTAAGATATTCCACAAAAAGTAAAGCTTATAAGTGTTTGAACTCTAACACTAATAAAATTGTGGAAAGTGTGAATGTCAAAATTGATGAGTATGCAGAAAGAAATGAAGCTGATAGCAAAAGAGAACCAAAAGATTATAGATCTTTTGTGTATATTGAGGAAGAAGAAGAGGCAAGTAATAGACTTGCACCCGATGTCGAGTCTTGGGTAAGCAATGCTGAGCAATAGACAGATGATGCCGAGCATTAGGAAAATAGTGCCGAAAGAGAACAAGAACATGCCAAGCTACAAGAAAATGCTGCTGAGTATCAAGAAGAGGTTGTCGAGCATTCAGAAGTTGAATCTGACAATCTTGTTAGGGAACCTGATGAAATAGAGGAGAGAGGAGCTGAACCTATTTTCAAGAAATATGTAAGAAGACATCACAAGCCTGAATAGTTAATTGGAGACAAAAATAATGGAATTCAGACCAGAAGTAAGACTAAGGATCCAACATGCCTACTGTGTGAATTTGAACCCAAGTCAACTAGAGAGGCATTGGAGAATGAAGACTGGATACAAGCAATGAATGAAGAGATTGACCAAATTGAGAAGAATGATACTTGGACTTTGGTGCCGAGACCTAAAAACAAAAATGTTATAGGAACAAAGTGGGTGTTTTAGAATAAGATGAATGAAAATGGTGAAATAACTAGGAACAAAGGCTACACACAAGAAGAAGGAATAGATTATGGGAAGACATTTTCCCCTGTAGCTAGATTGGAAGGAGTAAGAACTCTACTTGCATATGCTGCTTATAAAGATTTCAAGGTATATCAAATGGATGTCAAGTCTACATTTTTAAATGGTATACTAGAAGAAGAAGTTTACATAGAACAGCCAAAAGGTTTTATTGATCCAAACAGAAGACACATGGTGTGCAAACTAAACAAAGCACTATATGGATTGAAGCAAGCTCCCAGAGCATGGTATGAGAGGTTTGACAACTACTTGATATACATTGGATTTTCAAGAACAAATGACACAAGCAATCTATACATGAAAGATGAAGAAGGTAAAGGTATCCTGTTGGAAATTTTTTTTGTGGATGACATTATTTTTGGTGGACAAGATGCATTGTGTAAAAGATTTTCAAATGAAATGCAAACTGAATTTTAAATGAGCATGTTTGGTGAGATCAAATTATTTGTTGGTTTGCAAGTATATCAGAAGAAGAAAGGAATTTTCATTACACAGTCTAAGTATGTTAATGAAATATTGAAAACTTTTGGGATGGAAGATGCTAAACCAGTGAGTACTTCTATGGTTACTGGAAAAAAGTTATCTAAGAATGATGATGCTACAGAAGTGAATCAAACTTTGTACAGATCCATGATTGGAAAATTGCAATATGATGTACATAGTAGACCATATATTGCACTAGCTATTGGGATTGTGGCAAGATTCTCTGCCAATCCTAAGGAAACACACATGATGGCTGTGAAAAGAATTATGAGATACTTGAAAGGAACTGCTGACTTTGGTCTATATTATAAGAAGGATGACAAATTTGAACTCAAAATTTATACAGATACTGATTGGGCAAGAAATGTAGATGACAGAAACAGTACTAGTGGTGGAGCTTTCTTTCTTGGATAGAGATTAGTCTCCTGGATGAGCAAGAAACAAAATTGCATTTCCCAATCTACTATCAAGGTGGAGTATGTTGTTGCTGCAGTAAACTATTCAAATTTGGTATGGATAAAATAATTGTTGATAGGCATGAAAGAAGAAATCATTGAACCTATTGTTATTTTCTATGACAACACAAGTGCTTTCAATATTTCTAAGAATCTAGTGATGCACACTAAGACCAAGCACATAGCAATCAAGTATCACTACTTGAGAGAATTAGTACAAGATAAAGAAGTCTGAATGGAATATGTGAATACAAAAGAACAATTAGCAGACATATTCACTAAAGATTTACCCAGAGAAGCTCATGAGTATTTGAGAAGTCAATTAGGGGTCCTTCCCCTAACTGAGGCTACCTAGTCAAGCTAGGAGCACTACATCAAATATGCTACAACAAAATATTTGACAAATTGATGCAGAAGATTGTCACACTTTATGGTTACCTTAGAGTTGTGAAAAGGAGCAAAGACAAGGAATCAGTCATAAGCAAGATGGTAGAGGGAGAAACACTGAGTTGCACAGATATTATCTACATTTGATGGATGTATGTTTTAGTTGCTACTTTGGCATTTTTGTCAAAGAGGGAGATGAACTGATATAATAACACATAACACTGAAAAGTAAGGGTGATGAACTGAAATGAAGGATCAGGATAGAGGGAGATATGAATACTTCTGACGGTCCCAAAAGTGAGGCTTATAGGATTCTGAATTAGAATGAAGCTAAGGATATTATAAATAATTCTCTGATGAACAAATAAGTTTTTGGATTGGTTGGTAATCCATGTGTTATTCAGGTGATATCATATGGTGTTGCCATCAATGCCAAAGAGGGAGATTGTTGGAAACTACAATTGAAACAATTGTTGTATTGTCATTGATGTCAAACCTTAATTAGTAAGACTGTTGCTACTTAGGAAAGTACTATATCTATTGTATTGTTGTGAAGGATTGGGGCAAGGTTGGTAACAATAGCACCTAGGGAAAGGTTGAGTTATCTTGATACTACAAAGTGTACTTGACTATGTTGTACAATGATGAGATAATGTATTGTTTATCCTAGTAAGACTGAAGACTAAACTGGTAGGCTTGACTGAGCAAAGAATGGAAAAATCATGTTTAAGCTGAGTAATGTTAGTGTCGACGGAGTCAGTGTATGCCGAGAAAAATTCTAGTGTCGACCGAACAATAGTTAATTGTCGAGGAAGACAGTGTAAGCCAAGGAAACATTTTTAGTAATGACTGAGCTTTCTACATGAAGACCGAGTAGTTGATCATAGTATTGACCGAGCATCAACATTTTTATATTTGAAGAGAATTTAGTTTTGGAGCCAACATTGTTGAATTCTTGGATTATGTAAAATGTGTTGACTTTATTTATTGATTGTTTGAAAGCATTAAATGCACTGTAAAATGTTTTATTGTAAATCTTTAAGAGATTTGAGATGATTCTAGAAAAGGAGCCGAAGAACATGAAGCGGGTAGATTCAATGAATTTGACCTAACCCTAAGATCTATGAATGAGATTGAGTGGCATAAGATGAGTTAACCTAATTGAGGAAAGTATTAAGGGAACCTAAGCATTTGGATATGCAAGTGCATGGGTGAAAAAGAGAATGCTGGAAGATCAGTAAAGTTTTACTGACTGTTTAAGCAGGAAAGGCTGAAGGAGAATTGTGGTGGTTTCTTGAAGAAAAGTTCTGAGCAGATCAGAGATGGAGATGGCAAAGTTTCAAAGCCAATAAACCAGCATTAGTGTATGGAATCAGATCTGATATTTGTAAAGTGAGTTGTATATTTTTTAGATAAATATTGCTGCTACTTTCTAACCATTGTAATAGTCAAAATCCTTTTAATAGAGGTTGACCTAACAATCATATGTTAAATCCTTTGAACAAGGTTGCATTCTAATGGAGTGTATGTAAGTCCTATAACAAGGCTCACTTTTAATAGGGTGATTGAAATCCTTTAACCGGGTCACACCTAACAGTGTGTATTGTAACCTTTGACAGGGTTGACCGAGCTCACTTTAGAAGAGTGAATATAATAGTAGCATGTTACAAAGTGGTTTTTCCCACATTGTGTTTCCACTATAAATCTTGGTGTTAATACTTGTGTGAATGTTATGGTTTGAACATTTATGTGTTTTACAAGTTAAGTTACAGCTGGGTAGTGGACTGCATTGTTATATGTTTATATTATTGAATCAGTGATGACCGAGTTTGTTTTGGTTATTGGATCTAATTTAAGGAAAAGTTTGTAAGTTTGTTTTATAGATCAGGACCTGAGAACAACTAATTCCCCCCCCCCCTCTTTGTTGTTCTAAATCTTATTAACAAGAAGAGGATAAGTTGGACAAAGTGTTGAATGCACTGGAGGACTTGAAAGCACCTAGTAATAGAAATGATAAGGTTTCTACTAGTGAAAAGCCTCATTTCAACAATAATTTCAATAGACAGAATAGGTTGCAAAATTACCCTTATAATACCCAATGGAAAGATGGAAAACCTATTATCCCAAATTCCAAAGGAAATAATGACAAGACCATCCCTGATTCCTTTCACAAGGCTACTATGAATGTTGTAGAAGACACACCATGGTGTGTGGCTTGACAATCTCCTCATTCTGCAAAACATTGTGTGGTTGCACAATCTATAACTGCATACCAAGATGATGAATTTGATCAAGAAGAAACTAATGATGACATTGGTTGCAACATGATTAACTCATATCTAGAACATGAAGATGTCTCTGATGCTGATGAAGAGACTGATGTGTGCTCAAAAAGACACAATAAGGCATCATTCCATCAAGAGGTCTTTTCTGATGATGAAGACATTAATGAAAAGACATGTAACATGAAATCCTCTTCAGAGAAAACAAACTTGAAAAGACCTTCAAAGGAGGAGATTTTAAGGATCACTACAAAAATGGTTGCCCAAGTGCAAACAATAAGCATGATAGCAAATGATGGCATAGGTAAAGCTACATGGATGTTCATAAAAAATACCACTCTTAAGGAGCCCACTGGAAATAAGTTGAGAAATGATTATATGGTGAAAGTCAAGAATGTCAAAAGTAGGAAGTGGGAACCAAGGGGAGATGGAGGTGTCAAGGTGTCTAATGTTCATGAAAAAGACACCCAAAAGAAAACTAAGAAGTTAGTTGATGCAAAAACCAAGATTGAAAAAATGAAGGTGACAACAATAGTTAATACACCTAAGAAGAAAAAAGATATTAAGGCAATGCAGGTTGAGATTCCTTCTTCTGCCACTATTGACATGTTATCATTTTTGTCCCAAATTACTTTCAAGGTTCCCTTGTTTGAATTATTAAGAATCCATGAACACAAAGACAGAGCTCTGGCATGGGTGGATAGTGTTCATGACAATAATTTTTCTTGTAGTACCAGTGGGCCATAGCCATAAGCTTGGAAAGAGGTGCAAGTTTAGGGAGTGGTATCTCAGATACCACCTATGTATTTAGATAATTTTTTCAATGCTAGCCTTGAAAACATTTATCCATTTTTCTTAAGCATCATAGTGAATGGAATGACAGTAAAAAATTGCATGATTGATTCTGGTGCATCAAATATGGTCATGCCTTTTAAAATTATGGAGAGAGTGGTTCTTAAAGTTGACACTGTTCAGGGCAGATGTTGTGCAATGGACCAAAGAGAAGTGCATGTTATTGGAACTATCAATGCATTACCCTATAAGCTAGCAGCATATCCAGAGAAAGAACTGACTATGAGTGTTTTGGTTGTAGACATTCCTCCTCATTATGGGATGCTATTATCCAGGAAATGGAGTGCTTCCATGGGAGGAAGTTTACAATGCGACCTCTCATTTTCAACTTTCAACATTGATGGTCAATCTTTCAAGTTTGAGAGAGAGCCAAGGGTGACCCATATGATTGAAAGGATCATTGATAATGAGACTACTTGTTTTATAGATACTGATATCAATGGTTTCAAGGAAAAAGTTATTGTTCTTGCAAAATAAGTTGTCTTTCCCCCTATCACTGTAGAGGTGAATACTAAGTTTGAGAAAGGTGATATATGGGTAATGTACTTTGATGGTGCTAACTGCAAAGATGGTTCAGGTGCAGGTATTTTACTCATTTCTCCTGAGGGAAACACTTATAATTTTTCTTTTACATTGAGTTTCTCATGCACAAACAACATAGTAGAATATGAACCACTATTGATAGGCTTGAAGTTAGCACAAAAACATGGAATTGAATGTGTACATGTTGTTGGTTATTTGGAGCTAGTTGTATCTCAAGTAAGATCAGTTTATGCTTCCAAGAACAAAAGGTTGAAACAGTATAGGAATGCAGTATGGGACATGATTGAATGTTTTGATGCCTTTAATATTGTGTGGAAGGATAGAAGCAACAATAAGATGGCTGACCTACTAGCCAATATAGAAATCAATCCTACTGATATCACTTTTGCAGGCCTCTCAAAAGTTGAAACTTAGGCTAGGCCCAGTATACCAGATAACATTGAGAACTGGAAAGTTTTTGAAGATGACCAAGATATCTTGAGATTTATGAATTGTGAAGATTAGTATCATGGTCAGGAATTAGATTGGTTGGCCTTGGTGGATACTGTAGAAGGAAAGGAAGTTGTGTTTGGAAATGAAGTCATACAACTTCAGACCAAAAAGGTTCCCAGGGGACTTGTTGTTTTGGAAACTATATTTGATAATCAGGACAGAGTCCAGATGGATACCAAGAAGAAGGACCAAATGGACTTGGAAGAAGTTAATCTTGGTACTAAGGAAACACCAAAAAATGTGTACATTGGAAAAAAAAATGTTTTATCAGGTAAGAAAATCTTTGATTGAGCTGTTAAGAAAATTCAAACACATCTTTACATTGTCATATGATGATCTAAAGGTTTATAGAGAAGATTTATTTCAGCATGTCATTCCTTTGAACAAGGATGCTAAACCTTTTAGGTAGAAGCAAAGACCAATCAATCCTACCTTAGCCCCTAAGATGCAAGAGGAAATGATGAAGTTGAGATATGCTTGAATCATAAAGCCTATTAGGTATTCTTCTTGGGTGTAAAACTTAGTCCTAGTTAGGAAAAAGAATGGAGACATTAGATTATGTGTGGATTTTAGGAACTTAAATATCTCTTCTCTGAAGGATAACTATTGCTTGCCCACATGGAAGCAATGCTGCAAAGAATAATTGGATTTGATCTAATGTCCATGATGGGTGGTTTTTATGGCTACAACCAGGTGATTGTGAAAGAATCAGAACAATTTAAGATAGCTTACACAACACCCTGGAGAACTTATGTTTATGTAAGGATGCCTTTTGGTTTAACTAATGTTGGTGCCACTTTCCAAAGAGCAATGGATGTTGCCTTTGCAGATTTTATAGATGCCTTCCTAGTGGTATATCAAGATGACTTGACTGCATACTCCAAAAGGGAGGAAGATCATTGTTCTCACTTGGAGAAGATATTTGTGAGGGCTCTAGAATATGGCATTTCTCTGAACCCAAGGAAATGTGCATTTGGTTTAACTAAAGGAAAGTTTCTTGGCCACCTAGTAGGGAAGCAGGGAGTGAGAATTGACCCAGAAAGAGTAATGGCAATTGACAATATTCAAAAGCCAAATAATGTTAAGAGAATTTAATCTTTTTTTGGTCAAGTAAATTTCTTAAGGAGATTTGTTACTAACTTTTTTGAGACCACCAGGCCAATATCCAAGATGTTAAAGAAAGGATCTGAAATAAAATGGGATGGTGAACCTTATGAGGCTTTCAAGAAGATCAAGAAAGCAATCAAGGATGCACCTGTACTAAAGGCACCCAATTATAGTATTCCAATGCATATATTTTCTTTTTCTTCTTTTCATACTATTGCTGCAGTACTATTACAAAAAAATGATGAGGGTTTTGAACAACCTATTGCATTCTTTAGAAAATCTCTACAGGCTACAGAATTAAAATATGATATCAATGAAAAACAAGCATATGCACTTGTTAAGGTTGTGAAGAATTTTAGGTGTTATTTGATGGGAGCAAGTGTGATTGCTTTTGTACCAAGTGATGTAGTGAAGGACATTTTCTCACTACAAGAGGTATCTAGAAGAAGATGTAGATGGATAAATAGAATTCAAGAGTTCAACATTGATATCTAAATCACCAAGTTGGTTAGAGGACAAGGATTGGCAAAGCTTATGGCACAGTCCAATCTTGATGTAAATCAGATAAACCAAACTAAAATTGATTATACATGTGCTATGGATGATTGTGTTTGGTATCAAGATATAATCTATTTTTTGAAAAATATGAAATGTCCATTAGGAATGGATGACAACAAGAAAAGAACACTAAAGTTACAGGCAATCAAGTATGTGATTATAAGATGCAAGCTATATAGAAAAAAATTGGATTGCATACTTTTGAAATGTGTTGATAAGAATCAAGCTGACAAGATGTTAAAGGAAATGCATGAAGGAATATGTGGTGGACATTATATGGGTAAAACTACTACTCAAAAGATTCTGAGAGCAGGGTTCTGTTGGCCCACAATCTTCAAAGATGTAGAACAATTGGTAAGAAAGTGTGATGATTGTCAGGGATTTTTTGGCAAGCTCAAGTTTTCAGGAAATGTACCATCGAGGCTAGTGGAAGTGAAAGCCCCTTTCCAATAATGGGGGATGGACTTCATAGGAGAAATACCAAACAAATCTAGTGGAGGACACTCTTGGATCTTAGTTTCCACTTATTATTTTATGAAATAGGTAGAGGCTATTCCTACAAGGAATGCAACTAGCAAGGTGGTGACTGATTTCCTATTGAATAATATTGTTACAAGATTTGGTTGTCCTAAAAGGATTGTCTGTGATAATGCAATTTGCTTCAGGTCTACTGAATACAAGGAATTATGTGAAGGTTTAGGAATCTAGATGTCATATTCCTCACCTTATCATCCACAAGGGAATGGACAGGCAAAATCATCTAAAAAAACCTTGATAAAGATTCTCAAGAGAATCCTTGAAAAGAATAAAAGGGCATAGAATTCAAAATTTCTATTGGCTATGTGGGCTGACAGAGTAACTGTTAAGAAGGCAATTGGGTGTGCACCATTTGACTCGGTGTATGGAATAAATGCAAGGATACCTCAGAATAACCTATTATTAATGTACAAGTTTGTTCAATTATATGATGATGATCTAGATGATGAAATGCAATTGAGGATTGAGGATTTGATCAAGCTAGATGAAACCAGAAGAGAATCAGCTTCAAAAAATGTTAAGTTGCAATTGCAGGTCAAAAAGTTCTATGACAAGAAAGATGTGGAAAGGAAGTTTGAGCCAAATGATTTGGTATTACTCTGAAATGCAAGATTGGAAGACAAAGGAAAACATGGAAAATTTGATCCAATCTAGTTAGAGCCATATTTGATTCATGAAAAGTGGGGATAGGATTCCTACATTGTCAAAGAACTAAATAGTGACATTCAAGAATTGTCTGTTCATGGACAGTTCTTGAAAAAATACTTCAATTGAAGCTATTTTCTTTCCATGAACAATAGTTAGGTCTATATGTCTTGTAAATTCTGTAGAGGTGTGGTGTGTTTCTTTTATGTTTGGTCTTGCCTTTGTTGGTAGGTTTTTGTCCAAGTGCTCTCTACAGTTGTCCTTTTCCAGTAGGTGGTCCGCTTTCCCCAAAAATTCTAAATTATTCCATGGGCACAAGTTACCCATCATCCCTAGACAGAGCCACTATTAGTCCATTTTCCTATCAATGCCAAAAAATCCAAAGAAAATGGTCCTATCCTACTAAAACCCTAAAAGGTTGCCTTGCCTTGTTACAATCTTGTTTTGATCAGCAAAGAAGATACAAGATGTTTTATGACTTGCACCCTTAGCCATGGATAGTATAGGGTGTCATCAAGTTTTAGTTCAGATTTCATGTACTCAATTGAAAAAACTAGAGAGATATTACAATTTGAAGGTATGAGATATAGGGTTAATCCATGTCCTAGGGCTTCATAAAATTTGTCTAAGTAAAACCCTAGGTCGACCTTTTGTTGTTCTATTTGGTTGTTACTTTTTGAAATCACTAAGGTCCAAATAACACATGTGCCCTTTTTTATGACTTAAGTTATCGACCTATGTGTTAGCGGCTAGTTTTAATCAAGCTCCCCTTTCCGTAAACATTTCTCTCAAAAATTTGGCTTTCCCCAATTTTTTTCACTGCCATTGGATCTGTTTAATCTTATGGTTGTCGCGTGTCTACAAAGCCTTCATGATGTCATCCTTTCCTCTTTGTTCTTTTGTGACAAATTGCCACCTATCCTTTATTGTCAGTTGGGCCTGGTTACTTAAGTCTTAATCATCCGGCATCTTCCAGGTTGATCGAACGGTGATCATGTTGTCACAAAGAAAAGTGTTAGAAAGATATTCATCGCACTTATGCAACAACCATCTGATCTTCCAATAGGTAAGGATAGAGGTGTGGTAGGTGTTGTAGATATGTCTAATTTTCATTAGTCACGAGGGATGGTGATGTGGAGGTTGTCAGTGGGGCCAAGGGTTTCAACATGTTAAAGGGATACCATATGTAAGTTGATCTGACGGTTGTCATATGTCCACAATGAAAAGGTGATCAGACATTTGTGATCATGATGTTATGATAGCCATTGATTTTGTATTAATCCATGAGTTACCACTGTGGGTCCAATCGGTAGTAACAAGAATATTGACCATTGGATTATTTCATCTAACGGTAGCGATATATCCAGTTGTCAAGTAGGGTCAGGATACTATAGGTTTCAAGTCATTGTAGATCTACCTTGATCTAATAGTTGTTGTATAAATGCAAAGTAGAGATGCATGAAGTTTTATTGATCACGATGTCATGACAACCATTAGATCTCTCTTAAGTGAAGATCGACGGTCCTATTTTAAAGACTGATGAAGATGGTGTGTCTAATGCCAGGTGTAGCTGATGTGCCTATTTCTAATTGGTTGCCAAGATAGTTGATGTGGCCGGATATTTTAAAAGACTTAGTTGACTGTTGCCAAATTATGAGGACTATTTGATGTGCCAGAAAGAGATTTGATTGATGATCATATTTTAAACTTGGTGGTAACCGTTGTTTTTTAAAATTTGTAATTTAAATTTCTATTTAGGGTTTTTTGCAGGGTTTGAAACAACAAGCTTGAAAGCCATAAATCTGGATTAGATTTGGTCATGTTTTAGCTTGGTTGCAAGTGAAAATTTATGAGTTTGATCATGGTGGTTTTCACGTGCTAATTTTGTGTCCTGAGGTGCTTCTACCGATGAGAAGTTGATATGAAAGTCACGGTATCTCTATGCAGCCTGAATCAACGGGGGTTTTAATGATAATTTCTTTGTCCTTGTGAGGTACCTAGCTAGAGTGTTGCTCAGGTTGATGATCAGTTTGATCTTGATGGCCTTGTGCTGGGTGACATGTCATTTCTACAGTAATTTCTTGATTATCTAGTTGGTAAAGTGGTTGTTGAAACCCTAGTTTTGTCCTAGCTATCTGAAGCTTGTTGTATCCTCCCTTGAGGATTCCAAGATAGCTAGTGACTATATATAGCAGCTTGTTGTATTTTTCAAAAGATGGTGAAATTGGTAATTGAATAGAGAGAGCTTGGATTTAGGGTTTGGTTCTAGCATTTTGTCATTTCAATGTATTGAATACTGGAAATTTTAATGAGAATACACTTAAATTCCATCTCAGATTTGTGAATGTCTTCTTGTTTTGATCTTGGTTTCTTATATGTTAATGTTGCAAGGCAGGTTAATATATGGTTTACAAAGTAAATTGTGAAGTTTGTTCTTGATTTCCTTCAAGGAAGGATTAAATTCTTAAGGATAGATTTAGAGAATTCATAGTTATTGTGAGAATCTGATGTCTGAATGTGAGAGTGAGAGGAGTAATAGGGAAAGAACTTACTCTGGATTTGGGTGTGTTTGAATTAAGTTTTCTGTTGAGGTATATTGTATTTGACTCTTTGCCTTAGGATAAGACACTGGTATGTTCTCAGGGAGCGATTCCTCATCATCTATCAACCTATAAATGATAAAATCTTTAAATCAATGGTTCAAGGACATTAATGCTTAATATTTGTTGATTCCTTTAAGAAGTGAATCAAAGGTATACCCACCTGAGCATGAAAGCCCAAAGTGTAGGAGGATCATTCTCTTGATCCTTGTTAATTGGCCTTTTTCTTGTCAGATTTGAAGTGGTGATAGAGTTAGTGACATTAGTTTGTCAATCAAATTGTAAATCTACAAGTAGAAAGAAAAGGAACCAACAAATTGAATTGGAAAATTGCATGTGGGATCAAATTATTAGATGATACTTTGTCTGAAAACCTAACTTCCATTGGAGAAAAAAACCAATTTGCTTCTATATGGTTTGCATGCCTATTCTTTTTTTGGAATTTTGACTTTAATCTATTATCTAATTTTTTTTAGAAAAATAATAATTTGTTGTTCTATCCAATAAATTATTGGTGTTCCTTGTAAAAAAAATTATAAAAAAAGATTTGTTTTTAATTAAAAAGGGTTTTTTATTTTTATTTTTTAAATATTAATGTTTTGGGGTAGAGACCCCATTCCCTACCCCCGTGGCATACATATATGTTGCCGCAACCCATGGTGTGGCTAGCAGCCGCCACCCCTCTTTTGAAGGAGGCATGGGGAGGGCATGATATATATGTGTGTGTGTGTGTGTGTTTTAAAAATAATAATTATTTTATTTTATTAATAAATATTTTTATTTTTAAATTTATTTATTTATTTATTTTTTTATCGATAAAAGGCCAAAGCCAAGAATTTTATTAGTTATAAAGAAGTGTTACAAAAACCCCACTCAGTGCAGGTGTTGGTAGGAAAGAGTGGGTTTGAGAAAACCTCCAGCCTTGCCTGGGACCGTAGTTCAGATTCTGATACATGATATTTAACAGGGCATTCCCTCCTTTTACAAATTTTTAAAAAATAGAACACAAATTCAAGTAGTCTATCCTTCTAGACCTTGAATGAAGTAACTAGTGTTATAATGTTCTTTTTGCAATGGTCAGAGATGGAGAGTCTATTTTGATATACATAATTTTATCCTTACTGGGAGCCTATCTTATCACTCAATTGCCTTCAGATCTGTAGACCAGACCAGAATTACTCATTTATGAACCTAACTTTCTAGCCAAATACATGAGAGGTTTTCCTTTTTGTGATCTTTGTTCCTGCTAAACCTATGACAACTCAAATTCTAGCTAAGATCCTTATTAGTATGTCCAAAACTGTTCTATTACTTAACATTGATTCTCAAATTTTCAAATAGTAAAGAATGAATTTTATTGATACCCTTTCCAAGTATGGCTCAGAATGGGAAATGGCCTTCTCTATTTACTTCAAACCTACAAAAAATATGCTAAATACCTTACCTGACAATGGTTAGCTTTCAGGTTATCCAACATAACATTATTAAAGTAGATGAGATAAGAGATAAATGAAGACGAGTCCTGGTATAAATTATTCGTAGTGTTAATCAAATAACATTCTTTGTTGAGAGAATGTATCTAAAATACCGATATTTATCTCATGCAAATTAAATAATTTTCTATTCTAGAACATTTTGGTATTAGGATACATGAATATTTGAAGTTAAGAGGACTAGAAGTATGTTATGTTTCCCAATTTGTAGATCATATATTGAGCTTCAGTTATATCAGATTTATATATCAAGTATCCTGAAATAAAATGTGTAGGCTGCTATAAATTGAAACCATGACAGATTATCAAAAGGTGATTAAGTTACTATGTCTCCTCTAAATGTTTGATAATCATGTTATTGTCTACGACTGAAACTTAAATGTTAGGATTTGATTGTTAAATGCCCCATATAAGCACATAAGAATCTAAATATATGTAGATATATAATAGTATGTATATATATATGAATTTACATCACTAAAAGAATATATAAAAACAAAATCATACCATAAAAATAGTTACGCCCTATAGAAGTGAAAACCTGTAACTACTAACCACAATCCAAAACTACAAATAAATGACAAATTAATAAAGGAGGGAGGCTTAGCTCCTCTACTACTCTAAAGGGAGACAGAGGAAATGAAGCTATATTGTAGATTCCTCCCCTAAAGTCAACATAGAAATAATTTTTGTGTTGACTTCAAGACGAGATCCACAAACAATAATCCATAACAATAAATATTCATCTTAGCCAGCAACTCTTAGATGATTTGAAGCCTACTAAATAATCATAAATGGGACTGAGGATAGTTACAAAGAGTGGTCAAAAGGGATATACCACAAAATGGAACAAAATTCAGATAATTAGCTTACCCACATTCTCTCTAACCGGATCTAGTAGGTCAGGGATAACACTACTACATTATTGAGAAAATTTTAAGGATCTCCTATAGCATTAAGGATTGATAAGGGCATCACCAGTATAAGGAGATTAACCTTATTAATATGCAATTTGAAGTATATATGTTCCTTCTCCATACCCAGAGGCCTTTATATTATCTTCAGGCCCAGACCTAATAATAAATAGTTCCTTTTGTACCTTCTTTGAAGGAATAATCATGAGAGTATTTATTTCCACTTGCATGTATTCGTCAGAGATATCCTTATATCACTAGGGTAGAGGAGAGAGATTCTAATTTATTCCATAATCATACTATGGAGCTATACCATTTCAAAATAGCAGATGCTTCCTTACTTTATGTCAGAGAATGTTATAGATAATAGTAAAGCCTTAAGACATTTTAGTACATCATGCCATGAAATCTAGAAAAATGATCCAAACTTTATGATACTAAATTCATATGCCTAAACTAAGATAAATCTTTGAAAAAAGAAGATAGAGATTTTAACTACTACGAGAAAGACTAAATAAACACCAAATTTTACCCTGAAACATTCTATATTGCTAAAGGGATAAAGATAAGATTATGAATAGAAACATTAAAAGAGGATCTATTTTCACATCTATATGAATATTTGCAAGATAAGAAAGAAATATATCAAATCATAACTGATTCAAATTGAATTATGAAATGTCCAGTGATACCTTAATTAACTCTTTTGAGTCGTTGTATGAATGAGGGGGAAAATTATGTTACAAGTCTGTCATCATCTATAAATAAATAAAATTTATTCACTAACAGCCAAATGATATACTACTATTTATGCTAAGGGCATAGAATAGAGATGCTTGAATATAATGATATATCTATCTATTTATGAATATATATAGATCTATATCTATATATATAGCATTATACCAAATCTGATTGAATTGAAACATAAAATACTTTCCAAGTAGATATATAGGATCCTAAATATTTGGAAACTTTATTCTAGTCTAAATATAACAGAATTATTGAGATGGCATCTAATAGATTAATCAGAGATGAGAAATTATCCTCCAAAATAGAGTTCAAGAGAGTGCTAGAGATTCTTAACATAAATTATTTAAGATAAGGGGTCTAATGATCTATACTTCTAATTTAATTCCTGGTCTTTGATCTTGAATCTTCTGAATCATAGATTCTTTGTTTCTTCTTCTCTCTATGGCCTCCTTCTTCTAGCCAAATTTCAGCTAGATTTTCTGACTCTGATTCAAAGAAACAATCCATATCTTTGTATCCCACCTCATCATTGTGCCAATAGTCATAGAACCAACTTTCCATTGATGCTTTCTTAATATGCATGTATATCAATAAGAATTCAATGTTCTATTTGATAATGGGATCTCTTTCATTGATTGTATTGAGATCCTTGAATACCACAATAGGAATGGTTGGTACCTGTCTCCCCTTGATAGAAGGTATTTCATAGAGTCGGGGTCTTGAGATGGTTAAGTCCTCTTTTATGTTTTTAAGAATCTTGTCCAAGTTTCCTAGAAATCTATGCTTGAAAATTTTGAAGCATAGCCTCCTAGTGTCATGTTTCTCGATTCCCCAATATAAGACAATAGCAACAAACATTGATGTAATATCAGTGTAAACTTTGTACCTGTCATTATTAGTTAAAAGTTCTAGCCCTAAGATTTGAAAGACACTCTAAGAATGAGAGGATGATTATCTAGCATAATCATTTTGAGGTGTTTGATAGATACCTCACCAAAGAAAGCAGTTTGGCTTCTTTTGCATATTAGTTTGATTGGGGTAGCCATGCTGATGTCATTTTATTTAAGAGCTGAAGAGTTTTTAATTTGTTATAATTTATAGTATATATATAATATCAAGAGGTAAAGTGGCATTTTCTCTCCCATCTTCTACCAGTATGAGTTACGAGACGGTTGAGGAGCTCTGATTGATCGTATTCCTACAAGTATGTTGGGAAATTTGATATGAAGTACAAGAAATAATTTAAGAGATATACGCTACATATTCTACTTAGAATTTCTAAATATTCTTAAGAGATCCTTTCCTTAAATATGCTATTAATATTTGCTAATGGTAATACAATAAACTCGCCTACCTGACAAATGCCTCAAATCATATATAATACTAAATATTATATATGGTATGGTTCTCTCTAATCATATAATAAGACTCCAAATACTTGTAACCAAAAGAACCTCCAAGAGTTCTCTTATAGACCAAAAACATCCATGTTGAAGATCCAGACAATCTATAAGAGGAGTGACATGTCCCGTACATAGTGACCTTGAGAAAATTAAAAGAGGAACCTTGAGAATCCTAAAAGTGAGGGCTGAGAGAGGAGAAAGATCCCACTACGACTGATATAACCACTATGGGCCGAAAAGGAGCAAGATAAAAATGAGGGTATACTGTCATAGTGCTCCCCTTAGAGGACCTTGAAGGACAAAGATTTCCTTAATTAAGTAATTTGACCTAGACTAAGGTTAATCCTAAAATAGGAGCAATCAGAAAATTCCTATTATTAGGACCAAGAGTAAATAGAGCTTCGAGGAAATCTAACATATCTGAATTCTAACAAATATGTTAACTAAACTATTTAGTGAATATCTACTCTATATATGCTAACAGTACATACCTTTATAAAAACTAATTTAAAAAAATTTAAAACACTTTCCAACCATTCTATGAAATATTTATCATCTATTGCTAATAAGTATATAAATCTAGTATCTTAGTTTCTTGATTTTACATAGACAAAAGCGCTATACTATCATATCTATTTAGATATCAAAAATAACTATTTAAAGTTTTCATGTTAACATATTCCTTCTTGCTATGTTCCATTACCATCGTTTAATCTATGTTTATCACGCTACAACTCCATGTTTCTCTATTTTTCCTTAGAAAGACTATTTCCTCTTCGCTCGCGTCCACTGGATTGATCCTTGAGCTTTTCCTAACTGAGGGAGCTACTATCCTGACATTATTAATGTCATCTTCTTCAAATTCCTCTGGGATGTCAAAACCTTTAGCTTTCCAATAATTTGGTATCTCTTCAAGTTTGACCTGCTCCTTAAGCACTATATTTATTAGGAAGTCCAAGTTACGCCTCATCACAGGCCAACTCTTGTCAAATTTTCCCTCATCCTTAAAAAATAGCATTGGCAAGCACTGAAAGTTTGGGATGGAAGGTAATTCCGCCAATGACATTTTCATATAGATTTTTGAATAAGGGATAGTCAGGTTCCTGTCTATGTCATACACCACATTTTCCAAGCCGGCCAAGAAATCTTTCTTAAAAATTTCCTTGGCAACTACTATAATCTTTTCCTTTTCCACTCCATTGAATGTTTCCAATGTAATAAACAACCCCACTATATGGCCATTGATGCAAACAGTGAACTTTTTATCAAAATTGCCCTCCCCTAATCCTTTTTCTAGGGCCCTATGAACAGAGTCTGAGAGAGGATTGAGAATACCATTACATCTTTCTGGTTTGATCTGGCCCCTAAATTCCATTTGCTTGTTCTCTTTTAGGTGGAAGGTTACAATTCTGGATTCCATTCTTCACTTTGTTGGAAAAATTTTACAAGTTAACCTTCCACTCCAATATGCAATGCTATTAAATCTCCTTTACTCGCTTGATCACTCATTAATCATATTGAGGGAATTTTTTCCCATGCAAACTTGGCCTTCTTTAATTTACCATCACCTCACCATCACTCTTGTACTTGAGGGATGTGGATCGCTTGACACCTATAGGTTACTTGCTTGAGACTCTTCTAGATAAAATCAAAGTAGATATTTTCTATGCTCTTGGAAAGAGAAGAGGGCATCAGAGTCATGATTCCTAAAATCATCAATTTATTACTTATCACTCACAGTGAGGGACCTTTAAGTATTTTTTGGGAATCCCATTGATTCGGAGATAGTTGCTAGATTTGATAAATCTTACTAATTATTACATAATTATTGATCAACACTTCCTATAAATTAATAAAATCAATGATATACTAACTTAACTACTAACTTTATTAGATTGTCGACCTATTACTCAGGAGAAGTTTAAAAGGTTCACTCCCAAAATATTCTACTCCTTTAACAGCTAAGGGACATCTAAATCCTAATAGACCTGAAAACTACCTAATAGCATAATGAATCTAATATCTATGCTTCTTTAGAGGGGTTTTAGTAAAGTCTACTATAACCTAAGCACTTACCCTGTCTAGCTAAATTTATTGATTGGATGTCTCTAGAAAGAAATTAGCCAATGTGAACCCCTTCTAATCTATATTAATTTGTTCATTGTTAACACCTTTTGTACCCATATTAGCTAACAGGTCTGCTACCTTATTCCCTTCTCTATAGATATGATTCAAGGTGAAGTTTGGGATGGATAATAAGGTTTCCTTTATTTTCTAAACTATACCATTCAGATGCCAATTTGGATTTTTTCCTTTTCTAACCGCATTGATGACTAAGGAGTCCCCTTCAATTTCTATATGGTCCAAATTATGTCTTGGCTACATTGTTTGTTTCTTGTCCCAGATATATGGATTTTCTAACAATATTACTACCTTTCTAGTCATGGATACAACATCTAGTGCATGCTTCCCCTGGATTACCTTTCAATGCCCCATCAAAATTAAGTTTGAACCAACCTTCTGCAGGCGGTAGCCATATATAGTTAGCCCTTTTCAATTTAGTCTCCTCCCCACTGCTTCCTATGAAGGATGGAATCTTCAAGCCAAACTAATTTTTCCTCAAATAACTATCACTAATGGAAAAGGATCTATCTTTATTACCTAGCAAATTCCTACTATTTACTACCTCCACAATGCATGCTTCTAATTTTGATAGAAATGCTTCTACCATTGACAAAATTGATTTTATCATCAATGCTCTTCCTGCATTGGAGAGCCATTTCCCTTTCCAAGATTATGTCTTTTTTTCCAGTTTATTACATACATCCCCCCATAAATTAGTTGATTTTATCCCTTTATCTTAATATAAACCTAGATATTTGCAAGGGAAAGTGCCTTTATTAAAGTGCAAAATCTTACAAATTTCCTCCTCTTCCTCAATATTAGTATTTAAGAAGAAAATTTTGGATTTATTCTCATTAATTCTTTGGCCAAAAGCATTTGTATACAAGTTTAATAATTTCTTAAAGGAGGATGCTTCCTCTCTACTAGCTTCGCCTAAAAGGAAGGTATCATCAACAAATTTGTTGATGAGTGCTGGCCTCTAAATTTGAAGTAATCTTAATACCTTTGATTTTGTTTTCTTCCTTAGCTTTGGAGAAGGATATCCCTAATGCTTCATTGAGGATAATAAAGAGAAAGGGAGACAAAGGGCCTCCTTGTCTTAGACCTTGTGAGATTTCAACGAAGCCAACAAGAGAACCATTCACTAGAACTAACATATGGGGACCCAAAATACATTCAAAGATTAGATTGATCCACCTTATTTAAAATACAAATACTTCTATACATTTACATAAAAATATCCATTCAACTTTGTCATATGTATTCTGAATATCAAGTTTAATAAACATACTTGGGTATTTGTTCATTTGTACTGAGTGAATAGCTTCCTGAGCTATAAGTACTTCTAAAATAGACCTACCATAGACAAAACCTTTTTGTTCCTCTAAGATAATTGAGGGAAGGAATGCCTTTAACCTATTAGTAATTGTTTTAGTTAGAATTTTATAAAGGGTGTTACAAAGGGCTATTGGTTTGAAATCAGATATAATTTCTGCATCTGATTTCTTAGGAATTAAGGCAAGAAATGAATTATTAATTTCCTTTAATAATTTTCTAGAATTCCTCATACCTTCTAGTGCCCCTACAATTTCCTTTCCTATAAACAACCAACACTTTTGATAAAACAATGTAGTGAAACTATCAGGACCCGGGGATTTTTCCAGATGAAGGTCCCTAAGGGTGGCTTCTATTTCTTCCATTGTAAATTTAACATTGAGAATTTTATTTTGGTTTTCTATTATTATTTTGGGGATAAAGCCTAGGATCTCCTTCTATGCCATCAAGTTAGCACCGTCATTATTGTTAAGAATTTTTTCAAAATAGTTCCCTACTTCTATGCCTATTTGAACTAGGTCTTCTATCCATTCATTATTATCTTTTCTTAGTCTCCAAATTCTATTTGTTGACCTTCTTTGTTTTGCACTGTTATGGAAGAATTTAGTATTTTTATCACCTTCAGCCAACCAAGTTTCTCTTGAACGTTGTTTCCAGAAGATTTTCTCTTTTGCAAGGCATTCTTCATATTTTTTCCTTAAGAACTTTTCTACTTCATATTGTGACTGATTCATACCTCTCAAAATAACTTCCTCATTAAGTCTTTCTAAATTACTCTCTAATTCTAGCTTATCTTTGAAGATATTCCCAAACTTAGTCTGATTCCAATTAAGTAAGTTTATTTTAATTAATCTAAGTTTGGACACCACAATAAAGGTTTTGGATCCCTCAAAACTGGCTTCCTTCCACCATTTTTCTATATTCTCCAAATAGTTTTCATCTAAAAGCCACATCTTCTCAAATTTGAAAGGGTTCTTTTTGGGGGTGGATGCCTCAAGAAATGATAGCTCTACTGGGAAATGATTTGAACTCAAGAAGGGGAGAGTCTTCACCTTTAAGTCAAAATAAAAGTTAGATATATCTGCTATACAAAAGAACCTATCCAATTTTTCTCTAATCATATAGGTGTCAATCCTTCTAATGGACCAGGTAAAATCACTGTTTCCTTATCTTACTTACATAGCTTCCAGATTATCAATCCACTAATTGAATTCCTTTATAGATTGAGAAATTCATCTTGATCCACCTATCTTATCTTCTAAATTGAGGATAGCATTAATGTCTCCTCCCATAACTACTAATTCATTTGGATAGGAAGAAGAAAAATTACTAACTTCTTGCCATAGCTCTCTTTTCTCATGCAAAAATTTAGGCCCATAAATGTTAATTAGTATGAAATTCAAATTACTTCTTATACTTCTAACCCTCCCACTCAACCATTTTGATCTTGATTCAAGAGGGGAACAACTACATTTCCAAGGATTCCAAATTATGTCAATTCCTCCAGAAGCCCCTATCGAGGGGGAGCCGCAGACTTCCCAACTACATATTTTCTTATTTAATAACCTATAACCATCTTCATCTAATTTAGATTCCTAAATCATAAATACCTCTGACTTAAACAATGACAAGTGCCTTTTAATTAGGCATTTTTTGTTAGGGGCATTAAGGCCCCTAACATTCCAAGAAATTATTTTCATTGCTGATTGGGAAGGCTCTTCTCCTTCCTTGCATCAAGAAGTTCTATTATTTTTGTTTGAAATGAGGCCTAGCCCACTCTTTCTCTTATCTCCTTGAGAGATTTCCTACCTCTAGATTTGGGAACATAACCACAATCCGAAAGACTCTTACTTGAATTCTCTAATTTGAGTCCTAGGGATAAATCTGAATAAGGCACTTCCAGTTTTGGGGATACATTGTTCTCTACCTCATCTTCATGCTCTAGTGCAACTAGAATTTTGGGAAGAATATCATGGTCTAACTCCTCCTCAACCACTGAAACATCCACCAAATTGGGGTTCAGCCCTAGAAAATCTAAAATGTCTTTTGTTGATTCCTTATCTTCAGGGTCAGGAAAGATGGCATTATCCTTCAAAACCAAGGCTTTAGAAGCTCCATCCTTTGAGTCTAAAATCATCAATTGATCTTGATCTCTAGATCATGATCTTTCCTACTTCTTTTTCTCTTCTGACACCTAACTCCTTGATCTGTTCTCTATTGAGGCTAAGTTCTCATAAAAATCTCCCTTCTCCACAAAACCTTCATCTATGTTACTCAATTATTTTTCTACTACTAACCTCATAGCCTTTGCTTGTTCTCTTACTTGCATTAGATATTATTTGTACTCTTCTACACTAATTTCATTCACAATAGGAACATCCAAAATATCTTGCAAAGCTCCATCTTCCTTAATAATATCCTTAGAGCATGAGGGGAAAACTTCCACAAGGGAAACTTGTGTCCTAAGATTTGGGGATGTTGAGGGAAAGGTGTTTATATTATTGACTTCTAACTTTCCTATGGATCCCTGGCTTCCTTACTTCTCTTTGGGTGATTTTGTCAGAAACTTGACCGAAAAACCACCACCAGCTTCATTTAAGTTGATAATAACATTGTTGGATGGATCTCTATGAGGAGGGGACAAAATTTTGACACCAGGAGCCTCTTTGAAATCTTTAACCATTTATGTCATAATAATTCAAATCCACTTTTTATTATTATAGGGGGTAGCACCTTAATAGATATATCCATATCCACTATGATAATCTCTTTTGATTGGGGAAATTTAGTTACTACCGATCTTACGAAGTGTCCTAGACTATTTCTAATATTTTTTAGAATAATTTTGTTGGTACATTCCAGAGGCATATTGATTAACTTTATTGTTCTAGATACTATGATTCCATTTAGCTTATTAGGATTAAAGGATGGGCTCCAATCAAGCACTGCAAAATCATAACCATGCACCTTAGGGCATCTATTTTCTAAAAATTTCTCTTTCATTTCAATATCATAACAATATACAAACATAAATTCATTTGTTAGAAGAGAGATACTTACTCGATTTTAGAGACACTTCTTGAGCTAATTTTCTATTATGACTATTGATACTCCATAACCATTCCATCTAAGAAATATGCGTTTAAGCTACATTAATTCCTAAGTGCATTCTATGACACCATTGTCCATCTCTATCATAATGGGCGAAGGCGATTTCATTTTGCGATGGGGAGGAGAATAAGGGATAGTTTTAGGGGATTGCTCAATTTGAGAATGGGATTGGGGTTTTTCAAAAATCCTTCTTTTATGGGGAGGAGTATATTTTCCAGATGGAGACTGAACCAATTTTAGATTCAAAGGTATTCTTTTACTAGGGGTTGTGATCTACATATTATCAATCACAAACCTTTGTCGATGTGGAAGGGAATAAAAACTAGGGTTGTTGTGGGCCTTCAAGTCATTGAGTAGATCAAAATTGTTTCTCAAAGATAATGGCTCAGATGAAAAAATGAGGGAAAGGGAGGTTTCTTACGGTTTTTGTGAGATCTAACCTCATGCTAGCTATAATCCTCCACCAAAGAATCATTTGACTTGTGCTCTTGCCTTAGGAATGGTTGTTCTTCATGCATTCCACCTTTACTCGCAGAAAACTGGGTATCATTAGAGCAGTACAATGGGAGATCCCTGGTATGAGAAGCCCTTCGTGCCCTAGGTGATAAATTGCAGACGAAATTATTTTCACCAAGCAATGGAAGAGGATCTGGACAACTAGACTTGATTGCATATCTAGTTTTTGAGAAAAAAAAGATCTATCTATCCAAAGAGTCCACACTGAAGAAAGATCGCAGATTGCAAAAATGCAGAGCCATCATAGTGAAAGTTATTTATATTTTGTTTATTTTAATTAATATTAAATTTTTAAGATTATTTAAATCATGTTTAAATTAATTAACTTATCTTCGGTCATTATATTAAATTAGTTTATTTAATATTCTTCAATTTAATTTAAATTCTTTTGTTGGATTAAATTAAAAATATTATTTAATAGGGTTACTTTATTTTATGGATTGTAAATTAAAGGACCAATGATGTTTTGAATTTATTTTTTTGGTGGTGCTTGTATATGTCTTATTTTCTTTATGGTGATTAATATTGTGGGAAGTTGTCTAAACTGGAGGCTTTAGGGAGTAATTGAGGTCATTTGGGTTTTGTTAGTGTTTTATCTGGAATTGTATTGGAGATTGTATATTTATGGTTACATATGTGTTTCAAGCGTATGTTTTCTTTATGATAGTTGGATTAGGGCTAGTGTGTGTTTCTAATGCCTTTTATAGATTGAGTTTTAATTATATTATTGTTTTGGAACCTATGTGCTTATTCTTTGATTGTGAGCCTAGGGGAGGTTACATAGGTGCATCTTAGAGGAGTGGCTTATAATAGTGGTTCGGGGCCCAAAGATGCCAGTATCAGGGCAACCTGTCATAAGTTATTTAATAAGTATAACCTAATAATAAAACTTGGGATAACATTAAATACAAGGTTGATCATTGATGCCTCACCCATGCCTCGAGTACTTGTATAGGCTAAGAATGGGAATGAGATGATACCTAGAGAGTAGGTATGATTAGAATTCCTCATCTTCATGAGAGGGTATTTTGATTTTGCATGGGTCATGTTAAGGGTCTGGGGTCTGTTGGATATTGCTAATGCATGGGTGGTGATTGAGACATGTAATATGTTTAATCACCATGTTACTGAATGGGCACTCATACTGTTATCATTTGTGTTTTGTCACTGATGTCAACATATGCTTCTGTGAAGGAACTAGACTGGTAATCACAGTGTACGGATGCTTTATGAATGTTTTAGATGCTGCGAAGTTAGTTGGGAGTTTAGGAGGATGTTTTGATGTTATATCTCCGATCACATCATTAATTGTTTCATATTAAGAGAATTAAAATTGTTTTGGTAAAGACTGGTCACTCGATTGTGACAATGAGAATTCATAGAGTTAGTCTCTGGGTTTTTGATATAGCTTTCAGAGGGATTGGATTGAAGGTATGCGAACTTAAAGGATGATGGAAGAGGTACTGACGAATGTTCATTAGTCAGTGCAAGGTACAAAATGATTGGTGATGTCATCTATGGTGTGTGCTCTGGCGATGGTTTATTCTGAAGCCGACTCAGGGAATGAAGCGTGTGTTTTTTTTGGAAAGCATAAATCAAGGATGTCGGTCCTTAATTGTTGTAATGTATTCATTGTAAACATGTTCTAGATACGGTGTGTATCTTAGCAATGGTTTATGTAATTTTTTGTAATTAGGAAAGCCTTATGGGCCGACCTAATCTTGGTAAATTGTAATAAGGTATAAATGAAAGATCTTTTCCTTGGAAAAGATATGGATGGAATGTATGTGATATAAGGAGGTTGTGAAAGCTGGGAGCTTGTGTCTATTGTATGTAGAGTAGAGGTTTATTGGTGGATTTCATTGGAACTGATCAAGCAAAGATAGTTGCTAGAAAATAGTTCAAAAGATTGTGTATTTATTTATATACACCTGTTGCGAACTAGTGAGTTCTAAAGGTGGAGTTAACCTTCTTTGGGTAGTGAGCCCTCTCTTTTGTTCTTGACTCCTAACAGGGTATTTCCTCTAACAAGGACTATGTACTATAATGTTTCAATAAGCTCCTAACATGGCTATATCTTCTAAGAAGGATTACTATACTCTTAGTAAATCATTTGTGGGTACTAATTCACACTGGGGTTTTTACCTTTAACAGGGTTTCCCCGAAACCAAAATATTGTGTTATTGAGTTAGCATTCATTGTGTTCATTGGATCTGATATTAATGAGCTTAAATTTTAAAGTTTAATATTCTATTATACAACTAATTCACCCCCCCTCTCAGTTGTATTGTGGACTGTTATTCCTAACAATTCGTATCAGAGCGTGTGGTCCTTAGAGAGAAAGCTTAACAGCTTGAGGTGATCTTGGAGATGGAACTCTATAGGAAGGATGGTCCTAAATTTGATCCTAAAAACTTTGACAGTTGGAAGAACAAGATGTGAACACACTTATTGTGTTTAGGCATAGATTATTGGATGATTACAAAGAAGAAGCAAACCCTAAAGACTAAGAATGATTTTCCATATGCTATTGATGATGAGAAGAAGCTATTTTCATATAACATGGTTGCAATAGAAGCACTGATCAGTGCACTATCTGAAGGTGAGTTCACTGAAGTTAAAGACTTAGATTCGGCACATGAAATCTGGAATAGATTAGAAGCATTATAGGAAGGGGATAAATATACCAAGCAGGCAAAGTTAAAAAATTGGAAAACAAAGATGGAGAAGTTGCAAATGAATGAAGATGAAAACATTAGAGCTTATGTTCAAAGGGTCATAGAAGCAGTAGTTGGAATCAGAAACTATGGAGGTACTTATGATGAAGAGGAAGTTATTGCGAAGATCCTCAGATCATTGACTCCTGCATACAAATTCAAGGCAATTTTTATTCAAGAAACTATACCCCTGACTCCAAAATTTAGCAGAGAGATGTTGATTGCAAAGCTAACTACCTTTGAAGCTATGAAATTAGGAGAAGCTGCACCTAAATTTGAATCTACATTTAGGGCATCCGCACACAAGAAAGTATCTACACTTTCGAGCACAAGCAAAGAAGACCTAAAAGAAGAGCTTGGTGAGTATGTTGAGGAATGGGAGAAGATAATGGAAGAAGAAAGAAAGATGGAAGAGCTTGTTGCATTGATTTCTAGAAGAGAAAAAAGAGGTAAGGGAAAATTTGAAGGCAAGTTACCCTTGAAATGTTTTTCATGCAATAAGATAGGTCATTTTGCATCTAGATGTCCTACAAGAGTTCCTAAGTAAAAACCTGATTATGCAAAGATTAGAAGAGACAAAGAATGTTATTATGCTAGTGAAGGAATCTCTGATGATGATTTAGACAATGAAGAGATTGGATTTGTTGCTATTAAATATGAACCAGTTCATGAAGAAAAAGCCTTAGTATCTCATGTTGACAAGAAAACTGAATGGATAATTGATAGTGGATGTTCTCATTACATGAATGGTGATAAGAACAATTTTGTTAAATTAGTAAATTATGATGGAGGTGTTGTAAGGTTTGGGGACAATCTCCCAAAATCCATCATAGGAGTAGGATCCATCACTCTAGATGGAAAGACTAATACAGACAATGTACTACTTATTGAAGGGCTGAAACATAATTTGTTGAGTGTCAGATAGTTAATGGATAAAGACTTTCAGTTAAGTTTTTTTAATGGTAAATGCTTTATCAGAAGCAAGGAAGGAAAATTGATTGCTACTAGTTCAAAATCTAGAGGTAATGTATTTGAACTAAACACATCTAGAGCCTCTTGTTTTGTTGCGAAGGTAGATGATAGTTGGTTATGGCATAGAATATTTTTTCATGTTAACTTTGATAACATTATGAAGGCAAGTATGGCTAATGCAGTAAGAGATCTACCAAAGATTGTGAAACCTTCTAACACTGTATGCAGAGAATGTGTTATGGGAAAGCAAACTAAAAGTAGTCATAAAAGAAAATCATTTACATCAAAAGGGAAGTTGGATCTGGTACATACAGATCTATGTGGGCCTACAAGAACAAATTCATACTATGGTGAAATGTATTTTATACTCTTTGTTGATGACTTTTCTAGAATGATGTGGGTTACTTATTTGAGAGAAAAATCAGAAGCATTTGATAAATTCAAGTTGTTTAAAGCAAAAGTAGAGAATGAATCAGGACTGAAAATAAAGTGTTTAAGATCAGATAGAGGTGGAGAGTTTACATCAGATTTATTCAATTTATACTATGAAGAGCATGGGATAAAAAGACAAACATCTTCTCCTAGGACTCCACAACAGAATGGTTTAGCAGAGTGAAGAAACAGGACTATACTTGATGCTGCCAGGACAATGTTGATTGAAGGAAATGTATCTCATGTACATTAGAGAGAGGTTGTTGGAACAATAATGTACACATTAAGCAAAATTCAAATTAGAGAAGGTACAAGTAATACTCCCTATGAACTATGGTTTGATCATACTCCTACTGTAAAATATTTCAAAATTTTTGGTAGTAAATGTTATATCAAGAGGGATGATGAGATAGGGAAATTTGATGCTAGAAGTGATGAAGGTATCTTCCTTGGTTACTTTGTTAAAAGCAAGCCATGCAAATATGATGAAGGGTGCTCCCCTTAATACCACAAACACATAACAGAAATAGAGAAACAACAACAATATGCAAGAACAGAAAATTGGCTTCTTATTATCTCCACAAATGTGGAATTACAAACTTTCAGAATTACAATATGCAAAGCCACATGGGCATTCCCTTACAATATTCCGTAGGACAAAGCCTCGAACTATTACCCAGATCTACTACCCAGAACTATTCTGAACTGCCTAAGACAATAATACAGCCTTCCTTATATAGGCAATTATCCACCGCCTGGGAAGGTTCCAGAATTTTAGCCAATAAGGCCGACCAAACTTAGAATCATTTTATTTTACATTTTATTACATCATAGTCGGCTCAAGATAACCTTTGAAACCCGAACAGAAATTTTGAAGAAAATTATTTTTCGCCATTTCAGGTGGCCCAACTTCCGAAGACCATAAGTCATCACCAGTTGACCCGCTCGGCTATTATAACCCCATTTCAGAAATGCCACGAAGCGCTCTACAGGCTTGACCCGCGCAAGTGCCCATCACCCAAATTTTTGACCTCATCCGGGGCCTCTAAAGCCTTCAAAACTGAGTTCAAAGTTTCTGTACCCTGCTGCCAATACCGAAAATCTTCAATATCTTCCAATATACACTTGATCTGGCAATGAAACTTTACTGGCAGACTTATATGACCAAAATCAGAAATAAATCAGATCATTCTGAGCACATACAAAAATTACCAAAAATAGTAACTTTCCATAAATAGCAGCTCTGCACAAAATAACCCTTATTGAATATAAAAATAGAAATATTTTTTTTTTTGGGTGATGCAAGATTGCTCTTACACCCAGGATGCTCCTGCATCAGACACCCGGGGTAATTTGAGAAGTGACCCTGTCACGACTCAGGTGTGCAGAGGAAAACCAAGACGGTTAACCTCCTCCTTTGTTAGCCATGATGAATCTTCAACAGGTCATCCTTTCCATTTGACCAGATATTCTTCATATGTCATGTTCCTTGTGCTTCTACCAACACGACTATCCAGTATATCTTCAATCTCCTTAGTGTCTGAACTAGTTGCTGGAATACTCCACTGTGTTGTTGTGATCTCATCTTCAACACCTCCTTCATGATACTCTGTCAGATTTGAAATGTTAAACACTGGCGAAATATTTAGCTCAATAGGTAATTCTACCTCATATGCATTTCCTGAATCATGTTTCTTCAGTATCCTACATGGTCCAAACTTCTTCATTTTCAGCTTGTTATATGTACCAACTGGAAATCGCTCCTTCCGCAAATGAACCATGACTTCATCACCAACCTAAAATTCCTTATACCTCCTTTTCTCATCTGCCTTAGCCTTATACTGTGCATTCATCTTGGTAATATGCTTCCTCACCTCCTCATGGATGTTCTTCAAGTGTTCTGCAAAATCCTCAGCTTCAGCACTACTTATTTCTCCTTTATCTATCTTCCTCAATTCAGATGCATTTCTTGGACTACTTCCATATACAATCTGGAATGGTGATTTACCAGTGCTCCTGTTGACAGAATTATTGTATGCAAATTCTTCCTGTGGTAAAATCAAATCCCATCCTGTTGGCTTATCTCCAACCAAACATCTCAGCAAATTTCCCAAACTCCTATTCACCACCTCCGTCTGTCCATCAGTTTGTGGATGATGTGATGAACTAAACTTCAAATCTGTCTTCAACTTCTTTCACAATGTACACCAGAAATATCCAACAAACTTAGTGTCCCGATCTGAAACTATGGTCTTTGGCAAACCATGAAGTCTCACTACTTCTCTGAAAAACAATTCTGCTACATGAACAACATCATTAGTCTTCTTGCAGGGAATAAAATGTGCCATCTTTGAAAATCTGTCAACTACCACAAAAATTGAATCATGTCCCCGCTGAGTCCTCGGTAAACCAAGAACAAAGTCCATGCTGATATCCTCCCAAGGCTTCTTTGGTACAGGTAATGGCTGATACAACCCTGTATTCTGCGTCACTCCTTTCACCATCTGACATACTCTGCAACTCTGTACAAACTTCTTCACATCTTGCTGCAAATGTGGCCAATAATAATTCTCACTAACCAAAGAAAGGGTTTTGTCACGACCAAAATGTCCAGCCAATCCTCCGATATGCTTCTCCTTGATGAGATTCTCCCTCATAGAACTTCGTGGAATGCACAACTGACTCCCTCTGAATAGCATATCATCCTGGATGATGAAATCCAACCATTTCGTCCTGTCTAGAGTAACAGGTTCTGTACAAGCTTTCCAAGCTTCACCAAATTCAGGATCCTCTGGATACAAATTCTTGAGTTCCTTGAACCCAACCACTTCAATCTGGATTTCTGAAAGCAATAGTTGCCTTCTGCTAAGAGCATCTGCAACCCTATTAGACTTTCCACTCCTGTGTTTCAAAACAAATGTATAACTCTGCAAAAACTCAACCCATTTCAAATGCCTTTGATTCAATTTTCCTTGACTATTCAAATATTGCAAAGCTTGATGATCAGTATACAAAACAAACTCTTTAGGAAGCAGATAATGTCTCCACTTCTTTAATGCCTGAACTATAGCATAAAATTCTTGATCATAAACAGAATATTTTCTCTTGGCATCATTTAACTTCTCACTGAAATAAGCAACAGGTTTACCTTCTTGGCTCATAACAGCTCCTATTGCAGTACCACTAGCATCACAATCTACTTGAAACACCTTATTAAAATCTGGAAGTGCTAAAACAGGTTGTTCTGTAACTTTTTGTTTCAACAATTGAAAACTCTTTTCTGCTCCTTTAGTCCACTTAAACTCTTTTCTATCCCCTCTCATTGTTTCAGTCAAGGGTCCACAAATACTGCTAAAATTTCTGATAAACTTTCTGTAAAAGCTAGCCAAACCATGAAAAGATCTTACCTCAGTAGCACTCCTTGGAGTAGGCCATTCAAGGATAGCATGTACCTTCTCTGGGTCCATTTTTAGACCTTCTCTTGAAACTACAAACCCCAAATACACTAACTCTTTCTTCACAAAACTGCACTTCTTCAAATTAATCAGCAATTTCTCTTCTCTCAACTTCTCAAATACCATACGAATATGCATCATATGCTCATCCAATGTCTTACTAAAGATCAAAATATCATCCAGGTAAACAATGACAAACTTACCCAAAAAAATTTTCAGAACCTCGTTCATGAGCCGCATGAAAGTGCTCGGTGCATTGGTTAGCCCAAAAGGCATGACTAACCACTCATATAGTCCTTCCTTTGTCTTGAAGGCAGTCTTCCATTCATCTCCTTCTCTGATCCGAATCTGATGATATCCACTTTTTAGATCTATCTTTGAGAAAAATACAGCTCCACTCAAACAGTCCATAATATCATCCATTCGTGGCAATGGAAACCTATACTTGATTGTGATCTTGTTTATTGCTCTGGAATCTGTAAACATCCTCCATTCTCCATTCTTCTTTGGTGCTAATACCGCTGGTACAGCACAGGGAATCAGACTCTCACGGATCAATCCTTTCTGTAACAGTTCATGTACTTGTCTGTTCAACTCCTCACTTTCTGCAGGTGTCATTCTGTGTGCTGCCTTATTCGGCAAACTCGCTCCTGGGATCAAGTCCATCTGATGACTGATCTTCCTGACTGGTGGTATTCCATCAAGCACGTTATCGGATACAATATCCTGAAACTCATTCAACAAATCTGCAACTTCTACAGGAACATCTTCTACTTCCTCTCTACCAGCTTTTGGAATTAAAGCAAAACATACATGCTCATGCCTCATGCCATCTAGGAAATTTCTTCCATCAACAAAATTTATCCTTGCATTATCACATACCTTTTCTTCAGTCTCCTTCAATGGCTTTAGCTTATGCCACACTCCATCCTTTGTCAGGGAATAGGTATTCGCACGACCATCGTGTACAGCACATCTATCAAACTGCCATGGTCTACCCAACAACATATGACATGCATCCATAGATATGATATCACACAATACCTCATCTTGGTATCCGCCAATCTTGAACTTCACCAGGCATTGTTCATTGACCATGACCTTGTGGTCATCCTGTACCCAGGCAATCCGATATGGATGTGGGTGTTTCTGTCTCTTGAGCTTCAACTTTGTCACCATCTCTTCTGACACCAAATTGTCAGTGCTTCCACTATCAATGATCACATCACAACATTTACCTTCACACTTGCACCTGGTGCGAAACAGGCTCCTCCTTTGCTCAGGTTCATTCTCACCACTCAACAGGACTCTTCTGTTAATCAACGTTTCTCCTCTTTCAGCATCTTCAGAATTTGATGATCTGGCATCTTCATCTACATGTGCAACTCTGGCCTGGCCTTCATTTCTCCTGTCCGTTCTGCCTTGGCACTGAGGACATTCAAATGCCCTATGACCTTCTTCTCCACAGTGAAAACATGTTCCACAGAAGCCACCTCTTCCAGATCCTTGTCCTCTTCCTCTTCCTCTCTGATCTCTATTATTCTGATCCTGGAAGTGATTGGAATTATTTCCTCACTGATTCTGACTACTACTGGCCTCATCCTTCTTTTTCAAATCCTCATTTCGGCCACCATATGACCGTCCACCAGATCGTCCACCGTGACCTCTTCCGTTTTGTCTGCTCTCAAACTTCTTGTTCAGCTTTTCCTCTACTTTTAGGGCAAATTGGTATGCCTCCTCAATACTGTTCATTCGAACCAGATTCAACTCCTCCTGAATGCTTGGCCTTAACCCATTAAGGTATCGGGCAACTTTCTCCTTATCAGCTTCGGCATGGCCTGTTCTGATGAGGAGTCGATAGAACTCCTCTGTATACTCTTGAACAGATTTTCCTGCTTGCTTCAAACTTTGCATTTTCTTCAGTAGGTCAAGCTCATAATCAACAGGAATGAACTGTCGCTTCAATTTTTCCACCATCCGATCCCATCTTGTGATTTTATCTTTCCCTCTTCTATTTCGCTCCAATTGAATTTCTTGCCACCAGATCTTCGCATGACCTTTCAGTCTGGCCTTCGCAAATTTGACCCTATCAGGATCCTCAACATCTTCATACTCAAAATACTCCTCACATTCATTGATCCAGTCGATCAATTCCTCTGGGTTAAGATTTCCAGAAAATGTAGGAACCTCAATCTTAGGTCTTTTCCCAATCTTAGAAATGGCCCGAAAAAGTCTTTCTTCCTCCTGGTTCACAATTTCGACTTCTCCTTCTTGATATTCTTCTTCGGCTTCATCCTCGCTTTCATCTCTGACATTAAGATTCATTCCTCTGCGAATCTCTTCTTGCAATGCTCGCACTTGTCTCTGCAGCTCTCTAACCTCAGGTGTTACAACACCAGCTCTTCCGCCACGTTCCCTTTGTGGAGGCATTTTCGCGATGCGCGCTGAAACCCTAGCCACGATCCTGGTGCAAACTGCCTCATAGTCGGTGATCTGTTTACACACTCAAGAACTCCTGCTCTGATACCACTTGATGAAGGGTGCTCCCCTTAATACCACAAACACATAACAGAAATAGAGAAACAACAACAATATGCAAGAACAGAAAATTGGCTTCTTATTATCTCCATAAATGTGGAATTACAAACTTTCAGAATTACAATATGCAAAGCCACATGGGCATTCCCTTACAATATTCCGTAGGACAAAGCCTCGAACTATTACCCAGATCTACTACCCAGAACTATTCTGAACTGCCTAAGACAATAATACAGCCTTCCTTATATAGGCAATTATCCACCGCCTGGGAAGGTTCCAGAATTTTAGCCAATAAGGCCGACCAAACTTAGAATCATTTTATTTTACATTTTATTACATCATAGTCGGCTCAAGATAACCTTTGAAACCCAAACAGAAATTTTGAAGAAAATTATTTTTCGCCATTTCAGGTGGCCCAACTTCCGAAGACCATAAGTCATCACCAGTTGACCCGCTCGGCTATTATAACCCTATTTCGGAAATGCCACGAAGCGCTCTACAGGCTTGACCCGCGCAAGCGCCCGTCACCCAAATTTTTGACCTCATCTGGGGCCTCTAAAGCCTTCAAAACTGAGTTCAAAGTTTCTGTACCCTGCTGCCAATACCGAAAATCTTCAATATCTTCCAATATACACTTGATCTGGCAATGAAACTTTACTGGCAGACTTATATGACCAAAATCAGAAAGAAATCAGATCATTCTGAGCACATACGAAAATTACCAAAGATAGTAACTTTCCATAAATAGCAGCTCTGCACAAAATAACCCTTATTGAATATAAAAATAGAAATTTTTTTTTTTTTTGGGTGATGCAAGATTGCTCTTACACCCAGGATGCTCCTGCATCAAAATATTTCAATTTGAGATTGAGGAAGATGGTTGAAAGCAACAATGTAAGAATAGATGAGAAATTTTAGATACAAGAAAGAATGTATGATAGCAGTCAGATATCAGAGATGAAAGAAACTACTACTACTGTAAAAGAAGAAGAAATTGTTAAGGAAGAAAGTGAAAAAGAGGCTTGTGATGCTAATACAAGCAAGACTATTGAGACTCCTAAAACTCCAAGGTATGTAAAAAATAACCATCCTAAAAATCAAATTATTGGCAATACTAGTCAGGGAGTGCTAACTAGATCAAAAGTTAGAGAAGAAATTTGTCTGATTTCTCAAGTTGAGCCAAAAACTACAAATGAAGCCTTTAAAGATGAATCTTGGATAAATGCCATGAAAGAAGAATTGGATCAGATAAAGAAAAATAATACTTGGGAATTGGTTCCAAGACCTAAAAATAAAAATGTTATAGGAAAAAAATGGGTCTTTAGAAACAAAATGGATGAAGAAGGAATGGTTGTAAGGAACAAAGTAAGACTAGTGTGTAAGGGATACTCACAGCAAGAAGGCATAGAATTTGAAGAAACATTTTCTCATGTTGCTAGAATAGAGGTAGTAAGATTATTTCTATCTTATGTTGCACACAAAAGCTTTAAAGTGTATCAAATGGATGTTAAATCTGCATTTCTGAATGGAGATCTTGAAGAAGAAGTATACATAGAACAACTAGATGGATTTCCTCTATGCAAAGACAAAGACATGGTGTGCAAATTGAAGAAATCCATGTATGGGTTGAAGCAAGCTCCTAGGGCTTGGTATGCAAGGTTGAACAAGTATCTACTTGGACTTGGATTCAGAAAAGGTAATGCAGACAGTAATTTGTATTTAAGAACTACTGAAGATGGAATCCTGATAGTAGAAGTATCTGTGGATGACATTATCTTTGGAGGTAATGATGATCTATGTAAGAAGTTTGCTAAAGAAATGGAAAGTGAATTTGAGATGTCCATGATAGGTGAAATGAAATTCTTTCTTGGACTGCAAATAACCTAGAATAAGAATGGTATTTTCATTTTTCAGACCAAGTATCTCAAATAATTGCTTAAGAAATTTGGAATGGAAGATTGTAAACCAGTAGGAACACCTATGGTAACTGGCAACAAGCTAACAATTGATGATGAATCAAAATGTATTTTTCAGACTTTGTATAGATCAATGGTTGGAGGGCTACAATATCTGAGTCACACTAGACCAGATATTTCTAATGTTGTTGGAATTGTGGCTAGATATCAAGTAGAACCCAAAGAGACACATCTAGCTTCTGTAAAAAGGATATTGAGGTATCTTAGAGGAACCATGGATTATGGTTTATGGTATGACAGAAATGATAGCTTTGAACTTCATGCTTATACTAATGTTGATTGGGTAGGAAATATTGATGACAAAAAAAGTACCAATGGTGGTGCATTTTTCCTTGGGAAAAAGTTGGTTTCTTGGCTAAGCAAGAAACAAGATTGTATAGCATAGTCTACTGCTGAATCAGAGTATGTTGTTGCTACTATAAATTGCACTTAGATTATTTGGATGAAATAAATGCTGACAAACATTGGAATAAATTTTGAAGAGCATGTGGTTATCCATTGTGATAACACCAGTACAGTAAACATGTCAAAGAATCTGGTGATGCATTCCAAAACTAAACATATTTCTATCAAGTATCACTTCTTGAGAGACAAGGTGGCACAAAAAGAAATCAAATTAGAATATATTAGTACAAAAGATTAGATTTTAGACATCTTCACAAAGCCACTATCGAAAGACACCTTTGAATATCTTAGAGGTATGCTAGGGGTTCAGGCCCCTCCTAGTCAGAACTAAATGATGCAAAGGTGCATCAGTCCAAAGGTATTCAGAACCTTATCACTATCTGGACTGGTTGCAGGGATCTACTCCTCAGGGGGAGTGATCATGGAAGAAAGTTTATCTGTGAATTCAGCCAAAAGCCTCATGGCACCCTTTGCCATTGTTGTCAAAGGGGGAGTGTTTCTATGATAAAATCCTCACTGTATGGGGAGATTGTTCGGTTGAAGGACTTTTCGATTGATACAACTTTGGGATAAGATTTTCCCATATGTTGACATCAATGCCAAAGGGGGAGATTGTTGGATATTGCTAATGCATGGGTGGTGATTGAGACATATAATATGTTTAATCCCTATGTTATTGAAGGGGCACTCATACTATTTTCATTTGTGTTTTTTCACTGATGTCAACATATGCTTCTTTGAAGGAACCAGACTGGTAATCACAGTGTATGGATGCTTTACAAATGTTTCAAATGCTGCAAAGTTAGTTGGGAGTTTAGGAGGATGTTGTGATCTTATATCTCTGATCTCATCATTAACTTTTTCATATTAAGAGAGTTACAGTTGTTTTGGTAAAGACTAGTCATTGGATCGTGATAGTGAGAATTGATAGAGTTGGTCTCTGGCTTTTTGATATAGCTTTCAAAGGGATTTGATTGAAGGTATGTGAAATTGAAGGATGATGGAAGAGGTATTGATGGATGTTCATTGGTCAGCACAAGGTACAGAATGATTGGTGACATCATATGTGGTGTGTGCTCTGGCGATGGTTTATTCTAAAGCTGACTCAGGGAATGAAGAGTGTGTTTTGTTTGGCAAGCATAAATCAAGGATGTCGGTCCTTAATTGTTGTAATGTAATCATTGTAAACTTGTTCTAGATACCATGTGTATCTTAGCAAGGGTTTATGTAATTTTTTTAAATTAAGAAAGCCTTATGGGTCGACCTGATCTTGGTAAATTGTAATAAAGTATAAATGAAAGGTCTTTTCCTTGGAAAAGATATGGATGGAATGTATGTGATATAAGGAGGTTGTGAAAGCTGCGACCTTGTGTCTGTTGTATGTAGAGAAGAGGTTTATTGGTGGATTTCATTGGAACTAATCAAGCAAAGATAGTTGCTGGCAAATAGTTCAAAAGATTATGTATTTCTTTATATACACCTATTGCAAACTAGTGAGTTCTGAAGGTGGAGTTAATCTTCTTTGGGAAGTGAGCCTTGGGTAGTGAGCCCTCTCTTTTATTCTTGACTCCTAACAGGGTTTGTCCTCTAACAAGTAATATGTATTGTAATGTTTCAATAAGCTCCTAACAGGGCTATATCTTCTAACAAGGATTACTATACTCTCAGTACATCATTTGTGGGTGCTAATTCCCACCAGGGTTTTTACCTTTAACAGGATTTCCCCGAAACCAAAATATTGTGTTATTGAGTTGGCATTCATTATGTTCATTGGATTTGATATTGATGAGCTTAAAACTTTTTGTTTAATATTCTATTATATAACTAATTCACCCCCCCTCTCAATTGTATTATGGACTGTTATTCCTAACAGGGTCCAGAGTGGTCGGTCCAGGGTAACTCAACCTAATAAATGCTTGAGGGTCTAGGTTCTAGAGAGACCAGTCCAAGGTAACTCAAGTAGTTGTCCATGTGATGACACTCCCATAGTATGTAGCCTAAGTCTCCTCCATAGTTTCTACATTTTCTTCTGGTGGTGTGTTCTTGTTGTCTCATTATTACTTGGTGGTTTATTTTGTATTATTTGGTATTTTGGTATGTTTTGGTTATTTGGTGATTATTTTTCTTTAGTAGTGGTATCCTTGAGTTATAAGGCCTTCAGGACCTTTTCTTAGTTATCATTGATTGAGTTTTTTATCTGAGTGTGGTTTGTTGTTATCTCTTTAGTATGGTGGGAGTGGACCTTTGGGTCCACGAGGTTGGGTGGTAGTGTTATCTTTTAACATTTGAGATGTCAACGTTCCTGTAGTAGTGTTGGAGGATGCTTGTTCTTGTTACCTTCTTCTTAATACTCATTGAAGGCTTTTTGGTTCCTATCTTTTGATGTTCATGATTATATCTTGTATCAGTGCTTCAAAGTTCCAAATATTGGATTATATTTTGTATTCGATCATTGTGTATACCTTATGGTATTGTATGTAATTGTTATTCATATAAGTTAATTGTAATTATTCTTAATCTAAATATTTATTTTTTTATATGTAATTCTACATCATGGGACCCTTGAGGATTATTAACTATAATTGAGTTGTGCATATGTACTTGCTTGTATCTCATGGTGGTATTGCTTCCGCATTGTTATCATCATTGTTTGTAAATACTTAAGGAAAAAAATTATTTTGTAAACATAGTGACTTTTATTAGGTTAAATTCTCATGGGTTCCCTAGCGAGGCATTATAGTTACCTCTTCATTGATAGGCTCTTGATCTTTTTGTTCCTCATCATCATCATCCACCAGTTCATCTTCTTTCTCCAATTCCTTCTTTATGATGTCAAGAGTCTCCGCATAAACTGCTTGAGATTCACCAATGAGTATTATGCATACTCTACTCCTTGTTTTGAATTTTTTCCTTAGGAACATGTAATTATACTCTTCAAAACTTCAACTAAAAATGTAGGTTCCATTTCTCCCAAATCTTGTTCCAACATCTCTTTGTGATATTTCATGACATACCTCCACCTAGCATCAATCTTATTGAATAATGTATCAGGTATCATTTTATGTAGCTCACTAGGCCCTCTGTAGAATTTTTGCATGTTGTATATAACAACTTATTCAATCTTTTTCTTATCCTCATCATTAAAAATTTCATATTATCATTTGACATCACTCATTCTTCCATATTCCCTTATGTCCTCAACTAAGCTAATTTTGTTTGAGTTCTACTAGTCTTAGGTTTGCTTTCAGTTGTCATAACAACAACCTTTGACTTTTTACCACTAGCCCTTAATTTAGTTGGATCTTTGTTTGATTCTATTTTATCTTCTTCTTCCTCTACTATTTATTTCTTACTCCTATTTCCTTTTGAGTATTTATACCCACTAGCCCACTAATATAGTAAATGAGTTTACTGGTGAGGACACCTAGGTAGGGCTAGTGTGGTACCTAGTGTGTGCCTAAATTTTTGCTTGTAGTGGCACTAGCCAAGCCACTAGACTAGGGTGTAGTCCTAGTCCTTGTTTTGGTCTGCTCAATGTGTGGTCTTCTTGTCTGGTTCTTCCTAGGTCTTAGCTTGAGGTGTATTTTGGTCACCAAGTGAGCCAAACTAGCTTAGTTTGCTAGATTGCTAAAATTGTGACAGTGGGATAATTGTGTTTCTCAGGACCTCTTTTGTTTTTTTAGGTGTGTCATGGTGTGTGTTTGACCTTAGTTAGCTTAGGGTTGAGTGCCCTTGAGTTTTTCATGACTATCTTAGCCATTGGTCAAATGTTGCTTGGCAATTTACAAAGTTGTCAGCAATTTCTAAAGTTGTCATGACAACTTTTAAAAGTTGTCATGACAATTTTCTTTGAAAATCTTGTAATCGGCTTACCTTGAGGTCTAGCCTGATACATGTGACCTAACACCGAGGAGGGACTATAAAGATAAGAAAACCCTAATTTTCTATGCATTGGGAAGTGTGAAGCACGAAGGAGAAAGTGGAACTGTTGCAAATTTGTCTAATTGTGTTGATAGTGATATAGTTTTTTTGGCATGTCAAAGCCCAAAATGGATTGAAATATTTATTGTATTTCTTTCATGTGATGGTTTTTATTGTAATTGAATTCATAGATTAGTTTTAGTGTTTCATTTCAAGTTTTAGTTTAGTCTTTCATTAATTTTTCTTGTTTTGGTCTGTCTCAGGTTAGCCCTGACAGAGTTTGAAAGTATGCAATGCTAGAACACTTTCCCACTGTACAAACTATAAGGGTCCTTGGGATTCATGTCTAGACTCCTTGTATAATATTTCATGCAGAGCAGGGGCCCTAAAAGTATTAGGAGCTATTTTAGTCTGATGCCTTAGGCAAGCTTTCAGGCCTGGTTAGGGATCAGTCAGTGGTTGCAGGGAATGCACAGTGATTGAAAGCTTTCAAAGATTCGATCAAAGGATGTGGAGAGGAGAATAGATGCTAAGCCAATCATTCCCAATGAAAAGAAAGCTTGGAGGATCAGGGGAATATAAGCAAATGCCAAGCCCTCACTATTGCAGACGGTGAGCTTACAAACCCTCATTATTAGCCCTATTTCCAATAGGACCTGTACGGATGATTTGGGGGTTGGAGACCAACAAAATCTTTGAGACCTTCCAAAAGGGTACTCAAATCAACAAATTTTTGGGTGTGGTATTAAGGGAATATTGCAGTTGTAAATAGTTTTAGGCCAATTAGGCCTCCTAATTCTAGTAGCCTTTTTAGGCCAGACATCAAATGAATCTGCTTTGCGATAGGAGTGAACTTGCTAGAATTTGTTTGGGATGGGGTTTTGAAGACATATAAATTGAATAAAACTCTCCTCTCCATTTGAGGATAGACTTAGATTGCATTTCCATTTCTTATAAAGATGAACAATGCCAGGAAAAACAAAGCAATGTTTGGAACAGTGAGACTTATAATCTTATCACTGGTGTTATAGACTGAATGGGAAGAGTAGGAGTTGAGACTCCTAGGTAGGGACTAGGATAGATCCTTGAGAACATAGGAGCTTAACCTATGTGATTCTAGGAAGACCTAGAAGAATTGACAAGCAAGGTCTATGTTACATCATTTACCCTATTAGGAGCTTACAATTACCATTTTCTAGGGGTTCACCCTATTAGGATTGATTAGCACCTTATTATAAGTACAATTAGATATGCTAAGATCTACCTTGCTAGATGATTTTAAGACTTTGTTTAGAGCTCACCCGGTTAAGGGATCTACAATGAGAACCTATTAAGGTCTACCCAGTTAAGGTATTTTCTTGTTGCAACTACTAGGGACCAGCAAGTAGAATGATTTGGATGTAGCACTGACTACTTGATAGATCCAATCTTTTTCTTTCTCTCTATAACTACTCATGAATATGACTCTATCATATCTCTGATCGCAACCCTAATTGATTTCACAATAAACCATAGCATCAACTCTCAACTCAACCTTTAACATATGAGCAGTACCACTTATATATATTTCTAGCATTGAATTCATGAAATCTAAATAATTTCCCTCCAAAGTGATAATCTCGATGCAAAACACAATTTCCTATGACCACATTAGCTTACAATAAGATCTACATTATATTTCTCCAAAATAGTCAAACATGTTTTGACTTATCCAATGCACTGCCTTAGATCTTCCTTAAATAATATCCTCAAATCCAAAATTAACTCCTCATTGATTCTATAACCATTATCACACATCATCATACAATTAAGTATCATCATAACCACTATACCACTTACTGATCTAGAGTCTTCCATCTGATGCCCAAGAACACAAGTGTTCTTACTTGTCTGAATGACTTTGAAAACAAAATATCTATCATTGATGAACCAAATGAGTTGTGATCGAAACCACACTTTACTCTAACCATGTTGATACTGTAGTTGTAACCGTACCTCATAATTTTTCATCTATCACAACCTCTACCAAAGTGTTAACCTCTCTTTCTATCGATCTTCTAGACTTAACCAGTTTCCTGCATAACCGATTACTTATCTATTACACTGCTTGCATCTTGTAATGCACCAATTATGATACATGATTAATCTAACTTAGTTGACATCAATGACAACCAAATCAATTGCTTCCTATTACTACAACCATGTGAAATAAACAAAATTCTAACAAACTTTTCCTTTGGCATTGATGGAAAATACCTTATGTTTCATGCCATAATCTCCTTGACATATTCACCCCCTTTCACAGTAATTCCAAAGGTGCAAAATTGAAATATGTACAATTATAAATAGTTTTCTTACATCCTTTCAAATATTTCTTTGAATTTTATCTTTTCTGACCCTAAGGATGTCTCCCCTGACTTTTGTATGTGCTCCAAAGCAATAATTTTCTCAAGTATACTGTTAGGAATGGGAACACTAAGAGGGGGGGTGAATCAGTGTTCACTGTATTTTATGTTTTAACTTTAATCTTTATATTGAACTTAAATGCTTAATTACTGAATTAAACATTCACATAAACATGAAACATGAAATCAACACATGACACTAATATGGTTACGGGGAAACCCAAATAGGTAAAAACCCCGGTGGGAATTGACACCCACTAATATTTGGTACTAGTGTTTTGTGATCCTTGTTAGAAGATCCTTAACCCTGTTAGGAGTTGCTTTACAATGCTTTAAGTATAGTAGACCTTGTCAAGGGTCAGACCCTATTAGGATTCTTTTACAATAGTCCCTATTAGGGGAGTGGATGCACTATCCTAGAGCTCACTACTCAAGTGGTGAAGGCTACAACCTTCTAATCTCAGATACACACTATATTTGTTGGATGAACTGTCACTATGACACTTCTTGTCAGATCAGTTCCTTTGATGCATTGATGCTTTGACCTCTAAAAAATCTCTAATACATCCTATAGTGTTTTTGTACACTTCTCTTCTGCTTAACACAACTCTCTATCAACTACCATATTGAATACAATGGGCGCATCTTATATTTATACGCGCATACAAAATAAACAACTAGGTTGGCCCTTAAACCTATTACATACAATGCTTCCAAATGAACTGGCTTAAGCATGTTTACAATCAAACATATATACATGTTGGAAACCTAATTACAATAGGCTCATAGCCTTTACAACATTAGAATATAGTCGCAACACAAAATGATAACTGTCAGCTACTTACTTTGTTCTTCACTGGCACACACTGGCTGTGCAACTTCAACTGACTGCATCTTTCTCATCCTTTCATATATGATTATGCACTCATAGACTAAGCATGAATATAGTCTAACCAACTTAACTTCTAGGGTGCATACCATAATTCTTCCATACGCAAATGCGTTGATGCTCTAAGCTGCAGGAACTCTGTACACTGTCTAGTCTTCAACATTTAATCAATTTCTGATCTTCTCATCAAGTGCGCTAACTCCAAACTACTATATGACTTTATTTCCATAATGAAAATACTATATCAATTCATATACATTAGTATAGACAACTTGCCAATAATCTCCCCCTTTGTCATTTATGGCAACAAAGGAATATGGCCAAGTTGCTAACTGTCCTTAATACAAAAAAATTTTTGTCTTCTATCATATACTTATATCTCCCTATACATATTATGATCCATATTCTATAAAAAACTCCCCCTTTGACATTAATGACAAAGGTGTATCAAAAACTATATCTATACATTCTTACTAAGGGAAAACATTTGGATATTCTATCTTTAAGTTCTGGATCTCCTTCCAAAATGTGATCAAAGAGTTTACTATCTGGAGATGGGCGCATAATGCATATTGTAGCTTCTCTATCTTCTTCAAGTCTATGGTAGGACCTTGATCAAATGTCACCATGGTGGCATAAATCTCCTTGATATTCTGATTTAGAATGTCTAGTGAGGGTGCAAGAGCATTCCTCAACTGAGTTTGTCTAGCCCTTCTCTTTGTCATCTCTTTTTCTGCCTTCTCAATTTTGTCTATCTGACCTTGGTAGACATTATTGCACATGTTCACATCTGCGGATGTGTCTTTCATTGAACTCTTCACTTTCTCAATCATAGCTTCTGCCTCTTTTATTTTCTTGAAATGAGCATCAGTAAGCTTATCTTGATCCATGCATTCTGTAATGATTCTTCTCCCTTGATCTAAAAATTCTTTTAGGGATGCTTGACCAATCTTGAGTGATCTTAGGTCAAGTGCAAAGGTGTTCATTAATTCACTCAAACTCTTCTTTAGGTACTTTTCTTCTGCAACTAGGGATGTAGATTCTTTAAGGCTTGAGAAATTACTTTTGAAATGTGAGATGACTGTACTCACATCATCAACAGAGTGTATCTTTGACACTTTCTTTTCCTCTGGCAACAAATTGATCAGAATGTTTAATGATTCTACTAGGAGGGGATTCCTCATCACTTTTTTTTCTTTGGCCTTCTCCATAGCTAAGACGCTGAACTTAATTAGGTCTTCTTCTCTCCATGAGTTGAAACTTGATGTGTTAGGTGTCAAACTTGACAACAATGCTGTAGAGGGAGTGATGGGAGTGCTATCCATCACTTCTTGTTTTACCTTGACTAGTTTAGTTGATGGTTCATTATTCTTTTCTTTTTCTATTTCTTTGTTTCCTTCTTCTTTTTCTATTTTTTCATTTTCTTGTTCTTTTTCTTCCATCTTTTCTTCTTATTTCTCATTTGTTATATTTTCAATCAATACCTCTTCTTAATGAATGGGAGGTGTGTTGCTACATAAAATTTTAGCTTCTTGTGTGCTCACAAAAGCTTCCTCAAACTTGTCCAACTCATTGTCAGTGGCTGCCATGGCTATCTCTACATTATCAATGATAATGGTGCTATCCTTGAGTGACTCTATCATGGGCGCAAACTTATCTAACTCTGTTTGTGCTTCCAATATAGGTGTTGAATCCTAAGGACCTATAGATTGTACCTTGATGGTCTCTGACCCTTTGGTAACCATTGTGGGTACATGTGTTGTGGGCATAGTAGCTGGATACATGTGCCTATTCATGAATACTTTCTCGAATGCCTTCTTTGTTTCCTTAGTAACAAGATCATAGTTCTTGTCCATAATGTGCAAAGTCCTTGACTTTTTTCTGAGATGTGGTTTCACTAAGTCCAACAACAAGGATTTTTCTTCTAGGGAACATATTGGAAGTGTATCATCTAGAATCTTTTCTCTTATCCTTAAATCCTCTTCAATTGCTTGTCTCTTTTGGAATTCTAAGATGTTCCATACATTGTCAGAGATCATGGTCTTAAGTTCCAAGACTATCTTCTTGAACTTTAGCATGTGTTTGACTAACATACCATGAATCTCAGATTTGTCTATTTCACTATGTTTTCATAGAACTTCCCTACTTGATCAATTTTTCCTTCATCAATTAATCTTGCACTTAGCACACTGAGACTTGGTTTGAAACTTACTTCAGGAGGTGCTTGAGTGTTCTTTCTACTTCTTGTTGCTCATGAGGATGGATGACTGGTGCCAACCTCTTTCTTCCTCTTTGGCATTGCCTTATACTTAGGAGGAGCAGTAAGGTCAATGGTTTTCTTGGGTGTAGAAGAAGTACCATCATTTTTATCCTTTTGTTCATCTAATTTTTCTATCTTTACCTTCTTCATCCTGGGATCATGTGATTCTGCCTTTGTTGCATCTGTGCTCTTTAGTTCCAAAGCAATCTTTTGTTCTTTTTCTTTTTTAAGATCTACTTGAGACACTCCATGTATTCTCAAGATCTATGATGTGTCTTTAGCAACCTTTCTTTTTTTTGTTGTGTTGTTTAGCTTGGCATCTATTTATCTTGTCTTCTCCTCGTAAGTTCCCCATCTAGGCTCATTAGGGTCAGTAGGAGCTGAGAGAAATACTTGAGCATATGCTTCTAAAACTTGTTCCTCTACTTCATATCCAAGTGGATGAATCCACTTTGTTCTAGGGACTACTGCCTCCATGCATGTTGTATCTATTTCAACCATAAAACAAATTGTATCCTTGTACTTTTCAACAATGTTATCTGGAATTATGTACCTCATTTGCATCTTGGCCCTGAAGGTCTTCAATTCCAATTTTATATAATCTCTCAATGTACTCTTAGTGGATTCCTTGTTAGATATTTGTGGCATGGTTGGAATGGACTTGTCCAAATACAAATCTGATACTTTCCCAACTATATGAAGATACATGTAAATGATCAAAGACCCAAACCTGAATATCTTGGTCTTGTCATGCTTGATTTCCTTGATGTTATCAATCAAATATGCACGCAAGATCTCACACAAGTTGAACTCTCCATCTTCCTTCACAAGTCTAATGGCTGCTAGAATTGTGCCCGCAAACACACTATTCACCCTGTTGGTGTGATGAAACCTATATCCAAGTATCATAGACATCAATTTGATGTCATCTTTCTCAATAGGCTCAATTGTCATCTTGCGCCTATCACTCCTTGACTTACATGTTTGCTCAAAAATTTTCCTAACATCCTTGCCTACTAGAAGGATGGCACTTGTCTTTGGGAGCTCTGTCATCTCATGTATTAGGTCACTGGTAATTCTGACTGGCACATCACCTATCCAAAATAGGTCATCATGAATTCTGCTCAAAAGTATTTTAATCCATTATGTCTCATAGAATTCATACGACATAGCATACTCTACTATGGGGTGATCATTGCACTTTGCATATTCATCTAGGAAGGTTTTGTCTAGTTTTAACATTGTTTCCATGTGTGCCCTTAGTCTATCCAATCCATCTAGTTCCTTCTTATAGTAAATGTAAGCACTAATGTCTTCCACGTGCATAACACCCATAGGTGTGCGGGAGAATGCTCCCTCTAAGTCATCTAGGGTAGACTTAAATGGATGCTTCTTAAACACATATCTTTTCTTTTTTGCAACATCAAATGCTATGGGAGTGGCCATGACTTACTAGTTATATCTCCTTCCAAATGTTCTCCAAGGTAGTCTGAAGATTTCTAAATCAGCACGACAAGCTAGGGTTTCTGCAATTGATCAAGTGTACTGCAAATCACTGATAGATCACTCTGCAAGTCTTCACAACAACTTCTAAGTCTCTTTCTACTCTTCAATCAATCTGAATTCAAATGCAATGAATAATCAAACAAATTTTTGTGTACTTAAAGTGAGAATTTCATCATTAATGCTTGTCGCGTAATCTTGGCTATCACTTCAAAATTTCCAACTTTTGTTCTGCTAACAATCAATATGTGTGCTCTTGCACGAAGGTTCCTTAATACTCCAAAAGTTTAAGTCCAAAGGTGCATACTCTGAGAGTGAGTATACCAGCCACGCAGGGGTCTAGAGCTAAATTATCTCCCCCTATGACCCTGAGGGCCATTCATCCAAATGTAGAGGGTGTGTCCACTGTGGATGCATCCAATACATTCTCATCAACTTTTTCCTTCTTTCCTTCTGTCCAAATCAAGCTCACATCCTCTGAGGCTTTCACAAACTTGACTTCTCCTTTGGGATCCAATAATGGTTCTTCAGCCTTTTTAGGGCTTTCTTGACCTTGCATCCTTGATCTACAGAACTTTGAGATATGTCCAGCCTTGTTACAAGAGTGACAAATGACTGGAGGTCTTATATTCCTCAGCACATTGACATGAGTCACCATTTTACATTGTCTAGCTGAGTGACCATTATAGTTACATATCCAACATGTAACATTCTGAGAACTTCTTATATTTGTCTGATTCTAATTTCTCTGATCATGTTGAATCCTGTTCTTCTTACTAGTCTTCTAATTCATAGCTCTATGACCAAATTTATTGCATAAATAACAGTAACCATTAAAAGGTCTTACCTCTGTACAGTTCCTCACAATGTGTCCATGCTTGTTACATGCAAAACAAGTGCGGTCTACTGGCTTGCGCTCATTCTTAGGTGGTTCACCATTATCTTTGGTTTGATCTTCAGTCTTCTCAGTATCAGTAGAGTCTTTTTGTGTATCCTTTCTATCTCGCATGTTGTCAATCTAATTTTGTGCTTCATTGTATCCAATACAACTAGTGTCTCCTTTGGCTCTTCTTGCATACAACTAAGATTCTATCAAATCAGAACTGGTGTGTAATTTGTCAATGTGATTCTTTGCTTCCTTTAATTCAAATTCCAAGCTTTCTTTACTGCTCCTTAGCTCCAATATTTCCATGTTAGCTTGCCTTAATTCCTCATTGAGTTGAAGGTTCTCTTTGACTTGTTCATTATAGACTTCTTGATTGTTGATCAGCTTATCATCGAATTCTTCAAGTAGTTCTTTCAAAGATGCATTGTCTTCATTCAATTTATTAACCTTTGCTCCTAGATTGTTGTTAGAGAATTCTTTCAAATCCTTTCTTAGCCTTTTGATAACTAATTGTGCATCACTAAATTTTTCTTTTAGTTCTTCAGTTTCTCTTTCTGATTTATCCAGGTCTTCAAGAGCAGCTTCAAGATTTCTTTTCAGATGTTTCATTGCTACTTTGTCCATGATCTCCTCAAGTGGTTAAACTTATTTGCTAAGGACGAGAGCTCTGATACCAATTGTTAGGAATGGGAACACTGAGATGGGGGGGTGAATTAGTGTTCACTATATTTTATCTTTTAACTCTAATCTTTATACTGAACTTAAATGCTTAAGTACTTAATTAAACATGAAACGTGAAATCAACACATGACAACAATATGGTTACGGGGAAACCCAAATAGGTAAAAATCCCAGTGGTAATTGACACCCACTAATATTTTGTACTAGTGTTTTGTGATCCTTGTTAGAAGATCCTTAACCCTGTTAGGAGTTTCTTTACAATGCTTTAAGTATAGTATACCTTGTTAAGGGTTAGACCCTATTAGAATTCTTTTACAATAGTCCCTATTAGGGGAGTGGATGCACTGTCCTAGATCTCACTACTCAAGTGGTGAAGGCTACAACCTTCTGATCTCAGATACACACTATATCTACTGGATGAACTGTCACTGTGACACTGCTTGTCAGATCAGTTCCTTTGATGCGCTAATGCTTTGACCTCTAGAAAAAGCTCTAATATATCTTATAGTTTCTTTGCACACTTCTCTTCTACTTAACACAACTCTCTATCAACTATCATACTGAATACAATGGGCACATCTTATATTTATACGCACATACAAAATAAACAACTAAGTCGGCCCTTAAACCTATTACATACAACTCTTCCAAATGAATTGGCTTAAGCATGTTTACAATCAAACATATATACATGTTAGCAACCTAATTAAAATAGGCACATATCCTTTACAACATTAGAATATAGTCACAACACAAAATGATAACTGTCGGATGCTTACTCTGTTCTTCACTGGCACACACTGGTTGTGCAACTTCAACTAACTACATATTTCTCATCCTTGCATATCTAATTATTCACTCATAGAATAAGCATGAATATAGTATAACCAACTTAAATTCCAGGGCACATACCATAATTCTTCCATATGCACGTGCGTTGATGCTTTGAGTTGCAGGAACTTTGTACATTGTCTAGTCTTCAACACTTAACCAATTTCTGATCTTCTCATCAAGTGCGCTGACTCCAAACTGCTATATGACTTTGTTTCCATAATGATAATACTATATCAAGTCATATACATTAGTATAGCCAACTTTCCAACATATACTAAACACTAGCTACTCAATACTCTCTAAATTGCTCATGTGAGATATTGCAAGTATCCCTTCAGCCTTCTTCACATGTTTTTGCATGACCTCTAATGTAGGGGATAAGAATGATTGTATCTCTAGTATACTAACCATTCTCTTGTCTTTCTCTTGTTGGATTTGCTTCATCTTTTGAGATAATTGCTTTACTTGATTACAAAAAGTAGTAAATGAGCTTGAAAAGAGATCAAGATGACTAGTTAATCTTTCTAAATCCTTTTGTAATTTAACTCTTTTCTACTCCAAATCTTTCACAAACTCTGAATGATTAGAGACTTTGATGAATATCTTTCCTACCTTGACCAATGAAGTCTTAACTTATTTCACCAATTCTATCAATTTGTCCTTATCTTCAATAATATTTTCCTTTAATTCTTCTCTAGTTTCTCTTTTATCATCTTTACCGTTGTAGATTTCAAATCTGGGCCTTGATCTGAAATATATTTTATCAATATGTCAATTTGATCTATCACAAAATCTTCTTCATCATACTCAACTTCAAGTACCAATTCAGCTAGGATATCTCTTTCTTATCTAAATACTCTTTGTTTCTTCTTATTTGTTCTCATTTGATCTCTTTCATCTTTCTTCACCAATTTTTCTAAGTATTTCATGAATTCTTTAGGTTTCAAATTTTTTATGTCTACCGGTGTGGTAAATATTTATTCCTCTTCTACTTCCCCTTATTTTTCCTCTTTTGTTACTTGCACTGGTTTCTTCTTCTTCCTTATACTAGTCTATCCTAGACTCATTTTCCTTCTTACATCATATTCCTCTTCAACCTCTTTTTGTCTTCCTACTATTTCCTCTACCTTCTCAGGAATCACTTCTTCTGAATACTTCATAAGGGATGAGGAATTATTTTCTTTACTTGTTATATCTTTTATTTTTACCTCATCTTCACCAGTTTGTCCTTCTTCTTCTCAGTCGATTTGTGCTCCATTAATTTGTGTTAACTCAAATTATTTTTCTTTAATGTATTGAACATGTATAAGGATATCAGCAAGAACATCACCTATATTCTCTTCATGAGTAGATGGATCATCAATATCCTTAATCACTAGTTCTTTACCCTTTTGTTTCTCATCAATGACTTGTTCTTTATTTGGCTCTTGTCCTTCTTCCTTCATTACTTGGGCCTTTTTCTTCCATATCTCCAATGTTTCATTGAACACAACTTGTTTCTATCTAACAAGTATACTTTCTACTTTGTTTCTGATTTGAAATTCTTGTTTGTAGGCTTCAACTAACAACTTTACTTCATCATGACTCAACTCAGGTCCCACTTGACTAAGTTGTCTTTCCATAATTCATCTATCCATAGATAGTGCATCTTTTCATCTAGCATGGATTAGATCATAAATATCATTAGGTAAGGTTTTATATAACTCTCTATCTACTTCATAACCCATGGGTTGAACCCAATAAGTTCTAGGCTCAACCACCATCATAATACAAGAATCGATATCTACTCTAGGAAACATATATCATCTTTGTATTTATCTACTATGCTAGAAGGAATTATTTCACACTTATGTATCTTAGCTTGAAAATATATGAAATAACCCCATATAACATTGTTAAAATTCTCACCCAATTCCTTAATGAATCCACTTATCTGCACTAGTTCTGATTTGTCCAAAGACCAAACAAATTTTCCTCTATCGAGGAAGAAATTTTGGATGAATAAAAACATACATACCAATAGGGAACCATATTTGAATGAATGCTTCTTTTCCTTCTTTGTCCTCTCCATGTTCACCAAGAACTGACTTTTAAACATCTCACATAAGTCATACACTGAATCATCTTTCACTATCTTATAACCAGCATGGATAGCACCATTGGACACACTATTAACTCTGCATGATTGGTACACCCAATAACCTCTCACCATTTATGTGAACCAGACTTCTCTATCTTCAATATCACCTATAGTCATATCTTTTTCATCTTGTCTTGATTTGGTTACCTGAGTAACCAAATGTGTCACAACCATTCTCAGTGTACATTCCAACCCTTGTGAAAAAACTAGTAACTCTATGAATCATCATCTGTGTTTAATCTTATAAGGCTTGTCCAACTTGATAAATTGATCATGCATTCTTCTCAACACATAGAGAATCCAATCGGGATGGAATTTGGTTAGAATATCCACTGCATACGTTAAACCTTTCACCTGTAGATGTTTAAACTCATCTCTTAAAAGACCATCAATATACATACTCCCATATTCTTGTTTGATAGCACTAGCTCCCATTTCTTCAATATTACAATGAACATAAGACCGAACATCTTTGATCAATAACACTCATGAAGGAATTGTAGATAGGGTGCCCAACATATCAATCTCTGTCACTTTGATCATATGAAGCTTGAACATGGGTTGAGGCTTCTCAACAATGCTCATTAGAATAGGTGTATCAACTCTTCTTTCCATTACGATTGATTGAAACAACACACAAATTCAACTATGAACCAAATACATAGCTTCACATAATATACCAGTTAGGACTCTCGAAAAAAGAAAAAAATTGATAGAAAAATAGGCTCAAATGATCAAATAAATGTAAAGGTAAAAAGAAAGATCATTTCCCTCTATTTATCATTGATTTTTAACAGTTACGATCTTCCAATAGTAAAATAGTGTTTTTCCAATGGTAGGAATAGTGTCATATCATCAATTTAATGCATATCCACCAATAGGTATTCCAACAGTTATAACCGATATCAAATGGTAAAAGATATGTACCATAAAAATTCAATTATGGTCACCACATAAACATAAAAAACTCCAAAATCTTTATCAAAACCAAATATCACATCATCTTACACCATAATGTGCATATAGATCTTACCAATTTCATATATAGGGGATCAGTAAAGGATTTTTCTTTAAGTGCTCCCCCTAAGAAAATAATACACTTAGTTTGAAGAAGAACCCTCTAAACCAGAGGATGGTGAGTTCCCTTCAGATGGTTTTACTTCTTCATGTTTACCTTCCTTCTTCTCTCCTACTTTCCTCCAAATCTTCTTCATTTCTCGATCAACTTCTTCAACATTAACAATCTTCTTTCCTTTTCTATTATCTAACTGATAGGATGACCAGTTTCTGAACTGACAATCATTTTCAAGATGACTGACCTTATGGAAAACAAAGCATGTCATATTGTTTGACCTCCAAGGTCCGTCATTACCTCTTTTTGTTATCATTCTATAATTAATCATTGGTTGGCCATAATTACCACATACATATCATGTTACATCAAATTTTATTTCCCTTCCATTAGGGCTTACCGATTTGACTGGAGACCTAGGAACATAAGCTTTAGACCTGCAATTATCATCTTTATGTCCATACTTTTTACATGCAAAAAAGTATCCATTAAATCTACCACCATTAGATCTATTGGTATATCTACTACTAGGTCTGGATTTACAATCATATGCAGTATGACCATACTTATGACAATTATAGAAATAACCATCAAATGGGTAGGGTTTGTTCATAGGTTTTGTTCTACATACATTTGTAGTATGACCAATCTTTCTATATTTATAGCAAGTAGGTCTATTGGGTTCCTTACATGCATTGCTTGTCTCTTCCTTATAATACGTCTCAGGCTTCACAGCTTCATATTTTGATGACTCGCTATTTTCAAATGTTCCTTGACCATTGTAACTAGGACCGGTTTTACCATTATTTCTCCTTTGGTTCAATTGTTCAACAAGATTTTGTGAGCTTTCATTGTACCTTTTCGGTTGCTAATTGATTTCTTTCTTAGATTTCACATCATTCTTTAGTTTTTCATTCTCCTCTCTAAGTTTTTCATTATCACTTATGACATGCAGATTTACCTTAGCTATATCATGCATTTGGCTTATGTATAAGGCATATTCTTATCTTATTCTATGAAGTTATTTATTTTTTTTATTTAGGGAATCCTCAACAATATTTATTGCACTTTCAGCTATTCTTTTTTCTTCAATATCTTCACACATCCTAATATATTGAATTTCAAGTTATCTTTTTATATTTATTACTTCTTCTTTAAGTCCTTTATTCTTTCCATCAAATCTGCAATTGGTTCTTCAGAATCTTTAGACATAGTGCCTTCAGATAGTTTTTCAATGTACTCATAACTCTCATTCAGTTATTTAGTAAGTTTTCTCCTTATTGCCAACGAGCTCTTCAATTTCTCCCTCAGATCATGGATCACCTTATGTGCATTCTCAATTTCTATTTCATGCCCGTAATTCTCCATGGTTGTAGATCTTTCCCTCAAGATATTATATTTTTCAATAAGAGGACCAAAACTCTTATACCAATTTTTAGAATTCTTAGGCACTGAAAGGGGGGGTGAATCAGTGCAAACAAATTTAGAACTAAATCAACCACCAATCTAATTATCCTTAACAATACCTTCCAAATAGTAAAGCATAAAACTAAAGTACACAAATAAAAGATAAAAACATCATACATCCACAAAATCATCACACATGACATAATGATTTTTGTCTGGAAACCCTTGGTTAGAGGGAAAAACCATGGTGGGGATGACACCCACAAGTCCACTACTACAATAAATGAGTTTTCCCTGTTAGGAGCTTACAATTACCCTTTATTGAGGGTTCACCTTGTTAGGAGTGATTAGCACTCTATTAGAATTACAATTAGATCTAATAAGATCTACCTTGCTAGAGGATTTCAAGACTCTATTTAGAGCTCACCCGGTTAAGGGATTTACAATGAGAAACTCTTAAGTTTTACCCTGTTAAGGGATCTGCTTGATGCAACTGCTAAAGAACAACAAGTATAATGATATGTATGTAGCACTGACTACTTAACAAATCCAATGTGTTTCTTTCTCTCTGTAACTTCTCATGAATCTAACTCTATTAGATCTCTGATCACAACCCTAATTTATTTCACAATCAACCATAACATCAAATCTCAACTCAACCTTTAACATATGAGTAGTACCACTTATATACATTTCTAGCAGTGAATTCATGAAATCTAAATATTTTCCCTCCAAAGTGATAATCTTGATGCAAAATACAATTTCCTATGACCGCATCGTCATACAATAAGATCTGCATTAAATTTCTCCAAAATATTCAAACACATTTTGACTTCTCCAATACAACACTTTAGATCTTCCTTAAATAATATCCTCAAATCCAAAATTAACTCCTCATTAATTCTATAACCATTATCACTCATCATCCTACCATTAAGTATCATCACAACCACTATACTACTTATTGATCTAGAATCTTCCATCTAACGCTCAAGAACATAAGTGGTCTTACCTTTCTGAATGACTGATAACAAAATCTCTATCATCGATAAACCAAATGAGTTATGGTTAGAACTACACTTTACTAGATAACCATGTTGATACTGTAGCTATGACCAAACCTTATAATTTTTCCTCTATCACAACCACTACTAAATGTTTGACCTCTTTTTCTACCATTCTTTTGGACTTAACCAATTTCCTGCATAATCGATTACTTATCCTTCACACTGATTGCATCTTGTACTACACCAATTATGATACATGACTGATTTGACTTAGTTGACATCAATAAAAACCAAACCAATTTCTTCATATTACTACAACCATGCCAACTCAAAAAAATGCAAACACTCACATAGGTCATACTATGCATTATCCTTCACCATCTGATACATGCAACATGAATTCCACCATCGGGAACACTGTTTAATTATCTTGATCGATATACCCTATGACCAATTACCATTGATGCAAACTTGACCTCTATGTCTTCAATATCATTGATCATCATGGCTCTCTGATATTTTCTTGACTTATTCAAATGAGTAACCTCATTTGTAGGTATCATCCTTAGAATAGGTAAGCCATTGGTCACGCATAAACCAGTTACTACATAAATTAATTCCTTGGTAATCTTATGTGGCCTATCCAACCAGATGAATTGGTCATGAACTCATCTCAATACATTTCTAATGCACCCAGTCTCAAAAACATCAAGTAGGTCAACAATATAGGTAAAACCCTTGTTGGTCAAATGTTTGTGTTCATCCTTAAATCTTGATTTCTTACATAGTTTGGTGTAATCCTTGAATATAGAATTTGAACCAATATCTTCAACCTTACAATGGATAAATGATCTTATGTCTTCATTCAATAATACACCATGGGGAATTGAAGACAAAGTTCCTATCGGATCATTATCTATCGTGGTCATAGGATGTGATTTGAACACAGGCCTTGGGTCCTCAATAATTTCAATCAACACTGGAGTGTCCATAATGCCAACACTAATTTTCTTCACAAAACACAAAATAGAGCCTTTGCAACATAGAGAAATACCTCTTTTCTTACTGTTTGGAGTTCTTTAAACACTACTTCAATATCGACACAAGATCACTATTGGAGTTGATGAGTAAACAACCCACAGCTCCCAAGAACACCTGCATGCAAACACCTATCATAGAAAGAGAGAGAAGCAAGAAGCTAGAGAGGCCTGAATGCATGGAGCCATGAAAGATGAGACATTCTTGATGTGCAAAAACAAAAGTTGCAATTCAATAAAAATGAATGTTCTCAATTACAATATGTTATTCTCGATTATCAAAACAAGAGGAGATCAATCCTTATAAAAGGAGATATAAAACCCTTATAGGTTAAAACCTAGGTTGTACAATAATAATTAATAAAGCAATTAATTATTGTATGCCTAAAGTTTAGCTTAAGCAGAAAGAGATAATAATTGACTTAGTAATTAAATCAAATATGATTTAATTAAATATGGAAGAGTGCATCCAAAAATAGGAAAGATAAGAGTGTCCATATGGCAAATGATCCATCTCACCGGAATGCATAGGTACCCAACCACTAGTGCATCCGCCTAGTACATAGAATCAAATACTGAATACATAGCTCACACTATCGAACCAAGGAAGCAATAGAACCAACAATAGAAACCTCCCATAATGCTGACAAGGGATTAATGACAGGTACACTAAAAATATTGCCCAATATGAACTGCATGATGAAGAAGAATTTGAAACATCGAAGATGCAAAGAGAGTACAAATATAAATAGAGATACCTGAGGCTAATGTCATTAGAAGAACACTCACATGAAAAATTAGATGGAAAAAAAAGGCAAACATCAAACCCCATTGGTACTTTATAATAGAGTGCAAGTACATAGAGCATGAACATGTGCAAGATCCCGTACATGCAATAGAATGGCACTTTATCTCAGTGCATGTTCATAAAAGAATGCTACAAAAGTGAAGTATACACTACTCAAAGAAGAGAGAAGGCTACTAAAACAAAAGAACAACCTAACAAGAGCCATCCCTCAAAGGGAAGAGATACTAGGACCTGAAACATCCAAGATATCCACCAGATTACAAAAATGCAAGAATTTGAATAAAATATACCTGAAGTAGAATCCAGAAAAATGACTCACAGCACTATAAACCACTTAGAACAAGATTTTCAATGATATATCATTTTCCAAAAATGGATTTTGGATGTGCAAGATAGAGCTCCTAGAGTGCAAAATAGAACATGTAGCTTTGACATTAAAAACACCATCAAAAAAGAAAAATCAGAAATTCAAACCTCTAGATCTAGATAGAGCTTGGAACAAGCTTTCCAACGATATCTTGTTTTCCCAATTTCGACACTGTATGCTCAAGTTATGAGAAAAAACCAAAGGCATGTTGAAGGGCCCAAAAATGGTGTCTAGTGGTGCTAACATATGCTGACATCAGCACTTCAGGGCATTAAAATTGACAGTCGTATGGTCATTGCTGCAAAAGACCCTCGAGGCTAAAAAACTAGGCCCCTGGTCACCATATGACCAAGGGCTAAAGCTTCTTCTACCAAGGGATTAAATTTGACAGCCAAATGGTCATCACTACCAAAAAAAAATCTAAAATTGTCGTACTTGCATTGGGATGTGTGCCAAGGTCGTACAACCCTAGTATGAAAAAAACATTTTCCTCAAAATGCAACAGTGTTCGAATCAAATGTGCCTTATACGGATCTAGGGGTTTTTGGTTGTTGCAAGCTCATTAGTTCCGTTTGAGCCAAAAATGCTCCAAAATATGAATGAACACCTCAAGATCTGTGTCGGGGCTGATTGTAATTTTTTTTGCCACAGATTCCAACTTTGTCCAAAATGGACAAACTTTATATGGATCTAGGGGTTCTTAGGTGCTTTGAACACAACCGTGAGGTCCGTTTGAAGTCAAGATGACCAGAAAGAGAGGTCCCTCTAGATTCAACATAAAACCCTCTAAAACGTAGATCTGACAAAAATGGTCAAATCTCTAAGGAAGAGGACAGGGGAAAATAGATCTTAAGCTCTGATACCATGTTGGAGTTGATGAGTAAACAACCCAAAACTCCCAAGAACACCTACATGCAAATACATGTCATGGAAAGAGAGAGAAGAAAGAAGCTAGAGAGGCTTGAACGCATGGATCCATGAAAGAGGAGACATTCTTGATGAGCAAAAACAAAAGTTGTAATTCAATAAAGATGAATGTTCTCAATTACAATCTATTATTCTCTTTTATCAAAACAAGAGGAGATCAATCCTTATAAAAGGAGATCTAAAACACTAAAAAGGTAAAACCTAGGTTGCACAATAATAATTAATAAAGCAACAAATTATTATATGCCTAAAGTTTAGCTCACATAGAAAGAGATAATAAGTGACTTGTAATTAAATCACAACTATCGATCACAATGCTCGCTCGTAAGTGCTCAACTCATGTTAGAATTTAGTAATCTTTCCTTGGTTTTTTAATTTAATTTGAGGATAAACCAAGGTATCCTCTTTTTATTTTATTTAGGATATTCCTATAGGAATCTCTACATGTAATTTTATCCTCTAGTCCAAGTAGAAGGACAACTCATTTCTTTTAATTCCTTTAATAAGGAAAATATTTTATTCCTCCTTATGAGGATGCTCACACTTGGCACACACTTAGTATGAATGTGGTATTCATTCACATGGGAGTTACATGAAAACTTCTTCACTCATCTCTACTTAAGAGATACTTCTCCACACACTTGACACAATTTTTTTCTCACATTTCCTACACATAATTTTCTCTCCTCTTGACATATTAGTTCTCTCATTATTGTATTGAGCTTCTTGCTCATATTCTATCTCTCTCTTTAGGCTTTTCATGCCTCATTCACAATACACAAAGGGGTTCTTCTTTGCTTTTCCCCTTTCAAAAATCTCTTTGCTCTTTGTTGGGATTCTTGGAGTATTCTCATGTTTTGGTGATTGATCTTACAACTTTATCTCATAATTGGCTTATGGTAAACTCCTTGCACTTCACTTTCTTGGATTATTTTTTGAACTTATTTTCATTCTTTTAATACTTATAATATGGTATCAGAGCTATTTAATCCTTGTTTAAGTGTTTTGTAGGAAGGTGCCATTCAAAGGAGCAAGCTCTTCGTATTGATCTAATATTTGTTGCAACTCTTTCTTGTTCTTTTATCATTTTAGCTTTTTTTAGTGTTTAACCCTCTTTGGAAGGATTTCTACAAGAGAGTAAGTTTTTTGAAAAAAAATTTAAGTTTGGTCAGTTCTCCACCAAACCCAGCTTAGTTCCTTCATTTAATCTCGTGTTTTGCATGGTTTCTCTAACCTTGTTTGCGGGTTTCATCTAACTATTCATTTTCAGTTTTCTATAAACTTTTTGCATGTAGGATATTTCATTTTGTTGCAGACCTAACTCCATTTTTTTTTATCTAATCTCTTCTCTTGTAGGTTCTATTAAAACATTATATCAGAATCTGCATTAAACATTAAATTTTGGCTAGTTTCTATTGTTTCAAACTTCATTATCATTTTATTTTATTATACTATTTAATCATTCCTTTTATCTATTGTTCAATCATTCTACTGTTGTTTAAATTCACATACATATTATACTTATGTTTAATTCATCACATAAATCTAATCTCTGTAATAACAATTTTGTTGTTTAAAATAAAATCTATTCACAATATATATTGGTTAATGGTGCAAGGGAATGATGAGGACACGGGCCAAAGGCACACCCTAATCCAGATCTACCCTCTAGAGATCATACGCAGAAGCAATAACACCAAAGAGAGAGAGAGAGAGAATGTAGATCAACTCCTTAATATTTCATCAAATAGATTCATACATGTTGGGTTGTAAGGCCTTCTAGGTTAGGGCTAGATATTACAATTCAAGTACAACAGTCCTCCAACATGCAAGGATTTAGTAACTATATTCAATCTTCTAACTTTTATCTTTTCCCCTAACTACCTTCTTCAACTACAACCAAAGATTATAATATATATAAGAGGCTACCGAACAAGTCAGCCTTCAAATCCACCATTAACAGAAGAAATGACCAAATCTAGGTCCACACACTTCCCAATGATAGATACCAACATTAAATATGTGACCATAATTAATTGCACAAGTCAGCCTCAATAGGAAACCAAAATAAATAACTCGGTAAGAAAGGATAACCAAGCGCCAAGAAAAGATAACCGAGTGCCAGGGAATTAACTGACCAACTTGATTAATAAAGGAAACCGAGCAACTACCGAGCCAACTTAGTCAAAGCAAAAACTGAGCAACACAGGAAAACTAAAACATGTTTTTGGTGATACGGGATTGCCAAGGACCCGAGATGCTCCTACATCAAACACCTGGGGTTATTTGAAATGATTCTCTGAATCATACAGTAGGTACAACCTGAGCTGAATCCAACTCAGATTGTGAAATCCATGAGTTGTCTTCAATCGATCTATTCTTCCACTTTACCAGATATTCCATATATTATTTTCCTCTTGTATTTCAGCCAACTCTTTGTTCCAAAATATGTTCAACTTCTTCTATCTATTTCTTAGGATAATCATTTGGTACTGTCATTTCTTCATCTGATTCATGGTACTCATACAAATCAGCAATGTTGAATATAGGTGATATATCCATGTCATCAGGTAACTCAATCTCATAAGCATTTCCACTGTCAAATTTTCTCAAAATCTTGCAAGGACCAAAATTTTTCATTTTTAGCTTCCCATATGTTCCAACATTAAATCTGCAACCATAATTAATTGCACAATTTGGCCTCAAAAGGAAACCAAAATAAACAACTCAGTAAGCAAGGATAACTGAGCGCCGGGAAAAGATAACCAAGCGCTAGGGAATTAACCGACCAAATTGGTTAACAAAGGAAACTGAGCAACTACCGAGCCAACTCGGTCAAAGCAAAAAATGAGCAACACAAGAAAACTCAAACATGTTTTTGGTGACATAGGATTGCCAAGGACCCAAGATGCTCTTGCATCAGTTAACATTTTATATAATTCTATTTTTTCTATTTAAATATGTTTAATTCTATCTGTTTAAATCTTTCATTCACCCCCCCTACTCCCTAGTTCATGTAGCCAATATCTGGCTTGGCTTACGCAACCTTCCTTCTTTGTGTATTGCTTTGTGTGTTTCCTAAGTGCAGCCTTCCTTGGCGCAACCCTCTTAGCATTGCGCACAGCTTTAATAACTTTGTGTGCAGCCTTCTTTGGCTTACGTAGCCTCCCTAGCCTTGTGACTTCTTTGTGCAGCCTCCTCCTTGTACTCGCGTGAACCATCCTTGCATAAATTTTTTCACTCTTGGCTTGGCTTAATATCTCTCCACCCTAAGCATCATATTCATTCCAAATATCCCTTGACACAGATCTAAGATTGATTACCTAATTCTAATTTACCTATCTTCAAGGCAAAATTCAAAGCAAAGCCTTGTGTGAGCTTCCTGTGTGAGTATTTGGGGAGCTTTGTGCATTTGCCTTGCTCATCCTCATCCAACTAACTCTTGGCTTTGAAGAGCTTCGTGTACTCTCATAGCCCATTCCTTGCGCAGGGCTCTCAACTCCTTGCGCAAGCTATTTGGATCTTCCTTGTGCAAGCTATTTGGTTCTATGTATAAATCTATGTCTGTATTTTGTATCTAGTTTGTTGGTTCTCCTTGCCTAAGTTTCATATTTTGTTGTTTGTATTCTTGTTACCTTCATTATCTAGGCATGTATCTTGATTGGCTGGCATTGACTGTTTCCTCTGCCTCGCACAACTCTCAACCTCTGAGTTTATCCTTGTATCTTCATTCTACTTTTAGTTGGCTTTTTGTGTTTCCCTGTCATTTATGCTCTACTCTGTGATTCTTTGGTTACATTTAGTTTCTCCTTTGTTGGTTTGTTTATTCTCTGAACTATTTCATTATTTAGATTCTACTTGTTTAAGATAATTTATCTCTATTTGTCTCTACTTCATTTTATTTGGCAAAAAATACAATTATATATCTGCATCATTTTCTTTTATTATCTCTGGTTTCTAATGTTTTCTTGCAGGGAATAGAATCTTATCCTTTTTCATTAGATTTTTATAGTTTCTTGACTACTTTTTTAAATTAGTCTGAATTTTTTAAAATTTTATTTCTTTAATTTTAAATGTTAGTTTCTATTAATTAAATTCAATTTAGTTTAAAGATTTTGTTTTGCTTCATTAAATCTAATAAGTTTATTATTAATTAGTTTATCTCTTATTGTTAACTTATAATTAATACTTTTAACTCATAAAGTCTTTTTCAATAAAAGTGTTTATCATTTTAAGAATTAGTAGTTTGTATTATTTTAATATTTCACATTAATTAGTTATAAATAAAAACCGATTATTAGTTTTGTTTCATTGTTAATTGGTTTAAAAAAAATTTTAAAAAAAAAACTATTATTAACTTTATTTTAAATTTAACAGTTACTTTTAATAGTTAAAAATTAATTTTAAAACCTCACACTTTAATATAAGGATTGTGTTTTTTTCAGTTTTAATTCACTCATATTCATTATTTCATCATTACTTTATAATCTAAATTCAAAATTTAAAAGTATTATAATCATTTTTTAATAAATTTAACAAAAAATTATTTGTGAAGTTTCACTATTCAAATCTTTCTTAACATTAAGTTAAATTTAGAAACATTATTCTATTTCTTCATTAAATTAGTGTTTCAAAGTTTATTTGATCCATTTTTGCTTTTATACTGCCAATTTTTCATTTAACGCTTTTTTTAATTTAAGGTATTTTATCAAAAAAAATCACATTTTCTAAAGGGGGTTTAATTCTAAACATGTCTACCCTCATTCCAGAAATAAAATTAAATAGATCTAACTATCATAAATGGAAAACACATATCTCTTTATATTTCATTTTAAGCATTTGCTCCAAGTTGCTACAGATGCCTCTCTTGAACTAGCTGCCACTGCTTCTCAAACTGACATAGATGCATGGCAAGTTAAAAATGAAGAAGCTCTTGGATTAATTGGTCTTTTTTTTATTTCCAATCTATATGTCTTGATTGGACATTGCACCAAAGCCCATCAAGCATGGGGCATTTTATAACAAACTTATGATAACTCCACTGAATCACGTAAGATTCAACTCCAAGACAACTTGGAAGAACTCAAGTATATTGATTTTAAATCCATGGATGAATTCTTACTTAAATTTGATGTTATTAAAACAAAATTAAGTGGTATAAATGTTACTTTAACTGATATTAGATTAATTACTATCATTCTAAAGAAATGTCTTCCTAAAGAATTTCAACAGTTTATTTCTAACATACATTCTCAACTTTCTATTCCTAGTTTAGCTCCTCAATTAACTTATGGTATATTTCAAAATCTTTTACATCAAGAGGAAGCTAAGTTATTGCAATTTGGTACTCTTAGATTTTTTGAACATGCTTTTGTGTCTAAGCATCAAAATCAAAATAATAGATCTTATAATCATAATAATCATAATTCTCGTAATAACAATTATAATCATCATAAAAATAATAATCCTCATAACAATAATAAACATAATAATGGTTATCATAATCGACCCCATTGCAATTATTGTGGTAAATATTGTCATGTGATCAATAATTGTTTTACGAAACTCAAACATGAGAAATCACCTACTCCTAATAATCAAAAGTCTCATAATAATAACTCTCATCAAGCTTTTGTTTCTCGTTATGGGATGTCTAATTCTTACTATGATGATACTACTAGTTGGGATGAACCTTATGATGATGGCTATTCTTGGAATAATGCTCTATATTACTATCTTCCTACTCAAACAAATTTAATTCAAAGTGATACTATGCACTCTCCATATGATGAATTCCAATTTGATGATTCTTGCTCTCATTTTGATGATATTTTTTTAACAACAAGAGGAAATTATTTTCAAGTTTCTTAATGTCACTTTACCTTCTTTTGATTATCCTATTACAGATATGGTTATTACTCAAGATGAAATTCATGATGATGGTACTAATCCTATGATTGTTGTAGAGGTTAATAATAATAATGATGATGCTTATACTAGCTCTCCTCCTCTTGATATTTCATATTATGATGAATACATTACAGATTTGTTTTATGCAACTGAAGATTGCATTTTTGATTCTATGACTGATGATTCGCAATATGATTTTTCTTTCCAAAGTGTTACTAATTCAGCACTAGGAGATCCCAATGATGGGAGATCTACTAGTGGTTATTGCCTTATTGTAGGCTCAAGTGTTGATCCATGTCCATCTCTATTTTCTACTAGAAATGAATATTCAGAATGTACACATGCATCTAAAGCAGTTCTATGGAATCAAAGATTACCTGAAGATTTGGGTCCTCCTCTACAAGAACCTACACCTGTATTGTAATAATCAAAGTGCTATTTCAAAGAGTCCTATGTACCATTCAATCTCCAAGAACATATCACTCCATAATCACTTCATGAAAGATCAAGTTGAAGATACACATGAGTCCCTCATCCATCACAAGGGAAATGATCCAACTGTTAATATCTTAAAGACTCTTTCTCAAGAGAAATCTCAAAATCATTGTAAACATTTGGGCTCAATACCTATTGCTCTACTCAACCCAAGTAAAGATTAAAGGGGATATTAGAATTTAGTAATCTTTCCTTGGTTTTTTTATTTAATTTGAGGATAAACCAAGGTATCCTCCTTTTATTTTATTTAGGATATTCCTATATAAATCTCTACATGTAATTTTATCCTCTAGTCCAAGTGGAAGGACAACTCATTTCTTGTAATTCCTTTAATAAGGAAAATAGTTTATTCCTCCTTATGAGGATGCTCACACTTGGAACACACTTAGTATGAATGTGGCATTCATTCACATGGGATTTACATTAAAACTCCTTCACTCATCTCTACTTAAGAGATACTTCTCCACACACTTGTTTTTTTCTCACATTTTCTACACACAATTTTCTCTCCTCTTGACATATTAGTTCTCTCATTATTGTATTGAGCTTCTTGCTCATATTATATCTCTCTTTAAGATTTTCATACCTTATTAATAATACACAAAGGGGTTTTTCTTTGCTTTTCCCCTTTCAAAAATCTCTTGGCTCTTTGTTGGGATTCTTGGAGTATTCTCATGTTTTGGTAATTGATCTTGCAACTTTATCTCATATTTGGCTTATGGTAAACTCCTTCTTGCACTTCACTTTCATGTATTATTTCTTGAACTTATTTTCATTCTTTTAATACTTCTAACAACTCATCTCATGGAAAGAAAAGTGACAAATGAATTTTATTTTTCAACTTTTCTAATGTTACATTCACAAGAAACATTCAAATAGTACCTTTTACCTTTTACAGCTAGTTAGAACATTAAATGGTCACTTTTCCATAAGAATCATTAAGAGGCTGCATAGAATCATATGAAATACAAGTTTCTTCAACAAATTCATCTAAAACATTAATAGGCATCAAAATAAGCTGATAAAACTTACCATGGACACAACTTAGGGGATTGGTTATAGATCTTACTTGATTTTATACCCCTAAGTTGATAGCATTGACTTAGTCAGATGAAGAATTCTCCACATTACTTGATGTTGTGGAGTTCTCTTTCAATTCAGAAGAATTAAGTACACATTTCTTAGCCCATGTTTGTTTTATCTATTTTTTTATTCTTTAATCAACATCTTCAATCTTCTTTCCTTTATACTTATCAAGCTTATTCACCGGTTGGACTTCACTATCTTTATTCTTAGCGTTGCAAGTTCTAGTAAGATTTCCAATCTTATTGCAATAGTAACACACCATACCATTTTGTCTCCATGGTCCATTATTTCCTCTACCAGTTCTCATATTGCAATTGATTATTGTATGTTCATAATTATGAACAATAGAATAGGTAACATCCAATTGGTTGCCATGATGATTAGGTCTTAACCGGTTGGGGTTGTATGGCCTAAGATTGTTGATTATTTTCCTGTACTCATTAGCCTTATAACCATACTTGTTGCAATGATAACAATTACCATGAAAAACATTAGATTTAGCATTGTATCCTTTATATCTACCATATAAATTTCTAGATCTAGCAATAGGTGCATTAGTTCTATTAGGTCCAATAGGTTTAGACCTACTTACATTAGCAGTATGACCTTCCTTGTGACAATTGAAACATACCGGTCCATAATTCCTCTTACTAGATTTTTTTTCACCTTAGGTGCTGATTTTTCTTTCTTTGCATCGATCTTCTTGGTACTAGATGACTCATTGACTTCAAAATTTGAAAACCCTAAACCTTTTTTTTCATTGTTTCTCCTTTGGTTTGAGATTTTTTCATCTAGTTAAGCAATACTTTTATTGAACTTATCCAATAGGTCATTAGATTCTTTCAGTTCTCCTTTCGGCCTTTCATTTGTCATTCCTCAAACTGGTATTTTATAGACTTGTATCATGTAGTTGTCCATTCAAAATAGAAACTTCTTGTTCAAATATGAATAGTTCTTCCATATTTTCTTTTAAGGTGGCATCTTTGGCTTTGATAGGATCATCTGTAACCTTCTTATCTTCATCAGTCATTCTCTTAGCTTCAATCTCCTCACCAATTCTGATTCCAAAGTTCTCCAACTCTCTTTGCATGTTTTTTTTCTTGATTCAACTTGTCCATATCCTTATGCCTATCCTTGTTTTCCTTAAGTAATTGCTCATTCTCTTGAGATAAGGATTTTAGGGATACTTCAGATTCCTCAGATCCACTTTGTTCAGATAGTTGTTTAATTAGGTCTTGACGATCATTCAATTGTTGAACCAATTCTTGTCTTTTAGTCCTAGATTTCTTCAATTGATATTTGAGTTTCTCAATCATGTCTTCAGCCTCTACAAGTTGTATTTTATAGGATTCCATGTATTCCTCAAAGATCTCTCCCAAGTTGTTAGGCTTCAAGTATAGGAAACTATGCTCTGATACCAATTGTTAGATATACAAACACTGAGAGGGGGGGTGAATCAGTGTAAACAAGAAATAAACTAATTCAACCAATAAACTTTTATGCTTTTAAACAACTTACATGCACGCAAACATGGAAGTGTAACTATGCAATAGAAGTAAAACAATTTAAGCATTCACAAATCATAACACATAACACCACAATTTTTATCATGGGGATGACACCCACTAATCTCTTCACTGTAGATAAAAATAGTTTCTTTGCTAGGAGCTTACAATACCCGATTAGGGGTTCACTCAGTTAGAAGTGACTAGTACCTTGTTAGAAGTACCAAAAGACCTTTTAGGATCTACCTTGCTAGAGGATTTAAAAATCAAATTAAGAAGTCACCCTGTTTAAATATTTAACAATAAGACATATCTAGTCCACCTTGTTAAAGGATTTAACTTGTTTCAATTGTTAGGAAACAACAATAACTTGATTTGTAAATATAGAAACTCCTTTACTTAATTAGATCATTTGTAATCTTTAAATGTTGGTGCACTAATACCTCTATCTCTTATTGCAACACCCAAATTCATGATCGTAACCCTAAATTAAATGATTTAGTCCACCTTTATACTAATGTTCTTAAGTCGGCTAAGACTTGGAAAATATTTTACAAGTTGGCCCACCAAATTGACCAAAATCATAGAAAACTGCACCAATCATACCTAACATGGCATCCCAAAATATATTAGTCAAAATATATTGACATGTCATCCATAAACCGACTACCTTGATCATCTGATCAATGGGAACCAATCGATGGCACAACCAGTTCACACTAAACACATCACCAAAATGATAACTCATCCAAAATATTGAGTTAATGGTTGCAGTTGTAGAATTGTACTTCTCTGGCCTTAGTAAACCACCAAGAAATGATTGCATCTCTAAAAGTGTCCTCTAACTTGATCACTACTCAAAACATTCTTTGATATTGTCTTCTTGTTCACCGCTCAAAATACTTAGCTAAAATTGCCTTTACCTATTCATCATGTTGATCGGTATCATCAATTCTAATAGAGTTGATAAATTTTCCATCAATGACAAACTCCAAAGCATCAAACTCTACAATCCAACTCCAAATTCCATCATAATACCAACAAAAACCATAGTGGGGCTTGAACCCATAGTAAGACTAATACCTTATTAAAAGTATGGGATTATTACAAATGAGGAATGCACATGCATTCAAGCACACTTCCTGGAGTTCACTACTCAAAATTCCTTTGGATACAACCCTAAGGAAGGATTTCACCTTACAAGGCCACTACAATGGTCGATTTGACTACAATCAAAAAATTTATGAACTATATAGTAGCATATATCTCACGCCAATGTCAATTCCAATGAATTACAACACATATCTATGATAAACCCTTCTCTATCTCCTTAAGAAAAACACTTTGATCACCGACAGGTCCATCACTCTTTCTCCACACACTGTCAAGCATCCACAATATGAAATATTTCCCTAATTCTTTAAATAATTCATCAATCTTGAACAACAAACAAGGTTGGAAAAACCCTCAAATTAAAATTATAAATCAACATGCCTAAATTCACAATTCAACTCCATGTTGACCACCAAAACATATCAATGATCTATAACTTCAAAGGCGACGGCAATTCAGAAAAAATAATTTCAAAGGCGATTTTCAAACAGCGATATCTCAGTCATCCAGACTCCTTTTTTCGAGAAATTTTTTTTGTTTTGGGGTAGAATTTCATGATCTACATAATGGTGCAAGTGATTTTTGATCTCTATTTCTGATATTTTTTGAAAATCACAAATCTTAATTTTTACAACTTTAGAGGCTTCATTCGAGCTCATATGGACACATTTTCAAGTGCTCTGATACCATGTAATAATTTTCCTAAGGCAAAGAATAAACCATCCATGATGTGCTTCTCACATGAAACAATGAGACCAAAAAAACAATGCACCCCCCAAAATGCAATGAGCCAAAGAACCCCCCCAAAATAGATGATTTTGGCACTTTATATATAGTGCATGTACAATTGCCACTTGCCAAAATGAATCAAAGTGGACTTCTGATTTTGATGATTACAACAAAAAATATGAAGCTATGGTAGACTCAAACAAATAAGACACAAGATCTCTCAAGGATCTAATCAATTACAAGTGCAAAAATAGGCCAAAATAGACCAAATTTTGAAAGTACTATGTCCACTCAAAATTTATCCAAACTGATACCAAATCTGGAAAGTAGACAAAAAATCATGAACTTTCAAAAAAAATAGCACTTGAAAATGTGTCCATATGAGCCCGAACGAAGCCTCTAAAGTTGTAAAAATCAGGATTTGTGATTTTCAAAAAATATCAGAAACAGAGATCAAAAATCACCTGCACCATTGTGTAGATCATGAAATTCTCCTAACCATGTGCTAAAATAAAATGCAAACTCCTAGGTGTCACAATGACAACTAATATGCAAATGCATTATCCTAAGTAAACTTAAGTAAAGTGTAATTAGTAAATACTTAATTACACCAACACCCCCCCTTAAGTGCAACTTAGGGTAATGCACGTAAGCTCACAATGCAAGATGGGTCCTAGCTACTAGGCCATGTTAGGTACCCATGTACAATATGCAAGAACAATGCAATCTCTCATAAAGTGGAGAAAGAGGGAAAACCTCATGGGAAAAGCCCTCCCCCAAAGAGAGAGATGAATACAAGATGCATGCATGGATGGAGTAATCAAGACCCCCCAATTATGACATACATCATGCATATACAATAAAAAATCCCCCCAAAGGAAGGAAACAAGGAGACATGATATCCCCCCATAATGAGTAATCTCCTCCAAGTATGGTAAGTGCTTGAAGACAAAACATAGTCCAATGCCTACAAATAACATTTCTCCTCTTAGGAAGAAGATACACCAAGTATAGATGTAAGAAGGCTTCCCATTATGGATAGGAAGTAGGAAGGGGAATCCAAATGAAGAATGATGTCTCTGAAGTATGCCCAAGTGTCTCCATATCCTTGGTAAATGAAGATGCCACAAACCAATCAAGAGTAAATGAAGATGCCACAAACCAATCAAGAGAAAGCCCAATAGAAGAAGGTGACATACAAGGAACCAATGATAACTGATCCATGTAAGAATTTGGATCAAACTCCAAAGAAAAAGATGCATCCTCAAATGAAGTAGGAAGAGAAGCAATAAAGCCCCCCTCAATGTAGAATGTACACCCATGATAGATGCACCTAGAGCAACGTAGAAACTGCACCAAGAAAACTGAATGATGTTCCTCCCCTTAGGAAGAAACAAGTCCATGGGTGTATCACTGAATCCTTCCCAATCTATAGGAAGAATCCTCAAAATTTAGGATGTCTCAAGAAACTGAATAGGAATCTCCAACACATGAGTATGATCAGCTTGAACCATGTAATGTGACATCTCAAGTGAATTTTGAGACTCATGAAAACCAATCTCCAAAGACTCAAATGTCTTCTTTGAAGTTAAAGAGACCTCCTCCAAATTTTGTATCAAAGGATCCATAATCATGTCAATCTCGAAAGAAGGATCAAGTGGAGAATGAAGATGAGGGTCAACATACTCCCTCAAAAAAATTGAAGAAGGATCATCTTCAACAAAGAGAAGATGAATATCATCAATGAAGTCTCCCAAATCTGAAATATAGGACTCTACAAATAAACCTGCAATGTCTGTCAAGTAGTCATCCCATGGAACCAAGTCTGGAAGACAATGAATATCATGCTACACTGAATTTATTGAATCCATGGCTATGTGAATGCAAGCATCATCAGGAGAAAGATAAACAATAGATGTGATCTCAATAGGAGGAGAAGGAGTTGCAACTGGAGGTTCTGGACCTTTTGGAAGTGGAGGAATATGTGGATCTCCATACATTTCCCAAAGAAAAGTCCAAATATCAGGAATATTTTATGTCTCATCATCATAGTCATCAAGGGAATCCATAACATCCATATCCATATTCCAATAGATAACCTTAATAACTTCTGAGTAAGAGTCCCAATCGAAAGAAGGATTTTTTGGTCTTAACTCATACAAATAGGGCAATAGGTTATGCTCACTAAGATGAGCAAGAACCAATTCACTCCATTGCTTATAATTTTCTCTTGTCAACTTAATTAAACCATCCATGATGTGCTTCTCACATGAAACAAGGAGACATGATATCCCCCCCATAATGAGTAATCTCCTCCAAGGATGGTAAGTGCTTGAAGACAAAACATAGTCCAATGCCTACAAATAACATTTCTCCTCTTAGGAAGAAGATACACCAAGTATAAATGTAAGAAGGCTTCCCATTGTGGATAGGAAGTAGGAAGGTGAATCCAAATGAATTATGATGTCTCTAAAGTATGCCCAAGTGTCTCCATATCCTTGGTATCAGATCCATAGGAGTTTCATTGCATAGCCTATTTTGAGAGATTTTTATTGCAGGTCAAAATTGGAGCTTGCTGGTGCAAATAAGAGGTTGGCATCACATTGAGAAGGTCCAAAAACCCCTAAATCAAAATTTATTTCATCCAAATCATACATTTGAAGCCAAATCTAGAGCCATTTGAACTTTCAAGGTTCGGCAACGGCGATTCAGAAAAAATAATTTCAGAGGCAATTTTCAAACAGTGATATCTCAGTCATTCAGACTCCTTTTTTCGAGCAATTTTTTTTGTTTTGGGGTAGAATTTCATGATCTAAACAATGGTGTAGGTGATTTATGATCTATATTTCTTACATTTTTTTTAAATCACAAGTATATGATAACATGCTCTAATACCATGTTAGAGTTTTAGGTGACTCTACAACACCCCCAGGATCGAATGCAAGACCAAGATAACTTCCACAAGAGATTGGAAAGACAATTGAATTAAGATGTAAGAATGATATTATTGATCATGGACATGATTAAAATGTACATAATAGGCCTCCTTATATAGGAAAGGAGATAAGAGACAATGATAAGGAGTTGATAAGTTATTACCTATGCTAGGTCTAATCACATGTCCACCAAATGTGGATCATCCTCCATTATGCAATAAAGTATGTGCAATGGATTAGGATGATAATGTGATAATAGTACAAAAGGTGGATCTCACACACAAAGAGGTATGTGATGACAGCTATCACACCTAAAGTGGAAATTCTCCTACACCATGTGCTTGAATGAGGTGCACACTCCTAGGTGTCTCAATCACTAACAACTATGCAATGCATTATCCTAAGTAAGATTAAGTTAAGTGTAATTAGGAATATTTAATTACACCAACAATAAAAACTCCTTCGATCTCATAACATATTTGTAAATCGCACCTAAATTTACACAAAAATGTTTTACTGATCAAGTCAACCAAGAACACAAGAAAAATATTATCAATAGAAAAATCCTTCAAACTTGATTACCATAATCTATGCAAACAACCAAATCAGTCATAACATAATTCAATAACATACTTACGTATCATGAATAAAACATAAACATCCAAGACCACCCCAATCATTGGATTCACCAATATTGTTCTTGTCGAACCTCAAGAACATTGTCACCTTCAACTGTAACAACAAAAGAATACCCTATGGACCTATGAACCACAAACCCTTTCAATTTTAGACACATCAGCATGTACCGAATCATCTCTTACATGTGAAAACATAAACATCAATTGGAAGTGCACACCTTTAATGAATCTCTACTACCCTGTCAACACTGGCAAACAAAAAAATAGTCAGTCACCATTTGTGATCTCGTAACTTATCTAAATCAGCATGTCAAGCCCTAAAACTTGACAAGGACAAATTAAAAAACCTCTACATCATCCTATGAGATGTGTGACTCCTCATCTCCAATAATTGATCCTCATCAAACCTCTCAACATGCTACTCCACTACCCAAACTACACAAATAGATATGTTGACATCAATGACAACACATCTAACTTTCCAACAATCTCCCCCTTTTGCATTTATGGAAACATATGATTTGAAAAATATATAATGCAATTAGAAACCAACACAACCTCTATGCTAAAAGGGGACTCAATAATACTACCAACAGTATCCACAATATTCATCATTATCTTTCAAAGTCTCTCTAACTCATCTTTCTATGGGATCTATCTATCTTTGCTCCCCCTGGGATCAAGATTTCTTTAGTTTCAATATGATTATATACTCTTCTCTCCATCAGTTACTCCCCCTTATATATTCACTCTTCTCCTTAGTTGAAGCTCTTTCTCATGTGCAATTATATATCTTATTTTTCACATGCGCTCTTCTCCCCCTTTGACATCAATGACAAAGTCACAATAGCTTCTCTAAGCCATCATAATCTTGATCAAACTCATCAAAACTAAACTCCTAATTTACCATGTTGACTACCCCCCAAAATAGTAGCCTCCAAACACTAATCTAGTTGAATGATATCTCCTTGAAGTATACTTGATCGATGCGACCCTCTGCATCTTAGTTTTGATCAGGAGGGGAAATTACCCCTAAATTTTCTTTGAGATGTGAAAGAGTAGATTATGTTTCCGCATTATCCTTAGTCTTCTTTCTCTTGGACTTATTTATGCACTTCTGACCTTTATCCACTCTTTTCTTCTCTTTTCCTTTGTCAAGTTTATACATTCTTTTTGACACTTTAACCTTTCCTATCCACTTTCTTCTTGCACCTTCTTGTCTTTCCCTACCGAACCACTTTTGTTCACTTTATTTATTTTACAATATTTAACAATTTATTGAGCTATGTTACATCTAAGATGTATACCAATATTTTGTCCATTTTCTTCATCCTTCTTTGTAGCACATTGACATATAATTATTTCTCTTTTGACATTATTATTATTCTTTCTCACACCACTTCATCTACTTGAGTCATGGTTACACCCTTTACAACCACAGAAATGTTTAAATTATTTATGCAATCTGTAGGCTTATGATCAACTTTACCACAACTAAAGCATTTACCACTAAATTTTTGAGTTTTAGGTAGTGATGTTGACGTCTTCTTGGTTTTGTTTATCTTTCCTTTAGTTTTAGACTTGACTTGACCAGATCTAGAACTTTCTCCTTTTTCAAATCTATGGCCACTATTGTTCACTGAGTTCCTCTGAATTTCAAGCAATGAATCAAGTTTGGTTTAACTAATCATAAACTTCTCCTTGTGGTCATTTTCAATCACAATCTCTTCTTCTAGTATAGCTTTAGCCCAATGATATTCATTTGATTCAATCTCTAATATTAAGCACATCTAATCTTGAACAATCCTTCTCCTAGTCTTAACTCATTTATTGATATCTCCAATAATTTGATATTCAAAATGATTTAATCTCACATACCCTAGTTTTTTATGCCTTATTGCATGTCTTTGTGCTTCCTCTTGTCCACTTGTATAGGCCTCATTATTTTCATTTACCAAACCACTTGGATCTTAGGTTTGAACTTGTTGTCTTGTCTAATTACCACTGGAACTCTAATCATCGGAATCATATCTGCAAGACCCAGATATATTCTCAAATATTTCATCCACCTTGAAATTGCTACTATCTACTAGCATCTTCAACCTCTTATTGTAGCATCTATATTCCTTTCTTTTGGTAGAGTATCCAAGGAATATACCCTCATTACTTCTTGCATCAAATTTAACTATGTCCTCATCTATCTTGATGTAAAATTTACTACCAAAACCTATAAAATACTTGAAAGTAGGCACATTTCCATACCAAAGTTCATAAGGTGTCTTACCAGTATTTCCTTTTATTTGCACTCAATTAAGAGTATGCACTGTAGTGCTAACCACTTCCCTCCAAAACATCTGCATAAAATATCCTTCAAGCATCATGGTCCTAGAAGTGTCTAAAATGGACTTGTTCTTTTAATTTACCACACCATTCTATTGTTGAGTCCTTGGGACAGAAAAATGTCTTCTTATTCCATGGTTCTCACAAAAACTATTGAACTCACCCGATGTGAAATCACCTCCTCTATCTTATCTCAAGAATTTCAACTTTAGTCTTGTCTCAATCTCTATCATGAACTGAAATATCTTAAACTTATAAAAATATTTACATTTTTCTTTCAAGAAAGTTGTCCATACCATTCTAGAATAGTCATAAATGAGCAACATAAAGTACCTATCACCTTGCAATCTTCGTGTCTTAGAAAGACCACATAGATCAATATGAAAAACATCTAGCAATCCATTAGAGTTTTCAGATTTAAAGTGGAAAGTAACTCTCATTTTCTTACCCAATTGCCACTCTTTCCAAATAGCATTATAAAGTTTCTTCACTCTAGGAATATGTCTTACAGCATAATTATAACTTGTGGCCACAATATTGGCAAAATTCACATGACATAACCTCTTGTGCCATAACTAGCTTTCATCTATTTGAGAAATCAAGAAACTTCTCAGAATAGTATTCAAATAAAATAAGTTACCTCTTATTTTTTCTTCTATTGTTATCTCTACCCTGGAGTTATTCAAGATCCTCCATGTATCATTCTTGAAGTATATATTATAACCTTTTTCCATCAATTTCCCAACACTAAGAAGATTATGTTTCAAACCTTCAACATATAATACATCATCTGCATTATTCTTACCATCTAGAGAAATAGAACCTCTGCCTCTGATCATACCACCAGTATTGTCTCCATCTTACTATACTACCATCATACTTCTCAAGGCTCACAAACTCACTCTTTTCACCAATCATATAGTGAGAGAAACTAATGTATATTACCCATTCATTCTTTTTGATAGCTTGAGCAGCTAGGGCTTTCTCTTAAATAACACAGTTAGTAGAACTAGTAGGAATAGGATCAGCAAACTTAGTACCTTCTTCCTTGATAGAAATGAATTAACTAGAAGGCATAGGATCTGCATGCTTTTGATCTTTTTCTTTAATGAATGAACTAGTAGGATTAGGATTTTTAGACTTAGTATCTTAATCTTTGACAACAATGAATGTGAACTCATCATCATTCTTGTACAATTCATCATTTTTAACTCTATCATCATCATCATCATCATCAATAATAAAGTAATATCTATTTATAGTTGTAGCTATGTTCTTCCATTTAGCATCTCTCTATAGACATCTAGAAGAAAAATGTCATATCTTATTACATGAAAAACATTTGAGAAGCATATTTCCTTTGTACTTACCAAAAGTAGCTTTAGGTCCTATCCTTGCAATCAGTGCCTCCAACTCTTGAAGCTCTCTTTCTTCTTCTTCCATTTCCTTCATCTCCCTCTCATATCTTGACATCCTTCTTGAGGATCTGATCTTTGCATGTCCTTCCTAGATACACTAGCCTTGAATCCAGTCTCAACCTTAGGTAATGCATCACCAAATATACTTAATTAAAAGGTAGTAATATTTCCAACCAACATGTCTCTTGTCACATTTGTCACTATCATAATTTCCTCAATGGCTGCAAATTTGTGACTATAGATAGGGGTTAGAGATCTCATCACTTTTGCAACAATTTCATATTCTTCCAACCTACCTCCAACACATCTGATAATAGTCACAACCTCATTTTCCCTAAGCATGAATGAGGCAATCCTCTCATCTTCACTCATTTCAAGGATTCATATTGTCCCTTCAAGCTCTGTAACTTTGCAACCTTCACTTCCTTATCTCCTTCATCCAAAGTCTATAATTTCTCCCATATCTCATTAGTCATCTCCAATTCTATGACATTGGTCATTTAAGAATCAGTCAATGCATTCAATAAATCTTTATTTTCCCTAATATTGTCTTTTTCATCACTGATCTATTGTGGAGTTGTATGGTTTGTAGGAGGATTTTAATTTTCTTTTGTAACCTTCCAACAATCTTCATCAATGCATTTGAGATGTACTATCATGTGGATCTTCCACAAAGTGTATTTAGTTCCATCAAACCTTGGAATGTCCTTGTATTCTATCATATTTGAATCTCCTTCAAGGTATTAATCTTCCTTCAAGGGACCAAGCTCTGATACCAATTGTAGAAAATAAGGAAGCAAGCAACTAAGAGGGGGGTGAATCAGTTGCTTCTAAAATGCTATCTCTTAAAACCCTTAAACCCTTAAACCTTGAAACCCTTGTGTTTAATTTATGATGAGTAAAGTGAATAAGCACAAATCAGAAAGCATCTACAACACATAACACAAGAATTTTTATTGTTGAAACCCGAATAGGAAAAACTATGGTGAGGCTTGAACCCACAATAAGACTAATACCTTGTTAAAAGTATAGGGTTATTACAAATTAGGAATGCGCATGCATTTAGTCACACTTCCTAGAGATCATTGCTCAAATGTCTTGGGCTACAACCCTAAGAAAGGATTTCACCTTACAAGACCACTACAATGGTTGGTCTAACTATAATTAGAAATTTTGTGAACTACATAGTATCATTTATCTCATGCCAAAGTCGGTTCCAATGCAAACCTTATCTAACTCCTTCAGACAAAAAATATGATCTCCAATAAATATTTCACTCTTTCTCCACACATTGTCAAGCATCTACAACATGAAATATTTCCCTAATTCATTAAAGAAATTATCAACCTTGAACAACAAACAAGGTCAGAAAAATCCTCAAATTCAAATTGAAAATCCATGCACCTAAATTCACAATTCAACTCCATTTTGACTACCAAAACATATCAACAATCCATAACAACTCCCTTGAGCTCATAACATATCTATGAATTGCACCTCAATTTACACAAAAAATAATTACTGATCAAGTCGGCCAAGACCACAAGAAAAATATTATCAACTGAAAAATCCTTCAAACTTGATCACCACAATCTATGTGAACTACCAACTCAGTAGGCACATGATCCAATAACATCCTTAGGCATCATGAATAACACAAACTTCTAAGACCACCCCAATCATTGGATTCACTAGTATTGTTCTTGCCAAACCTCAAAAACATTGTCAACTTCAACTATAACAATAAAAGAATACCTTGCGGACCTATGGAGTACAAACCCTTTGAATTGTGGATACATCAAGATGTCCCAAATCATCTCCTATGTGCTCAAATAGAAATATCAACTTGGAAGTGCACACCGAACCAATCCTACCCTGTCAACACTGGTAGACATAAAAATAGCTAGTCACCATTTGTGATCTCATAACTCATCCAAATCATCATGTCAACCCCTAAAACTTGACATGGACCAAGTACTCAACCTCTACATCATTCCATTAGGTTTTTTACTCCTCATCTATAGTAACCAATCCTCACCGTACCTCTAATTGTAATCACCTAAAAATGGTCACCAAAACCATAAGCCCCTAATCTCGATTATTCATTAAGAAAGTCCTAATTTTGATCAAAATATCCTAAGTCCTAACCTAAGGAAATTCAACTCAAAAATTTGATTTGACCTATATTCTAAGTACCATTCAATTATTGCACTTGATCATATTTAATTAATTAATTCCTAAATTCTAATGTTATTGGAAATAATATCAAACCTTATACCATTTATTTAATTAATATTTTGGGATATTGATTAAATAAATAGAAATTGTCAATTAATCATAAATAGGGAATTTAATTAATTATGTCATCACATTTTTGGAGAAAAATGCATAAAATCCCTTAAATATCCTAAAAAGGCATTTATGAAGTCATCATCCAGTCAACTGAAATCAATTTTGGAAACAATCCAGTTAACTAGAAAAACAAATCTGTTAACTCATTAGTCATTTTAGAAACTTCAGTTATGTCTAGGAAGTTTCTCAAATAATTGATTCTATCAACCAATCAAATGAGTTGCACATGGATTGTGCTAGTTCAAAATGAATCTCAATCATTCTTCTAGAATCAATCTTGTCCATTTATTCACAAGAAGGATCTGAGTCTTTTCTTAGTGTAACATTGTCGAATTGATTATCATTTATGCATTTTGAAGTCATTTCTTAAATTGGTTTATTTTGGTTCATTGCATTAATCATTTGTTTACACATTGGAAGCTTTGTTAATTGGATATTTTAGTTCAATTTATCTTCATTTCATCAATCAAATCTAGGAACACTCCCATTCTTTCTTAATATGGATTAATATTAAATCAAGCATTGGATAAAATTGCATTGTATAATAGTTTAGTTGTTAAAATCCTTCATTTAGATAGAGTTTAAAGTCATTGGATTTTACAATGATCTGAGAGAAAAATCCATACTCTTGTCTACTAGAAGGCAATGAGTCGGCTTAACTGATTTTGGTTTTGTTTATGTTATTTTCATTGTCTAAGATCATTTATATAATGATTCATTGAAGTGTAGTGTCAACCACATTTTCACACTCACACTAAACATACTTATCCACTAACCGAACTACACAAATAGATATGTTGACATCAATGACAACACATCCAACTTGCCAACAGAGTGTACTTCCCAAAATATTTCCTCCCCTAAGATACCTACTGATGTTTTGAATCCCTTTTGCCAACCTATGCATAGCCCAAGGGAGGAATTTAATTTGAAAGATATTGAATTGAAAAAACATGATAATTATGTTCATATCTTAGAGTCTATTACAATTAATTTGGATGAAGAAGATAATCTTGATGATGATGATTTAATTTTTTCTAATGCAAATGATGATATCCGTAGTAGTGATTCTGATGATATGTATGAGCTTATTGATGTTAATCATGATTTACCAACTATGTTTTCAAAACAATTATCTCTTAGTCCTAGTGACGAACAAAGTGACTCATCTCTATAGCATGGTCCATGTTTGGAACTAGCTATTGTTTCATCTATTGTGCTTGATGTTTATCCTCTTGTATGTTTCCCACATTTCCTAAACACTACAAACTAAGATGGCGGGGTAGGTAGTATGCTTGACTAGCTCCACTTGTATGGTGGATTTTTTGTCTTCTTGTTGTAATGTGCTTCCCCCGTGATGTGCTACTTGTTATATGTTTTGTTTAGATTTATTTATATAACCCTTGTTTCTCCATTGGCACAAGGTGATAAAGGATTCAACCTATTGTGATATTCCTTTGTTTGTATCTCATTTCTTGTATATGTTGTTACATGTTATGTTATGCATGTGCCAGTATTCGCAAATGTGCATTTGTGTTGTCTTATGAGCGATAATTCAAAATGATAGTTACCTATTCTTTTTGTTCTTTGTGATTCTAACCCAAAAAGACTCTTTTGTGTGACTCTTACATGACATTCTTCCATTGTGCTTTTAGTTTTTTTACTTTTGGGGAATGATGACAGTTTATTTTGATATAATTTTGATATACATGAGCTATAATATGATCATACTAACCCCTGAGTTAGTACATCCCTTTTGTGCTCTCTTTTTCATGTGTTCATTTCTCTTGGTTTTTCCTTTCTTGAGAGCCTCTCATAGTATAAATATTTCTTGTGGGTGCATATATTCTTTGTTAAAGTTGTTGCTCCCATTAAGGTGTTTTCAATCACTTTAGCATGGGGGCATACACTCCGCTCTATGTTTCACATTTTGTACAAACATGATGATTCAATGTAGTCTCTCTTATGTAGATGGATAAAGAGACAATGCTTTCCTTATGTTCATCTTTTCATTATCATGCCCCTATTCATTATTCAATGAATCCCTTAATGGATACCATTCTTTCCTTAAGGATCAATCCTCCTTTTATAGATCCCTTTGGAGATAATTATTTTCTTTGATGGGTTGACTAGCATAACATAGCTTGCTAGACTATCAATTCCATATTTTGCAATAGTGTTTTCCCTTTGCATGATCCATAGTAAGGTAATACCTTACTAGGCTAGTGGTCATCTCTCTCTCTCTCTCTCTCTCTCTCTCTCTCTCTCTCTCTCTCTCTCTCTCTCTCTCTCTCTCTCTCTCTTGTGATGCCTCTTTTATCTTGGTTTTGGATTTGTTGAGGACTTAAGTCACTTGGGGACTTGATGTTTCTTTGTCTCCTTGACCTTGATAAGATTTTTTTTTATGCATTGATCTACTTTACCATAAGCATGAGTTTTTCTAATACTCCCAGTAAAGTGGATGATAAATTTACCATCCTAAAAAGTTAGCACCCATAATTGGATGCTCTGTTAGGCCCCATTTTGGTGATTTTGAGATTTGATGTTCATTATGCTTGATCTTGGCAACCTGATTCCTCTTTTCATGCTTCCTTTCCACCATACTAACACCTAGTTCAAATCTAGTATCAAATTCATAGGTATAGAATGACTTAGTCATTATGTACCTAGTTACAAAACTTTTTAGTCATTCTATACCTGAGGTTTTTGGCCCAAATTTAACTCGGAGCCCTATATCGGGGTGTTAGTGTGAAAATAGATCCAGTGGTCAGCCTAGCTTATTTTTTATTCCCAAAATTATGGATGGAGTATATAAACACCCTATCTCTCCTAAGATTGGATACCATAACTACACTAAATCTATCAAGCGCAATCAAGCAATCAAGAGAAATTAAGAAATTGGATTCAAAATCTTAAGGTAAGAATCAAAAATATTATTTATACAATTCATTCAATTCAAGTCCAAGTAAATCTTCTTCATTGAATTAATTTTCTCTCCCATAATGGCCAAGTAGAGGAATTATCAATCAAGCAAGAATATCCTTTTGAATTCATCTCTCCTTCATTGCAAGCGATTATCAAGCATATCTACATTGAAGATCTAGGAGTGGAATTCATACACTCATGCATTTGTGAGGGCATCCTTGATTCCTATTCTACATTTCAATTTCAACTCCTTGATTCCAAGCATATTTAAGTGTTTTCATGGGTATGAGCGATTCTAACATCCATCCATGAGGGTTTAAGCAAGGAGAATTAAACATTTACCTCTTTACATACTTTTGTTTATGAAAATTCCTTTCATTCTTAAGGTTGATCCTTGAATGGGGATTTGGCCAAAGAAAATAACTTTTAGCCAACCTTTTTCCCATTTTTCTATGTGCAAGAACATGATACAGAGTTGTCAAAACATTTTTGGATAGATTGGGAACAGTCGGAGCATCCTTGTAAGTTTTAGATAGAAACCCAAGGTACATAATGGATTAGTCGCTAAGTACCTAGGTATAAAATGGATTAGCTACAGTATACCCTCTAGATCTAGCTAAAACTTAATTGGCAGATAGGTTACAGCTTTGGGATCTAAGAACAACAATTACAAGTATTTTCAAGATTTTGTTTGTCTGTTATTCAGATTTGAAGGAGTATATTTCTTCATTTGATTCTAAATGCATATATATATTTCCTAATTTTCATTTTCTATTTTCATTATCATTTCTCATTTCAAAATTATATATTTAGCTAAGGATCACTACCCCCATTCAACATTTGGGTCACCACTTGAGCCTATTGGGACATCTTCCTTCCGAATGTACAATCTTGAAAAAGAGAAGTGATCTACTCCTTTACATTACTTCCCTTTTCAAATTGTACAATAATTAACACAACATAAATCCAAAGGGAAATAACATGAAGGACCAAAGGAAAAATGATATACCACCACAATGAAAATATGAGAATGAGGAAATGCCAGATAGAAAAGTTGGGAAGAGCACCAAAAACAAGCACTATGAGGAGTATTTAGTGGCCTTAGCTAGCTGCATCAACTTAGCTCTTAGTTTCTCCTTCATTTGGTGTTATGGGAATAGGTGGGGTTGCCATATTATGTAAATAGTAGTGATCAAAGGTGAAGTGTTTAATTACAAGAGTTGCATGCAGCTAGAGTCCCTACCATTTACAAACACTTAATTTATGTTGTCTTATATGTGTTTGGTGATTTAATGTATTTATTTACTGTAAACCATAACCATCTCTGACATTTTTATTTCTAGTTGTAATTTTAATGCAAATATCCAATAACTATTTCACAATACATTAAGAGATTTCTATAGTTTGTGTCCATGTGTATTTGTATCGTATTCATACAATCATTCAAGGTGATTACAATAAGAGGTGGACTACATAGAATCTAATTAAGTATTCGACCTCTAGAATAGAAGTATGTGAAACATTAGAGTAGAATAAACATATATAGAAGTAAAAATTCCCAGTAAATATTTTAATTTCTTTCCAATCACAAACATAGAAGGAAGCCTTTGTATTGGAGCAATATTGTGCTTCTTTTTGTAATTATTTAGATCACTTGATTAAATATTTAAAACTATTATGGGGATCCTTATAATTTTCCAAGTACATACAAAATATTGGGATGACAAAGTGCACATGACAATAGAAATAAATAGATTGCATTTGTAAGTTGTCACAACTTTCAATTCATATAAATTGGTGCTAGAGCCAATATGAAATATCAAGAGATTCTAAAATCATCGACCACAAAAACATTTCCAACTAATGAAATAAATGCACTTCTTTAAACAATAACCTAAAAAATATAAGCATGGGAGAAAGAAGACTAAGTTTTTAAGCTTTCTTAACACACAACATGCAAATTACTATGTACAAAGCTCAATCATATCATAAAAAGTCAAACCTTGAATTTGAAATCACAAGGTGTAAATTAAATGCCTCTACCAAGTATATGTATTAACAAATGAAGTGTATAAGTTTTAAGATGAATCCTCACCAAAATACACCCTAACAAAAATTAATTCCAATATTGTCAACAAACTATAATTGGTTCTAGTTAGGAAAAATTAACTAGTGACTTTTGCAATAATCTTCTTGCATTTTAACACTAAAACCAAGTTACCAAAAATTAAATATAATGTCCATTCCTTATTTTTAACATTAACGAGATTCTCACGGACCAGAAGGGGTTGCCTTAATAATGTCAGTCACATGTATTACAAATACAACAAAACAAACACCAATGATGATATTAAAGATCTTAACAAAAACAATAATCTTGGATAACATTTTAAATGACACACTTCTAATGGAAGAAGTGCCTCGAATATTATTCATAATTGCCTAGATTTGTTATGCTAAGGAAACTCATGCAAAAAATATTTTGCACATGCATTTTCCAAATCAACATTGTCTACAAGACATCATGCAATCATTAATTAATTATCTAACTATAAATGACATTTTAAGATAAAAATAGCAGAACAACTCAAGAATTGAATGGCCAAAAACATTAAGAAGCCAACAAAACATGTCATTAAGTATTGTCTATTAACAATGTTAGCCTTCTCTAAAATCAATTGGTTTCCTGTAAATTGTAAAATTCCCAGTCTAAGGACAAAATGCTTGAATTTCCTTAGAACGTCAAGGTTAGTAGAAAATTGAAAAATAAATTATATTAGCACTTTTTAGTTTAACATTACACAATATACACCATTGGTAAAATCAATATATGGGATAACTTAGATCATCATACACCAAAATTTTGGTTACTAAACATGTATTCATAAAAATATACTAGATATATCATACAAAGGATGTGGATTAGCATGCATATTGGGGGAAATTGTTAGCAATTATAATAAATTTTCTTGTAGAAACACTAACAAGAGGATATGAATGAATTGGTTATATGCTTGAAAGAAGTAGCTACAATTTTAAGATGCAAATAAGAGAACCTCTACATTTCAAGAATTGAAAATGACAAACTCATAACTTGAAACAATAACCATTTCTAAATTTTGCAATAACAATTCTAAAATAAATTATCTAGAAATTCTTCATCATTGAAAGCACTTCAAAGTAATCTAGTACCAAAGGAAAATTAGTGCATTGAAAGTGTGCCTCTCATTTTCACATGAAAATTATAAATGGTGTTTTAGAAATTGAACAATTTTTATACTTGAAACATTAAAACTTAAAAACTTAGGTTAGCGTTGGGACAAATTAGGAAAAAATCACAAGGGAGATATGATATACAAAATAAAACCTTAAAATGGCATTAAAATTTGATGAAATAGTTGAACATAGAAAAATTATTGTGTATTTTATATGATGGCTTTCGACTAGGTTTTAACCCTAAATATTCAAAATGAAAAAAAAAAAATACAACTGCAAAGATATTGTAAAAATCTTTAGGATTACCTACTGAAACAAATTGCCACATCCAAAACTTATAAACTTGGGTAGTAATGCCCTAGATGAAAACCCTAACTATTTGATGCTTACAACTTTAGGGATTGGAAATTTTGTAATGTTCAGATCAAAATATGCAAGAAGAAGATAAACTCCGAAAAAAATGGCAAGGGCAAATGGAGGCTGACCACGACAAGTAGAGGAAAATGCAATATGAAGAATAGCCACATCCCTGGTAAATCTCAATGAAAATCTTCCAAGAAAAAGAATATATCCAAATAAAAACCTAACCACCATGACTGCAAGGAAACCTCAAACGTTGTCCAACTCAACATCAATGGAGAAAACAATAGCAATTTTCTTGTAAATTCCACTATAATTCACAATTTAAAACATGTTAAAATGGTGTACATACATAAATATGCAATTATGTGTAGAATGGGAGGAGCACATTGAAGTCAAAAGTAACAGATACAAATGAAAAAAGGTATTTGAATATTAATAGAGAATATGCTAATCTAAAACTGTGAATGTGATTTTGAACACATTTTCCTACTTGTTCTACTTAATTGCCTCAGACAATTACCAATGCACTTAAAAAGAACCTGGTTTAGAACATTGTTTGATTAAAACACCATATAACGAGGAAAATTTAGTTTCCAAGCTTCATAATGTTTTTTTTGCACACATTCTCCCTACAACAATTTTATAGCAATAGGATGCAGTGGTCATTGTACTTACTGACATTTATGAATGTCATTAATTGAATTTGGTTAGGTGATTTTCATTATTTTCTAATAAAAAATCTAATAAAACCACCAACAAAAATAAAAAATTGAATGTGCAAAACCAAACAGAAAGGGTTCAGCCTCCAGAAGAGTCTGGATGGGAGTCGTCACCACGTATCCACGTGTCTGGTGGCTAGGGATGTGCTACGCAAGAGGAGGGGATAGAAAAAATGGAGGAAGAATGAGACTGCTTCGATTAAGTTTTTTGAAAAAAATTTGTATGACAAAATGCAAATTTTGAAAAATGATTTAATTGTCAAATCTGAAAATTAGTTTCTAGTTTTTATTTGCTCAAATACATTGTAAAATGGAGGGAAATATATTCTCCAATTAATAGGATTGAGCAAATAAACTTGGATGTATATTTGTAATGATTTTGCCATCGATATAAATAGTTGTAAATATCAGTGTTTTTTCAGCGAAGATGTCGGGTTTTCTTATTGATTCTTTCCCGGTTGAGCTTTTGAATCAGTTTGTTTTAAAAATTATATAAATATATATAGTGGCTCGTCCACTTTTGCCCAAAAATAAAATAAAAATGATCAATCAAAAAATATATAAGAAATAATTTTAAAAATGAAAGAATTGAGCCGTCTTTAAACTTTAGAATAGAAGATTTTGTCTTATTGATAGAGTACTCAGACACTAATTAATAAACAATTAATAAGAAGAGAGATGAAAAAATTAATTCACTGCCTTATATAGGTAGGAACTAATAAGTAGTGAGTAAGACCCTCGACAATTGTTTAGATTAGGGAATTCCATTCTAGAAAAATCACTTGACAAAACTATGGTTGATGCATTTAAAACATTTCATTCTCCTTTGATGCATGTGATTCTCAACTACGAGGAAGGCATGAAGAAGTCTCAAGTTATATTTTCAAGCTAGGGCTCTCTGTTTAGTCTATCTAAGCTATCTGACATAGGAGCATTCTTGGGGTGGAAACAAGGCAAACCTGCATCACCAACATTTACTTAGTTGATTGCAAATTTACATCACCAATTAGTTGTAGAGATGTCATTACATTTTACAATTAAGTCTTTAAGTTTTGGTAGAATATTTAATATCTAGGGGAAAGGGAACAATAGTGGATATAGCTAATTTCACGTTCTCAATTGAGGTACCAAACAATGTCAAATTTTGTCAATTTTTTTTGTTCTTACCGTAAGCGACTTAACTTCTTAAAGCTAAGGTTTCAGCTTTGGGGTAATAATGATGCACTCTACATAAGACATTATGCACACAAGGGTCCAAAAGTGGTAAAAAAAAAGTGTCAACCAATACAAGACCCTAATGGCACCAATAGTCACTCACCAAATATCCAATAATTAATTTTAAAAACCCCAATTTCAATATTAAATAGTACCTAATTGAAAGTGTTTAGGTGTATGGGCCCATTCACTTGTTTAACTTTTGAGTTAGGAAAGAGGGGCCACTAAATCCCCCATGTCCCTTTTAGGTCCACCATCGGCCTCGTACATGCCTTATTTTGGACACATGTCCAATCATTCTGGAACCCTAAAAAATAAAGATTTCATCGAGTTTTGGGGTTTTTTTTACTTCGCCTCATGGTTCTCTCACCAAGCCGCCTCTCTACAACTATTGGGGCTCCACTCTACAAGCATTTTTGCTCCCATCTACAACCTCTAGGTAACATTGTGTCATCAATCATGCTTTCTTTCTTGTATGTATAGTGATGGGATTAAACAATGATTGTCTCAATGTCATCCATTTCATTAAAATGTTTTGTTGTTAAATTATTATCCATATGCATAAAGGGTTACATTAAAATGATGAAATGTGCTTCTTTGTTTGTGCATTTTGCTTTCTTTTGTCATCATTTTTTAAAAAAAATAGCGTCCAATATCATGCATTTCATTAAAACATTTTCTATTTGGTAAATGTCGTCGAGGGTTTCATTTTGTTGTTAATTGATTATCATTATGCATAAAAGATTACATTAAAATGATGAAATTTGCTTCTTCTTTCGTGCATTTTAATTTTGGTGTTTTGTAATAATTTTGTCAAATGGCATTCATTGAATGATTGCATTATTTTTGTATGGTGACAAGGGTTTTATTAAAATGTTCATTATTTGGTATATGTTGTGGAGGGTTTCATTTTTTGGTTAAACGATTATCCTTATGCATAAAGGGTTATATTAAAGTGGTGCAATATGATCCTTCGTATATGTATATGTATGTACCATCCTAAAAAGTAAGTACTTAATTTATTCTCATTTTAGGACCACTTTGGGCCTATTTTAGTGTGTTTCTCATGGTAGGACCTCATATTGCACCTTAATGCATACTTGATTCAAATATAGGTCCTCCTCCTCCTTCAAACTCAAGGTTGGCTCTAACTTATATACATGATTTTCCATTTTCTATTCATTCACATAATTCACCTTCCACCTAGGTCCTATGCATTCAATTTTAGATTTCAAGATTTGCCCTATGTTCTTGGAAGACTATAGCTTTCACCACCCCTTTTTGGCACACTCCACTAAATCCTAGATAGAATTTGGAAAAGTATGTTATTTTTTTGCTTTGTATTTACTAATGTTCCTCTTGGAAAGAGGATATCCTCTCTTGCCTTTGTCAACCCTTCGATCTATTTGGTTGCCCATTAAAGCATTTCACTAGTCCACAACATTGTTGTTTTTGGTTGTTTTTGGAAGGATCATAGTGAACCTCTTTTTTGTGTCCGCTTCAATTTTTGAGTTTGCCTTCAATCTTGTAAGAATTTGCCTAAGGCAAAGAATAAAAACCAAGATCTAGAAGCTCAAGAGATAGCACAAGAGAGACAACATATGATATGATCAAATGATCAAATAATGAAATAGATAGATGATTGATTGATTATACAAAGTAGGAATGCCTCAATATATAGGCAATGCAATAAGACTACATGATAAGGAGATGATAAGATATCACCCACACAAGGTGGAATCACATGTCCACCAAAGGTGGATCATCCTCCAATATGCAATAAAGTATGTGCATTGGATTAGGATGATAATGTGATAAGAGCACTAAAGGTGGATCTCACACACAATGAGGTATGTGATGACAACTATCACACCTAAAGTGGAGATTCTCCTAACCATGTGCTAAAATGAAATGCAAACTCCTAAGTGTCACAAAGACAACTAATATGCAAATGCATTATCCTAAGTAAACTTAAGTAAAGTGTAATTAGTAAATACTTAATTACACCAACACCCCCCCTTAAGTGCAACTTAGGGGAATGCACTTAAGCTCACAATGCAAGATGGGTCCCAGCTACTAGGCCATGTTAGGTACCCATGTACAAGATGCAAGAACAATGCAATCTCTCATAAAGAAGAGAAAGAGGGAAAACCTCATGGGAAAAACCCTCCCCTAAAAAGAGAGATGAATACAATAATAGAATATGAGAGAGAAGACCTCATGTGAGAAAAATATCCCCCCCATAAGATAGAAGTAGTGGAAGAGAGACCAAGTAGCCCCCCCTCAATATAGAATGAACACCAATGGTAGATGCTCCAGGAGTGTAGAACAACATTCCTCCCCTTAGGAAGAAATAAGACCAAAGGTGTATAGGTGAAGCCTCCCCCCAATCTCTAGGAAGAAACCTCAAAATGTATGGAATCTCTGAAACCTGCTCAAGTGTCCCCATGTCAAAGCTGAAAGTTGCCTCATCCAAATCATGTGTACTAAGCCACTCTGCTGAAAAAGACAAATCAGGTTCAACTGAGGATGAATGTAGAACATGTACCAAAGACCCAAGTATCTCCTCTGAAGAGAAAGTGACCTCCTCCAACTGTTGTATCAAAGTATCCACAATCATGTCACCCTTGAAAGAATGATCAAGTAGAGAATGAATATGAGGGTTAGCATGTTCCCTCGCAATAACTGAAGAAGGATCATCTTCACCAAAGAGAAGATGAATGTCAGCAATAAAGTCTCCCAAATCTGAAGTATAGGACTCCATAAACAAACCTGCAATGTCTGTCAAGTATTCATCCCATGGAACCAAGTCTGGAAGACAATGAATATCCTACTGCACTAAAGCACCTGAATCCATGTGAATGCAAGCATCATCAGGCACAAGAGTAGAAGTAATCTCAATAGGAGGAGATGAAATAGAAGGCTCAAGAACTTGATCATGAGTGAGAATACCCAAGTTCAAGTAGCCAAAACTCTCCTCAAAATCTGAATCATCACTGTAATCATCATATGCTGAAGACTCACTGTCTGAAGAATCATTGTCATCAAGAGGAACAAAATCTGCAAAGGAGTACAACCGAGAAGAGTGATCCACTATCCCAGTAGCAATAACTGCTCCACTCTCCAAGTCCTTGATGAAAATTGAATCAGGAGTAAATTCCACAGTCTTCTTTGTAGCACCATTTGTGATTTGATAGATAGAAAGAAGGTTATTGGTCAAGTGTGGAACACACAACACATCATTGAAGTGTCCATCCTTAACTTCAATACTTCCTTTCCCAAGTACATTCATGTAAGTGTGATTGCCCATCAAAATAGGTGGACCTTTACAAGGCTCAAATGATGAAAACATGGACTGTGAAGAAGCCATATGATGAGAAGCCCCTGAATCTAGAAGCCATCTACCTGAATCATGACTTGAAGAAGCATATAAAGCATGTCCTTTTTGAGTGACAAATGCGTGACCCTTCCCTTTATCTTTTTCTGAATTGGGTATAGAAGAGGTTGAGGTAGACATCCTAGAAGGCAATTTGATGTTGTTCTTGGCAAGAAGATTCTTCAATTCATCAATGTCCTTCTTATAACAAAAGTGTTCTTCATGTCCATCCTTTTTGCAATATGCACAAAACCGCTTCTCCTTCTTTGAAGATTCACCCTTTTGAGGTGATGTAGAAGTGTCATGTTGTGTGGAAGTTGATGTTGTGCCTTCTTGTTGAGACTTAGACTTCCAATTCTTCTTCTTCTTTTGACTTTGATTGCCTTGACTCTCATGATTAGCCACCAATGCCTTGGAAGTTGAAGACTTGAGAATCCCCATACTCATCAATTTTGTTTGTTCTAAGACCAACATTTCTGAAAATGACTCAAATGAAGGCTTAATGAAGGCACTTCCCATAGTCAACTTGTGAGTATTGTAACTTGAAACAAAGGCTGCATATTCAGGAGGAAGATGATTCAACAAGTGACTAACCAACTTCGCATCCTTTATGGGATTACCACAATCATCAAGTTGTGCTCTATAGTCATTGACTTTGTTGAGATAATCTTGAATTGTGTCAAAGTTCCTAGGATCTAATTTGAGGAGATCAATCTCAATTTTGAATCCCATGTCTTCATCCATTTTACCAAACAATTCTTCAAGCTTATCCCATGCTTCTTTAGCATCATTTATGGTTTTGATGTGATACATGACTGCTTGAGACATATTCTCTCTTAAGACTCCTAAAGCTTGATAATTTCTTCGTGACCATTTATCTATTGCAGTAGTATCATCAGCAGTGGGTGTTTTAATTGTACCATCCACATAAGGATTTAAACCTTGAACCATTAACTTGCTCCATACATTATCTTTCCATGTAGCATAGTTATGTGGAGTTAATTTTGCAATTGAACCCATGATGCAGAAATGAAAAGAGCACAAAAAAAAGACACCAACACACAAGACACCCCCCCCAATTCACTCAATCAAAGAACCCCCCCCCAAAATGATGATTTTGGCACTTTATAACTAGTGCATGTACAATTGCCACTTGCCAAAATTGATCAAAGTGGACTTCTGATTTTGATGATTACAACAGAAAATATGAAGCTATATTAGACTCAAACAAATAAGACACAAGATCTCTCAAGGATCTAACAAATTACAAGTGCCAAAAATAGGCCAAAATAGACCAAATTTTGAAAGTACTATGTCTACTCAAAATCTTTCCAAACTGATACCAGATCTGAAAAGTAGACAGAAAATCATGAACTTTCAAAAAAAATAGCACTTGAAAATGTGTCCATATGAGCCCGAACGAAGCCTCTAAAGTTGTAAAAATTTGGATTTGTGATTTTCAGAAAATATCAGAAACAAAAATCAGAAATCACCTGCACCATTGTGTAGATCATGAAATTCTACCCCAAAACAAAAAAAATTTCTCTGAAAAAGAAGTCTGGATGACTGAGATATCGCTGTTTGAAAATTGCCTCTAAAATTATTTTTTCTGAATCGCCGCCGCCGAACTTTGAAAATTCAAATGGCTCTAGATTTGGCTTCAAATGTCCGATTTGGATGAAACAAAATTCGATTTAGAAGTTTTTGGACCTCCTCAATGTGATTCCAACCTCTAATTTGCACCAGCAAGCTCCAATTTTGACCTGCAATAAAAATCTCTCAAAATAGGCTTTACAAATGAAACTCCTATGGCTCTGATACCATGTAAGAATTTGCCTAAGGCAAAGAATAAAAACCAAGATCTAGAAGCTCAAGAGATAGCACAAGAGAGACAACATATGATATGATCAAATGATCAAATAATGAAATAGATAGATGATTGATTGATTATACAAAGTAGGAATGCCTCAATATATAGGCAATGCAATAAGACTACATGATAAGGAGATGATAAGATATCACCCACACAAGGTGGAATCACATGTCCACCAAAGGTGGATCATCCTCCAATATGCAATAAAGTATGTGCATTGGATTAGGATGATAATGTGATAAGAGCACTAAAGGTGGATCTCACACACAATGAGGTATGTGATGACAACTATCACACCTAAAGTGGAGATTCTCCTAACCATGTGCTAAAATGAAATGCAAACTCCTAAGTGTCACAAAGACAACTAATATGCAAATGCATTATCCTAAGTAAACTTAAGTAAAGTGTAATTAGTAAATACTTAATTACACCAACAAATCTCATAATCCCTCTGTACCATTTGCATTCACGAACACCAAACTTTCTCCTTGACTCCACCAGATTTCTTTGCTAGACCTAAGAGTGGATCCAATTCCCTACCATGTTCCCTACATGCACCATTAGGATATAAATCTGCAAGCCCCATTGTTGCATGAAGATTCTTGTTCCAAGGGATGCACAATCCCCCTTCATAACTCTGTAGCAGGTACCCAGGAAGCTAGCTACCTTTGAGAATTTGTTCTCGGGATCATTGTTTGCTTACCATCCTTACAATAGTCTTCTTGTGATTTTGCTATCAAGATTCAACTGTGTAGTTTTTTGAGTCAAACTCATTGACCCATGTTTCATGAGTAGTGGTTCACACAAACCCATCTCTCATGAGAATGAATGGAACACTTAGCACTCATTGGATCTAGGTGATGCTCATAAAGGTGAAGCACTAGGAGATCACCCATCCCAATACTACTCCAGCTAGAGCGTGCTTAAGTGTTCCATTCATTCTCATGAGAGATGGGTTCGTGTGAACCACTACTCATGAAACATGGGTCAATGAGTTTGACTCAAAAAACTACACAGTTGAATCCTAATAGCAATATCACAATTTGACTTGCTGTGGAAAATATCTCCTACTTATCAATAGTCTTCTTGTTTAACCGTGATTTGTTTGTGTAGTTCGAGAAACCACAGTTTTCAATGCTACATCGCAGTTTTGAAAGAGGGCACTTAAGATTTGAACGAGAGAAGACAAATAAGGGGGAGAAATGTGGGGGCAAACCACTCTCCCCAGTGAATTGAATAGATTTTAGGACCCACGAAGCTGAAAAAAATTTATTTCCTCCCTCTCTAATAAACTGAATAGGGCTCACGAAGCTGTAAATTTTTCTTTCTTTGCTCCCGCTCATAACCCGCAGAATATGGACCCACATGCAGCGTATCTGGCATAACTCTTGGGCCCTCGCACGCCCCGGCACAACAACTCCTAAGCCCTCACACTGCTCCGTAGACAGTGTTCCTTGCAGTCTACAGCTCTTCCTCACGCAGCTTTGAACACCAAACACGCCTCAGCCATGTGTTAAACACCAAACATAAAATTCCACCTCACGAGGAGGTATATCTGACTGTTGTTCGGAGTGCTTCATTGATTATGTTGGTATATCTAAATGTTGTTTGGAGTGCTTCATTGATTATGGATATCCAATAATGCTGGGGCTTGTCAAATTCATACAAGTGAACAAACCTTCCATAACAACTAGTGCTTAAAGACGACTCTCAGGGCTTTGTTGCCAACTTAGCACTGTATCTTCCCAATAGAATAGTTCATGTATGGCTGTTTAAGGTTTTCCTACTCGACCATTTTGTAGGGATGAAGGTGCTAAATATATGTAGAAATTTACAGCTAATGCTGCTCAAAGATCTAGCTGTGAGAAAATGAAACAATTTAAGAAACAAAACAAATTAGAACAGTAATGAATTTTTACAATGAAGAAACCCCAAATCTGGGCTCACTCTTACAAATACATGCCTTCATCTACAAATTTATAAATGAGCTTGCATATTCTTGTCAACAAAGGTTTGCAGACATGTAAGTAACAATATATGCAGACTTGTTAAGGCTTGCATGTACACTACAAAGGATGCTTGGAGGTTGCTGGCGACTAAATCCATTTTTCCTGTAGGCTTCTTTATTCATTGCTCCAATATGTTATTGAGTTTGGTTTCCATGCTCACTAAGATACAAGTGGGGCAGTCTAGCACACTCCGTGGGTGCAGTGGTGTGGGCTCAACACGGTGATAAGCAGCGTTTGGGTCATGTTTAGTACTTTGCATCTATGGATTTTGCTTTCCTTTTCTAACGTGGATTTTGATGATTTAGGTCTCTGTTTGTACATGGCCTTAACAATATATTCTTAAGTTTTCTTTTATTGTATCTTAAGTTTTCCATTGCATTAGGTGGATAGTTTTTCATTTTTTTTAAGTTCCAAAATAATGTATCAGTAAGTAAATACCAAGCAAATCATCCAAGCTCGAACCATAACAGACCAAGAGCTGCTTACCCAGTAGAGTAAAAAGCTCAACCTACTTTAAAAACATTAAACTAAATACAGAGAGGGCAATGGAAATCTTTAGCCCATTAAACTAGATGATTGATCGATTTTCGACACTGCACATTTATGCATTCCCAATACTAATGAAAGGAAAGAAGCTAATTCAGAATTTACAAACCTCCGAACAAATAAAACTGTACTCTTGGCTTAAAAATATCATAAACAGAAATTCTTCCAGAGCATTGTAAGCCATATTGAACTACTAGTGAATAAGAACTCCATAGATTCATACATGGCATTTTTCTAACAAAATATGCTCGATATCAGTGACGGTTATTACCGGTTCTGATCAATGGCTGTAATTTTCTGCACTTTCACGTGTTTGAATATGCTATTTCTTCTATTCATTCCTTTAGCATTGCTTATATCATTTGCAGGCATAAACGTCACTGCTAATTACGCCGTCGGCATTTCCATTCTGGAAAGCCTCAACCTGTTTACGCATCTAACGGTTGCAGCTGGCCGAATAGGGAATGACTGTCATTGAGACAATCCTTGCCGTCCATAATTTGTGGCAAAAAAAAGGGAAAAGCAGTGCCCAGGAGAGTATATCTACGCATCAATGTCAACGGTAATTGCCATCCGGTCTTTGGTCAACGCTTGTACTAATTATTAAATGTCAAATATGACTCAGCTCACATACGTTTCATCGTCTCGGATTGTTCTAAAAGCTTAAAATCAAGGAATATAAATATTGAATCTGTCGGAAGTTCAGATAATTTACCGCATTGCCGCCTCCACTTGCAGACTCCATAAATAAGACAAATTTATATGCTCTGTATTTGCAGTAGAGTTTTGGTTGTTGTTGTTCTCTCTGTGCCATTTACATAGCATTCCAATTTCATTAAACTTTGATCAATCACATCTAAGAGACCCTGTCTCTCTCTCTCCACCTCGGCTTTTCCCATGAGGGCAAATAGTTGGAGACCCTCTGAGCATGAGGAATTCTTTCAAGCAAAACTATTTTGTTCATAAACTGCAATGAGCATCTCCTGATATTACATTTCGAGGCATTCCCAGCAAATAGTTTAGGTGCCTTGTCTATTCTTCCACATTTTGCATGCATGTCTACCAGCACAGTTGCAGCTACATCTGACAAAATTTCCTTCATCATGTGGCGGATGTCCATACACCATTCCAAAGCTCTCATTTTGGCACATGCAGGGAGGACGTTGGTAAAGTGTGGAATCCAGCTTTATATCTGTTAGTCACATCCGATTGAATGTTTTTGAATTCATTTCATGAAATTCATTTGTGCATATCCTGCAATTGCATGCTTCGGCGAGACCACATTTCTTTTAGGCATCATGTTTGACAGTTTGTGTGCCTCTTCGACACTTACACGTGTACCAGAGCATTTCCAAACGTAATGTATGAACAAAACCTCTTCTATTGTGTTTTGATGGACGTCCATACCCTGTTTAACTGGCACAGGCCGGGAGTATGATGGCATGGCAACAAGAATTAGTTAGGTCAAAATCTGATTTGTTGCAACTTGCATACGAATGGAAAACAGTTTACTTACCATTTCACACAGCCACCATGAAATTGGTGTGTGGATCGATCTAGATGAATAACTACCTATTTTACTTTGATTTGTTCTCAGATATTCTCTGTAGTTGCCGACTGCAATGCTACCTACAAATGTCTATTCCAGAGCATTTTGAAGGATTTGATGTAGGCAAAATTCACAACTGTTACAGCACACTATTTCATAGCATTTTAAAAGAAATAAATTATCAATAATATTATGTATTGTTTATTTTATAGTGATCTTTGTCATTGAATTCTTGGGTTTTCGTTTGTCTATGAATTTTTATTTGAACTATAGGTTCTATTATTTTATTCTTCATTTCATGTAGATTTTTATTTCAAATGATTTTCTCTTGAGCGTAATAGATTTCTAATTAGGAAAATAACTCTTTACTGTTTGTTAAGACAGAAATTGTTTTGTTGAATCCTTTTATTGAAACTCATAAGTTTCAACCAAATCAAGTCTTAGAACTACTACAAATCACTTCCATAAAAACCATTGTACAACTCAGTAATTACCAGCATTCATTTGCATTTAAACTATTAGCATTGCCTTTGTCCAGTTGATTTTCCTTATAAGGCTATTGATTTCTTGTTCGTGTATGAAATTATAAATATACAAAAATATTATATAATATTTTAACTAGTATGACTCTCTGCACATATACAAAAATTCTTGAAATTTGGGTGTCTTAACTACACGACAAACTGATTGGCTGATTTCTTGCCAAGATACCCATTTGAGCACATTGAAATCTTCCTTGATCATAGATACTCATTTCAACATATTGGATGTTTCCTTGATGCAAGAAAACCCATTGCATTTAGAGCTTTCTTGTTCATAAACCCATTTGAGGACATTTAAATCTTTCTTGCTCATACACCCATTTGAGCACATTGAATGGTTGCTTAGATGCAAAGATCCACTGCATTCATTGATAGCTTTCTTGCTCGCATACTCATTTGAGTACAAGTTCATTGATTTCTATCTTGCTGCTATTTTTCATGGATTCTAGTGCAGGGCACCCTGTCAAAGACATGCAAAGGGGTCACTTTAATGACTCATGAAGAATGATGAATGATTCAAAGATCAAACTATGAATGTAATATGGTTTGAAGACAATTTTATCTTTGATGTAATTGGACATATTGCAATGTAATCAGCCTAATGTATAAAGGCATGAATTGATGTAATAGGAAGTGAATTCCTAGATTGGCATTATAGACCAAGAAGGCTAAAGGATAGGTCTTAGAATAGAATTAATGGACTTAATATTGTATTAAGGTCTTACAAGGACAAATTGCAAAGTCCTAGAGTATAGGGAGTCTAATTAAATAAGTTTTAAATTTAAATATTTGAACTACAATGGTCAAGTCTATTTTAGAGGGAAATTGTAAAAACAAGGATTAGTTTCTTTGTTAAGGATCCAACCACTTTGGATCGGTTATGGGGGTTATTTAGAGTCTATGTAAGCCTTGAGAGGCGTGAGGGCAGGGAGATAGTGTTTCAGACTTCATAATGTACGGACTGTGTCTCATTTTGGCAATAATAAACTGATTTCTTGCATTTTCTAAGAGTCTTGGAATGTATCATTGAGATAATCATTTGTGCAAGGCAGAGATACACCAAATTCAAGTTATTTGATTCATTTTGATAGTTTTGGCATTGGTCTTGTGTGTTTATAAGGGACTGGTCTGTAACAGGCAGAGGGTTTGTCCTCTTTTAAAATGTAAATGTTGAGATCCATCCCCTTTTTAAATGATGTTGCTTGGGGATGGATAATGACTTTGTAATCTGGTATTATAATCATTTAAATGCAGGATCAAGGAAGAGATTGCAGATGATTGAGGGTGGATAGTCGAATTGATAGTCTTAGAGGGTAGAGAAGTGACTGGACAGTCACAAGAGGAGGGACTGATTGTTTCATAAAATTGCAGTTCAGTGCGAGGGTCATTTCTCCAAAGTTAATCGTTGGATGTTGCTGAATTTGATATATGTTTTAGGAAACCTAAGTGTGCGCATCTTCACCGGAGGGATCGTAAAAATAATGTCTCTTTCAAAAGTTATAGACACCTATATACGGGTCTATGTAGAGGACAGTGATAGGGCAGATTTTCATGGATTTCCTTCATGAATGTGTTGGAGAGTTTTATAAAGGGATTAGGTGTTGTGTGGGGGTGTGTGGACAAGATTATAAAAGGGTATTAGAATATTTAATGTGTTTGAAGAGTTGTTTGGGAAAAGATTTAAAGACCCTCACTGTTGTACTACTAGGACTGTGCAAGCAGGGACGGTTTGGTGCAAAGAGATAGGTTGGTCACTAGAGTGAGTTTAGATGTTTGAGAGTGGATGGTTCAAGTGTATTGGGATCCCAGGAGGGGTTAGTATCACCAGTTGAAGATAGTTGTTGTTTGTGGTTGTAGAAGCACATTGGTTGAAGAATGTTTGACATGGAGTATGGAACATGATTGTTAGGTTTGGGTATGAAGAAGTGCTTGGAGATCCAAGGTGTGGAGTCTAGTGGAGTTAGGGAGATTGAAGATTGACCACTGATAGGTCTGTGGAGTGGAATGGGTCCAAGAGTGATCTTAGAAGGAAGTTTGAGCAAGTTGCTATCTAGCAAAGGAGGGAAGAAGCATTTAACCATGAAGGAATTGTAACTTACCACTAGCCTCTACATCAGATTCAATCAATTTTACTTCATCGACATACTTTGTAGCAGCAGGAATTCTCCTTTTGATATTCATAATTTTCTTGAAGAAGAAGAATAAAAAGAGTTTGTCATTACCATTACCACCAGGTCCTCTTGGATGGCCCATCATTGGAAACCTCCCTCGGCTTGGGGACAAACCCCACCAATCTCTTTTCCAAAAAATCTACGCAGCATAAAAGAGATTAACCAACTTTCAAATCAAAATATGTAAGTCATCCCTTGAGCGTACAACATTAATGGGAGAAGATAGAGAGATAGAGTGGTACAAGAAAAGATAAAGATAAAGAGAGCTAGGGAGATAAAGGAGAGATAGAGAAGAAAAGATCAAAAGATAGAAGGAAGAGGGATAAGTAGAGATATATAGATGGTGAGATAGATTGATAAAGAGATAAAAAGATAAGGAGATGTATAGGGAGAGGAGGGAAACATGGATAAATAGATAGATAGAGAGACATCAAACATATAGACAAGTTCATATACACTAATAGATATGAAGATGGGGAGAGATATATTAAAGAGTGGGAGACAAAAATAGGGGAGATAGATGGAGGGAGAAAGTGTTGACTTGGTGGTCAGCACCTCTTTGGAGATTTGTGACATGGCTTAACACCTCCCGTGGATCGAGTTAAATCTGACATTTGTATCGAGCATTGACAGTTTGAGCTTTTGGTGCAACGGCAAATGATTCCAAAAATTGGTATCAAAGCCTTGGGTCACGGGTTCGAGTCTCCTTTCAGTGGGTGCTGAAAGCTCAGTTGGTGCTGAGGGGGAGATTGTTGACTTAGTGGTCAGCACCTCTTTGGAGATTTGTGACATGGCTTAACCGCCTCCCGTGGATCGGGTTAAATCTGGCATTTGTATCGAGCATTGACAGTTCGAGCTTTTGGTGCAACGGCAAATGATTCCAACAAAAAGAAAGAGATAGGGATGGAGATTTATGTGAAACAGAAAGATAAAGATATATGACCATCTGAATGGGGGAAGTATATTAGGGATACAGAGGGATGTAGAAATAACAAAATAAAGATACAGCAGATAGAGGGGGATATAGTGGACGAAATACGAAGATGTAGAGATTTAAAGGTGTATGAAAGGGGGTGATGGAGAGGGATAGATGGATAGAGGGATATTTGTCTAGATATGGAGGGGGGAGAGGAAGATATAGATAGAGATGAATATAGAGTGAGAGGATGGGAGAAAATTGTTAGATAGATAGAGAGAGATTGAGAGGTAACGATAGAAATAGATCTAGGGAGATACATAGGGAGACATAGAGAGGGAGAGATGAAGAGGAAGAGATATAGATGGTGAGATAGTTTGGTAAAGAGATAAGGAGATATATAGTGGATGAGAGGGAGAGACCAACAAAGGAACAAATACTTAGCTGACCTTCCATACATCTACGGCGTACCCATTGCACACTAAGGTGCGGTTGCTAGTAATAGTCATTATCAATAATAAATTGCTGCAATTTGATGTACCTTCTAGTGCTAAAATGTATTTATCCTCGCATCATATTTTATCCTCGTATCATATTTAAGCATTTCTCATCTTCTTTTAAATAAATCCTGGAATATTTGAAGTTACCAATGCTTGTTATCTAAGCATCTATGTGATGATACAGTATATATTATCCTCCTAATTTCGTCCAAAATCACATTCAATCAACAAATCACTGAGTCTGCAAAAGCCTAACAACTGCGGCATCTTTGGGGTCAACTGACCGTTGATTTTCACAGTAAAAAATTAAAGAAATTCATTGACACAAGATATCTCACGGATGTGCTCTTTCTACAAAACAAATGGTAGAGTTTTGCCCAAAGCCAAATGAGAATATTGTTGATTTAAAATTGTTGAGAATGTATATATCAGCACTGAGGAATTTCCCAAATTGTACATCCTCTTCACAATTGGATGCATTGTATAATGAGTCGTAAAAAATTAAATGAATTTCATACACAAAATTATTGTACAAAGTGAATGAGTTTTCCCAAGCTTTTGGGAAAACTGACAATATAAGACAGTTTAAAGCAAAAACAATTACAGCAAGTATATATCAGCACTGATAGCAATTTCCAAATTGGACAGCTTTTAGTCTATTGGATGCATCATATACTGAGGTGCATCTTTGGGGACAACTGACTGTCAATTGTCCATATTAAAAATTATGCGAATTTCATACACAAGCACACGAGGTGTTCTTATTGTACATAGAGAATGGTAGAGTTTTCCCAAATGCCAGATGGGAAACTGACAATCTAAAACAGATTTAAAATAAAAACAGTTACAGAATGTATATATCAGCACTGAAAGCAATTTCCCAAATTGTATAGCTCTTCCACCATGGGAAGCACTGTATAATCAGCTGCAGAATGCATGCACAGCCTTGAAACAAATTCACCAAAACTGTAAAGCTTTTACAGCACTAGATCAAATAGACAAAGGCATTTAGAAAGTAATAATACAGGCGCAGATTCCGTGACATCCCACCAAAATAGCTAAACAAAGTCATCCAGAAAAAGATAAAAAACTTAAATACCATACACAGCAAAATTATTTCAAATCTTGCCACGAGAACATGCTTTTTTATATTTTTTATTACACTGCATGTCTTACAACTCTAGCTCAAAACTGGGTTGGCCTCTAGAATAATTGTGCATTTCCAAAACATACACCTCAGCATCTTTGCACAAACTCTTCAACCATGATAACCGTATGCAGCAGAATATGTTTTTTCTAGTCAAGAAACTGAAGTATTATCATTTCCTTATGAACATATAACTCTTGCCACATTATGTTGTAACATGTCTTGTTAAAGTCTTCAAGATATGTAATTTGAAAAGAGCACTAATATCTAGCTTCTCTTCTCATGCACTGGTGTAAAGAATTTAATTCCAACCATAGCATCATTACTACTAAACCTGACCAGCATTTTCAATTGATGGTTTTGAAGCATTGCGAACATAAGTAAGAGGCCTCGGCAACTGTGCAGAGCTTGGACCAGCAGGAATTCCACCACTTGCAGGTACAGAGCTTGATACTGCTGGGCACTCACTGGCAGAACCTCCTGAAATTTCAGAGGTACCACTTGCTTTATCTCTCCTCCATTTGAAACTGCGAGTACTGCCAAAAGGCCTTGCCATATAGCCTGCCCTTCTGTATGTACCCAGAAAGCCCCTTCCATACACAGCTCTTGCTGAAGGCCTGCTGAGAAATGGAAAAGGACGACGTAATGGAGGCCGAGCAATAATAGGAGGTTCAACATTTGAATTCGAAGCAGATTTTCGCATAACCTGTGCATAAACAGAAAATGAGCATATAGATTATAAATCTACAAGAATAAGCACAATAACAATCTTCAGAACCCTGAAAACCCTACCTTCAGCATTCGAGACATGAATGAAGTCTCATTCAAGGTCAAAGCCATTTCGGCCATTTCTTTGCTAGCAAATTCAATATAAGCTGACCTGTTATTTATAGACAGTCAATAGATTACAGTTGAATTAGCTTTTCAATTCTTTCAACTGGCAAATGAAGACAATTAAGAAAAAATAATCTATACATAGCCTTGGAGTTAATAAGTTTGATAGAATCAGTATCTACCCTTTGGGTTGGTTGGTTGCCGCATCCGTTTGTATTATAACCTTGACAACTTCACCATAACGGCCAAAATGTTTGGATAATGACTCTTTAGTTGCAGCAAAGTGAACCTGGAATGTCAACAAAAAATGAGGGAACAATGACCAATAGATAAATTCTTGACTATTAGGTTCAGAGAATTTCTAAAATGGTTTAGACCATTAATCCAAACACCTAAATGTTTTAAGGAAAAAGGAACACTAGAGGGGAACTTTACATCTAACAGAGGTTAGCACTTGCAAGATAAGTAACTCCATGCAATTCAATAAGCAACACAACATGTAATAATCAAAAGAATGATATATACTCCCACCCTAAACAAATATAACACTTCTATTTATAAAGATACTGTCATTAATAGAACAAAATTATACTCGTGATGTCAAACAAATTGGTTAGTACAGTGTTACACCCCATGCAAACAATGGATGACAACAAAAGTAATGAGCAGTGAAGCTTTGTGTTTACATTAGAGACAAACACAGTCCTTGAATCAGCATCATCAGGAATTCGGCCTGAAGTACCCACTCCTGCAATCAATGAAAAAAAAAAATGCAATGAGTCCTACATCCTATTACTAAAAAATAAGGTATATAGTTGTACCCAACTTTGAGCAAAACTCAAAAAAAATAAAAACTATTAACTGAAATAATTAGGGAATGTGAAAACTGGCAGACATTAAGTATATTAATACAGACAACCAACACAACGGTTACTCACTTTGAGCCCTTCTTTTCCTGATTAAGTGGAAACTAAATTATTAATCCATTAAGCAAAGAAGGATCACCAAATAATCAAATTGCTCTAAAGTTCTAAACTACTAGTTGATGATATGAACCTACATATAAGCCTTCATTTATCATTTTGGGAAAATTTAGTGCCATTAGCCTATAAAAACTTACCCGAAGCTGAAGTTCCTTTCCTGATATCAGTGGAATAATCTGCATTTGATGCACCCTGTGAAATGAAGCTATATGAGAAACATGGTTGCAACTTGCAATACGCACAATCATAAAATCGTATACATGTATATTAACACACTAGGATATCAGGAATTTTAATTTACTCACATTTGCCTCAGTTATGGGAACAATTTGCCCGTCCTCATTCTTAACCCTCATTTCATCATCTTCTGGCAAAGTACCATCAATATCCATTTTAGTGTGATCTTGCATTAAATTAGAATCCACATTAGAAGTCTTTGTTTTCATCCCAACTGCATCCCTCGATGGCTGGAAATCAGTCGGCTTCCAGGTATTAACATTCACAGATATGTTTAAGATTTTCCTGGAAGCACTTGGTGTTTCAGATGCAGTCCTCTGTAGTCTACTTTCCCTGGCCTTATCCTGAGAATTTTTCCCAACTCTATACTGTACAGTCACTGATTCCTCTGGGTGTTTGTTTGGTTCTTGATGTCGCAGAGGCTGCCTTTCCTTTAAGTTTGAGACCCTTGAGACTACATCACTCTCTCTGTTTTCTAATTGCTTTCTTCTGGTTGAAGCACCTGTATAGTGCCGCATTTGCCTTCCATCTTCTACCTCATCATATCCCTCACAAATGGGATCTAAAGGCATAACACTTTCCCTATCCATCATTGCTACATCATCTATTAACCCCCTATTTAATCTATTATGAATTTCAGATCTATGTTGAAATTTGTGTCCTCTATAGACTGCTTCTGTCATTGCATTTTCAATATCATTCCCTTCATCATCCAGAGTAGGTTTCTCACTGGCTTCATGCAATCTATTTACATCACTGTGAAGCTTTTTGCCCAGTCTATCAAAGACACTTCCTGTTGATTTTAATTTTGCGACATCCTTTGCTGCAGCAGCTGCTGCTTTCACAGCTACAGCCATAGCTGGTAGAGAATTTGCAAGTGCCCTTGGTCTATTTGTGTCCTCAACAGCATCAGATAGTTCATTTGAATCCTCTACAAAGATAAATTAGAAAGTGAACATAATTTAAGATCTGGAACCTCAAAAGTAAAAAACAATAGAATATTATCTTACAAAAATAAAGCAAATATTAGACAGCTGACATACCAACATGTGTAGAAACAACTGAACGCAGACGCTTCCTTGAGGATTCTAACCGTTTAGAATGATTTGGCCCAATAGGGCCAACGGCTTCACGAACAGCAGATTGCAGAAGCCGACGGGTTGCATGTAAACCTGCAGGTGAGCCTTTTCTCTGTTCAACACAATGAACCATCCATTGTAAATCATCACTACAAGATTGTATCGAAAATAACATGCTTTACATTTAAATTTTAAAGTTAAAAGCTAGTAGTAAACCATGTGGCTACTAAACAAACAGTATGATAACAATCAAGTCTTTAACCTTGTCTTCCAGTAAAGAAACATATGATAACAATCAAATCTCTAACCTTGTCTGCATGACATTCATCATGCCGCAACTGCTCTCTCTGTGTCCATATATCTGGAGAGTGCCGTCTCTTGGAGCCTGATTTGCCTCTGGATCGAGAATTTCGAATTGCTCTAGAATCATTTTGTTCTTCATATTCAGTTTGCTGTCTAGGTGTTTCCTCTCTTGGCATTTCCTTTACTTCTCTTGATGACTTGTAAGCAGAAGCCCATTCCCTTCTTCGCCGAGCTCCTGGAACCTTAGTTGGTCTTTCCATCACCTCTTTGTCAGTGACAACTGAAACAGGTTCTACATTGTCACCTTTAGACTGCATAAAATTGGTTCTATGAATAAATTTTGATTCTGAAAAGCATTCAATTAAGGTGGTCCTAACAACAAACAATCTTTTCAAATTGATTCAAGTACAACATTTGACAGACAATGTACCTTTGTTTCCATATCAATACTCCTGCTCTGTTTCTCAGAGCTTCTCTTTACTCCCTCTTCAAAATGATTTTTTGCTTGCTCTTTTATATCAACAGGTTGCACTGTCTGTGATGATGGCATATAATCACGTATGTTGGATGCAACATGGTCCCAAAGCCTGCATAAATGATAATTTGAAGAAAATTTTAAATTCAAATAGGCAGGATACAAATCTAGAAATAGTCAAATTAGTTTGTTGTAGTTCCCTCCAAGATAACATCAGTTGATGTTTTCAAAACTCACTAACATACAATTGATATAACTTAAAATTAAAAATTTGACATGGTCATTATCACATTTTTGGGCTTAATACTTATGTTTGAAGGGCTGATACTTGAGTTTAAACTTCTTGTAGCAATAATCTCTTTAAAATATTCCTTTTGAATATAATATCCAGAATGTTATGGTTGATGACTTTGCTATTGTCGAAATTTTATATTATAGGATCTTTACATTTATATGTTTGTTCTGCTATCTTTCAATTAATATTTTCCCCAAATATGGACGTGGACAAAACTAAAACACCTTCTAGAGACTTCTTTGGCATAAACCAAGATTCCAGTCACCTTATGACTTGGTAATCACGTTTAACCTAACCCCCAATTTTTTCACAAAAAAGCACTATTTATGATGTATTACAAAATAAAAATACTTCATGTGAAAAGGTGGCCACGTTGTGAATTTACTTTATATTTGTGCTTTGTTACATTTTTAAATAGAAAAATAAATTAGTTGGAAATTGAAGGGTGGTGGTCTATTCTTAAGGAAATGGTGACAGATTTTTAATGGTAAATTACAACTCTTTAATCCTAATGATCATCCGCTTTTTCTTTTAATATAGAAAAATAAGTTTACTTAAAGATAATGTGTGAGTGTTTCCTGCCAGCAGAGAGCCTACACCACAATTGCCATAAATTTAAATAAAGCATATGTTCAAAATCTCCATACTAGGAACCCACATATATACAGAAATCTTTCACCTTCTCAACAAACTCATTACTGCAACCAATATACACAAACTATAGATAAACAATTTGTAGCAAAAAAAAGACTAAATTCTAAACCAGGTTGTAGGGTTGTAAAATGTGAAATGCCCTTCACCTTTCTAGTTCAAAGTCGAAGGTTGTATTGGACGAAAACAAGATCATTGAGGCGTTGTTGGGTCAGCCTATTTCTCTTCTTTGTGTGAATGTTCTCAAATAAACTCCAATTGCATTCACACCCAAAAGCACTACATGGCTGGGACAAAACATGGATGACTATCTTTGTTAATGTAGCATTTTTTATTTTCCTTATGTTAGGGTGTATTTATTTTTCCTACACATTTTATTTAAGCTTGCTTAGGTTATTAGGAGGGGTTGAATATGAGGACATGTCGCGAAATACTTAAGCTACATGTGTCACTCCCAAACATGGGTAGTTGAGTTAGACACCTTCTTTGGGCTTATTGTGCCACCTCTCATAACCACTATTTTGTCATTTCCTAAGTGGGTTATGGGTAGTTCAGTTTCTCACCATCTTTTGCCTTTATTTGCCACCTTTCATAACTCCTTTTATGTCTTCATGTAAGGAGATTATGCCACATGTTTTGACATTTACAAAGTAAAACCTCCAACCATTTATGTGGAATGGGAGTTAATGCACCTTTTGGTTGTATATGACTTTATTTTTCTATATAATGGCTCTAATCTCACCTTCACTAGTTAAGTGATAGCTTGGTGAGAGTATTAAGAGTCTTCTCAAAATTCTGTTTCTTTCTCTATTTTTTTACTCATTTCAGATTTCTCTACATTTAGCTATGTTGAGCTTCAATCATTTGTTGCGTGGAGTTGCATGTGTTCTACGACCGACATCAGATCCTAACTCAGTTCTCGCTTCTAGCAGAATCTAACAATCTTTTGAAGATTAGGTGTGCCAACACTATAATTCTCCCACCATAAATCTACAAAAATTCATTTAGAAATATAAAAATCGAGTAAAGGGCTGGGGGTCTGGCTCATTTGACGAGAGCTTCCTATTATGAAGCACGAGATCACAAGGTCTAGTCTCCCCCTAGCCCACGTGGTACTAGAGGACGTGTCACGTCAATGTCACCGACCACGTTAAAAAGTTTACACAGTGCACTATAGTTATAGGGGGTGCACTAAATTTTTTACCTAGTAGTTTTTCTCTCTTGTCAATTGCTTGTTGCGAAGAGAAGAGTCTCCCCTTTGCACCCTTGTAGATCTTGAATGAAAAATAATTAAAATTAAATGATAAATCAGATAATATGCATGTAAAATGGATGATTCTAGATAGCCAACTCAACAATGAACATTGCCAAATTAATCAATTAGATTTAGCAAATCTCAACTCCAACTCATCAAGAACCTTGTCTCTCAACTCATGATCAGGTGCCATCTTATTAATGCATACAACAACACCTATCATGACCTCCTCATCAAACCTAAATGAATCAAATAAGTAGAATTCCCGGTTCAAGTAGGTTTGGCTAGTGGAGTTGGTTTACCCATCTATGATGAATGATACGCCAAATAGTAATATGAAATAGCCTCTTTGGCCCTATCCATGGCCTCATAAAATGAAACCCATTGGCTGATCCAATGCGCTCACGGGTTTGAGCCTCACCATTGTTAAATGGGGATGAGGTCCCCCATTTGTGACCGCACTAGTACATAGCTCTAGATCAAAACTATTTCACGTGAAACTAGAGGGTGTGTAGTGTCAATGTCACCAATCACATTAAAAAGCTTACCAAGCACTTAATTTAATACATACATACATACATATATATATATATAGATATAATTGCCGACAATGGCATGGTGTGATGGCTAAGTTGTGGTGGTGTTGTTCTTGCCATCAAGGTTTAAACCCCATTGGTTAAGTTGTGTTGTTTGTGACCTCATTGATTCATAGCTCCGAGTCAACAGCATTTACCCCTTCTTTAAAAAGATATAATACAATTAAATATATTCATCATTGTTATATTATTATTGAAATGATAATTGATTGTTCTTATAAGCAAAAAAGAGGAAGACTCCTCATATAGAAGATTATAGAAGATCTTTCCATAACGGAAATGACTGAGAACTAAAGACGTAAATTAAAGTTACAAAAACTAATTGACTAACTTACAGAATAGAAAGTTGCTAACTAAACTGCTTAACACTTAAATGACTATTGTAAGCTAAATATTACAATATTGTTTTAATACCCTCACCTAATAGTCATTCTACTAACTAAACCAAGTTCGCACCAAAATTTTACAAAACTGTGCCAAAAAATAATAATTGAACTCTTTGCAGCCAATACGGGATCCTAAGACTCAAAATGGTGAGCATGTGTTGGTTGCCTTCAAACATGCTATTGGGTAACGAAACCATCTCTCTCGTCATCCAAATACACAAGAATCAAAATAAAAATCAGCTTCTCAAAAAACTTCAATTCTTATTGATAGAACTCTGCCAAAAACTAAAACCCACAAATTGTTTTAAAATATCATGCCAAAATTCTTTGTACCCATGAATTTGTCCAAATTTTGGGAAAAAAAAAAAGCTATTGCAAAACACCACCACAATTTTGTGGAAAAAAGTTGTCAAACCCTACATGTGATGCTGAAATCACACATGATTTTATGAAACATTTGTCCAAAACCCTCGTTTTTTAGAAAAATGGTTAAAAAAAAAACCCCATGTTTTTGTCATAAAAATATCAAAAGGCAGCAAACGTGTGGGGGAAAAATGTTAAAAACTCCTCTACTATTCTTGAGGAAAAAACAAGCAAAAGTCCTCCATGATTTTTGGGAAAAAACTCATGCAAACACCCTCCACAATTTTTGGGAAAAAATCATGCAACAACTATCCACAATTTTTGGGGGAACAAATAAATGCAAAAAACATGATCATAGAAGGATACATTTTTTGTGAGAAAAATCGGCCAAACAACAACAACACTTAGTCACAAGGATAGAGAACCCAAGCAGATCTAAAAGGAAATCTGCAGAAAGCCCAATTTTTGTTCTTAAATCGCAAAATAATTAGGTTGCGGCCACCCAAACCTCTCGTGAGTAAAGAAACCTACAAACTTTGTAGAAGAATTAAGACTCCCATACTCTCTATCAAAAACCACGATTTTAAGCTTTTTTTTAAACTTGATCAAAAAACATCTAGAAATTGCCACAAAATTTCCATGAATTGTCCAAAATACACCATACACAAAAATACTCAAATTTTATTTTACGAAAATTGGGCAAAAAACTCCTCAAATTTTCTAGGTAAACTCCACAATTTATTTGTTTTTAGAACCTTGAAATTTCTAGGTAAAGGGACCATGAATTTTATTGCGAAAATTCACCCAAAACTAACCTATGCTCTAATGCCATGAGATGATAATTGAACAAAGGAGAGGAATACTCCTTAAATAGAAATAGAAACGATTGAGAACTAAAGACATGAACAGAACTTCGTAAAACTAACTAATTGACTCGCACAATGGAAAGTTACTAACTAAACAACTTAAATGACTTGAAAGGTCGTTATAAGCTAAATACTACAATATTGCTTTAATAATTATAAATTTATAATTATTATATTATTATATTATATTAAATTATTATCTTATATAATATAATTATATTATTATAAAATAAATAATCAGTTAAATTATTATATTATAATATAATTTGAATATAAATTAACTAAAGAATGAAAATATAACTAAAACGAATAGTGTATCAAGAGCAACATCAAGTAAGTTGAGTCCTCTTCAAGGTAGGTAGGAAATACAAGATAGAAGCTTCCAGTGATTGTACGGTGCTTATTTCTCTCAAAAAGTAAGTCACCAATGAATGATATTGTATTTGTTCCAACTGGGGGCTCTAGCATAGGTTGAGAATACTCTTCTGATGGAGTTGATTTAGAAGCAACAAGAAGATTTTGGTTCCTCTTCCCTCATTTCAGAGTGTAGGCATCGACAAATGCTAGGTAGTGTTGTGAGGTTTTCACACCATCGGTCTTAGATGCTCTTAGGTGATCCCCAAGTCCGAGAGTGAGTTTGAGCAATTTTGGCCTACTGGAAGTCAAGTATGTTTGGGATGTAAGCGAAAGTTGGGCTAAGCTAGTCATGGAGATGGACTTGAAACCAAGTGATTTGTGAGGAAATGAGTTAGAATCATTAGAAAATCCCTGTCCCATCTTCAATTTGACCTTAGAAAGCCAAGATAGGTTGTGGGAGGTAACACTGTTCAAGGTGTGTTGAATCCTGAAATTTGGCTAGATTTGGAATTCTTTAAAAAGCCACAAAATCTAGAATCTTTATTGTAACTCCTATGAAACTGAAACCTATCTCAAACATCCTAACAATATTTATATAAATATAACTTATACTTAAATGTCATATTTATATAAATCCTCCCCACCCCCAAGCTGAATATAATGACTAAGTATGTATAGTAACAATACAAGAGGGAATCCTTGGAAGTGGTAGAATTCCGCCACCCCAAAGGATAAAATCCTCTTATCAAAGTTGTCTTAGATGGCCAAAATCATGTGCAAAAGAGAGAGACGATAATCAATTAAGTTGAAGGTGAACCAAGTTGAAGAAAAGTGGAGTAAAGTCAAGAATTCCTTAGAGATGGCGAAATTGAGGATAAAATCCTCTTCCCAAAAGAATTTTCACCCTCCAAAACAATGGATGATTCAACACTTTTAATAATATGATGAAAGACGAATGAATGGAAAGTGAGGTTAAGGAGTTTGCTAGAAAGCAAAGGAGGATTGAAATGAGATTTTGATGTGGTGAAATGTTGAAATCCTTTGGTAGGGCGGAATCCGCCCCCTACCAAGGATTTTTTATCCTTCAAATAATAGAAAATCTTCACCTAAATGGAGACATGGCAGCCTTTGAAACCATAGAAACAATCTCCCCTTTAATTTGGTGTGAAAATGCAAGGTTGAATGAAGTGAGTTTGAAGTTGAAAGATGAAGTAGAAGTAAAGACAAGCAATTCCACATGGATCCCCGAGGATAAATTCCTCTTCCCGCTAGGATTTCCGCCTAGGCTTAGGAGGCTAAACATTCCTCGAAGACCCCTGATTTCCACCCAAGACAGAATTGGTCAAAACAAGCACAACGCCTAACTTGCATTCCAACAAGGAGAGAAAAATGATAGAATGGGGGTTAGAGAAGAATTTGAGGATGAAATGACAAGTCTAAGTGCAAAAAAAGAAAAATTCAGCCCCTACCTTAGGTAGACAAAAGGCAGCTTTGAGGCACTTGATCTTAGACAAAACACAATTCCACCATAATCGGATCCAAACAATTAAAAGAATGTGCCTAATTGGACTGAGTTTTAATGAGGTGGAGATTGGGGAGCCAAAAGGAATCAAAATCCTCTTACCATGCTGATTTCCGCCTCTTAATTGGGGCTTGAAATGTGATCCATTTTACCCTAAATGGCAAGGAAATTGGATGAATGAATGAATTGAAATGTTTGAACAAGTCTGGGAGGCAATATAGGATGGCAAAAATTGAAGTGGAGTGAGGAAATATCCTCAAAAGGGTGGCAGATTCCGCCACCCCAAGAGGATTCTTTCCTCTCGTAAGGGTGATTTCCGCCCTTTGATATGGGAGCCGGAGAAGTGTGCATGAGGCTTGCTAAAATGGTGGAGAGAGGGAAATGAGGGAAGGAGACAATGGCATGTTCAAGACGAATTAAGATTAAAAGTTGAGGAAGTTGAGTAAAGTCAAGGATTCTTCGGAGATGGCGGAATTCCGCCATCCCCGGCGATAAAATCCTCGTGCATATCAAATTTTTGGCCCCTCCTTATAAGAAGATTAGTCAAGGATTTAGTGGGCAGCAATTTTAAGAGTAAATTAAACATTTTAAAAGCCATCATCCTATCCTAAAAATGTCAGCCTAGGGGAGCTAAAAACAATTAAATAAAATGAGTTTCATTGGTTGATCTAAGCTAAGTCGCCCTGCCTTGAGGATTGTGCCTCTTCAAAGTCAAGTCACCTATAAAGAGAAGAGATTTCAAATCATTTTCACACAAAAACAAAACAAAATTCCTCTCCTATATGCAGCGAACCGCATCTTAATAGGCAGCCATTTTCCTTATATTTTGAAGTTGCAAGATGTCCATTATTGGCAGCGATTTGTCTTCATCAAGGTACTGGAGTGTTATAGAAAGCAGCAGGCTACCAATTGGAAGGAGATAAAAATCTTTTTGAAAGCAATAATTCTGGGCGCAGTTATGGCAGATTTATCCTCACAAATCAGAGAGGAGGGTGGTAGTAAGAGTAAAATTTGGGCACGTCATATATCAAAACTAGTTTGTTTCCCAGATTTTAACAAGATTCACATCAGGTTGCAAGATCAAAATCAATTTATCAATGAAATCGGAACTTGAAATTTGCAAGACAATGAAGGAATTGGGCCTTAAACTCGAAGAAATCTTAGAGAATGTCCGTCTTGCTGGATGTTAATGTGATTTCATTTCATGGAATTTTCAGATTTTTCTCATGTTTGCTTATCAATTTCATGAACTTAATGTTTTTTCTCTCTTGCCTTGCAAGGTAATCATTGGAGCAAGGAGATATTAAGGACTACAAGTGGGCGCTGCAAGATCAAACTCAAGACTTCAAGCAAGGAGGAGATAGCTCATGTTCAAGGACTCCAAATGAGAAGAAAGATCCAAGTCAAGCTATCGGAGTGCAAGTTCAGGGCAAGATCAAAGTTCAAGTTTCAAGTTTGCAAGTACAATCAAGTTCAAAGTAATGACAATGAGAAAACATTCAGGAAAGAAGATAAAGAAGGTTTGAGAAGATGAAGCAATTTCGAAATATGCCATCACTATTGAAGGCTTGATAATGTTGAGTATCAAGAGATATTTTCTCATCACCAAAAGATTGATCAAGTCTACAAGATGAGGATGCTGAGGTCATACCTAGTTGTCTTCTACCAATCAAGAAATTCCAGTTACACATGTTTCAATCATATCATGCCAAGTGTACAATTTTCTCATCGGTTCTCAAAAGCATTGTAATTTTCATATTGGCCCACAGTGTGGTGCCTTCATGTAATTGGTTAACAGTGTGACAACCCTAATTAGGGTTTGTAGGGATTAATCTTGGCCCTTGATCTTGAATTGATCTTGGCCTTCATTGTAATTGAACAACTATAAAAGGCCAAGGCTTTCTCATTTGTAAAGAGTTAGACAGTTTGATGTTAGAAGCATTAGATTAGAGGAGAATAGATTAGAATAGGTTAGCTAAGGGAGAGACTTGTTGAAATTGTTGCCATAATTCTATTAAAGTGATTGATGATTTATTGTTGGTCTTCATGGTGAATTACTTAATGTTGCTTTGAAGTGATGCATGGTTTCTTCAATCCCTTACTTGGAGTAGATTTCATTTCATGTTGTTTAGAAGTAGTTTAGTTTGATGAAATAAATTGTGGATGTTTACTTGCTTGACTCGAATATAAACTAGGCGACTAGCCTCTTGCTAATTGTAAGTGTGCCTTGTGTGGTGAACTAGTAATTGCACTTAGCTTTAATTGATATTCAATCTTTAGTTTGCATCCATTGATGAGATTGAAGAGGAGATATTGATTTGAAAATGAGTATACCTTAGATTGCACCTAGTAGAGTCCAAGTTCATCCATACTTCTTTGCATTCCTAGTTAGAAGTAGAAGTAGTAGTAGAAGTTAAGTTTAAGTTCAAGTTGAGAGTTCAAGATTTGGAAAATCAAAAGGCTATATTTTCATTGCATATTGTGAAGCCAAATCTATAGAAGTAGATGATATCCATCGAATGAACACGCATAAGTCCCCTAAGTGATTACCAACAAATCACATTATTTCACTAAGCAAGTATCCGCAATTGAAGGGAACCTTGAAGTAATTTCATGATCTTACTTTGCAAGCTTAGCATGAGAGTTACCTTATTCAAAAGAGGATTGAGTATTCATTGTTTCACCTCGAAACATCGAATATTCAATTTTGTATGTTGTAGTGGAACAAAACTCACATCAATAGGTACCTTAACCCCTTTTAACCTAACTATATATTTTTTTGTTAAACCATGAATTTTAAAAAAAACCAAAATGGCATTGCCCTGGCAATTTTTTTGCTGTTTTTTATCCAATTTTTCTGGCTTTTAACACCTTTACAAATCCAGAAAATTGTGGGCCAATGAGTTTACATGTCATATAATTAAAGGTCAATAAATCAAATTTTATTGAGGGATTAAATCAATACAACTGTCAATTTTTTCAATTTTTCTAGGATTTTGCCTTGTTAAAACCCCTCCAATAAAATTAAAATTTTAATGGTATATAGTATATACTGCATAGTCCAGCATTTAATCTGTAAAAGGTGCATAGCAGCATTTGATTTCAGGGTTTTCCATTTTGATATGTCAAGTGTTTTAATAACACATTTTTCTTTTGCTCTGAAGAACAAAATTCACTGCAAGTATTCTTCTAGGTAGAACCAATAAGCATGCAAAACCCTCATCTCTAGCCAATTGAAAATATAATGTTCAACTCAGATGATTTCTAATAAAATTTCAATTTTTCAAAAGAGAATGGTATTCTTGTTTATAGCATAAATTAGTTAAAATACATTGCAGAACAATGCAAATGAAAACTGACATGAAAGCCTCAAAAGCTTCACTCACCATGCAACAAATGCACTGCTGTGATCACCAAGAAATGCATCCAGATCTTTCTTTGCTTGTTCCTGATGCTTCCCATGACAGACGAGAACAACAACATATTCCTGCAATTGAAAAGCCAGATCCAAAATTGAAATTAAGACGTCAACCTAGCTACAGTCATGGAATAACAAAGTAAACTGCAATGAAACCAAATAATATAACATTCTATATACATAAAACAAACACACACACAAACTCAGACTGAGAAAATAAATATAATAATAAAATCCTTAAATCCCCAGTATTTGAGATAAATCTTATGTATCTACTTCAATGCTAAAACTAAAACAGGAAATTGATTACAATAAAAACAGACAACTTTCATCTGGTAGAAGCTGCCTGCATACTTTCCAATGATTACTGGATTTTCACATTTGCCAGTCTTATTAGGGCAGAATTACATTCATGGATTCTTCTTTGCATGTTCCAGGCAGATCATGTTCAAATGCGAAGTCATCATGGGGTACCACGGTGGTATGTTATTCCAGCAGTGACAGATAGTCATCGTGGATCTCATCTAGTATGTTATTATAGCAGTAATAGATAGTCATCATGGATCTCATCTAGTATGCCGCTAGGCGTTTTCCATTAGGCAACCATGCCATCAGGCGTCCTGCTGGAGATGCAAAATTTTATGAGACTTGCTATAAATAGCAAGTTGTCTTCAATTAGGACTCTGCAACTTGGTTGTTAGGAAACTGACTCTAAATAGTAATTTCCAAATGTTAAACATGTTGTGTGAGCCATACTTATTATATTTTACTAAGTTGTCTTCAATTAGGAGTCTGCAACTCGGTTGTTACATGCTACATAAAACTGATGTTTTCAAGTAAATTTTGGAGATTGTTGTAACTGTGAAATTACCTGAGAGAATAAATACGAAAGATATTTGCAAGTAGTTTTTTCCTGGTATAGTTTTACCAGATTTTTCCACGTAAATGTGTTGTGTTGTTTTTTATTCTCTGTATTATTTCTGCACTGGTAATTCTCAAAACAGACCAACCAGCAATATTCATCTTCCTCCATTAGAAACAGAAGCCCAAATATGAAATTCCAAGGTTTTCTGTTAAACTTTCTTATACATAACTTAGGGAGTTTAAAAAAGCATATCATCATTCGTTATTTGGACAAATAAGCACCCTTTAGAATTCAAAATAATCTATACCTAAAATTTGAATGACACAGTCATTCTAAAGGCTACAGCCCTATAAGCCAACATCCAAAACATTCAGAGAGTTTCTAAAAAGCACTAAATTTCAGATCATAAGCCCTGATTTCCCTTATGCTCTCACATTTGCCTTGAAATCCATAACCTGATTAAAAAGTGGGGATGTAAACATTTGCTAATTTTTCATTAAACTGTGAACTTAAACCCATTAAATTTGTGCTGATACTATATCCTAAATCAAAAAGTCAACAAAAACATTTTACATTTTCATAATTCCCTAAAATTGCAACTGATTACATTGCGGACAAAATGTTGCTGATATTCCATGAAGTAATAAATTTTAAAGCAAAACCCATGACAGAATCAAAAGGCAGGACAAAAACATTATCTATTTTCAATGCCATAAAGTTGGCTAAAAATCATTACCCAGTTTAAAAGGAGGAAAAAACATTGAGTATTTTCCATAATCCCCTAAAAATTGCACTAAAATGCATAACCCAATTTAATAGCAGGCTAAAATCTGTGCTATTTTCAACAATGCCCTAGAATTTCCTCCAAGGCACATAACACAATTTACATAGTGTCTAAAACAATCACTAATTTTCCTGGCCCTAAAATTTGCACTACAATCCACAACCCAGTTTGAAAAAGTGGTGCAAAAGTATTTCTAATATTGCACAAAGACCATATCTTTAATCAAAAACAGGACAATATTGATGATAAACTTAAACGGAGAGCTAATTTCAATAATGCTCTAGAATTTTCTCTAAGCTTACTTTGCATGATGCCCTAAATTCAATCCAAAATCATATAACCCAAATTAAACAGCAAGACAAAAACATAACTAATTTTCCATAATGTCCTTATAGTTAAAATAAATTGACAAGGAATTTAAATGGAGAGGCAAAAACATTGAAAACATTTCACAAAGCCCTGGATTCTGCACCAAAACCGAATACTTTAATAGTAGGACAAAAAACACTGCTAATTTTCTATAATGTCAAGTTGTCAACAACCTAATTTAACCAGCAAGATAATAACAACTGCTAATCTTCCACAACACAAAAAATCGCAATCCATTAACCCAAATCCAAAAGCCAAACAAACATGTTAATTCTTCATAATCCACTATATTGGGAAATAAAATGGTACTCATCCATAATGCATTAAAATGTGCTCTAAAATATCAAACCCTATTCATGTGGCCAACAAAACCCTAAACTTTGTATTGAAATATGAGATCCAAATTAAATAGCATGGCAAAATATTGCTAATTTTTCATAATGCCTTAAAAATTACTCTAAAATCCATAACCCAATTCAAACATCTGGAAGCAAACATCACTACATTCATGATGCCCTATATTTCTCTCTAACATCCATAACCCAATTTAAACAGCAGCACAAAACATTGCTAGTTTTCCATAATGTCTTAAATCTTGCATTGTAATCCATAACCCAACATGAACAGTACGATAAAGAACTTTGCAAACATTCCATGAAACCGTAAATTTGGCACCAAAACTCATTACCCAAATTAAATATGGGAACAAAGACAAAGATAAATTTCCATACCGACCAAATTGCACAATAACTCAAAGGTCCAACTTAAATAACAGAACAAAACATTGCTAGTTCTCCTTAATGCCCTAAAAATTTGTGCTACAATTCACAACCCAATTTGAATAGCAGTACAACTACTTTGTCAATAATCACAAAGCTCTCCCTGTAAAATGGATAAGAGTCCATAAGAACAGTTGGAAGCAAGCTGAATGTTCCCCTCGGAAATGGGTTTTACAAGCTCAACATTGATAGAGCAGTTAGGCAAAACCCTGGCCTAGCAGGAGCAGGCTGCTTAGTTAGAAATGAAAAAGGGTTGACTGTTGGGTGTAGTTTTCTGTTTCTTTCTCTCTTCCAACAACCTGGCTGAGTTTCTAGCACTCATTGGTTTCCTTGGAAGTAGAGGGTGGCCATCATTAGGATGGTAATTCAATGCTAGGAAGCATCCTAAGGGAATCTAAGGAACTATTGACTAGCTAAACACTCCTTTGACTGTTATTATAGAGAAGCCAATTCAGCGGTTTTCGGCATAGATGGAAAACTCGGACTCGGCTACAAGAGAAACGAAAGGAAGATGGTGATAGAGAAGGCCACATAAAAATTACCAGACTATTGCAATCACCGGGGAAGGGTGGTCTGCTTCCCAAGGAGCCGTGAAGCTCCTATCACAGAATGTTAGCCCCTAACAAGTAATGATTGGCAAAATGCAATTAGAGAATACAAAAGTAGATTTAGTTATGCTTCAAGAGACAAAGCCAGGCAGTGTAGAATGGCAAAGGTTTAAGAAAAATATACATTTTTTGCATGGAGAAATGATAAGCTTTGATGGGGCATCAAGTGATTTGGCGCTTTTATGGAGACTTCACTCAGTCATTGTTGAGAAGGTTGCTAAAGGCAGGAATCGAGTTGTAGAATCTAATATTTTGTCTTCTAATTTGCAGTTATTGGTAACAAATGTCTATGCATCAATTGCATGTAATCACAAAGGAGAAACTTGGGTAGAGTTAGATCAATTGTTGCAATTGTGGCCCCAAAAGTTTCACGTGCTGTGGGGACATTTCCATGTAATTTTGCATGATTGCGATAAGAAAGGAGGATTATGAAGGAAACTCCAGACCCAAGTTGATTTCCAGGAGCAGGTGGAAAGAAATGCTTTGATAGATGTCCCATTTTTTAACGGCCTTTACACATGGACAAAAAGGAGATAGGGCTTCAGCACATTATAGAAAAATTGGATAGATTTTTGTGGAAAGGGGACTTGGGTGCTCTTCCCTTTGGAGTAGAGAGTGACATCTTACCTTGGTCAAGGTCAGATCATTTCTTGATTTAGTTGAGAACCATAAGAGACAAAAGACAACTAGAAATCCCTTAAAACTTGAGAACATGTGGATGGGTCACCCTAATTTCTTGGGTCTAATTGAACAATGGTGGAGAGGGAACAAGGTAGAAGGTTCAAAAAGGTTTCAAGTTAAGACAAAATTAAAATTTGTTTACCAACATCTTAAGAAAAGGAGCAATAGCCATTTCAAGAATATCTTTGAAGAAAAGGTAGAGGTGGAGAGGGATATTCGGCAACTAAGCAAAGTGATGGTTTTAAGTATGTATGAACAGCCATTCCTTGAGGAGGAAAAAAGGTTGATGGCTAAATATGAGACTTCATTAGCAAGAGAGCAAATCTTTTGGAGACAAAAATCAAAAGGGATTTGGGTTACAGATGGAGATATAAACACAAAGTATTTCCAATATAGCACCAAGGCTCGGAGAAATGTGAACAAAATTTTCCAAAAGGGGTGGTCAAATGGTAGAAGATATTGAAGAGATTAAACAATGTGTAGAGAACTATTTTCAATAGTTGTTGAATAATTGGAATGGTTCCAATCTCTTGGCTCAGAATAGAATGTCGAGAAACATCCCCCCTTTGATCATGGAGGACCAAAATAAGATGTTGGAGGAATCCACAATGGCGGAAATCAAGACTGCGCTATTTCAACTAAAATTGGACAAGGCTCTTGGGCCACATGGATTCCCAGCTTCTTTCTTTTAGAAATGTTGGGGTATTGTGGGAAAGGACATCTTTGAGGCTTTAGAAGACTCAAGGGCCTTAGGTAACGCTTTGAAAGAACTCGGTAACACATTCTTAGCTATCATTCCCAAAAACATGAAGAGCACACAAGAAATACTGAGGGAAGGAGGGGGGTGAATCACTGTTTCAAAACATTTAAACCTTTCAATGCTAAACCACATAAACATAAAGAGAGCAACCACCAAAAAACATCAACACCAAATTTCTCCTGGAAAACCCTTTTGGGTAAAAAACTACGAAAAATAATAGTTTTCATTAATAGAGGGCATCAACTCAGATGACAAAATGTAAGCACTAACCCACGGAGAGGACCAACTCCAATAGGTTGAGGAACCAACCCCAATTTGAGAGCACCAACACCCAAAGTGCACCAACCCTCCTCGAAGTCCACACTTCAAATAGTTGAAGCACCAACTCTAGATAAAATTGAAATCAGGATAACATCCTCTTCGAAAACACATCTTCAATCTGCTCAAACCATTAACATCCTCCAATATTAAGCACAACTCAAACAACATATATAACATAGAAATTGTTGGCATTTTATGTCACCCTTAGCCTATTGCCACCCTTAGCCTATCTCATATATCTAATCTGAGGTAATTTCAATTGGCTTAAAACCCTTTGCAAAGAGTCCCTAAGGTTTAAATCTTGAAGACCTTCATTCTTCATGCCTTTGTCGTTTTGCCAATATTCCATTCTCCAAGTGTCTAAAGCCTTAGTTCAAAAATCAAACGTCAACCTAACAGCCAGTTCCAAAACAAGTGTCGAGGTTCGACGTCAAAAATGGAACTTAGATATAAGAAAGGCAAAGCTAAGGAAAATGAAGTCTCAATTTAAAAGGCAAGTTTCAGGCCCAACAAATAGTTTCGAACTAGTTTCAAGGCCTGACATCAAAAGTGGAACTCTGAAGGACAAGTTCAAAGTACTTGGTCAGAGCCCGATAAGAATTCTTAAAGAGCATTACAGGCCTAACAAGCAGTCCCAAAACCTTTTGTTGAAATCCAACGCTCGAAATGGAACTTTTTTAAAAGTGAAGGCAATGAAAGAGGTGTGTTTCAAATGCATTGTCGAGGAGCAAAAGAAGTTTAGGAGCTTCCAAAGTGAGAGGTTGAGTCTAATATCATTTCTGAAACTCCAGGTGGAACTCCTGTCAAAATCCCAATGGTGAACAATTTACGGTCCTCCGAACTTGGCTTTAGTGAGCAGGTTGATATTTTAACAGGATATGGTCTGTTAGATCATCAAGGCTTACCCATTATCAATGGACATGTTTTAAACTTGCATTAAGCGGATTCTTGGTGGCTTCCAACCATTCGACTACACGCCAATACCCTTCGTTGACAGTGGACATTCAGATCTACAGTTCAAACTTCAACAGCTATGGCACCACACAAGCATGCAAATAGGCTGAAATTCAATTCCCAACTATCTCCAGTAACCCCTCTACAGACCCATAAACTCAAGACAGCACTATTGTTGTTCTCACACCTTGCGCACGCCATCCCTAGAACGCTCTCCATGCCTAGTTATGAATCCACAAGTGGTTTTTCTCTAACAGATTGAGCAATCCACCTTACCTTGTTGCAGCCTCGTCCTATTTGCAAGGTGTGTTCTCCCTCAATTGTAGGGGGCATTCACTATGGCCTTTCCCTGTCGTTTCCAAAGATCAAAGATACACGCCAAGATCAGATTTCAATCTAATTTGTATGATTGACCTTCCTACAACCTAACCCTTGTTAGGTTGGAGTTTCAATTAAAAATTGAATATCTGAGTTATGTCTAATCTATATAGGAATTGTAAAATATTTCAAGTTTCTCATTTGTTCTCCTACAATGACTTATGCCCTATAACTATAATTTTGCCTTGCCTTCTCATTAATAGAATGTCTTTGTTTTACCTCTTCTAACAGTCAGATATCTTATGCAAATTTGTCTTGCCTTCATTTTTTTAAGCATTCTTCTATGTTCCAGATTGTAATTTGTGCCAATCTTGTTTATGAACGTTGTATTGCAAATATCTCTTCCTTTCAGCATCTCGCAAATTCTGACTTGCATACGAATCTTTGGAGACTGGGAAAAAGAGAGATTTGTGTATGTTTTGGAGTCTTTTAGTGTTGTTTTGTGCAGTCATGGGTAGGGAGAAACACATTATAATCTGAAGCATCACCCCCTCTACTATTTTGTATTCCTTCTTCCCTTTTCCTCTGAGAAAGTTGTTAGATTGGGTGTAGAAGTAGATTTATAGTGTTGGGTTTGTTCAACGCTACACCTTGATTGGAAAATAAGTTGGCCTTCCCTGGAGACTCAACCTCACTTGTCAAGGTCCCACACTTGGAGGTTGTTTCCATATTTCACAAGGTTGCTTGGGGTCAAACGCCAAGCAAGGGTGCAAATGTTTGTGAAATCAGAAATCACACAAACTATCAACTTATATGCTCAATCCAGGCAAAGTATACTTTGTCATTTTCCTACTCTTTCTTCACACTCCCAACACCTTCGATCACATACAACTCCAAAAAACACTCACATAGTATGAAATTATATATACAATCCTAAACCAATTTTTTCTTTAACACATCACACCTGCCTGTCTTCAAAATCAAATCAATAATATAACCAATTTAAACTATGTTAGCACATAAAAGTGGCCTTCTTCACTTTTGACTCCCAACTCACAGCATACTCACAAAATAACTTCCACACTATTTAAAAACACACACTAGATATAAACTAATACAAAACCCCTACATCACTTAGCTTCACATCACTGTTTTACTTCACATATTTTTTATATTCATCAATCGAATCTGTAGCACCATATGTTGCACCAATACGCACATTTCTCTTTCAAACTTTTTCACTGCCTAGAGCCCCAAAAAGAAATAAATACTCAGTTTCAATAAATATGCACAATAATTTATGTGATGAATTAACACTAAATTCCAAAGACACCATTTGTTACACAACAACTGTCATATATTCCAAACATGCTCGACTGCTTTTCCAAAAACTACCAACACCATCATGTTCCACAATATATTACTCCCAAAAATAAACATCCATATTAAAAATGACTTCCAGCCGTCTAAGGAGTAATACACGCATTCTTCCAAAAACATAACAAGTTGCCTGGTCCATAATAGAAACATGCATCAATCACAAATATTTGTTTTTTTGTATTAAGCTCAAATATATCCATTGTTTTATTGAGAGAATACTATTTTTATCGACTCAAGGCATTACAAATTCCTTTACTCGCATATCCAAGAAAAACGTCTGACAATACATTCTAAAGTCGTCAAGGATTGGTGTCTTCTAAATTATCGACTTCATTCTTGAACCTTTGACAAATGCTTGTCGCCTTAAATATGCTCAACATCTTTTCTATCAGTGCACTTATATGCAATTGATGACATGGCATTGAATCTGACTTGGCAAATTGACATGGCAAGAAAGTGGACAGACAAGCAACTGACAAGCAGCTCACACGCATCTAGCACCTCAAGCACCTCAACCAAGCAAGCAAGCAGCTACCCAAATTCTCTATTACTTCAAGTAATCCTCTGAGATTAATACGTCCTTGATCATCAACCTTTGACACCAATGACAACATACTCACCAATCTCTCCCTTTGTCATATATGGCGATCCATCTGAAACCAAACTGAAATAAAGAATTGTTCTAACATCAGCTGAAACAAGTTGACTTACTCTGAAACAAAATTGTTCCCCTGACTAATTTCTCCCCCTTTGACATCAATGATAAAACCACCCTACGTACCTAAAACCATCTTGCATAACTGAAACCAACCTGCATAAATAAAACCAACTTGCATAACTAAAATTAACCTGCATAATTGAAACCATCCTACATAACTGAAATTGGGCAGAACGAATATGAAAATGAAAACTCAACCTAAGTTCAAACAGCAAATCAATGATAGAGTTAAAGTGCTCCCAACTTCTCCCTTTTGATATCATCAAGAATGTATAAATTGTTGGCAGCCCTGCTTGCATCAGCAATATGTTTATCGTCTTTTCTAATCTCACAACAATCTAAATTGAAAACTAAACAATGTCCTTGATCACACAATTGCTCACACTTTAAAGATTGTGTTTCAGACTTTCAACTTTTGTTTTACCATCATTCAAAACAAGTGTACCTATAACTCTAATTTTTGCAGATGTATTACTAACAAAACTTACCTTACCTCCATTAGTGCTTTTGAAAGTAATAAAATTGCTCCTGTCTCCAATAATATGACTAGAATAGCCACTGTTAATATACCACATCTTTTCCATTTTGTGGAAGGGAGGTTGTTTGCACAATCAAATATTCCACTAACACTTATTTCTCCTCCATCCTCCAAAAAACCTTAGCAAAATCCTTTGTTTTGCCCTCTTTCTCATCTTTTTTCTTCTGCATAGAGAAATCTGCCATACCACTTCTACAAGCTTTTGCAGTGTGACCAAAATTATTAAATTGATAGCATACAACATTGTAACTTCTTGGAGGAGCAAAAGTATTCCTACTCCTAAGTCTGAAATCATTTCTTGCAAACACTCTACAGCTGATTGCCTTGTGTCCAAAACAATTGCATGAGAAACAATAACATTAAAGAAAGAATTATTAAACCTGAGCATATGTGCTTGTCTTGAGATAGGAGGCTTCTTGAAAGTACTATTTCTGATTTTTGGCATTGCATCCTTTGAGCTATCAACGCTGGTCTTCTGTTGTTCTTCTTTTAGAGACATAGAACTTTGACCTTCTTCAAGACCAACTCCACCTTTATCTTTAGATGATTTTTGAGAGGTTATAACCTTGTCCAAGGACATAAAAAATTTCCAATTTATGTTCTCATCATTCAGATATGTTGTAGATTTGTCTAACTTTCCAAGTGAAACAATCCCAACTTCAAGTCTTTCACTTCTTCCTTGAGCGTAAGCTGTTTTTTTATTTCTTCTTTTGTTTTCTTAGCTTCCCCAACCTAAACCTTCAAGTCAACAATGAATTTTTCTGCCTCTCCAAGAGCTTGAATTGTCTTAGTTTTTGCTTCATTCTCTTCTTGAAGCAGCATCTTCAAGTTCTGTTTTTTCTTTCGAAATCTTTTGATTTCATTTAAAACTCTTATTAGCTCCTCTCAAGATCTACTTATCTAATTAGATCTACTTATCAAGGTAAAGGTAAAGGAATCTTTGGGTACTCTGAGGCATGTCTTAATGACTCCCCAAAGGGTTTTTTGGTGTCTCTAGAGGCATAATGCAAGGTGATCCATTATCACCCTTCCTTTTCATAATTATGGCAAAGGCCATTTTTTGGTGTGTCTAGGGGCATAACGCAAGGTAATCCATTATCACCCTTCCTTTTCATAATTATGGCAAATGCCTTGGGACAACAATTAATAAAGTTAAAGAAAAGGGCAGCCTTCTATTTAAGTAATGTTGCAATATTTAGTATAACTATCACGTAATTATGGCAAAGGCCCTTGGGAGAACAATCAATAAAGTTAAAGAAAAGGGCAGCCTTGTATTTACATAATATTGCAATATTTGGTATAACTGTCATGTAAGTAACTTTCTTTAAGTCAGTTTTTAGTAACTTTTTGTTCTTTAAGTTGATTAGTTAATTTAGTAACTTTCTATTATGTCTTTAGTTCTCAATCATTTCTATTATGGAAAGATCTTGTAATTGCTTATTTAAGGGAGATTCCTATCCTTTGTTTAATATTGAACATCAATTGATTATCCTTTCATTGTATCAAAGCAGAGGTTGGATTTTCGCAAATTTTTGAAATAAAATTTCTTAACAAAATCAGATTTCCGCAATCCATTAAGATGCTAAAAAAACTCACACAATCGAATCCAAAAACTACTGTGCATAAAATTTGTTATTTAATTACCTAGAAATTTTGAGGATATTTCTATGTAAGTTTTTTGCCTGATTTTTTGTAAAAAAAAATCATGCATTTTTTGGTGGATTTTTTATAAAATAAAATTTGTTTTTTTTCTTAAACAATTCGTGAGGAAAGTTTCAGTAGATTTTTTTCACAATTTTTTTACTAAAATCGAAGTTTTTCAAGTTTTGGTATTTAAAAAAAAAAACATGATTTCTTGCAAACTATTTTGGGATGTGTCGTGAGGTTTTCACACCATGGCCCCATTGCAAATGGGGACCATCTCTTTTTTCATGGCAATGGGGTAGTTGTCCCAAGTAGTCTTAGTTCAGTGGTAATTTTCAAGTCTCTAAGTCTAAGAGATGAGTTTGAACAACTTTGGCTTGATAGGGAGTCAAGTCAATCAAGGATATGAGTGAGAGCTAGGCCAAGCTAGTCAAGGATGTGGAATTGAACCCCATACACTCGGGTGGGCACGTCGGGGACTTGGCATTCCCAAGTCCCCCCACCACCGCCTTCGCACCACCATCTCACAACCAAGTATTTTTGCAAGCAAAAGTTGCAGCTGTAGCATTTATGATAGATAGGGGGTTTACTGGCTACCGTAAAGGTCACTGTTACACACACACACACACTACATATGCATATTTATGAATGTAAGTACATGATTTTGTACTTGTTTTGATATCATGCTACTCATTGTAATCACTTTATGATATTTTTGATATTCATGTTGCAATTTTGCTATGTTCAAGTATTTGGTATTATAATTTATTAGTTCTTATACTATTATACATCATTTCATAACTAGCATTTCCCTGCCCCAACGTCCCGACGTCCCCCAATGCCCATGTTACACTAGATATAACTTAAAAAAATGTACCTTATACTTAAATGTTATATTTTATGTGTTCTACTCCCTCTCATTTCACCTTTTACCAAAGAACACCTTGTACTTGACAAGTGTCGAATCCGCACTTGCCATGTACAAGGTTGTACTCGACTAGTGTGGAATCTGCACTTGTACAATGTATGCAAGAGTTTCAAGTGAAGATTCAAGAAAATAGAATCAATGTGAGGGGAGAAGTTATAAATTTGCAAAGTAATCGGTGGCTGAAGGAGATTTCAAACTCAAACACCTTTTACTTGACAAGAATCTGCACTTGTCATGTACAAAGTTGTACCTAACTAGTGTGGATTCTGCACTTGTCATGTGCAAGCACACCCAGCCCCCTTTCAAACTCCTTAACTGTTATGAGGCCAGGATAATGTGATCTGCCACTTAATTGCTCCATAATTCGATCAAAGAGAAACTTAATTAGGATTTGATTTATAACCAAGCCTTTATCCCATGGAAAATCAGGTCCAAAGTGTTAAAATCAGAATGCAAAATCAGATCTAAAGTGGTGAAAGAGAATCCAAAGAAAAACAAATCAAATCAGAAATAAGGTTTGAAATGGAAAATTATGTTTGAATGTTGTTAAAGTGGTAAGAATTCTAACATCTAGGCATTATGTTGAAATCATTTTAACAATGTTTTAATCTTGTTCATAATCATCATTTTACAAACTTAATACAATTCTCTCCTTTGTTCTGCAAGGTAACTATGAAAGAAGGAGATGCTTGGAGAGCAAAGGAGGGTGAGAAGATCAAGCTCAATGACTTCAAGCCAAGATCCACAAATGGCCAGTCTTCCATCAAAAGAAGATCAAGCTCAAAACTTCAAAGACTTAAGACAAGCAGGATGGTTCAAGGTTGAAAGCTAAAATGAGGATTCTGATCCAAGATCAAGTTCAAGGCTATTAAGATGAAACCCAAAGAGCAAGTTACGTAAGAAAATAATCAAGGCTGAAGTGAAAGAAGTTATCACCAACTTGGATGTCCCAGATTCAAGCACATGGAATACTACAAGTTAAAAATCATGGCAATGAGAGGATTTCCAAGAGATAGAGAGAATTCTTGAAGATGAAGCAATTTAGGAATACATATGTCATCACAATTGAAGGCTTGATAATATTGAGTATAAAGAGACATTTTCTCATCACCAAGGAAATGACCAAGTCATGAGATAAACTTGTTGAGGTTACACCCACTCATCTTCAACCAATCAAAAGGCTCCAATTGCACGTGTCTAAGCACATTCAATCAAATCATGCCAAGTGTACATGTGGAGTCCACATCATGTCTCTACCTAACCTATTTTCTCATTGGTTCTCAAAAGCATTGCAACTTTCTTATTGGCCCACAAGGTGGTGCTTCATTGTAATTGGATGAGCACTTAATGCTTGTAGCTATTATTTGAATTAGGGCGTTATTGGCATAATCTTGGCCCTTGATCTTGAATTGATCTTGGCCCTTCATTGTAATTGAACAACTATAAAAGGCCAAGGCCTTCTCATTTGTAAATCATGAGAGCAGTTTTAGAGTAGAGTGAGAGAGACTTGGAGAGATTGTTGCTATGATACTACCAAATTGTTCTTAATTCATTGTTGGTATTCATGGTGAATTATTTGTATCATTTTGGAGTATTGCATGGTTTTTACATTTCCTCACTTAGATTAGGATTTCATTTCATGTTGATTAGAAATAGTGTTATGTATGTGGAGCCTAATCAGACTTTTCCACGGGGTCAAGGGGCAGCGCCCCTTGTGGGGACCCCTGAGGGGCGGCACCCCAGGGCGGGGTCGAGGGGCACTGCCCCTCGATGCCAAGAATGACTTAATAATATTGTAAAGTGTCGGCCATCTATTTTTTCTATTAGTCGAAGTATTTTTGCCCTAATTTCGTTATGTCAAAAATACTTGTAAAAGGGCTTAGAGTTTGAGATTCATTGTATAAGGGATCATTGTAGCTTCCTGCGGCAGTATTGAGTTGCAGGTTTCAGATTGTAATCGCTAGATAATAATAAAGATATTGGACTCGCTGTTGGTGGACGTAGCCCAGGGATTGGGTGAACCACGTTAAATTCTGTGTTATTGTGTTCTCTCTTGTTTGTTAATATTTGCATTTTCTGCTTATTATCCTAACAAGTGGTATCAGAGCAAGGTTGTTTCGTTCGTTCCTTCATCTATTCTCTGAAGCAGGTCTCACGAGTTAGTGGGAGAGTCTCTCGATTAAGTGGGAGAAATGGCATACGAGGGTAGACTAAAGGTTGAAAAGTTTAATGGGCAGAACTTCCTGTTATGGAGATGCAAATGGAGGACTATCTCTATCAGAAGGATCTATGGCAGCCATTAGAGGGAATAGCCAAGAAAGAGGCAGCATTGTCTCAGGAAGATTGGGATATTTTGGATAGGAAGGCACTGGGGAGTATTCATTTATGCCTGGCACAATCGGTGGCATTCAATATTACTGGAGCAACGAAAGCTAAAGATCTGATGGACACCCTAGCGAAGTTGTATGAAAAGCCTTCAGCTTCAAACAAGGTATTTCTTATGAAGCGTTTATTTAATATGAAAATGGTAGAAGGTGGATCAGTCGCTGATCATTTGAATGAGTTTAATACAGTTACAAGTCAGTTATCCTCAATTAAAATTACTTTTGATGATGAGGTTAGGGCTCTCTTGATTTTGTGTTCTTTGCCAAAAAGCTAGAATGGCTTGGTAATGGCTGTTAGTAATTCTGTTTCTGGTTCAAATACCTTAAATTTTGATGATGTTATTGGTGTTATATTGAGTGAGGAAATTCGTAGGAAAAGCTCAGGGGCATCCACATCAGGTAGTGTATTGAACGCAGAAAGCAGAGGCAGAACAAGAGATAGAGGAAACAACTCTAAAAATTGTGGGAAATCAAGAGGCAAATCAAAAGGAAAGAGGTCTGAATCCAAAGGGCCAAATGATTGTTGGTACTGTGGAAAACCAGGTCATAAGAAGAAAGATTGTTGGTCTCAGAAGAAAGATCAAGGAGACAAAAATGATGGAAACAAGGAGGCAAATGTGGTAAGTAACAAATCCGAAGAGGATGTTTTGCTTTTGTCTTTAGAAAATGTTGATGATTCATGGGTGTTAAATTCGGGGGCTTTATTTCATGCTACACCCCATAGAGGTTATTTTGTTGATTATGTCCAAGGGGATTTTGAGCTAGTTTATTTGGGAGATAATGAACCCTGTCAAATTGTTGGAAAAAGGAAAATCAAGATTAAGTTGCACAATGGGAATCATTGGCTACTACAAGAGGTAAGACATGTTCCAAGACTGAGTAAAAATTTAATTTCAGCAGGGCAACTCGCTGATGAGGGTTGCACAGTTACTTTTAATGATAAAAATTGGAAGGTTTCAAAAGGTTCCTTAGTAGTAGCAAAAGGTGTGAAAGTAGGCACCTTTTATCTTTGTACAGGTCATACTGTTCCCTCTACTTTAATTGTTTCAGAGAAAAATGAATGTTCAGGAACAGTTGTTGCAGTTGAGCAGGTAGAACAAGAGACAGTAGCTGGAGATTCTAAAACAGCGCTATGGCATAACAGACTTGGGCACATGAGTGAAAAAGGTATGAAATTACTTCATTCAAAGAAAGCTCTACCAGGTCTGAAATGTGTTAATATGGATTTCTGTGAAAGTTGTGTGTATGGAAAGCAAAAGAGAGTCAGTTTTGTAAAGAGTGGGAAGGAAAAGAAAAATGAAAAATTAGAGCTTGTGCATACAGATGTATGGAGTCCAGCTCAGGTTACTTCCCTTGGTGGCTCTCAGTATTATGTTACATTCATTGATGATGCAACTAGGAAAGTATGGATATATTTCATTAGACAGAAATCTGATGTATTTGAAACTTTTAAGAAATGGAAACACTTGGTTGAAAATGAGACTGGAAAAAGATTAAAATGTCTCAGATTTGATAATGGCGGTGAGTATTGCAACAAAGAACTTGAAGATTATTGTGCCTCTACTGGTATTCGTAGACAGAAAACTGTACCAAGGACTCCACAAGAAAATGGAGTGGCTGAACGCATGAACAGGACAATAATGGAGCGTGCAAGGAGTATGAGGTTGCATGCTAGGCTGCCCAAAAATATGTGGGCAAAGGCTGTGAACACTGCTGTTTATTTAATCAATAGAGGCCCCTCTACTCCTTTGGACTATGGTATTCCAGAGGAAGCATGGAGTGGTAAGAAGGTGAGTTATTCTTTTTTCAAAACCTTTGGTTGTGAAGCTTTTGCACTTATAGATTCTGAAAACAGAACCAAGCTGGAAGCTAAGTCAAAGAAATGTATATTTGTTGGATATGGCATTGATGAATTTGGTTATAGGCTTTGGGATTTTGAAAATCATAAAATTGTAAGAAGCAGGGATGTCATATTCAATGAGAAAGTATTGTACAAAGATCTGTTGCAGCAGCATGAGAAGAAAGAAAATGATTATGTAGTGCTGGATGATATTCCAAATGATAATGTTCCAGTAGTTCCTTATGCTCCGTAACAACAGCAACAACAAATACCACACACCCCAGTGAATGTTAGACAATCAACAAAGCTAAGTAGACCTCCAGATAGATTTTCACCTTCTTTGTATTCTATCTTATTAACTGATGCTGGTGAACCTGAATGTTATAATGAAGCTATGCAGGTGGATACAAAACTTCAGTGGGAGTCTGCAATGACAGATGAAATGGACTCTTTGCTGAAAAATCAAACATGGGATTTATGTCAGTTGCCTGCAGGAAAACGGGCTTTGCAAAATAAATGGGTTTACAGGTTGAAAGAAGAAGATGGAGGTAAGAAAAGATTTAAAGCCAGATTAGTCGTAAAAGGATTTGCACAGAAACATGGTATTGATTTTGATGAGATTTTTTCTCCAGTTGTTAAAATGACTTCTATTCGTACTGTTTTAAGTATTGTGGCTGCTGAAGATTTGCATTTAGAGCAGCTTGATGTTAAAACAGTCTTTCTTCATAGTGATTTGAATGAAGAAATATATATGGTACAGCCACAGGGATATGAGGTCAAGAGTAAAGAGAGTTTAGTGTGCAAATTGCAGAAAAGTTTATATGGCCTGAAGCAAGCACCTCGGCAATGGTATATTAAATTTGATACCTTTATGCATGAGAATGGATACACTCGATGTAATTCTGACCATTGTGTTTATTTCAAGAGGTTAAATAATGACAGCTACATTATTCTATGTTTATATGTTGATGATATGCTTGTAGCTGGATCTAACATGGATCATATTAAGGGGTTGAAACAACAGTTAGCAAAATCTTTTGCTATGAAGGATTTGGGGGCAGCAAAACAAATCCTTGGCATGAAAATTTGCAGAGATAGGAAGAACAGAAAATTAACTCTATCTCAAGTTGATTATGTTGAGAAGGTGTTACAGAGATTCTACATGAAGGATGCCAAAGCTGTCACTACACCTTTGCCTGGTCATTTGAAATTGACTAAAAAAATGTGTCCAAAGACACCAAAAGAAGAGGCAAGAATGTCCAAGATACCTTATGCTTCAGCTGTAGGGAGCTTAATGTATGCTATGGTATGTACTAGGCCAGATATTGCACATGCAGTGGGAGTAGTTAGCCGGTATATGAGTCACCCTGGGATTGAGCATTGGAATGCAATCAAATGGATTCTCAAATATTTGAGAGGCACATCCAATAAGTGTTTACACTTTGGGGGCTCTTCTACTACTATTCATGGCTATGTTGACTCAGATTTGGCAGGAGATATTGATACCAGACGGAGTACTACAAGTTATGTATTTACTGTTGGTGGGACAGCAGTGAGTTGGATTTCTCGGTTACAAAAGGTGAATGCTTTATCCACTACAGAGGCAGAGTATGTTGCTGCTACAGAGACAGCCAAGGAGATGATATGGCTTCAATTCTTCATGGAAGAATTGGGACATCCACAGGCAGATAATTATTTGTATTCAGATAGTCAAAGTGTCATTCATCTTGCAAAGAATTCTGCTTTGCACTCAAAAACAAAGCACATACAGTTGCGATATCATTTCATTCGGTTAGTATTGGATGATGGACAGTTAAGGTTGGAGAAGATACATACAAATGATAATCCAGCAGATATGTTTACAAAGGCAGTGACAAGGGAGAAGCTGAATTCCTGTTCAGCTTCGGTTGGTCTTCTAGACTAAACAGAATAAAAGAACAGCCAAGTCCAAGATGGTTTCATTATTCTAGTGGGAGCTACAGGTTTTGGTCGATCAGTCTCCAAGTGGGAGGATATTGTTGTGGAGTCTGATCAGTCTCCAAGTGGGAGATTGTTATGTATGTGGAGCCTAATCAGACTTTTCCACGGGGTCAAGGGACAACGCCCCTTGCGGGGACCCCTGAGGGGCAACGCCCCAAGGTGGGATCGAGGGGCGCTGCCCCTCGACGCCAAGAATGACTTAATAATATTGTAAAGTGTCGGCCATCTATTTTTTCTATTAGTCGGAGTATTTTTGCCCTAATTTCGTTATGTCAAAAATACTTGTAAAAAGGCTTAGGGTTTGAGATTCATTGTATAAGGGATCATTGTAGCTTCCTGTGGCGGCATTGAGTTGCAAATTTCAGATTGTAATCGCTGAATAATAATAAAGATATTGGACTCGCTATTGGTGGACGTAGCCCAAGGATTGGGTGAACCACGTTAAATTCTGTGTTATTGTGTTCTCTCTTGTTTGTTAATATTTGCATTTTCTGCTTATTATCCTAACAAATAGTCTTTAGTTGAATGATATATTTTGGATGCACCTTTGGTGAACTCGCTTAGACCAAACCACTAGCTGTTTGTTGATTGTAAGTTTGTCTTACTTCGATTGTTACTTGCAAATTGATATGCATCGATGGATGGTGTCAATGGAATGGTAATAGTTTGAACATCTTACATTTACGTTAGGAGATCGCACTAGCTTGGTTTATGTTGATGGTTAAACTAAGTCTAGTAGAGTTACAAAGGCATTCACCATCTCTTACATTCTTAGGAGTAGAATAGTTTTCTAAACCCTCGTCCTTTGTAGTTTGTTTGGTTGAAAGAAGTTGAAGTAGTTGATATCCATTGAATGAACAACGTAAGTCCCTTTGTGATACTAGCATATCACATCATTTCACCTAAGTGAAAGTCCACAATAAGAAGGAACCTTGGGGTTGTCTCATTTGATCACAAAATCCATATACATTGTTTAGCATATGAGTTTCCTTATTCAAGAGAGAGTTGGAGATTTGGTGTTTGATTTGAAATATTGAGTATTTGATTATGCATGTTGTAGCGGCATAAAACTCACATCAACAGGTTGAACCTAGGGTTTTTAGGGTGAATCTTGTTCCTGCAAAGGTACTAAATTTTTTTACGATTTTTTCACAAAATCATGTGTGACCTTAGCATTGCATCGAGGGTTTGATGATTTTTCCACATAATCATGGTGTTGTTTTGTAGCAGCTTCTTTTGATGATTTTGCCAAGAATCGTAGATTTCAGAGTTTTTTGCAGATTTTTATCAACAAAAATCAAAGGTATTTTAAAAAGCTGATTTTTATCTTATTTTTCGTGTCTTTGGACAGCGGGAGGGATGGCTCCATTACCCAACATCATTTTGGAAGGCAATCAGCGCATGCTCGCCATTTTCAAGTCTCAGATCTTGCATTGGCTGCAAAGAATTCATCACACAGTACTTTTTGGCACAAGTTTGTAAAATTTTTGAGACAAACTTGGTGGAGTTAATAGAATGATCATTAAAGGAGGGTATTGTAATATTTAGTATCATGGTCATGTAAGTAACTTTCCTTTAAGTCAATCAGTCGGTTTTTAGTGATTTTTTGTTCTTTAAGTTGAAAATTTAGTTTAGTAACTTTCTATTCTATCTTTAGTTCCTGATTGCTTCCGTTATGGAAAGATCTTGTAATTGCTTATTCAAGGAGTATTCCTCTCTTTTGTTTAATATTGAATATCAATTGACTATCATTTCGCCTTAAAGGCATAAGGTAACAAGTAGTCTCCCTCCAATCTCACATCAGCAATTTGCTAATGACACCCTCAAGGAGGCTACATAGAGACAAGAAACAAAAATATTGAAGAGCATTCTCAATCACTACACAGCTGACTCAAGACAGGAGTTAGGGACCAATAAATCAGAGGTTTTGTTCTTTGCTACTGCCCTGAGAAAAGAGCAGGAGATCATTTGAGTATTGGGTTTTAAGCAGTGTTACCCGGGGACGCATTACCGGCATAATTTGACCTGTCCCGGAAACTCCAAAACCTGTCCCATGGCTGTCCCATAAAATTAATTTAAATAATGTTTGAGTTTTGATATTTTTTGACTTCCACTCTCATGTGAACTCTCAGTTTAAATTATTTCACACAAACATTATACGTTAAGGTTCTACAATGTATATAAGCATGCTTTATCCATGTTTTTCATATGAATATTTAAAATTTCCCTATGTATTTTAGAATTTCCCTATATTTTATATAGTCATCCCCATTGTCGTCCCCTGCTGCTCTCGGGAAAAAAAATTGTCCCAGAAACCCGTTTCCCCGCCCCCTCGTTCTGGAAACCTGGGGTAACATAGGTTTTAAGAAAGGAAGTTTCTCATGCACATACCTTCGGATCCCCCCAAGCAAAGGTATAAGAACAAATATAACTTTAGGACAGCATTTGTGAAAGGATATCAGGTAGAACTTCCACTTGAAAGGGCAGATGGCTGTCTTGGGCAGGCCGTATCATAATGATTAAGCTGGTCCTTTTCGCAATTCCTAAATATCTTATGTCCTGGTTATCTCTCTCTTAAGGGGCTAGCCACAAATTAAACTAATCATACAGGAAAGTTTTTTGGCAAAGGTTCAGAGATAAAAACAAAATGGTGGCAATGTCATGGGATAAAATATGCAGACCTAAAAAGAAGGGAGGAGTGGGTATAAGGCAGCAAAAATTGCAGAATAAGGACTTTTAACCCTGCTAGAATCTTAGTTAAAAGCATCCCCACTGTTCCAAGGGGGAGGAGGGAGACCAAACCTCTAAAGCAAAGACTAGTCCATTCTCTCTTGAATAATTGTTTGGCAAGCGCAACAAAAAGCATGAAAGTTTTGACAATGACTAACTTGAACATTTGTTCTCTAGTTTAGAGACTCTATCGTGGTTTTCGACTGAAAGAAAGAGGAAACAAAAATTAATTGGTTTTACATAAATAAATATATTCAACCTAAAGTGCAAGGACAAACACTTGAATTCTTTAATGTATGAGTGGGTTTGGTGGCCCATTGTTGCGTCCATTTTGTTTTCTTTGTCATTTTGTTTTGGCTTTCACAGTGGCCTAAATCTTGCTAGCCCAATTTTTGGTATTAATATTTTCTGGTTTTTGGAATGTGGGCCCCAATAGATGCCATATTTAAATCAAAACAAAATCCCAAAAAGCTCAGCAGTGGAACCCATGAATCAAAAATACTATTAATTTCCACAATACACAAAAAATTGTTCTAAAAACCATGGCCCAGTTTAATTAGTGGTACATAACATTTTATAACACAATTAAATAGTTGGACATAGTGTTCCATAACTCAATTTAATTAGCAGAACAAATATGGATGCATACTCCAGCATTTAGTGTGTTATTGGTTAATCAGGAGGCCATGTGTTGGAAATATTTTGTTTTAGCTTAGACCTTGGCTTGAATCCCCCTAGCCTGAATTTTGGTAGAAAGGATTTCGCTGCAATAAGTCATTTGGTAGTCTCTAAAAGTGTATGGCTCTGTAAGGGCTCCTATATATTTTTGGTTTAAGACTTTTCTGGTTTTTCAATGTGTGCCCCAAAATTCTCACAATTATCAAATAGTTTTCCAAAATAGCATAAAATTAGTTCTACAATTCACAGCCCAATCTGGGTATCAGGAAATAATATATTAATACTCCATAACCCTAACCAGCAGAACAAAACCATTGCCAACTTTCTATAAAACCCTATGCTTCACTCTAAAATATTTAAACAAATGTCATGACAGGAAAGAGCATTGCAAATCACTCACAAATCTACAACCTTTACACTGAAACCCATCAAACAAATTCAATAGCAAGAAAATAAAATACATCGAAAATTTTACATAATGCACAAATTGCACTACAATCCATAGCACAATTTATATATCAGAACAAGAACATTACTAATTTTGCTTAATGGTTTAAAACTGGCACTAGAATCAACAACTAAACTTATACAATGGTAAAAAAAACTCTACTGATATTCCACATAGCCCTAAGCTTTGAAAGAATAGCAAGGCAAAAACATCCTAATCCATAACCCAATTAACCGCGGTGTGGGTATGGGGGCAAAAATAATGCATTGACATTCCACTAAGCCCTAAACTTTACACCAAAAACATTAATATTATATAGGGGTAGAAGAACAGCGCTCATTTTCCGTAATGCCTTAAGATTTGGTCTAAAATATGTAAACTAATTTAAACAGTGGAACAGAAACGTTGCTATAAAAATCTGCCTGATTCATTGCCTATTTTTTAAACGGCAGGACACAACACTACTAATATTCCATGATGCTCTAACATTTACACTAAAAATCCATAAACCAATTTAAGTTGTGGGACAAAATTAAGGCGAACATTCTTCAAAGCCCTAAACTCTACACTAAAAACCATGACCGAAATTAAATAGTGCCTGACAAAAACATTGCTAATATTCCACAATGCGCTAATTGCACTATATTCCACAGCCCACTTTTGAAGCAAGAGATAATATTCCATGAGACAATTTAAAAAGTAGTGTACCATATTCCATGACCCAATTTAATTGAGGAAACAAAAGCACCGTTCTTGGGTGCCCTAAAATTCAAAATAACATCCACGTCCCATTCTAAATAGCAATATAAAATGTTGCTTTTTTTCCATAAAGCCCTAGAATTTGGATTGTAATCCACGACACAATCAAACAACAGACCAAAAAAGTGCTAGAATTAAACAAAGCCCTAAAATTTCCGATAGTAACCAAATGCAGGACCAAAACATTGCTAGTTTCCGATACTTCGCTAATTGCACTACGAACCATAGGCCGTTTTAAATAGCAGAACAAAAACACTGATACTTTCCGATAACGCCCTATTTTTTCTCTAAAATCGATATCCCAATTCAAATAGCAGACAACAGTGTCGCTGCTCTTCTGAAAGCCCTCAAATTCTCACGGGAACCCACAAACCATATCAAATGGGAGAACAAAAAAGTCGCCAACTCACCGCTAAAACATCGTCAGTGTAACTGCCCATGAAATCCGAGAGCTTCTCTTTAATGACCTCACGCAAGCGGGCTGCCCCATCGCTGGAAAGCTCTATGGCAAACGTCCTCCCTTTCAGCGGATCGCCTGCAGAGAATTCCATGATTTCCCCCCCCCAAAAAAGTCCAAAAAATGCAGCCGCAACAAAATCTAAAAACCCTCGCTCGATAAAATGAATTGAACCCGCCAAATCTGGGCTTAAAAACTGAAAGGGGAGAAATCTGAGCAGCAAAAATGGTCTGGGAGAACAATCATTATAAAGTATAGATGGAATAAAGTATAGATGGAATGCATGCAGCATATTGGGGCTTTTGATAATTGGTTAATTTAATTGTCGTTTACGCGACCTTATAGCTCTGCTAATTGTGTGTATTTCTGTTGGTTATGGGTTTTTATTTTGTCTTATTTTGTACCAAGTGATTAAATGAATCGTATTTGCGCGTCGCTTCAAGTATGGCTGTATGAAATTTAAGTAGGGCTTTGTTGAGGGTTTAGAATCTAGGGGAATCTATGGTGGGGTATTACGTTTCTAGAGCCCCTGATGTGATTCGAACTCTGCTCATGCCACAATATAACTTTTTATAGCACAACAAATAATAAAAGCTATAATATAAGCACAATTTCACACATATTAAAAAGAAAAAATTGGATATAAGATTTGGGAGAGACTTCATATAGCTTCAAGGTAAATATGACTGAGGGGCATGATCTCAGCTTCATTTCTTAGGATGTCAGAGCCTTGCATTCAGCAAGACTTGATTTCTAGTGGGCTCATTTGGAACCATTCAACGTCACCAACAAACCAAGGGCCCATTGACTATTTTAATATTGATTTTAATTAGAATACAAAAGTATAATAGAATGACTAATAGTAATATGTGTGAATAAATGTAAAATTCAAAAATAGGAATAATATCATAAAAGTATCAAATTTCACATCCAACAAGTACTTCACTAAGAACATAAGATCAATTAATCAAACAAAATAATAAAAGATTATATCTTCACGCTTCATTGGTCCTTGTGTGTGCTTGTGTAAACAATTAGATAGGTGATTGTTCTTTAATTTAGCATAACTTCGATGGCATATGGAAATACATCAATTTTCTCAAAATTCATGGAGGGCTAATGTGTTGGAAAAATGATTGATTTATAGCTTTCCCCTATATCAATCAATGGTGGAGAGTGATTAAAAGAATCAAAGTTAGAGATTTATTAAGAGGGCAAGAGGAATCCATCTATGACATGTGCCCCCGAAGAGCTACACTGACGAGTTAAATAATTGCATGGATGAGTGAAGTGGATTTGATTGATGAGTAGATTGAGAGTGACTTTGAGTAAAATGATTGTATGAACTTTTGGAGAATCATTAATAGAATTAATAAATAAATTTATTTAATTCTCAAGTATGATCAGAAAATAAATAAAATATTATTTTTTATAAAAATAAATAAATAAATTTTAATTCTTTAATTAATGTAGATGAGATAAAATTGATAAATATATTAATTAAACAATTAAAATTTATTTAATTAGTCTAGATGAAGAGGATAAATAATTAAATTAATTAAACAATTTAAAAATATTTGATGAGTGAGGAGGAAATAATTTGATGAATTAATTAAAATTTAAAAAACAATTATTGTAGATAAAAAAAAGTAACGTTGGTTTGATTAAATGATTAATAAAGATCAAAGAATTAATGAGGAATGATGAAGCACTAAGATAGATGTGTTAATCACTTTTAGGCATCCACAAGTAATGTGGGTTTTAGAATGATAGTCTAAAAGTGAGCAACTTTCAAGATGGTTAACAATAATATTAAAGCATCAACATATGAAGAAATAACTAATTTAATAAGATAAATTAACTATTGATTACTCTAGACAGTAATTGTCACAATCTTTTCAACTACAAAATAACTAAAATAGAGTCAGGGTATAGAATATTGTCACCATCATCTAAATTAGCGAGTAGAAAATGAGTCTATAACATTAATTAGTATATTAGTAATCCAAAAGTAGATGTTACCCAAAGAGTGTTTTAGAAGAAGTGAAACATGTTATAGCACAACCAATCTTCAATATTGACATCGAAGGCATGAGCATTAAAGATAAAACATCAATAATAGATTGAAACAAAATGAGTAATCACCCTTGAGGATCAATTTCTTAAGGCTTATGACAAGTTCTTCTACTTTTAGAAGAGCATATATGACTTTCAATAGTTAAAAAAAAATGAAGAGGAAGAAGATACCTACTACTATAATGGCATAAATTGAAGTTAATATAATCTTTATGAAGAATTTGCTTATCCTGTAGATGATCCTATCCTATTATTGTAATGATCCCTGAAAAATCCTTTTGCATCTGGAATGACTACATGACTAATGTTCATCGATATCATAAAGGGATTGAATAATAAGACAACGAGACGTGAATTAACTACAAAAAAAGGGACAAGCTCTTTAGATGACTATTCATTAAGGTATATTCCACTTCGGGAATTTTGGTGCAAAAATTATTTTTCTATGAAATTTTTAATAAGTCATTTAATAAATTTGAACAAGTAATCAATCATATGTTGCACTTTTGTTGTGATACATAGAAAAAAAAACCCCTCTCCAACTCTTCAAGGGATGGATTCTGATATGAAAACTTGTAACCAAAATCAATTTTATTAGTAAAAAATTATTTAACTTTATATGTGAGGGATTCTTGTACGATAGATCATTTGTTGTCTTCTTTCAAAAGATTTTCACATAATTTCTAAAAGAGTAAGACTGTCTCTATGGGATGTAGTGACTCCTCGTCCTTAATATAAACAATTATTCATCCCTTTCAAAATTGTGTCTCCTCAATTCTCATCCAAGAAAAAGAATAGAGCATTGTCTTTGTTCTTCCAATACAAAGTCCTATCTATAAAAACATACTTAAGTGCTTTTTTTAGTGTCCTTTTCTAATTTTTTGTCAAATCCTCTAGACAATTCAAATGTTTTAAATACTATATGATGTTATTATACCATGGAAACATTTGTAAGATGCAAGTGACATGCATTTCTTTTTCAATGATATTTACTTTCAAGCAACTTCAAGCTTGGTTTTAGCCATTAACTTGACAAGTCCCTATTCTCTAACCAACTTGGTGATTTGGTTTTCAATATTGAATGGATTTTATTAATCCATATGCATCTTCAATCTCTAACTTCTTGGTAGACAACAACAAAAAAATATGTGCTAAGTACATAGGCTACCACATCTACCCATACAAGGTAGGGTCTATATCCTTGACAACCTTCTTCAAGTCATGCCAACTTCTCAGTAGTATCATACTTCAATTATGGAGCTTGTAAGGAATTATTTGAAAAATATATATAGGTTGTTCAAAATTTTCATCATTCTTTTCTAGCAAAATTGATTCTATGATATGCAATGTGACAAATGAAAATACCTAAAATGGCTTACTAAAATTAGGGGATTTAAGTATTTGTGCATGTTTGATTACTTGTTTGATTTCTATAAAAGCATTGATTTTTTCATTATCGCATACAATTTTTGCATCCTTCTTGAACATTTATAAGATTGGCTTAACAATTTCTTCAAAATTTGAAATAAATATTCAAATAAAGTTTATTTGGCCAAATAAAGATTAGATTGCTTTAATTGTTTTGGGATGGGTATCTTATCAATGGCTACTACTTTGTCAAGGTGTATCCATATACCATCCTTAGATACAATGTGATCCAGTAGCTTTCCTTTAGTGATCCCAAATGTAATTTTATGGGGATTTAAATATATCTCATACTCAAGAGCTCTAGTAAAAAATTCAAGATGCACGTGCATTGATCCTCAACTCTTTTGGAAAATGCATTCAAGGTATAATGCCCCACCAAGGAACCCTTGGAAACATAGGGTCAATTAAGCACAAAATAATTATTATTTTTGAAATATTAAGATAGAAACATCATAAACAAGTGCAATAACTAACCACAAGCATTAGCAAAGATATAACAACGATCCTCAAATAATCATACACAAGCACAAGACTAGAATACACAACCAAAGATTCCAAGGGAATTTACAACACAAGCATGAATGACCAAGTCACGTTCAAGCCACCATGTGAGAGTTCAGACTTCATCCACGAACTTCACAAGTTATGAAAAGATAATCGTCAATGATCGCCAATCAAGGAGACTAATCCATCCTCATTACAATTTGATTACAAGATACAATTTAAGCCTAAAATGAGGAAAGTGCTCACAAACATATCGAGAAATAAAAAAATTGATTGTGAATATATGGAACGCATCCCAAGGAAAGAGGGTATCCAAATATGAAATTACATTTTTGTTGACCCTTGGGAAGTGCTTATTATTTCATATGTGCTAAAATATAAAGCATATGTACTAAAACATAAGGTATATGTGCTAATATAGAAGTCATATGTGCTAACATGTGCCTTGTATTTGCTAATTAGGGAGTCATATGTACTAAAACATAAGGCATATGCACTTATATGTGTTGCATATCTGTTATTCTAGAATTCATATGCACTAAAACATAAGGAATATGTGCTTATTTGTGTTGCATATGTGTTATATATTCTATGAGTCATGTGCACTAAACTACCTATGAAATGGCACAAATGGATTTAAGGGCTAAATACAAGGGTTTACTTAACTTAGACATTAGGTAGGCTTGTCAACACCAATGTACGAGTAAATAACAAGCTTTCTCCACATTAGGGAGTACTAGACTCACCAAAATCAAGGAAATACTCACTCAAGAGCTCAAATGCATAAACAATAAAGGAAAATACTTTAATGGCATAGTCAACAAGAGCATATAATTACATACAACCATGAGCTAAGTGAAAGTATAGCATGGAACACTCACTTCTTAAAGTATTTATCTTTGGAGGGAGGCCATCACCTAGACACTAGTCCCTAGTAGCGGTAAAGTGAAATGCCACCCTACCATGTGGAACCATCAGGGCCACCCTACCATGCTCAAGGAGATAATAACCCGGCCACAAATACAAGGGTACACAAATACACCAAGAAGGATAACACTCACGCCAAATAGATGCATAACTCGTAAGATGGTACAAGGGTCCAAACGCAATCACAATGCAAGCAACATATGACAAGTAGGTTAGGGTCACTATTTAGAGATATCAAGGTTGAAATGCAGGGACTCAAGTTGGAGTGTCATTACTTGGATCACAATAGCCTAAGTAGCATTGATTCTTCAATCAACATCTATAGATGGCCAAGCTCAGAATGTATCTCTGATCAACACCCTTGGGTGGCTAGATACGGTAACCTTTATCAACATCCTTGGACGACTAGGTATTGACTTACCTTTTATCAATACCCTCAAGTGGGCAGGTAGTTACTCATTCTTATCAATGTGTTTTTACCCTAATTTAGTTATTATGTTATCACTTATTAAATACTTTTTTTATGTGGCTTGTAAAGGCCACTTACAGGTTGGGGTCCATGTAAGAAGTCGCTCCACACCTCTACCCAAGCAATAACCCATCTCATTCTACAATGAGGCACAATGCAAAATGTAAACACGCACAATGTGAGAAAGGACTCTCAAAGTCACCAAAACCATAAAGGACTCTCAAGGTCATAAAGAACCACAAGAAGCATTGTAAGCTCGAATAGCCCCGAACCAGGAGCCTGGGTCACTCAGACCTCGGTATAGGAGCATATCTCAACTACATGCATGTATGTGGTCTCAACACCCTACATCCATATGTCACATGTGAGGTCAACCTCAAGCATGGAGTGTGCCAACACAAGGGCAAAAGCAATAACAATAAAAGAAATAATAAGAGGATAACTCAACTCCCAAAATACTAAAGGCAAGAACCCTAGTAAACGCAAAACCAATCCAAATAACAAGTTGCTCGATTTCTCACTTTTCCATGAGCGGGGATTCTTGTGGAATCTATCAATCATCTCATTAAAACATGATAAGGCTCAAAATGCCCAAATTTTGACAAAATCTAGAAAAGTACAAAATCAATATTTTTAACATGAAGTAGGTGATTTCAGATTGTGATAGTAGTTGCTTAAAATTTCCTCAATCTATTTTTACTTTGCAATCCTATGACAAACATGGAGTACTACATCATCCCATAATTTAATTATGCCAAACATGATGACAAACAAAACTGGGTGGCATGCAAATTAATGTGCCCACAAAAATGCCCAAAAATCAAACTTCAAATGAGGTGAAAAGAAGAAGACCCATTTTCCCTTAGAAACCCAACAACAAACTTTTACAATAAGATTCTTGTTGCAATCATACATGAAAAAATGGATGGCATAACATTTCTAAAACCTTAATTTCCAAAACTACAAACTATGAAAGGATGTAAAAACTCAATCAGGGGATGGAAATCAATGAAAGTGTGGGGAAAGACTAATTCTCAACCCATGATCCTATTGCATTTTATTCCATTCAAAAATATGAAGAAAAACATAAATGGTAAGATGCCCTAACTCACACCAATTCAAAATTATAAAAATGAAGAGAAGAAGAAAAAGAATCCACTATGAAATACAAATGGCTCCAAACGAAGATGATAAATTGCGGCATGAATCCAACGAGTCGCTACCCACAAAAATTTGATGCACGGATCAAACACAACAAGAAGAAATTAATTTTCTCCAATACAAATGGGAGCAAAATCTACATTTCCACATAAATAAGAATGAGGAAATAAACCTTTATTTTCCTCAATATAAAGTCACTTTGGCTAAAAAGAGACTTTATAAAATTGCTAATAAAATTTAAAATAAAACTAGGGCTTCCCTCGGGAATAAATAAATCAATTCCAATTAAATAGAAATCAATTGTGGCTGATTAGTCAACAAATAAAAATAAATGCTAAATCAATATAAATCAACATCTAATCTATTTTATTTGCAACAACTTCATGAACTCTACATGCACAGACACGCTCATTGATCTAACATAATATGCATACGAATCTGGATTTACCAACACCTATCGAAGGGATAATATTCTAATCATGGGTATTGTAGACACTAAAAAATGGTCAATGTCTATGTGTCCCCTTTTTTAACATGTCTTCAATGTCTAATTTTCATCCCTAATTTACTAATATTTCTCCTTGATTTTTCCTCATTTTTTACCTAATCAATCGCTTTCGAAATCAATTCAAGTCATTATCAAAATTATCGAAGTCATCAAAATCATCAAAATCAATCTTTTGCCTCATCAAAATCATCTATTTGGTCAAATTAATTAATTTACCTTCTTTAGGGGCAAACAACCCATAATTTATCTCTAAGTCTTAACATTGATAAATAAATTACATTTATTTATCCCCTTTTCCCTAAATTTCACAATTAATTTTACATTAATTAATTGGCTAATTGTTGATTTGTGGAATTTTTATAATTCCTAAATCCTAATTTTCATTTTGTGAGAATAAGGGCCCATTTGGGTGCTAAAATACCAAATAGTGGATATAGTCAATTATGGAAGATGTTGCAATTCTAGAAGATACAAATCCTAAAAATAGTTTTCAGAATATGGACTGACCCGTTTGGTTCACTCGAAAGATGACTGAGAAGATGCATAAGGAATTTTAATTCTTTATTTTAATTTCTTTCAATATGGTGTGCATATGTCTATATATATACACATATACATGTGTGTATATATACACATATGCACACGTGTATATATACACATACACACATGTATGTATGTGTATATATACACATGTGCATATACATGCATGTATATACATATGTGTGTATGTGTATATATACATATATATGTATATATGTGTGTGTGTATACACATGTGCATGTGTATATATACATATGTGCATATGATATTGATGAAGGGTGCTCCCCTTAATACCACAAACACATAACAGAAATAGAGAAACAACAACAATATGCAAGAACAGAAAATTGGCTTCTTATTATCTCCACAAATGTGGAATTACAAACTTTCAGAATTACAATATGCAAAGCCACATGGGCATTCCCTTACAATATTCTGTAGGACAAAGCCTCGAATCAATACCCAGATCTACTACCCAGAACTATTCTGAACTGCCTAAGACAATAATACAGCCTTCCTTATATAGGCAATTTTCCACTGCCTGGGAAGGTTCCAGAATTTTAGCCAATAAGGCCGACCAAACTTAGAATTATTTTTTATTTTACATTTCATTACATCATAGTCGGCTCAAAATAAATTTTGAAACCCGAACAGAAATTTTGAAGAAAAATCATTTTCCGCCATTTCAGGTGACCCAACTTCCGAAGACCATAAGTCATCACCAGTTGACCCGATTGACTATTGTAACCCCATTTCGGAAAGGGCGCGAGGAGCTCTACAACGCCTGATTCAAGCAAGCTTCATTCAGCCCAAAATTCGACCTCATCCGGGGCCTCTAAAGCCTTCAAAACTGAGTTCGAAGTTTCTGTACCCTGCTGCCAATACCGAAAATCTTCAATATCTTCCAATATACACTTGATCTGGCAATGAAACTTTACTGGCAGACTTATATGACCAAAATGAACCTCCAAGAAAGAAATCAGATCATTCTGAGCACATACAAAAATTACCAAAAATAGTAACTTTCCATAAATAGCAGCTCTGCACAAAATAGCCCTTATTGAATACAAAAATAGAAATATTTTTGGGTGATGCAAGATTGCTCTTACACCCAGGATGCTCCTGCATCAGATATACAAACATGTATATGCACATATGTGTATATATACACATGTGTATGTGTGTATATACACATATGTACATATGATATACACATGTATATACACATGTGTGTATATATACACATACACATGTGTGTACATATACACATACACACACATGTGTGTGTATATATACACATGTGTGCATATGTGTATACATACATACATATACACATATGTATATATATACACATGTGTGTACATACACATGTGTGTATGTGTGTGTGTGTGTGTACACACGTGTGTATATATATACATATGTGTATATGTATGTATACATACACACATGTGTATATATACATATGTGTGTATGTATATACATATGTATATATGTATGTATACATACACACGTGTGTGTATATATATACATATGTGTATATGTATGTATACACATGTGTGTGTATATATACATATGTGTATATGTATGTATGTATACACATATGCACACATGTGTATATATACACATACACACATGTGTGTACATATATTTGTATACACACACATGTTTATATATACACACACACATGTGTATATATACACATTATATACACACATGTGTGTATATATACACACATGTGTGTATATAAACACACTATATACACATGTGTGTGTGTATATATTATATACACATATGTGTGTATATATACATACATACATATATATATACACATGTGTGTATATATACATACATACATATGTATATATATACACATATGTGTGTATATATACACACATGTATATATATACACATATGTGTGTATATATACACACATGTATATATATACACAAATACACACATGTGTGTATATACATAAACATGTATTTATGTATATATACACACATATAAACACGTGTGTATATATGTTAGAGATTTGCCAGCAAGCCAGTGCTGACTGAATGTTTGTCATTGATGACAATATATGGTAACTTGCAACGAGCGTGGAAGTCTTAAGCAGTGGAGCCTTGAGCATATGTTGCATGGATATGTTATCAGCATCATATCATGGACGTAGAGGTTGATTATGAGTATAGATAGTTGTGTAGTAGTTTGTGTCAACAGTGTTCATGATAGAGTTACACACAAAGTTCAGTATGAGATTCACAGTATGGTTATCATGGAGCATTGCACATTTATATGTATGTTGTAGACACATGTATGAAGCTATGTTCATAGACACGGAGTTAGATATGCAGTAGAAGTTAAGTCATGATGTTCATAGTTAACAGTCACAGTTTCCTTAGTTTATTCAGAGGAGCTGATAGAGATTATATTGGTACAGGAGTTGCGCCTATCATTGTGGTATGCAAGCTTGGATTAGTGTTTATTGGAGAGTTAAGAGCGCATGACGTAATTCAGCATGAGGAGAAAGTATCAGTTAATTTGGTGGAGCCAACAGTGTGAAGCAACACGTTCACTCATATTGAGTTAAATAGGTCCCAGTTTGTGTTGTGTGCTTAGTAGAGATGACAAAGATGTTATTGGAGAGTTTTATTATTTCTTTAAATATGATTTCAAGGTGGTTCTAACAGGCCAACTTGATTATATCATTTAGAGGAAATATACTTATAGGAAGTCATTTGTGATTACTAAGTATGCCATTCAGTTGAAAGATAAGAGCAGAGCAGAAGGTGTGAAGTGTTGTGCCATTAGTAGAAGGTCTATGTGACAAGTAGAGAGCATGTGATATTCATTGGAACAGATCAACACAACAGGTCTACCTCACAGTTCACCAAGATCTAGATATAGTGTGTATTTGTTAAACATAAGGTTGCAGCCTTCACCCCTTTGAGTAGTGAGCTCTTGGACAATGCGTCCTCACCTCTAACAGGGTTAATTATAAAAGACTCCTAACAGAGTCTAACCCTTAACTAGGTCACTGTACTTATTTCATTGTAAAGATCAACTCCTAACAGGGTTGTAAGATCTTATAACAGGGATCATTATACACTAGTGCAATTTTAGTGGGTGTCAATTCCCACTGGGGTTTTTACCTATTTGGGTTTCCCCGTAACCAAAATTGTGTTCATGTGTTATTGTGTATGTGCTTAATGTTCTTTTTTACTTAATTGGAAAAAGAATTGAATCTTGTAGATAACTGATTCACCCCCCCCCTAGTTATCTCTTGGGACTATTCTTAATAATTGGTATCAGAGCCAAGTGCCTCGGAGAGAAAGTTTAACAGCTTGAGGTTGATCGAATGACATTCTTTAGAAAAGAAAGTCGTAAGTTTGATGGAGAGAACTATCTAGACTAGAAAATAAAATGATGCCACATTTGCAGTGCATTGCCTTTGAGATTTTTGAAGTAGCTACCAAAGAAGCTCAGATTCCCTCTCTAGCAGATCTTGCAAAATATGATGCAACTTTGAAGCAAAAGGATATGTTCACTTCAAATGCTATTGCCAAGGAAGCCCTTATCAGCGCCCTATCTGACAGTGAGTTTTTAGAGATAAATAACATGGACAAAGCCTATAAGATATGGAAGTATCTAGAAGACATGTTTGAAGGAGATATTCAAGCCAAGAACGCACGCAGAAAGACATGGAAGAAAAGATACAATACATTAGAGATGTTACCCAATGAGAATGTTAGAGCCTACAATCAAAGGATTAATGAAGCAGTTGTAGGAATCTGAAACAATGGTGGAGAACTTTTGGAAGAAGACATAATGGATAAATTGATGACTACCTTGACACCAAAATATGACAACAAGATATGCATCCTAGATGAAACTATGCAGTCCACAAAAGAGTTTAAAAGAGAGACCTTAATCAGCAAGCTTTCAGCCTTTGAGATATCAAGATTGAAGACAGAGCCTAAAAGTGAAACAAAATTCAAAGCTTCAGTCCATGGTAAGAAATCTTTGAACACCTCTGGTAATTTTGATGATGAGGATGATGATAGAGAACTAGATGATTTCATTGATATGATTGCTAAGAAGGAAAGAAAAGGAAAAGGAAAATATGAAGGTCAGTTACCATTCAAATGTTTTTCATGTAATAAAATTGGTCACTTTGCTTCTAAGTGTCCTACAAGAGTCAAGAAGTTCAAGACTAACTACAAACCTAAGTATACAAAAGAATGTTACTATGTTGGTGATGGAGTATCAAATGAAGAATCAACAAAAGATGAAATTGGATTCATTGCTCTTGAAGACATGGAGAAAATGTTTGATGAAATGGACCTTGAAGATGAAAGGAAAGCACAAGAGTCAACACTAATTGCACAAGCTGACATCAAGACAAATTGGATCATTGACAGCGGTTGCTCACATCATATGACAAGAGACAAGGATATATTTTTACATCTGGATAGATACAAAGGTGGCATGGTTAGATTTGGAGACAACACTCCTAAACCTATCATAGGTAGATGAGCTATCACCTTGGATGGAAAGAACAACACTGATGATGTTCTTTATATTGATGATTCGCAGCATAACCTACTAAGTGTTGGATAGTTGCTTGACAAAGGATAACAGTTGGAATTCAAAGACAACAAGTGCATCATTAATAACAAAGAAGGAGAGATGATTGCATCAGGTATAAAGACTAAAGGTAATGTTTTTCAGCTTAATCCTAAAGAAAGTTATCTTGTTGCTAAAGTAGATGACAGTTGGTTATGACACAAAAGACTATGTCACATCAATTTTGACAACATAGTAAAGATAAGAAATGTAAAGGCAGTAAGAGACCTTCCTAGCATTGAAAAACTAGTTGATACAATATGCAGGAAATGTGTGATAGGAAAGCATGTGAGGAATTCATTCAGAAGCAAGAACAATTCAACAGAGAACAAGTTGGATCTAATACATATAGACTTATGTGGACCAACTCAAACAAGATCATACTATGGAGAAAGGTACTTTATTTTATTTGTTGATGATTATTCTAGAATGATGTGGGTTGCGTTCTTAAAAGACAAATCAAAAGCCTTTGAGAAGTTTAAAATATTCAAAGCTAAGGTTGAAAATGAGTCTGGATTGAAGATTAAATGTTTGAGATTAGATAGAGGAGGAGAATTCACCTCTGACAAATTTTATGAGTACTACGAAGAACATGGGATAAAGAGACATTTAAGTGCACCTAGAATCCCTCGGCATAATGGAATAGCAAAAAGGAGTAATAAGATCATTCTTGACACAACGCGCACTATCATGATTGAAGGAAAGGTGGCACACACTTATTGGAAAGATGTTGTCAATACTACAGTTTATACAATCAATAGAATTCAATTAAGGCCAGGCGTAGACAAGACACCTTATGAGCTATGGTTTGGGAATGTACCTATAGTCAAATACTTTAGAATCTTTGGAAGCAAGTGCTACATCAAGAGAGATGAAGCTATAGGCAAGTTTGATGCAAGAAGTGATGAAGGTATTTTTCTCGGTTACTCTACCAAAAGCAAAGCTTATAGATGTTTTAATTCGAGATTAAAGAAGATCATTGAAAGTGCTCATGTTAAGATTGATGATAAGTTCATGGTTCAAGAAAGATATCATGATTATGCACCTATGATTGAAGAAGAACCTAAACCTATTAGTAGTGAAGCAGTTGTTGAAGAAATGTTTGACAGCATTGATGTTCTATTCAATGACCCTGAAACAAGTAAAGAAGAAACATAAAAGGTAGATGAGAAAGTCACACCAAATGTTCCTAAGTTCACATCTAGATATCATTCAAAGGAAGACATCATTGGAGATCAGAGCAGCAAAGTCATGACAAGATCAAAAGCAAAAAGTTCAACAAATGTTGAACCGGTATGTTTACTTTCATAGATTGAACCTTTAAGTGTTGAAGATGCATGTAATGATTCAGATTGGCATGAAGTAATGAGAGAATAGATAGATCAGATAATTAAGAATGATACATGGGAATTGGTCCCTAGGCCTAGTGATAAGAATGTAATTGGAACTAAGTGGATATTCAGAAACAAGATGAATGAAGATGGTACAATAGTGAGAAACAAAGCAAGACTACTATGTAAAGGGTAAGCGCAAAGAGAAGGAATAGATTATTCTGATACATTTGCCCCTATAAGCAGATTAGAAGCCATAAAGTTGTTTCTAGCCTATGCTACACTCAAGGACTTTAAGGTATAGATGGATGTCAAGTCAACATTCCTAAATGGAGAGCTAACTGAAGAAGTCTACATAGAGTAGCCAGAAGGATTTAACTTATTAGACAGACCTAATATGGTATGCAGATTAAATAAATCCCTCTATGGACTTAAGCAAGCCCTTAGAGCATGGTATGAAAGACTTCATGGATACTTGACAAAGATTGGATTTAGGAAATGAGCAGTAGATTATAACTTATTCATAAGAGAGACCCCTGATGGACTATTGTTAGTTGCTATATTTGTTGATGACATTATCTTTGGTGGTAATGACAAGCTTAGTGCCAAATTTGCTAAGGAGATGCAAAGCAAATTTGAAATGAGCATGATTGGTCCTATCAAGTATTTTTTGGGACTAAATGTGCAACAAATAGACAAAGGTATTTTTATTAATCAGTCTAAGTATGTGAAAGAGATATTGAAGAAATTCAAGATGGATGATTGCAAGCCAGTAAGTACTCCTATGATAATAGGATGCAAGCTTTCAAAAGAAGATGATTCAACAGTAGTAGACATAACCTTGTATAAGTCTATGATTGGTAAACTAATCTATCTTACTCAATCTAGACTTGATATTTCCAATGCAGTTGGCATAGTTGGAAGATTTGTAGCAGAACCTAAACAAAGTCATCTCATGGAAGTAAAGAGGATATTCAGATATTTGAGAGGAACTATAGACTATGGGTTATGGTATCCTAATTCAGAAAATGTAGAACTTCATGTGTATACAGATGCAGATTGGGCACGTTGCATGGATGATAGAAAGAGTACCTCAAGAGGAGCAGTATTTCTTGGAGATAGACTTGTTACCTGGACAAGTAAAAAGAAAAATTGTATTTCTCAATCCACAGCAGAAGCAGAGTATGTTGCAGCATCATTAAATTGCTCTACAATTGTGTGGATCAAGTAGATGATAAAAGATTTTGGTATTCAGATTGATTATCCTATTGTTATTCATTGTTATAACACTAGCACTATATATATGTCAAAAAACCCTGTGATGCATGCAAAGACAAAACACATTGAGATAAAGTATCACTTCCTAAGAGAGAAGGTTGCAGAAAAAGAAGTAAAGTTGGATTATGTGACTACAAAAGATCAACTAGCAAACATATTCACCAAGCCTTTACCTAAGGATATATTTGAGTATCTCAGGGAGAAGCTGGGAGTAATTCCCTTCCCTAAATCTGATTAGAGCTTATGGGAGTGCATCAGTCCTCAGTGACTGATGAAAGGTTGACTACTCTACTTCAGGGAGTAGTACCGGTGCTTAATTGTTTGGTGCCCTTTGCCATTGATGTCGAAGGGGGAGTAAGTATATAGTCATGAAAAACAAAAAATAGTAAGAGATGAAGGATTCATCCTTGAAAAAGTTTTGTTGAGGAAATGGAGAATATTATAAAAGAATTATAGAAAGGGGGAGTGAGTATTTAGCAAGAAGAAACAAAATAGTAAGAGATGGAGGATTCATCCTTGGGGCAGTTTTGTTGAGGAAATGGAGAATGTTATAAAATAATTGTTAAAATAATAACAAAATAAGGAGAGACAAGAAATTGTTTAATGCAATGAGCAAGGAAAGGAAGATTTACCATGAATAATCACAAAACTAGGAGCATTCACCAAAGAGAAAAGCAATAAAGGAGACAATATTTTGAAGGGGGAAAAGCATAAAAAAAACCCCGTGATATAATGAAAGTGGCAAAAATGCCTAAGAATGAGAGAGAGAGAGAGAGAGAGAGAGCTTAGCTCATACAATAGTGTTCAAGAGGAAGAATATCTCATATGAGAGAGAAGGAGAGCCATCTCTTTTAATAGAGATGTGAGAAAGGAGTTACTTGTAACTCTCATTTCTATGTATGCCACATATCACTAGTGTGTGAGACAAGTGTAGGATTTCTCATAAGGAGGAATATCTAATTTCCTTAATAAAAAAATTACAAATATGACATGTCCTCCCACTTGGACTAGAGGATGAATACAATAGGATACCTTGGTTTATCCTTACATATTTTACCAAGGAAAGATTAAATTCTAACACCCCCCTTTAATCTTTACTTAGGGTAATTACATCAATAGGTATCAAACCCAAATGTTTAAAATGATTTTGAGATGTTTCTTTTGAAAGAGTCTTCATTAGGATGTCTTTGGCTTAATCATCTTGCATGTCTTCAACTTGTGCTTTGGAGCTAGAATGGTGCATAGCACTTTGAGCAAACAAAGGTGTATGATCTTGTTGAGGGGAGCCCAAATCTTTAAGGGACCATTGAGATTCTTGATATGCATGTGTACATTCTGAATGTTCATTTCTCATAGAAAATGGATATGGATCAACACTTGAGCCTGCAATAAGGCAAAAATGACTAGTAGATCTCCCATCATTGGGATCTCCTAGTGTTGAATCAGTAACACTTTGGAAAGAAAAAAACATATTGCGAATCATGAGGAAAATAATTAGGAATGCAATCTTCAATTGCATAAGACAAATCTGTAGTGTATTCATCATAATATGAAGCATTAATAGGAGAGTTAATATAAGCATCATTATCATTAACCTCCACAACAATCATAGGATTAGTACTATCATCATGAATTTCATCTTGAGTAATAAACATATCTTGCAAAGTAGCATTAAGAAAGATATAATTTCCTTTTCTTGGTCAAACATATCATCAACATGAGAGCAAGGAGGAGTAAACAGATTATTACCATCATCATCATCATCACTGCTACTACTAGAAGGAACAAAATCATTGGGAGTATCATTACTATCTTTGTGTTCTCATTATCATTAGTATTATCCTTAATGTTAGGAGCAGAAACAAGAGGAACAAAAATATGGTTAGCTTTCAAATCAGGAACATAAAGCACATCATGTAATTTACCATTTGGAACAGAAACATTACCAGTTCCTTCAACTTGATAGCCATAATTATCAGCTAAAGAAACAAGAATATTCATAGAATCAGGGCACAAAGAATCAAAGACTTCCTTATGAGATGTAACATGTTGAGATGCACCACATTCAAGTGGTTTAGAAACATTAAAACAGACAGTAAAAGCAGAATGAGATTGATTTCCATTAGATTTTCCATTTGAGTAGTTTTGAGAATTATGTTGATCATCCTTTTGTTTCTTAAAACAGTTATGTATTAAGTGACCATTTTTACCGCAATAGGTGCAATGTGGCCTATTTGAATGATTACTATTATGATAGTTATTGGAAGGCCTAGAATTGTAATGATCATTAAATTGTTGGCCTGATTTATTATTAGAATTATTCATATTATTTGATCTTTGATAATTTTGGTTATTTTGATTAGTGTTAGAAGATCTATTGTTATTGTGACATTTAGAGACATATGCATGTTCATGAGTTTTAAGTATGCCAAATTGAATCAATTTTGCTTCCTCTTGACGCAACATATTTTGAAAGATGACATAAGTTAATTGAGATGCTAAAGAAGGAATAGTTAACTGAGAGTAAATATTTGTAATAAACTGTTGGAACTATCTAGGAAAACATTTACGAATAATTATGTGGATTATCCTTAAATCGGAGAGAGTAACTTGTAAACCAGTTAGTAAAGCTTTAATTGAATCAAACTTGAGTAAGAAATCATCAACACAATTGAAATCAGTATACCTGAGGTCTTCAAGTTGGTCTTGAAGCTTGATTTTTTGAGTTTCGTCTGCACTGTCATAGGTATTTTTCAGGATGTCCCAAGCTTGATGGGCTTTTGTACAAGTAGAAATTAAGACATACAATTTGGGACTTAAGGAGATTCCGATTAAGCCAAGTGCTTCCTCATTTTTAGTCTACCAAGTAGTTTGGTCAGCTTGAGGAGCAGAGGCTACTGATTTTGAACTGGCATTAGTAGCAATATCTAAAATATGTCTGAATCTAAAGATGAAGGTCATGTGCATTTTCCATGCATGATAATTTGTACTAGTTAACTTTATTTCTGGCATTAGGGTGGTCATGGTTAAATACAAAGATTTAATGTAAAGAACACCTAAATAGAGATAAATAAATGACAAAATAGAACTCAGAACAGAAACTCAGATCAAACTATATACACTTGCATGCAACAACAAAAAACTATAAAAGCTTACGCCAAGGAGGCATGCAAGGAAAAAACAACCAGAGAAAAAATAGGAACTAAGAACACTAAAGAGCAAAAAGATCTCAGTTAAGCTGTTATAGATTAACAGATAACAACAAGAATCTCTTGCATGCAAAGAGAAAGAAAACTAAATTTATTGCATGCAATAAGGAAAACAAATGTAAATACTAAAAGAGTTAAAAAAGTTTCAGACCTGCAAAGAAACGTTAGCCAAAAAAATTAACCAGGTAAGAATAATGCTAGATTAGTAATCTGGAATAAAATGTATGTTTTGAATCTAACTAAAAAAACTTTAGCACTTGAATAACACCACAACCAGATAAGATGTTAGAACAAACCCATGAATCAAAAGAATATAACAACAACAAAAAAACTTTATATACTAAGCTAAATAAATTCAAAATAATTTCATAATTTCACCAATTTTATATTCTTATTCCAGATTTAATGCCACTGCCAATGTCTAAATCCCCACTGTCAGTCTGAGTAACTCCAATTACACTTGGAGAACTCAAGTACAAATCGCAAATAAATCAAAACAAAACTGGCCAAAAAATAAATAAATAAAATAATGAGAACTAAAAAAAAAAAGTAATTTAATATTCTATGATATTTTCACCAAGTAATGCATGAACCGAAATTAAAAGGATTAATATAAAAGAGATGAAATAAACTAATTGCAAGGAACAGATAGAATAACTAAAAAAGAGATTCAAATTTCTCTAAACAACGTCTCTAAATTTGGAGTGCACCAAGATATGGTAGCTCCTTTACCTACACACTCAAAACATAATTAAACCAACCTGCTCTGATACCATGTTAAAATAATAACAAAATAATGAGAGACAAGAAATTGTTTAATGCAATGAGCAAGGAAAGAAAGATTTACCATGAATAATCATAAAACTAGGAGCATTCACCAAAGAGAAAAGCAACAAAGGAGAATATTTTGAAGGGGGAAAAGCATAAAAAAAACCTCGTGATATAATGAAAGTGGCAAAAATGCCTAAGAATGAGAGAGAGAGATCTTAGCTCATACAATAGTGTTCAAGAGGAAGAATATCTCATATGAGAGAGAAGGAGAGCCATCTCTTTTAATAGAGATGTGAGAAAGGAGTTACTTGTAACTCCCATTTCTATGTATGCCACATATCACTAGTGTGTGAGACAAGTGTAGGATTCCTCATAAGGAGGAATATCTAATTTTCTTAATAAAGGAATTATAAATATGACATGTCCTCCCACTTGGACTAGAGGATGAATACAATAGGATACCTTGGTTTATCCTTACATATTTTACCAAGGAAAGATTAAATTCTAACAATAATTACTCATTTTGATTGGTGTTATTTTTCACTCCATATGCTACCATCAATGCCAAAGGGGGAGATTGTTGGAGATTTGTCAGCAAGCCAGTGCTGACTGAATGTTTGTCATTGATGACAACATATGGTAAGCAGTGAGTGTGGAAGTCTTAAGTAGTGAGCCTTGATCATATGTTGCATGGATATGTTATCAACATTATATCATGGATGTAGAGGTTGATTATGAGTATAGATAGTTGTGTAGCAATTTCTGTCAGCAGTGTTCCTCACAGAGTTACATACAAAGTTCGGTATGAGATTCATAGTACAGTTATCATGGAGCCTTACATGTTTATATGTATGTTGTAGACACATGTATGAAGCTATGTTCATAGATGCAGAGTTAGATATGCAGTAGAAGTTAAGTCATGATGTTCACAGTTTCTTGAGTTTATCGAGAAGAGCCGACAGAGATTATATTGGTATAGGAGTTGCGCCTATCATTATGGTATATGTGCTTGGATTAATGTTTATTGGAGAGTTAAGAATGTTTGGTTAAGAGCACATGACATAATTCAACATGAGGAGAAAGTATCAATTAATTTGGTGGAGTCGACAGTGTGAAGCGACGCGTTCACTCATATTGAGTTAAATAGGTCCCAGTTTGTGTTGTGTGCTTAGTAGAGCTGACATAGATGTTATTGGAGAGTTTTATTATTTCTCTAAATATTATTTCAAGGTGGTTCTAATAGGCTAACTTGATTATATCATTTAGAGGAAAGATACTTATAGGTAGTCATTTGTGATTGCTAAGTATGGCATTCAGTTGAAAGATAAGAGTAGAGCAGAAGGTGTGAAGTGTTGTACCATCAGTAGAAGGTCTATGTGACAAGTAGAGAGTGTGTGTTATTCATTGGAACTTATCAAGATAGTAGGTCTACCTCTCAGTTCACCAAGATCTAGATATAGTGTGTATTTGTTAAACAGAAGCTTGCAACGTTCACCCCTTTGAGCAGTAAGCTCTCAGACAGTGCATCCTCACCTCTAACAAGGTTAATTGTAAAAGACTCCTAACAGGGTCCATCCAACCCTTAACTAGGTCACTGTACTTATTGCATTATAAAGATCAACTCCTAACAGGGTTGTAAGATCTTCTAACAGGGATCATTATACACTAGTGCAATTTTAGTGGGTGTCAATTCCCACAGGGGTTTTTACATATTTGGGTTTCCCCATAACAAAAATTATGTTCATGTGTTATTGTGTATGTGCTTAATGTTATTCTATACTTAATTGGAAAAATAATTGAATCTTGTAGATAACTGATTCACCCCCTCTCAGTTATCTCTTGGGACTATTCCTAACAATATATACACGTGTATGTACACACACACACACACACACACACATCCTTATAACAATATAATATACATCCTTATAGTCACGGATCTCATAAAATATTAAATTTGGTTTTATAAAAATTGGAATTGGAATTCAAAATTCCAATTCCACCTATTTAAGTGGAAGATGCAAATGCCCATTTTGGGGCAAAATTGGAATTTCAAAATTCCAATTCCAATTTTTTGGATGGACACAAACATGGAATTGACATTATCCAGAATTAGATTTTCAGAATATCTAGTCTAATTCCAGCCCCCAAACGGGCCCTAAATGAATTTTTAAATTCAATAATTCCCCCATTTTGCCAAATGGGATTTTATCCCTTGATTTGTGTTTCACCCACTTTTATAGCCACCACTTCCTCTTTTTTAACCTCCACCTTCATGTTTCCTTTTGTCATAAATTGTCATAGTTTATAACAATTTTCCATTTTCCCTTTTGTCATAATTGTCATAGTTTATGACAATTTCCCTTCTTTTTTTTCCTTTTGTCATATTTGTCATAGTTTATGACAAATTTCTCTTTTTCAACTCACTAATTTCTAATTGTGCATTAAAGTTGTCATAATTAATGACAAATTTTATCTTTCAAATTTTCCAATTGCCATAATCTATGACAATTGTCCTTTTGCACACTTAATTGCTAAATTTGCAGTTTCTTTTGTAAATTCTTTAAATTGAGATCATTTCTCTCATTTTTGGGTTAACCACACTCCTAATATTCTCATTATCATCATTTTTCTTTCAATTATAGTGCATATTTTGTCAAGATAAAGAGTTGCATCAATCAACTTCAATGGAGAAGAGAGGAGAACATAGGAGCTACACTTGAAAGGAATTTATGTTATTTAAATTCTTTTATATTTCAATTGGCTTTTATGGTAGATTAGATTGGTTTGCATATATTATTTATGAGATTTGTGGTTCTCTCATTTATGTTTTCTATACCATTTTCTAGTCTTACAGATACATTGTCCATACAAGAACGATATTGGCTCAATAATGAAAGCTTGATGAAACCATCTCTTGTGCCACTATCAAGGGTAAAGACACACTCAAATCCTACAACTTGGGTAGAATGATGGCTAGTACCTACTTATTGAAACATGCAAATATCAAGTGCGGTCACTCACAATATAAATAGTCAAAGCACATATAATAATAATAAAATGTCTAATAGAACACTGGCACTCTAGTAACATGATCAAACATAAAGAATGCCATTAAACTGGTCATTCCATTTTCTACTCCTCGGTGTACATATCATTTAAATAATCATTGCATTTAAATTAAACATTTTATTTAAATATAAAGCATTAAAATGATCATTTACGATCACATGAGCATATATAAGTGAAAATATCAATTAAAATACCTAAAAATATATAAGGCATAATGTAACAGGAAATCAATGATAATCATCACTATGTGTGTAAAATTGTACCTTCCTGTAGACACAACACTTCAGTAAAACATTGTTGGTTAACAAATCAGAAAATCTGCAATGAAGACAAATATTGTTAACCAAGTGATTTACTGCCTTCTAGTAGATGCGAGTATGGTATTTCTTAGAAATAACCGAGATGGGTGACGATGCAACACCTAAATGAAGGATTTAAAGAATGAAAACTATGAAAAATGGACACATATTTAAGCTATGTTTTTGAATTTTCTATGCAATATGGATGAAAAAAAATGTAAAAATGATGTAAAACTAGATGAAATATGGATTGAAATCTATACTAGCAATGAAATAAATGCTATGAAAATGAAGAAAACAATGTTAGCAAGAATCTCAAAAATTGCAATCTCCAAATTCGCAGTCATTTGTAAAGGACTGAGGCCTGTTTATATAGAAATCCAAGATTTTCGAGAACTCATGGAAAGCCAAAAATCTCTCCCTGATCAACTCAGATTGATTGTTGAGTTATCAAGAAATTAGAAATAGTTAACTCATAAATCATGCAAAATCATCTTTATAACTCTTTTTAGAAGTTCAGATCACTCAAATTTGCTTTTCAACTCACAATCACATGTTGAGTTCAAAAAATTAACAATTTGAATTTAATAGTTGATTTAGAGTTTAACTGCTTTTCTAATTGTGCATGAATAATTATGAATTTATTTAATTTTCCATGTGTTTTATTCTCAACTTAACTGATTTTTTAATAAAAATAACTGATTTATGGGTTAATCAATCGTTTAATCAAAATTTATCTCAAAACTATATCATTAAATTTGACAATTTGATTTAAACAATTAAATAAAGATTTAATCATTTATTTTTAGAAATTTAATTTATTGTCAAATAAAAATAATATTAATTAGGAATAAATCCAATTAAATTAATTAAGTGGCATAATTAAGTCAATTAATTAAATATTCAACATATTCAATTAATTAACTTTATGATAAACAAAATAATATCATTTATTGCCAAATAATATTTAATTAAAAATAATTAGGATAAATTGGGAATATTTAGGAATATTCCATGATGTAGAATTAAGATAGGATCGATTAGGGTTTCAATGATTTGATTTGTAGATGTGCCTTAGGTTGGGACTTTAGACTCGATTTTGATTGATTTGTCAATGTAAGAGGTCAATGGTACTGAAGCCCATTTTTGGGGTATTACATTTTGCCCCTCTTTGAATTACTGTGTGAAGCACAGTGGTTCAAAGATTAATCTATTTTTTAAGATGTCTGAAGTCAGTTATGTGGTGGAGAAACTGATCCTGAAAGGTTAACCGATTCTGAGACAGAAACCGATTGAAAGTTTTGAAGATGTTGATTCAGGTTTTGGTTGACCAAATAATCTAGATGATGTTAATGGTACCAACAATGAACTGATGATTAGGAAGAAGTGTCAAAATGTCTGATTCTGAACCTATGATTATGAGGAAGTGACTATCCTGACTCCATACCTGATTGTCCAAAGGAATCGAAAGGATGCCAAATCTGAACCCTTCAGTTACGAAGAATCAAGGAAACAACACTAATGAATCGATGGTTATAAAGAGCTGATACAATTCACAAGATTGAGAGAACACTAGATTGATATGAATTTCGATGAATTTGATATGCCCCAAGCGATGTGCCCCGAGCGACGAGGACTTTGATGAATAAAAAACTAGACGTGGTTGTTGTCTTGATTATTGAAAGAAATTTTGATTGATAGCAGCTTGAGTAAGATCTCTATGGATATGGATCAATTACAAAAGAATCTTGAAGAAGCTCTTGAACAGATTGATATTCTTACTGAAGAAAGAGATAATCTGAAAGGGAAATTTGATGATGTGAAGAACTTCATTGAGAAGCTAAAAGAAAAAGTGGAAGAACTGAAATCAAAGAAAGAACCTACAATTCAAATAGAAGATTGTGATGAAATTTTAAATCTAAAGAAAGAAAATGAGATCCTTAAACATGAATTAAAGATTGTAGATCTAAAGTTAAGTTTGAAAGATGGAAATAGCAAGAATGAATCAAATCTGAAATCTGAAAATGAAGATTTGAAGTCTAAACTTTGTAAAGTGACATTTGAACTTGAGAAATCCAAATTACAGTATGTTGAACTTGAGAAGTATAATACAATTGTGAAAGGTGAATTGACTCAATCTAAACAACACCTTGAGAAACTAGTGAGAATATTGATGAACAAATATCTTATCAAAAGCCATATTATGATACAATTGGTCTTGGATTTAATTCATATAAGACAAGTGAAGAATGCAAGGAACCAGATCTGAAACTCTCCGAAAACAAAGATGAAAAGAAACCTGATGAAGCTAACAAATTGGAAGACATACCTAATCCACCTAAAGAAGACAAACCACCTAAAGATGTGTAAAGAGAATTCAAAGGTAGATGTTTTGCATGTAATACTTTTGGACATATGAAGAAAGATTGCACAGGTAAGAAATTCAAACCTCTCAGTGGTTATTGTTATATTTGTCATGGTTTTGGACATAGAGCTATTGATTGTATGAAACCTAGATCTAATGATAATAATAGTAGTAGAATGTTTAGAGATACTAACCATGCAGATAAAAGACCTACTGAAGATATGAACAGAGGAAATGGAGTTGTGCGTTATAGATGCACCAAGATCGGACACATTGCCAAAAATTCAAGATCACAAATCAACCAGACATGACCGAGATATGGAAACAATGGAGTAGTTTTCTAGATATGTAACAAATTGGTCATACAACAAGATTTTGTAGAATGAACAACATGAGAAACCCTAATCCTAGAAGCTATACAAGGAAAAATGAGAATGCAAACAACAGTTAGAAAGGATGTTGTAGTAACTCAGAAGAAGTTAAATTTGTTAAAGCCACAAATCAAGTAGACACACTCAATACACAAGGTAATCAGACAGGTGAAGTATCTGATAGTAAGTGTGAAGCTCTTCCTAACCCATCTCAAAGCACTTAGTTCATAAATAGTGCATTAGAGTAGGAAATTAGGATAGCGTAAAAGTTAGAGTAGATTGAATTGAGTCTTGCAAAGCTAATGTAAGGTAGTATATGATATAATGATGCTATGGTTAAGAGTGCATGAGCTAATATGAATGTATGAAAGTATGTGAAAGGAATGAAGGTTTGCGGAAAAATAGGAACAACTTTTTGGAAAGAAGCGGCAAAGGAATTGAATGCGATGTCAGAATCTTGTAAGATTGAAAGGATAAAAGCTTATGATCGGTATTATTTGATCATTCAAGTGACTACAAGTGATAAAAAGATCAATGCAGTGGTGATTGAGAGTGGTTTGCAAGATTTGGAGAAGAATTTGGTGTCGGATCTACACAAAGCCCTAAATTGTGAATTTGAGGTATTTCACTAAGTAAATCTATCAAGCAGTTAAATTTTTGCAAGAGTCATAGACGTATCACTTGTTCACCATGTAAGAGATATTGTTAGACCTAGAGTTAAAAGGGAACCAGTAGAACCCTTGGAAGAAGACCCTAGTCTTGCATTTTCATCCGTTCCAGATGGAGTTCTACATTTAGAGGATGAGAAAAGCTATCTGAAATGCAAATTTGAGACCCTTAGTGATAGTAATATGATTAAGGAATATGAGAAGTTATACAATCAAGACATGTCATTGAAAGTAGGGTTTGAACATTTGAAGGAAAATGAAATTGTGAAGTATTCACTACATTATGAATTTGAAGATGATGAATGCACAAAGATCATTTTAAGTAGAATTCACAATGGGAAATTTTGGCTAGATGACAGAGTGATAGATATCACTGTAGACCTAATTCATGAGGTAACTGGTTTGTCTAAATCTGGAGTCATACCCTTTAATGAGAAGAATGTAAAGAAGACTGTACTGGATAACACCAAATCATCCTATAATGGTAGAGGGATTGTAATCAACAAGATCACACAAGATGATGTTAGATATGTAAGCAAGATTTTAACATCTAAGTTTTGTGCAAATTCTAGAGAATATGACATGGCAGTTGGAATGGTTCATGCAACATATTTGATGTGCATTGAAAAAGTTCAAGTTGATATGTGTGAAATTCTAAGAATTCAGTTGTTTGAGAATCTTGAGAAGATTAAGAAAACCAAGAATTCCCAGTTTAGATTCTCATCTCTGATCACATACATGTTTTTTCATTTATTAAGAAGATTTCCATATACTATTAGAGAAGATTGGAATGATAATAGGACTACAATGGACAAAATCAATAAGGTGTATCTTAGACACCCTATAGACAAGGTTAATGAGAGCTCAACCTTGGTAATCAAGACATTTCAGAACCAAATGAGAAAAAGGTCAAGGATTCCATAGGCTATAGTAGAGAAACACAGAAATGAAATATGTTCTATGGTTGACATTGATTTCACTTTTGTTGAAGTATTTGAACCAAGAGTGGAATTTATAGATCCACTTGGATATGAAGTCTCTGAAGTTGAAATTGAAGAGTACATAAACATATTGCTTAAGTGTAAGTTGGATGTAAATAGTTCTAGATTTGGAACTTATGAGGAGAACTTTAACTCCGTGAAGTCACTACAAGCCAAGAAATTAGCCAAAAAGAGAGTTGACAACACTATTAAGAAGATTGTTAAGGATACAAGCATGAAAAAACATGAATTTTTAGTTGCGAAGTAACAACAACAACATTAAGAGACATATGACAAAAAGAAGTTTTGTCTGTTCCACCCATAGCATCATTTGTAGCTCAAACTGAAGAAGTTTAGGATTTAGAAGAAGTAATTAAAGTTGAAAAGGTGTAGGAAGTAAGAAAGTCTACTAGATCCTCCACCTCTCCACCAAAAAAAAGAGTAAAGGAAATGGCAAGTGGGCCAGGAAAAAGACAAAAGACCATATTCACCCCTATACAAAGAAAGGTATCAGAAGTTAAAGATGATGAAGAAGCTGGAAGCAGCAAAAATAAATGGAAACCTAAGATAGAGAAAGTGAATGCCTTGATTATCAATGAAGGTGATTTCACGAAAATGAATAAATTCTATGAGTTGTATAATTTTTATGAGAAGTTGAACTTAGAAAATGCAGCTGTTAAGCATATGATATTGGAAGATAAAAAGTTTGAACTTTTTGAGAAGTTAGTTAACAAGAAGAAAAGAGTAGTTGAAGAAGATAAAAGCATAAGAGAAAACTATGTGAGAAAGCTCGATGACATAAAAGATGAAGATAATTTTAAAGAGATTATGAAAAATCTTAACACTCATCTAAGAATGAAAACAAGAACTATCTTGATAATGGGAGGAAATTATGAGGAAATAAACAAAGAGACTGAACAAGCAGTTATAAAGGTAATGACCTCTGGCCCTAGTGAGCACACAAGTGCATCTGACCAAGTATTGGAAGTTGAGCATCAAAAAAGTCCTTCACCATCACCACTACCATCAATCAACATTGAAAATGAAACCATGAATGTAGAAGGAACAAATATTACTTTGGATAGTGAAGATAACCCATTCAACAATCTTGAGAACATTGTTGACAATTCGGCTATGGAGCAACAAGATATGACAGTGAATGAGGAAGAAGAAAAGGAAACAAGAAATGAAAAAGAAGCAGAACTGACACGAAGAAACACAATTTGATGCAGAGGCAACAGGAAAGGAAATTTCACTAGAACAAGTAGCAATCAATCCTACACCCAAGGAAGCAGCAGAGAAGCCATAGATTGAATCCATCTTTTCTAGTCTTGGACAGGAAGTTGATGATGATGATCAAATAGAGCTGATATCATCTTTGAATAAAATCATTGGCAAAAATAAGAAGGTAAAAAACCTTGAAGGATCATTGATTGAAGTAATAGAGAAAATGCAGAGTATAATAACCAGTCAGATAAATGAAGCAGATCCACATATCAAAGCAAAAGAAGTTGTGAAAGCATTTAACACGTAATTCACAAACTTATCAAGCATGGAAAAGATATTCCAGGATATATGTCAGAATATCAGAAATGATATAGATAATCTAGATGTTTGCATCAAGGAGCTAAGAAGAAGTTTGGAAAGAGGAAAAACTCTGTATAGACAATGTACAAAATCAGAAGATCATGTATCTGAAATAACAAAGAAGATTAAGGTAAAAGAGGTAGAGATTCAAACATTAGCAAACCTCTTGTCAAGTCCAAATGTGAAGATCTCAGATATTGAGAAGAACCTAAGCAAACTGAATGATGACATAAGGATTTTGAATGATGAAAAGGAAAAGAAATTGAGGAGAATTGCTCTATTAAGAGAGCATGTATCAATTAAGCTAAGTATTGTTGAAAGTCAGTTGGAAGAATCTATTTCTTCTAAGACATCTTATGAGAAATTTCACTATGCAAATCTTCAGGCATGTGAAATTACATCTTATGGTTTATGTGCACTCCTTAGTGTTTCAAATGCCATTAAGAAATCATGGGATAAGGAGATAGAGAGCATAAAGACAAGTTTTGCAAATTGTGTTGCAAACCTATCGGCTCTACAATTTTGAAACTAAAGGTAAAACATTTTTGACAAGTTTTTTGGCACCCTTCTTGCCATTGTTGTCAAAGGGGGAGTAATAGCAGAAAATTGTATAGACAGTAGGATATGAGGCATACTCCTAGGGGGAGTATAGATATTCAACAGATATAAGTATATTGGATATTTTTTGTTATGGCCACAATTTTGAAATTGTTTTGTAAGACTTAGCCAATTTTCTTATATGTTGCCACCAATGACAAAGGGGGAGATTGTTTGAAATTTGGTTGAGTAGGATATCAAGTTGTTGTCATTATGGCAACATATAATCACTATGAAGATCACACTATGATAGCAAGCATTTTTGTAAGAGCGCAAGTAAAAGTGTCTAAGTATAAGCAACATTTTCTAGTCTAACCAGAGACAGTTTTAGATAGCAATGTTGACAGAAGTAGGTTCAATGCACGCACACTTGAACATAGATAATTCTATGTATGAAAAAGACACATGTGAAAGCACAAGTATGTATGGAATGTACGGAAGGAGATATTGAAAGATTACATAGACAAGTCAAAGCTGACTGAATAGAGCAAGAAGACAGAACAAGTATATTAGTTAAGGGATTATTTTGTTTATCAAAATAATGACTTAACCATACAAGGGATGACATCCTCGATGTTAACTCTTGGGAAGCATAAGTTAATTTTATATTTTGGAAAGAGTTTATGTTTTGTAAAGTTGACTATAAAGTTATTATTCTTAATAACTTGTATATATGTAAGAAGCATGTAATGCAAAGAAGAAAAAAATATAATGTAATAAGATATTGTAATGCTATGATGCGAAGTTTTAAGTTGTAAAAGAAAAGCAAGCAGACTTTGTATATGAAAGTGAAGAAGCTAGAAAGCTAAATCAGAATAGGAAAGCTATTCGGCAGCAGTGAAAGGTTATGTACTTTACCTTTTGTAATCATATATCATTGTATATTATTACATGTTTGGGCAGTGAGCTCATCTTGTAAACATTCTATTTTGTAGTACCAAATCTTAGCAGGGTTGAGGCTTCTAACAAAGCCCAGAGTCCTTTAATCAGGACAAAGACACTATATGTATGCAATAGACTCCTAATAGGGTCAACATCCTTAACCAGATACTTTTGATTAGTGGATCAGTTGTGGGTATCATCCCCACTAGGGTTTTCTCTTGGCCAAGGTTTCCTCGAGAACAAACATGGTGTTATGAGTTCATTTGCTTTATTGCTATGCATGTTATTTGGTTTACTTTGTTTTGCAAGCATCAAGATAATTTGTTATATCCATAATTGGGAAAAAGTAAAAGTTTGTAGAATACTGGTTCACCCCCCTCTCACTATTCCCTATTTCTAACAAACATTACATAGGAATCATAAAAAAATTAATGGTTACATCCATATTTAATCCTATGTTGATCTTGGTAAACCATTTTCTGATCGGTGTGAACCATTTGCAAAGATGTTTGTGCCATTTCATATTACTATGCCATTTCCTATTTTACTCGGTGTTCACTGCATTCTCCATTCGGTAATTAATTGGTACTCGATTCATATGAATGGCTGGTTCATTAGTATGCTTGATACTTGGTAATTGTCTGTCGCTCAATGAGTGTACTTGGCCAAACCCTTGTTTGATTAACTTAGAGATATGCCTTGTGGCTTGCTCAGTATGTAGGCTTTATATGGTTGATCGACTGTCTTGTTTGTCTCCTTTATCGACTAAATAACTGATTGATACTAATGACAATCCTTTAATGCTCAAATAGGAGTAACATTCTCCCCCTTTGGCATTAGTATCAAAATCTTATGTATATATACTGACTGCCAAAAAATATATATATACAAACTCCAAAAATATACTAACTTACGAACTCACTAAGTCCCCCTTTGTGCATGCTCTTGGTGTGAAGTACATACTGGCATATATATACATAGATTTTCCCCCTTTTTGAAATTAATGCCAAACAAAAATAATGTACTTACAACTTATAAAAAATATGGTGATGGGTTTTCTTGAGTGAATCCAAGAGGTTTTCCCATTCCTCTTTCAGGTTCTCAAGAGCAATGTGCTCCAAATTGACTTGTGCATGCATGTCAAAAATATTCTCTAGCAAATTTTTTTTTGGGGTAGCAACTAGAGCTTTTGCCTTATTTACATGACACTCCATGATCTTAAGATGTGGAAGCAACTCAGCCTAAAGCTTGACGATTTGATCACTTATTGTATCTTCTTGCTTCCTCAAATCAATTCTCAACCATGAAAGTTCTTGAACCTTGGAAATATGCTTGTGAAAATCATTGGGCTCAGATAGAGAATTATTTACACTGACCTTAATTTCTTCATCAAGTTTCTTGATCTTTTCACTAACCTTAGTAGTGAATTGGTCCACAGTGCATAACTTGTACAAAATTTGAATGATCTATTGAATGAAGGTTTCAAGCTCAGTAATAATGTCTAAGAGCTTGACTTTATTTATTGCCACTTCCTTGCTTATTTTCTCTGCTAATTTGTATTGAATCTTTGCTTCTGCCTTTTCCTCCATTTTTTTTTCAGCATCTACATCGGGGGCATTTATATGTCTAGTTAGAGTTGTAAGTTGATCAATTATGGGAGTTTCCTCATCAACATTGATCTCGGGGACTACTTGCATAATAATATCTCTAACTTCTTTCAAAATTTGTTTGTTCTTACTCTCCTTTTTCATGTTATCTTGTGTAGCCTTCCTTGTGCACAATTCCCCATATCTTCTCAATGCTTCGGGGTCTAATGTCCTGGGGTCACATTCAGGAATTTCAATAACTTCACCAAGTGTAACAGGACCCTTACCATGTTTCTTTTTCTTCTTCTTCTCTGGTGTTTGTGATTTGGTATAAGGAACTAGAGCTTTAGTCTCTGGATTTTCCTTTTCTAACTTGGTAGACACACACTCTTCCTTTGCTTACCCGGTGACTGGTGTTTCAGTAGTTTTTCCTTGGGCATATGTTGTGGTGTCTACTATAGTTGAATCTACAGGTATATTCTCTTTTGGTGCTTGTGTTTTTGTTGGAAATTTGGATGAGTAGGATATCAAGTTTTTGTCATTATGGCAACATATAATCAGTATGAAGATCGCAATATGATAGCAAGTAGTTATGTCAGAGCGCAGAGTAAATTGTCTAAGTATAAGCAGGATTTTCCAGTCTAACCAGATATAGTTTTTGATAGCGATGTTGATAGAAGTAAGTTCAATGCTTGCACACTTGAACATGGATACTTTGATGTATGTTGAATACTCACCTAAAAGCACAAGTCTGTACGACATGTACAGAATGAGTTATTGCAAAATTACCAAAGACAGAGTTAGAGTTGACCGAGCAGAGAAAGAAGACAGAATCAGTATGAAAGTTAAGGGATTATTTTATTTATTGGAATAATAACTTAATCATATAAGGGATGACATCCTAGATGTTAACCCTTGGGAAGCGTAAGTTAATTTGTATTTTGTAAAGTTGTCTGCAAAATTTATTATTCTTAATAACTTGTATAAATGTAAGACATATGTAACGTGAAGTATATAGTATGACATATACATGCGAAAGAAATTGATGAGAAGTTGTAAAGAGATAGATCAAAATAGGAAAGCTATTTGGCAGCAGTGAAAGGTTACATACTTTACCCTTTTTGTAATCAGAAATCATTGTATATTACATGTTTGGATAGTGAGCTCATCTTGTAATCATTCTATTTGTGCTACCAACTCTTGGCAAGGTTGAGGCTTCTAACAAGGCCTAGAGTCCTTTAATCAGGATTGAGACACTATATGTATGTAATAGACTCCTAACAGGGTCAACATCCTTTACCGAATACTTTTTATTAGTGGATCATTGTGGGTATCATCCCCACTGGGGTTTTCCCTTGGCCAGGGTTTCCTCGAGAACAAAACATGGTGTTATGAGTTCATTTTCTTTATTGATATGCATGCTATTTAGTTTACTTTGTTTTGCAAGTATCAAGTTAATTTGTTATATCCATAATTGGGTGAATATAAAAGTTTGTAGAATACTGATTCACCACCCCCCCCCCCCCCCCCTCAGTATTCCCTATTTCTAACAATTGGTATCAAAGCTTGATTGCTCAGAAAAGAATCATTTAGAGAAAGCCTAGCAGCTTGAGTAAGATCTCTATGGATATGGATCAACTACAAAAGAATCTTGAAGAAGCTCTTGAACAAACTGATATGCTTACTAAAGAAAGAGATACTCTGACAGGAAAATATGATGATGCAAAGAACTTCATTGAGAAACTGAAAGAAAAAGTATAAGAACTGAAATCAAAGAAGGAACCTACAATTCAAATTGAAGATTGTGATGAAATTTCAAATCTGAAGAAAGAAAACGAGATCCTTAAGCTTGAATTGAAGATTGTAGATTTGAAGTTAAGTTTGAAAGATGGAAACAACAAGAATGAATCAAATCTAAAGTCTGAAAATGAAGATCTGAAATCTAAACTATGTAAAGTAACATCTGAACTTGAGAAAACCAAATTACAGTATGCTAAACTTGAAAAGTACAATATAATTATGAAAGGAGAATTGACTCAGTCTAAGCAACATCTTGAAAGACTGTATTCCACCAGTGAAAAGATTGATGAACAAATGTCTTATCAAAAGTCATTCTATGATAAAAATGGTCTTGGATTTAACTCATCTAAGGTAAGTGAAGAAAGCAAGGAATCAGATCTGAAAGTCTCTGAGAATGAAGATGAAAAGAAATATGATGAAGCTAACAAATTTGAAGATATAACTAATCCACCTAAAGAAGATGATCAACCTAAAGGTACGGAAAGAGAATTCAAAGGTAGATATTTTACATGTAATACTTTTGGTCATATGAAGAAAGATTGCACAGGTAAGCAATTTAAACCTCTCAATGGTTATTGTTATAATTGTCATGGTTTTGGACATAGAGCTATTGATTGTAAAAAGCCTAGATTTAATGATAATAATAGTAGTAGAATGTTTAGAGATACTAACCATGTAGATAAGAAACCTACTGAAGATATGAACAAAAGAAATGCAGTTGTGTGTTATAGATGCAACAAGATTGGACACATTGCCAGAAATTGCAGATCACAAATCAATTATACAAGACCGAGATATGGAAATAATGGAGTAGTTTGCCAGATATGCAACAAATTTGGTCATACAACAAGATTTTGTAGAATGAACAACATGAGAAATCCCAACAACAGGAACCAAACAAGAAGAAATGAGAATTCAAGTAATAGTAAAAAATGATGCTGTAGTAATTTAGAAGAAGTGAAATTTGTTAAAGGTACAGATCAAGGAGACACATTCAACACACAAGGTAATCAAACATGCGAAGTATCTGATAGTAAGTGAGAACCTCTTTCTAACTCATCTCAAAGCACTTAAATTTTAAAGAATGCATTAGAATGGGACTTAGGATAATGTAGAGATTAGTATAGAATGAATTAAGTCTTGCACAATTAATATGAGGTATTATATGATGTGTTAATGCTATGGTTAAGAGTGCATGAGCTAATATGAATATATGCAAGTTTGCAAGAAGTGTAAAGTTTTACAGGAAAGTAGGAACAACTTTTTGGAAAGAAGTGGCAAAAGAATTGAATGCGATGTCAGAATCTTGAGGTTAAAAGCTTATGATCGATATTAGTTAATCATTCAAGTGACTACAAGTGATAAGGAGATCAATGCAGTGGTGATTGAAAGTAGTTTGCAAGATTTGGAAAAGAATTTCGTGTCGGATCTATGCAAAGCCCTAAATCGTGAAATTGAGGTATTTTACTAAGAAAATCTATCAGATAGTTAAAGCATTTGTAGAAGATATGGATGTTTCATTTATTCAAAACATAAGAGATACAATTAGACCTAAAATCAAAAGGGAACCAGTAGAGCCCTTAGAAGAAGACCCTAGTCTCGCTTTATCGATCGTTCCAGACAAAGTTTTACATTTGGAAGATGTGAAAGGTTATTTGAAATGCAAGATTGAGACCATCAGTGATAGTAGTGTGATTCAGGGATATATAATCAGGATATGTCTATGAAAGTAGGGTTTGAACACTTAATTGAAAATAAAATTGTGAAATACTCATTGAGCTATGAATTTATGAGGAATGCACAAAGATAATTTTAAGTAGAATTCACAATGGGAAATTTTGGTTAGATGACAAAGTAATAGACATCACAATAGACCTAATTCATGAGGTAAATGGTTTATCAAAATCTGGAGTTATACCTTTTAATGAGAAGAATGTAAAGAAGACAGTACTGGACAACACTAAATCATCTTATAATGGCAGAGGAATTGTAATCAACAAGATAATACAAGATGATGTTATATATGTGTGTAAGATCTTAACATATAAATTTTGTGCTAATTCTAGAGAAGATGACATGGCAGCTGGTATGATTCATGCAACTTATTTGATGTGTGTAGAGAAAGTTCAAGTAGATATGTGTGAAATTTTGAGAATTCAACTATTTGAGAACCTTGAAAAGTTAAAGAAAACCAAGAACTCACAATTTAGATTCTCATCTCTAATCACATACATGTTTTTTCATTTGTTAAGAATATTTCCATACACTATTGGAGAAGATTGGAATGATAACAGAACCACTATGGAAATAATTAACAAGGTGTATCTGAGACACCCTATAGACAAGGTTAATGAGAGCGCAACCTTGGTAATCAAAACATTTTAGAATTAGATGAGGAAAAGATAAAGGATACCACAGGTTGTAGTAGAAAAGTACAAAGATGAAATATGTTTCATGGTCGACATTGACTTTACTTTTGTTGAAGCAATTGAACTTAGAGTAGAATTCATAGATCCTCTTGGATATGAAGTATCTGAAAATGAGATAGAATAATATGTGAACAGATTGTTGAAAAGCAAAATGGATGCAAGAATTTCTAGATTTGGAACTTATGAAGAGAACTTTAACTTCGCAAAGTCTCTATAAGAAGAGAAATTATCAAAGAAAAGAGTGGAAAGCACTAGCAAGAAAATTCTAAAGGATACAGGAATGTCAGAACAAGAATTTTTAGTGGCAAAGCAGACCGCAGTAGCAATAAGAGACATTGGACAGAAGGAAGTTTTGTCTGTTCCACCCTTAGCATCAGTTGTAGCTCAAACTAAAGAAGCCTATGTTACAGAAAAGGAAATAAAAGTTGAAGTGGTGCAAGAAACAAGGAAATCTACTAGATCTTACATCACCCCTCCAGCAAAAAGAGTTAAGGAAATGGCAAGTGGGCCACAAATGAGACAAAAGACTATTTTCACCCCTGTTCCTAGGCATGTATCTAAAGTAAAAGATGATGAAGAAATTGGAAGCAATAAAAGAAAATGGAAACCAAAGATAGAAAAAGTGAATGCTTCAATCATTAATGATGGATATTTTTAAAAAATGAACAAATACTATGAGTTATATGATTATTCAGAGAAATTGAACTTAGAGAATGTAGTTGTCAGACATATGTTACTGGCTAATAAGAAATTTGATAGTATTCAAGGGAAGATACCAGATGAACTTTTTGAGAAATTAGTGAACAGAAAGAAGAGAGCAGCTGAAGAGGACAATAAGATAAGAGAAAATTTTGTGAGAAAGATTTGTGATATTAAAGATGAAGATCATTTCAAGGAAATAATGAAAGATCTTAATACTCACTTAAGAACAACAAGAAGAACAATTCTGATAATGGGAGGAAATTATGAAGAAGTTAACAAGGAAACAAAACATGTAGTTGTAAAGGTAATGACCACAGGTGTTAGTAAGCACACAAGTGCAGCAGATCAAGCTTTGGAAGCTAAGCACCAGAAAAGTCCCTCTCCATCACCTACAATCAACATTGAATATGAAATAATGAATGTTGAAGGAACAAGTATTACACTGGATAGTAATGACAATCCTTTTAGCAACCTTGAAAACATTGTTGACAATTCGTCTATGGAAGAACAGAACACAACAGTTGTAGAGAAGAAAGGAAGGAAATAAGGAATGTTGGAAATTTGGCTGAGTTAGATATCTAGATGTTGTCATTATGGCAACATATAATCTACATGAAGATCACATATGACAGAGAGCAAGTATAACTGAGTGCAAAGAAAAATTGTCTAAGTAGAAAGCATTATTTTCCCAGTGTACCCAGAGACAGTTTTGATTGGCGATGCCGATTGGAGTAAGTTCAGTGCTTGCACACTAGAACATAGATACTATGATGACTATTGAAGACTCACCTAAGAGTGCAAGTATGTACAACATGTATGAAAGAAGTTATGGCAGTTTTACCAGAGACAATGTTAAGCCAACAGGACAGAATATGAAGACATAATTGGTAAAGGGTTAAGGGATTATTTTGTTTATCAAAATAAAGTCTTAATAATATAAAGGGATGACATCCTAGATGTTAACCCTTGGGTAAATATGTATTTTGAAATAAGCTTATGTGAAGCCGACTGTAAGAGTTATTAGTCTTAATAACTTATATAAATATAAGGCATATGTAAATGCGAAGATATGCAATTGTAATGATATAGATGATATAGCGAACATATAAGGGAAGAGATATTGATGCGAAGTTGTGAAATCAAAGAAAATAGTATAAGGTTATGTACCTTGCCCTATTTTTGTAATTTTTAATCATTGTATATTACTTGTTTGGGCAGTGGGCTCATCTGGTAATCATTTTTTGTACTACCAACTCTTAGCAGGGTTGAGGCTTCTAACAAGGCCTAAAGTCCCTTAATCAGGACTGAGACACTATATGCATGTAATAGACTCCTAAAAGGGTCAACATCCTTAACAAGATATTTTTTGATTAGTGGATCTTTGTGGGTACCATCCCCACTCGAGAATAAATAATGTGTTATGAGTTCATATGCTTTACTATTATGCATGTTCTTTAGTTTACTATGTTATGCATGTATTAAGATAATATGTTATATCCATAATTGGGTGAAAGTAAAAGTTTATAGAATACTGATTCACCCCCCTCTCAGTATTCCCTATTTCTAACAATTGGTATTAGAGCTTAGTTACTCAGAAAAGAATCATTTAGAGAAAGCCTAACAGCTTGAGTAAAATCTCTATGGATATGGATCAACTACAGAAGAATCTTGAAGAAGCTCTTGAATAGATTGATATACTTACTGAAGAAAGAGATACTCTGAAAGGAAAATATGATGATGCAAAGAACATCATTGAAAAGCTGAAGAATAAGCTGGAAGAATTGAAATCATAAAAGGAATCTACAATTCAAATAGAAGATTGTGATGATAACCTTGAAAAAGAAAATGAGATCCTTAAACATGAACTGAAGATAGTAAATCTGAAGTTAAGTTTGAAAGATGGAAATAGCAAGAATGAAGCAAATCTAAAATTTGAGAATGAAAATCTGAAATGTGAGAAAGAAGATCTGAAATCTAAACTTTGTAAAGTGACATCTGAACTTGAGAAAACCAAATTACAGTATGTTGAACTTGAAAAGTACAACACTACTGTGAAAGTTGAATTGACTCAGTCTAAGCAACAACTTGAGAGACTATATTCTACTAGTGAGAAGATTGATGAACAAATATCTTATCAAAAGCCATTCTATGATAAAACTGGTCTTGGATTTAACTTATCTAAGATAAGTGAAGAAAGCAAGGAACTAGAACTGAAAGTTTCTAAAAACATGGAAGAAAAGAAATTTGATGAAGCTAACAAATTTGAGGATATGTCTAAAGAAGAAGAACCACCTCAACAAGAAGAATTACCTAAAGGTATGTAGAGAGAATTTAAAGGTAGATGTTTTGCATGTAAGACTTTTGGTCATATGAAGAAAGATTGTACAGGTAAGCAATTTAAACCTCTTAAAGGATATTTTTATAATTGTCATGGTTTTGGACATAGAGCTATTAAATGTAGGAAGCCTAAATTTAATGAGAATAACAATAATAGTAGAATGTTTAGAGATACTAACCATGTAGATAAGAAGCTTACTGAAGATATGAACAGAAGAAATGCAGTAGTATGTTATAGATGCAACAAGATTGGACACATTGCCGGGAATCACAGATCACAAATCAACTAGATTGGACCAAGATATGGAAATAATAAATTAGTTTGTCAGACATGCAAAAAATTTGGTCATATAGCAAGGTTTTGTAGAATGAACAACATGAGAAACCCTAACCCTATAAGTCATGCAAGAAGAAATGATAATGCAAGCAACAGTCAAGGAGGATGCTGTAGTAATTCAGAAGAAGTGAAGTTTACCAAAGCCATAGATCAAGGAGACACATTCATCACTGAATGTAATTAGAAAGGTGAAGTATCTAATGGTAAGAGTGAATCTCTACCTAACCCATCTCAAAGTACTTAATTCATGGAAAATATAATAGAATAGGAACTTAGGATAGTGTAGAAGTTAGTATAGGATGAATTGAGTCTTGCACAATTAATGCAAGGTAGTATATGATGTATTGATGCTATGATTAAGAGCGCATAAGATAATATGATGTTATGCAAGATCACAAGAAGTTTTAAGTTTTGCAGGTAAGTAGGAACAACTTTTTGGAAAGAAGCGGCAAAAGAATTGAATGCAATGTCAGAATCTTGTGAGATTGAAAGGTTAAAAGGTTATGATCGATGTTATTTGATCATTAAATCAAATACAAGTGTGAAGGAGATCAAAGGAGAAGTGATTGGAAGTAGTTTGCAAGGATTTGGTGAAAGAATTTCGTGCTGGATCTACACAAGCCCTAAATCATGAAATTGAGGTATTTTACTAAGCAGATCTATAAATCAGTTAGAGAATTTGTAGAAGTCATGGATGTTTCATTGATTCACAATGTAAGAGATAAGAACAGACCTAAGATCAAAAGGGAAATAGTAGAACCCTTGGAAGTAGACCCTAAATTGGCTTTATCATCCGTACTAGGCGGAGTTCTACATTTAGAGAATGTTAGAAGCTATTTGGAATGTAAAATTGAAACCCTTAGTGATAGTGATTTTACAAAAGAGTATGAGAAGCTTTACAATAAGATATGTCATTGAAAGCGGGATTCGACCATTTGAAGGACAATGAAATCATAAAGTATTCTTTATAGTATGAATTTGATGATGAAGAATGTACTAAGATAATTCTGAGCAGAATACATAATGGAAAGTTTTGGTTAGATGACAGAGTGATAGACATAACAACAGACCTAATTCATGAAGTAACTGGTTTGTCTAAATCTGGAGTCATACCCTTTAATGAAAAGAATGTGAAGAAAACTATATTAGACAACACTAAATCATCTTACAATGGCAGAGGTATAGTGATTAGCAAGATACTGTTAGAGTAGTCTTATGTTAGCTAATAATTAATTCATTTAATTATTAGTTTATCATACTCTAGGCTTAAGTTTCACTTAGGCGCTTTATAATTCTTTAGGGTTTTAGCCTTTAGGGTTTCGTGTTTCCTTTTATAAGGATTCACTTCTTTCATTTCAATAAGGAGATTGTATTATTTTCATCATTGTTAATAGAAGATTTTTTTTTTGCAACATGGTTTTGCAGTCTCTGGCCTTTTGGCCGCCATAGCTTTCTGTCTTTTTGTTTCTTCTTTGTGACAGTCTTGCATGCAGGTGTTCTTGGGATGATTTGCGTTTGTAAAATTTAACAGATACAACAAGATGATGTTAGGTATTTGTGCAAGATCCTTATAGCTAAATTTTGTGCTAATTCAAGAGAGGATGACATGGCAGCTAGAATGATTCATGCAACCTATTTAATGTGTGTTGACAAAGTACAAGTAGACATGTGTGAAATCTTGAGAATACAATTATTTGAGAACTTGGAGAAGATTAAGAAGACTAAGAACTCCTAGTTTAGATTCTCATCATTGATCACTTATATGTTTTTCCATTTGTTAAGAAGATTCCCTTACACTATTGGTGATTACTGGAATGATGGTAAGACTACAATGGAAAGGATAAACAAAGTGTATATGAGACATCTTATTGACAAGGTCAATGAGAGTGCAATGTTGGTAACTAAGACAATTTAGAACTTGATGAAGAACAGATCAAGGATTCCATAATCAATTGTTGAGAAATATAAGAATGAGATATGTTTTATGGTTGACACTGACTTTACATTCATTGAAGCAATTGAACCTAGAGTAGAGTTCATAGACCCTCTTGGCTATGAAATTTCTAAAATTGAAGTAGGAGAATATGTGAGCAAATTGCTTAAGAGCAAGTTGGATATTCATAGTAATAGATTCAGGAATTTTGAGGAGAACTTCAACTCCGCAAAGTCTATTCAGGAAGTGAAACAGTCTAAGAAGAGAGTAGAAAGTACAATTAAGAAGATTCTAAAGGATTCCGGAATGACAGAACATGAGTTTATGATTGCCAAGTAGACAACAACAACTATTAGAGATATAGGACAAAAGGAAGTTTTGTCTATTCCACCCTTATCAGCAGTTGAAACTGGAAATTTACAGCATAAGGTGAAAGTAGAGCAAGAAGAACAATAAATCAGGAAATCTACTAGATCATCTTCAACTCCTCCAGGAAAAAGAGTGAAAGAAATTGCTACTGGACCAGGTAAAAGGTAGAAAACATTAGTACCACCAGTATAGAGGAAGATAGCAGAAATAAAGGATGATGAAGATATTCAAGTGAAAAAGAAGACATGGAAATCGAAGATTGAGAAAGTAAATGAATAGATTATTCATGATGGAGACTTTTCTAAGATGAATAAATACTATGATCTTCATAACTATTTAGAAAGATTGAATTTGGAGAATGCAGTTGTGAGACACATGATCCTAGCAGATAAGAAGTTTGACACAATTCAAGGTAAGATACCTGATGACTTATTTGAGAAGCTAATTAATAGGAAAAAGAGAGCAACAGAAGAGGACAATAAAATTAGAGAAAATCTTGTAAGAAAACTATGTGATGTTAGAGATAAAAATAATTTTAATGAGATTATGAAAGAACTTGGAACCCATCTGAGAACAAAGAGAAGAACCATTCAGATTATGGGAGGAAACTATGAAGAGATTAACAAAGAAAAACAAGAAGCTATAGTAAAGGTAATGACATCTAGTGTTGGAAAACACTCTAGTGCAGCAGAGCTAACAGAACAGGTAGTGGAAGCTGAGTATTAGAGGAGTCCCTCTCCACCAGAAATCAACATTGAAGAAGAGACAATGCATGTGGAAGGAACTAAGATCACATTGGACAGTGATGATAATCCTTTTAAAAATCTTGAAAACATTGTTGACAATTCAGCTCTAGAGGAACAAGACAAAGCTAGTGAAGAAGGAAAGAAGGAAACAAGGAAAGAGGAAGAAAAAAAGACAGAGGCTCCTAAAAAAGAAGAAATCAATCTTAACACCTGAGATAGCAAAGAATCAACAAATTGGATCTATATTTGAAAGTTTTGGGAAAGAGGTTGATGATGATGATCAGATGGAATTGATCACATCCCTGAACAAAATAATTGGAAAGAATAAGAAGGTGAAAAGCCTTGAAGGCTCATTGCTAGAAATGACATAGAAGTTACAAAGTGTTGTAACTACCCAGATAGCAGAGGCATACCCAGTGGAAAGAGCTAAGAAAGTTATGAATGCATTTGATAATGAATTCACTAACTTATCAGATATAGCTAAAGTGAAGGTTCAGGCAGCCTATGAGGCCAAAATAATTCTTGATATAAGTCAAAATATTAGAAATGATATTAATAATTTGGATATTTTTATAAAAGACTTGAGAAGGAATTTAAACATAGGTAAAAATTTGTACATTCAGTGTACAAAATCTGAAAATCATGTATCTGAAGAAGTTGAGAAGATTAAGGCTAAAGAAGCATAAATTAAGTCAGAGATAAGTCTTCTAGCTAGCCCTAATGTGAAGATATTGGATATTGAGAAAAGAATCAGCAAAATAAATGATGAAATAAGGATTCTCAATGATGAAAAGGACAGGAAATTGAGAAGATTCTCTCTTCTAAGAGAACACATTTCTATAAAAGATAAGCATTGTTGAAGGATAGTTGGATGAATGTCTTTCATCAAAGACATCTTTTAAGAAATTTAGTTTTGCAAACCTTCAAGCATGTGAGATCGCATCTTATGGATTGTGTGCACTACTCAGTGTTGCAGATTCTATTAAGAAGGCATGGGAGAAGGAGATAGAGAGCATCAAAGTAAATTTTGTAGATTGTGTTGCAAGCCTACCGGCTCTGCAATATTGAATCAAGGTATACACATTTTTTAACATAGTTTTTGGCACCTTTTTTTTGTCATTGTTGTCAAAGGGGGAGAGATATATAACATAAAATTGATGTATATATGATAAGGAAGTATATTCTTAGGGGGAGTACAAAATATAGATATGATATATGGAGTTATAAGGACAATGAAGATATATTTTTTGTTATGGCCACAATTTTGAGTTTTTGAAGTTTTGAGACTTAGCCAATTTTCTCATATGTTGCCACCAATGACAAAGGGGGAGATTGTTGGCAATTTGGGTACGTTAGATATCTAGATGTTGTCATTATGGAAATATATAATCTAAATGAAGATTGCATATGACAAAGAGCAAGTATAACTGAGCGCAAAGCAAAATTGTCTAAGTATAAAGCAGTATTTTCCCAGTGTACCTGGAGATAGTTTTGATTGGCGATGTTGATTGGAGTAAGTTTAGTGATTGCAAACTTGAACATAGATACTATGATGACTATTGAAGACTCACATGAGAGCGCAAGTTTGTACAACATGTACGAAAGAAGTTGATGAACTCCAACTGATTTAGAACCTGAATGAAGAATCTGTAATTTAAGATTACTAAGTAGTTGATGATTAGATATGCAAGATGATTAAATCAGTATTATGTTGTCATTAATGTCAACTAGCTTGACAGTACTTATCTTGTAAGTTACTATACCGACACATCTGAAGAAAGGTGAAAGAGATGAAGAACATAAATATCTACATGAGGAAGATGTATATGTCAGATGAGGATAAGGAATACACTGAGTAACTTGTTGATGAGTTTATGAATTGATGATATCAACTTTATTATGTTGCATTCATCTATGATGAAGAATAGAGTTGAAAGACACAAAGCAGTGTTATCAGTAAATAAAGCATTCCAGTATACACCAACAAAGTGTAGTGTATACCAAGCATAGTATTAACCGAGCTTCTATTCACCAACGCATTTATTTGTTAACCGAGCAAAATAAAAAGGAATTAAATGATTAGTTTAGCCGATAAATTGATGAGCTGGAAAATGTATGAAATCAAGGTAACAGATAAGGTTTGTTATGAAGATTGATGGCTAACATAATTCAAGGAAGATCTAATGGAGCAGATTGAAACATGTTACTTACACATCAGCCGAAGATGGATAAAGCGACAAAATCTATGAATGAGATTAAGCAGCAAAATTTGATGGACAAAAAGAAAATGATTTACTCATCTATATAAGAGACATTGGTTTCATTATTGAAACAACGCTGGAAGAAGAAGATACTACAAAAATATAGCGTGAAGGAGTTTTCATGCATTTTGATCATACTGGTTAATAAGAACTGAGCTGCAGAATAATTACCGAGCTATAGAGAGTAATTATTGACGTACATTAAGTTGATATTGTATTGAATCTGAAGTGATATATTGATCAGAAACATTTGAATGAGCTAAACATTGATATGTAAACTACAATTTAAGTTGTTTCAAGGTAGATCATCTATTGTTACATATTTAACCATTGTACAAAATCAAATCTCTTAACCGAGTGGACTAAGAAAGTCTTTTTGGTGTTCATTCATAGAGTGAACATTGTTATCCTGTTAACCCCAGAGTGACTGCTGGTTGGACAATAACTTCTGGTCTAAAATCCTCTAACAAGGTCACACCTAACAGTGTGTTTGTAACCTTTAACAGGGTTGGGTCTTCATCGACCTCACTTAAGAAGAGTGAACATTTTTGGGTTGTTGGTCCCAAGAGGTTTTTCCCTTCGTAGGGTTTCCATGTTAAATCTCTTGTGTTATGTGTTAATTGTGATATTTGTTTATTATCATACTTTGCATATTGCATGTTAGATTTGATCAGTAACTAGTATAAGTTTTTAGACTGATAATCGGTAAAAGCACAGACAATGAAAGTATTTTATGTTTACCGAGTAGCAGAAGTTGAAGAATTTGTTTTGGATTATACATTTGGATTTGGGACACTGGATAACTAATTCGCCCCCTCTCAGTTATTCTAACAATTGGTATCAGAGTGGTGGTTGCTTAGAACAGTGTTTTAAGGACTCCAGCACAAAGGTCTCAAGATGGATAAGAGGGAAGTGCCAAAGCTAAACAAAGTTAACTTCATAGTATGGAAAAGCTGGATGATGTTTCACATATCTGGAATTGAGAACTCATCACTAGAATTAATGAAGAATGGCTACATTGAATTGACACCAGGTCCCCTGACACTTGATCAACTGAAAGACAGGCATGAACACAACATTACTATGATGGAACTTGTTGCTGCCTATACCAATGCCGAATTTGAAGATATTAAGGGATGCACTACTACCAAAGCCATGCAAGATAAACTAACTCTAATATACATTGGAGATTTGAATGTTAAGAGAGCCAGAGCAGAAAGCCTAAGAGGTCATTTTGATGATATGAAGATGAAAGAAGGTGAGAACATTACGCAATACACAAATAGACTAAAAGAGGTAGTACATGCTATTAGAGCATCAAATGGAGTTATTAAGGATGAAACAGTGATAAGAAAGATTCTTAGAACTTTACTACCAGTTTATGCAATTAGGATATCTGCAATTCATGAAACAAGAGCTACATCGAACCTTACTCTTGACACACTGATCAGTAAGCTTACAACCTTTGAATTGAATAACTTTGACAACATTTTTGTAACATCTGTTGAATCCTCTTTCATGACTTCTTTGAAGATTGGTAAGTCTAGTAGCAGGAATAGTAAGAATAATGATAGTGATAGTGATACCGATGAAGAACTTGATGAGCTTGAAGCTCTTATGGCTAGAAGATTACCCAAAGGTAAAGGAAGGTATAGAGGTAAGCTACCTTTAGAATGTTTTAATTGTAAATAAGTTGGCCACATCACTGTTAGATGTCTGAATAAGAAAGATGATGATAGATCCAAAGACCGATCCGAAGGAACCTATGAGAGAAGAGTTAATAGAGGCTACCGACACAACAACAGAGATAATCGAGATAGCTATGATAAAGGGAAAAAGGTATGTTACATAGCTGAAGAATTTGAATCTGAATCTGATACTGATGATAATGTAGAAGTAGTATTTGTTGCTATGAAAGATGACTCAGAGGAAGAAGAGAAACATGAAGAAACAACACTGATCTCTAAAGTAAGCAAAAATGATACAGGGATCATAGACAGTGGTTATACACATCATATGACTGGTGATATAGAGAAATTTGATCTACTTGATGAATATGATGGAGGATATATTAGGATGGGAAATGATGCACCTTGTATGGTGAGAGGTAAAGGTTCACTGATGATTAATGATAGAATAAAATGTGAAAATGCATACTAGGTAGATGGACTAAACTATAATTTGTTAAGTGTGGCACAACTAAATAACTCAGGCCACTGACTTGCTTTTGAGAGCAAGAAGGTAAGAATCTATGATGATGGAGGAAGACTTGTCGGAACCGGTACACAATCCAGAGGTAATCTATTTTATCTTGATATTGATCAGTCTTCTTGTTTATTAATGAAGGATGAAGATGCATGGTTGTGGCATAAGAGGTTATGCTATGTGAACTTTGATAACATGATCAAGATTAGTAAGAAGAAAAGAGTTAGAGGGTTGCCTAACTTGTCAAAACCAGATCATGTTATGTGTCACGAATGTCAGAAAGGTAAGATGACTAAGTCTAGTTTTAAGAGGAAAGAATACTCAACAAAGAAGATACTTGAGTTGGTTCATACCGATCTATGTGGTCCTATGAGAACTCAGAGCTATTATGGTGATATATACTTTATTCTTTTTGTTGATGACTACACTAGACTGATGACAGTTATGTTCTTAAAAGAAAAATCTGAAGCTTTTAAGATGTTTAAATAGTATAAGGCAAAGGTAGAAAAAGAGACAGGTAAAGAAATTAAATTCTTAAGATCTGATAGAGGAGGCGAATTTATCTTTGATGAATTTACTAATTTCTATAATGAGAATGGTATCAAAAGACAGGTCTCTGCATCGAGAACACCTCAGTAGAATGGAATTGTTGAAAGAAGGAACAGGTCAATCATTGACTGTGCAAGAACACTAATGTTGCAAAAGAATATTTCTTAGACATACTGGAGGGAAGCTATCAGCACAACTATATATGTGCTTATTCGAGTACAACTAAAAAAGGACACCAACTAGACACCTTATGAGCTATGGTTTGGACACAAACCTACTGTAAGTTATTTCTGGATTTTTGGAAGCAAATGTTTTATTCTAAAAGATGAGAGAAATGGGAAATTTGATTCTAAAGGTGATGAAGGAATATTCTTAGGATATTCTACTAAGAGTAAAGCATACAAATGTTTGAATAAGGTTACAAATAAGATAATTGAAAGTACTAATGTCCGTGTTGATGAGTTTGATGACAAGAACACAGAAGAAAGTAGAAGAGAACCAGAAGACTATGGTAGATTCACTTACATTGAACATCCTAATTATTTACCGAAGTCGTAACCTGTGATAACTGGTCAACAGGAAAATAACCCCAAGGAATAAGAAAGGGAAATCGATGAACAAGATGGAGCTACCGAGCAAGCACATGAACTTGAACAAGATGAACAAGAAAGAAGAAACTGAGTACTAGCTAGTTTTGTCAGAAGACATCATCCTAAGACACAAATTATTGGAGACAGATAAACTGGCATGCAGACAAGAAGCAAAGCAAGACAAGGTACATGTTTAGTTTGTGAATTTGAACCAAAAAATGTGAAAGTTGCATTAGAAAATGAAGAATGGGTTAATGCAATGAAAGAGGAGATAGAACAAATAGAGAAGAACAAAACTTGGTCCTTAGTACCCCGACCTAAAGATAAAAATGTTATCGGTACTAAATGGATATTTATGAACAAACTGAATGAAAATGGTGAGGTGACAAGAAATAAAGCTAGATTGGTATGCAAGGGATATGCACAGGAAGAAGGTATTGACTATGGTGAGACATTTGCACCTGTTGCTAGATTGGAAGGAGTTAGAATGCTACTTGCATATGTTGCACACAAGAAATTCAGATTTTATCAAATGGATGTGAAGTCAACATTTCTGAATGGTATACTTGAAGAAGAGGTCTACATAGAACAACTTGAAAGATTCGTTGATCCAGACAACAAAAACATGTTATGTAGATTACATAAAGATTTATATGGTTTGAAGCAAGCATCGAGAGCATGGTATGAAAGACTACATACTTACTTGTTAAGTATTGGATTTGTAAGAACTAGTGAGAACAACAATTTGTACACGAAAGGTGATACTGATGACACTATTATTATTGCTGAGATATTTGTTGATGATATTATTTTTGGAGGTCAAGATCATGTTTGTAAATCTTTTGCTGATGAGATGAGAAAAGAGTTTGAGATGTCTATGTTTAGAGAGATTAAATTCTTTCTAGGACTACAAGTGATTCACCAAAGTGATGGGATATTTATCTCACAGTCTAAGTACATAAAGGAAGTCTTGAAGACATTTGGCATGGAAGATGCTAAACCTGTGGGAACACCGATGGCTACTAGAAGTAAATTGACAAAGGAAGATGAAACTACAGAGGTAAACCAGACACTTTACCGATCCATGATTGGTAAGCTAATGTATGTAGTTCACAATAGACCAAATATATCACATGCTGTGGGAATTGTTGCTAGATATTCTGCTAACCCTAGAGAATCACACATGATTGCTACTAAAAAGATCTTAAGATACTTGAAAAAGATAGAGGATTATGGTATATGGTATCCTAAGGAAGGAAAGTTTGAACTGAAGGTTTATACCGACGCTGATTGGGCTGGAAATATGGATGATAGAAAAAGCACCACCAAAGGAGCATTCTTCTTTGGTGAAAGACTTGTAACCTGGACAAGTAAAAAGTAGGCTTGTATTTCTTAGTCTACAACTAAAGTAGAGTATGTTGCTGCTGCTACTAATTGCTCAAACATTGCCTATATCAAGCAAGTGTTGGAAGGAATGAATGAGGTAATCATTGACCCGGTGATTATATACTGTGACAACACAAGTGCTATTAATATTTCAAAGGATCCCATGATGCACTCTGAGACAAAGCATATATCAATTAAGTATCATTACTTAAGAGAACAAGTGCAAGAGAAGCAAGTGAAGTTAGAATTTGTTACATCTAAAGAACAAATTGCAGACATCTTTACAAAGCCTCTACCGAAGGACACATTTGAATATTTGAGGACTAGAATTGGGGTTCGTCCCTTGTCTATCAATCACTAATGTGATCTGGATTCTGCATCAACTTAAACTTATCAGACGATCACACATGTTGATGTAGCATAGTTCACACTTTAGATAATGTTCTGTTAGAAAGTAAAGTCCACCAAGATAACTGAGAGGGGGGGGGGGGGATGAATTAGTTATCAAAAAATTATAACTTTTATCATCTTCAACAACATTAAACCATATAAGCAATACAATTACCAACCATAGAAAGATATTCATACATAATGACACAAGATATGTTGACTAGGGAACCTCTTAATCAAAGACTAAACCCTGGTGGGAGTGATGCCCACAAAAGATGCACTAATATGAATATTCCTTGTGAGAGGATGGAATTTGTTAGGAGTCTTATGAAATACATTCAGTACATATGAATCCCTGTTAGGAGATTTTGAATCCCTGTTAAAAGATTCTAACCCTGTTAAGAGTTATGGAAGACAGAAGGACCCACTGCCCAAACAGCTTCAGGGTAAGATCACTGAACACACTGTCCAAATAATATTTGCATTACTCAACATAATAATATGTTACCTCTTCTCTGACTGTGCCAAACTACACTCACTGTTACATTAGATCTCAATTTCAGATCTCTATACTTCGCATGTCTTCCTTCACAAATTCGCTTTCATACTTAGCTCTATTCTTCACTTCATGCATACAACATCACACATCATCACTCCAACTACATCACAACTCTCATCAATAAGGAAATACATTCCTTCCTTTATACCACACTCAAATAATTACAAATGAGTCGGCATACAATTATAAAATAAAAGTTTCCACACACTACATCAAAATTACATAAAATTGTCGGCTTCCAAACAATATAATTCTTCACTCGTGCGACCTCAAAGTCTGCACTATCATCCACATCACTATCAATGTGTCTCCAACTTCCCTTTAACTACACAAAACTAGATTCCATCCCGATTAGAAGATATCATCTGATTTCCACAAACCGCTACTCAGGAACATTGCCTGAATACTGCTTCCACCAAAATGATCATAACTTCCATGAATCAATGAATTACTATCTGATCTCTTAACCATAGACATATAACATATCAAAGAGTATAAACTTAACATCACATAGCTCCAACTACAATAACCCATGTGCGCTAATCCAAACTCTGTCTGCTTCTCTGCAAGTCTTCGGTAAATCACTATGTTGACATCAATGACAATCATAGTCATGAATGCAACAACAACTACTATAGAATGGTTGCCAAACACTTAGCATTCATTCCTAACAATATCCCCCATTGGCATTGATGGAAACATAGATGAAAAACATCCAATGTTACAAAAATCCAATACTACAACACCGCTTCTTCAAATCTTCTTCATCAATCAAATCTTACTTCATTATCCTATTCAGTTCTCTCCAACAGATGTCTTAGATTGTTTTTCATGTATACTTCCCCCCCATTGACATCAATGATAGAAATTCCATCACTAAGTCAACAACTCAATGTCAAAAGACACTTTTCAGAAAATATATTTACCAGAGTCCTCATGACTCAGCTCAGATACACATACTCCCCCATAGAGGAAGTACAAACATCTAGTCCAAAAGAAAGATAGGGCTCATATACCACTGGACGGATGCAACCAACTACATCACTTCTCAAAAGTAGGCTGGGGCATAACCCCAAGCATACCTCTCAGATACTCAAATGTATCCTTGGGCAAAGGCTTTGTGAATATATCTGCTATCTGCTCCTTTGTACTTATGTACTCAAGTCTGACTTTTTTTTCAGCAATTTTCTCTCTTACAACATGATACTTAATCTCTATATTCTTTATCTTAGAATGTAGTACATGATTCTTAGACATACTAACTATACTGGTGTTATCACAATGTATAACAATAGGTTCAACAAATTTTATACCAATATCCTTCAACATCTACTTCATCCAAATTATCTGGTTACAATTGTTTGCTGCTGCTACATATTCTGCTTTTGATGTGCTTTGTGAGATACAATTCTGCTTCTTGCTTAGCCAAGAAACTAATCTTCCTCGAAGGAAAAATGCTCCACCACTGGTGCTTTTCTTATCATCAACACTGCCTCCCCAATCAGCATCTGTAAATGCACATAGGGTAAAATCATCAAATTTTTCATACCATAATCCATAGTCCATTGTGCCTCTTAAATATCTTAGTATCCTCTTTACTACTGCATAATGTGATTCTCTAGGTTCAGCTTGAAATCTTGCTACAATTCCAACTGAATGTGCTATATCAGGTCTTGTATGAGTCAAATACTGTAATCCTCCAATCATGGATCTGTATTTCTTTTGTTCTACTACAGGTGTCTCATCTGTGCTAGATAACTTATGTTCGGTCACCATAGGTGTTCCAACTAGTTTACAATCCTCCATTCCAAATATTTTCAACAAGTCATTCAAGTACTTTCTTTGACTTACAAAGATACCATGATTGTTTTGTGTTATCTGTAATCCCAAAAAGTATTTCATTTCACCAATCATACTCATTTCAAATTCAATCTTCATTTCATCAGCAAATTTGTCACTAGCTTCATCTTCTCCTCCAAAGATAATGTCATCAACAAAAATAACTATAACTAACAAACCATTTTCAATTTCTTTTTTATACAAATTGCTATTAGCTGTACCTTTTATAAATCCCAACTTTAACAAATAGTTATCCAGTCTTGCATACCAAGTTCTAGGTGCTTGTTTAAGTCCATATAAAACTTTCTTCAATTTACATACCATGTCTCCTTCTTGAGTTAAAGGAAAAACTTCAGGCTGCTCAATGTAGACTTCTTCTTCCAATTCTCTATTTAGAAATGCTGACTTCACATCCATCTGATATACTTTGAATTTCTTGTAAGCTACATAAGCCAAAAAATTCTTACTGCTTCAATTCTTACAACAGGTGCAAAAGTTTCTTCATAGTCAATTCCTTCTTGCTATGAGTAACCCTTACATACCAATCTTGCTTTGTTTCTTACTACTTCTCCTTGCTCATTCATCTTGTTTCTGAATACCCATTTAGTTCCAATAACATTCTTGTCTTTAGGTCTAGGGACCAATTCCCATGTCTTGTTCTTTTCAATCTGATCTAGTTCTTCTTTCATAGCATTAATCCAACTTTCATCTTCACAAGCTTCATTAGTAGTCTTAGGCTCAATTTGAGAAATCAAACATAACTGTTCTTGTACCTTATTATGAGTTAGAACTCCTCTTTTGATGCTCCCAATAATCTACTCAAAAGGATGATTCCTTAACAAACTCTTGCTAGGTGTCACTGTCTCAAATCTCTCTTCAGGTGTAGCTTCTTTAGTAACTTCACTATGGCTTTCATTCAACAAATCACTATCAGTTTCATAAAACAATTTAGTAGTTCCAGTATTAGGTTTAGGATGAGCTTCTTCATCAGATTCATAATCAAGCATTCTTTCCTGAATTTTGAACTTTTCATCAACTTTAACATTTGCGCTTTCAACAATAGTCTTAGTTCTTTTATTGAAACATCTATATGCTTTGCTTTTCAAAGAATATCCAATAAATATAACTTCATCACTTATAGGATCAAACTTTCCAATATCATCATCTCTCTTTATATAACATTTGCTTCCAAAAATTCTAAAATACTTAGCTGAGGCTGCATGTCTAAACCATAATTCATAAGGTGTCTTGTTTGTGTCTGCTCTGATTTGTACTCTATTCATTGTATACAATGTTGTGTTCACTGCTTCTCTCTAGAATACCTTTGCCAAATCATTCTCAAACAACATAGCTCTTGCTACTTCAGTCACTAATCTGTTCCTTCTTTCTACAATACTATTTTGTTCAAGTGTTCTAGGGGCTGAATATTGTCTTTTAATGCCATTTTCTTCACAAAAGGTGTTAAACTCTCTAGAAGTAAATTCTCCACCTCTATCAGATCTCAAACATTTAATCTTCATTCCAGATTCATTCTCAACTTTATTCTTAACAATCTTAAACTTATCAAATGCTTCAGATTTTTCTTTAAGAAATGCAATCCACATCATTCTTGTAAAATCATCAACAAGAATCATAAAATACCTTTCTCCATAGAATCCTCTAGTCCTGGTAGGACCACTCAATTATGTATGAACAATTTCCAGCTTCTCTATAGATGTAAACTTCTTACTAGGAAAAGAACTTCTCTTTTGTTTAGCCATCACACATTCTTTGCAAATCATGTTAGTAGGCTTCATAATCTTAGGTAAATCTCTTACTTCAAGTTTAGTACTTACTTTCACAATGTTATCAAAGTTTATATGACAAAATCTTCTATACCATAACCAACTATCATCAATCTTTGTAATCAAACATGTCATCTCAGTAGGATTCAACTGAAATACATTACCTCTAGTTCTAGATCCAATTCCAATAAGATTTCCATCTTTATCCTTTATCACACAAGTTTTCTCAGTAAACCAAACTTGATATCCCTTATCAACTAACTATCCAACACTCAAAAGATTATGTTTCAATCCATCAACAAAATAAACATCATCAATATTAGTCTTTCCATTGAGAGTAATAGATCCTATACCTTTAATCAAACAAGGTGCATTGTTTCCAACTCTAACAACTCCTCCATCATATTCATTAAACTTTATGAACTTTTTCATGTCTCCAGTCATATGATGTGAACAACCATTGTCTATAATCCAATCAGCTTTCTTTTCAACTTGAGAAACTAAGGCTTTTTCTTCCTTAACATCAGTTTCAGGATTTTCTTCTTTAATTGCTACAAATCCTATGTCATCATTATTTTCAGTATCACTTTCACTTAAATTTCTTTCTATACTAGCTTCAAGATCTTCATCATTAGGATAATAACATTCCTTAGATCTTCTAGGTTTGAAATTTCTTTTGTACTTTTTAACTCTCTTAGGACATTTAGATGCAAAATGACCATATTCTTGACAAGTCCAACATTTAAATATTTTCTTACCGTCTGGTTCTCTTTTCACAAGTAAAGCAATGCCTTCTTCAATCTTCTTGTCTTCTTCATTTCTAGATCTGCTGCTGCCAACATAATCTCTGCTCACACTAATGCTTCTTGACAAGGTAGGGTGAACACTAAGAGCACTGAATGCTGTCTCCATTCTAGGTAAGTCTCCTGATAATCTCGAGTTCATTTCCACTGCTTCCAATCTTCCAAGAAGAGTGTCTCTTGTAAAGTTTGTTGTACAAGGTATCACTTGTTCAATCATCTGTGTTGTTTGCTTAAATACAAGAGTCAATGTCCTCAGAATTTTCCATATCACTTCATTCTCTATCTTTGTTCCTCCGCAATATTTTATACCTGAAATGATCTCTGACATTCTACCAATATAACTTCTAATAGATTCATCTTCCAACATTTTTATATCTTCAAATGCACATATCCAGTTATGTAATCTAACTCTTTTTGCATGTTCATCACCTTCAAAAGTAGAGTGTAAAGCATTCCAAATTTCATGAGATTTTTTCAAATATTTTACCTGACTGTACTCATTCTCTGGAAGTGCTGTCAAAAGTGTTTCTCTTGCAAGTATGTTACACATGAATAGATCTCTCTCTTCCGCAGTACATGTTTCAAGATTATATTCTTCAATGATAGTCTTATTATTCATTGTAATCAACCAATAACCTGGTCCTAAACATAATAGGTATGTCTTTATCTTTTCTTTCTGGCTATCAAAATTTACTCCATCAAACTTAGGGCTTTCTTTCCTGAAATTCACCATGTGTCTCCTTAAGTTGTTAAACTTCTTTTTCAAGGACCTACCGCTTTGATACCAATTGTTAGAAAGTAAAGTCCACCAAGATAACTGAGAGGGGGGGGGGGGGGTGAATCAGTTATCAGACAATTATAACTTTTATCATCTTCAACAACATTAAACCATCTAAGTAATACAATTACCAACCATAGAAAGATATTCATACACAATAACACAATGACACAAGATATGTTGACTAGGGAACCTCTTGATCAAAGAGTAAACCCCAGTGGGAATGATGCCCACAAAAGATGCACTATTATGAATATTCCTTGTGAGAGGATGGACTCTGTTAGGAGTCTTATGAAATACATTCAGTACGTATGAATCCCTGTTAAAAGATTCTAACCCTGTTAAGAGTTATGGAAGACAGAAGGACCCACTGCCCAAATAGCTTTAGAGTAAGATCATTGAACACACTGTCCAAATAATCTTTGCATTGCTCAATAGAATAATATGTTACCTCTTCTCTGACTGTGCCAAACCACACTCACTATTACATCAGATCTCAATTTCAGATCTCTGTACTTCGCATGTCTTCCTTCCCAAATTTGCTTTCATACTTAGCTCTATTCTTCACTTCATGCATATAGCTGTGTGTGTGAAAATTGTACCTGATCTGTAAACACAACACTCAGTAAAACATTAGAGGTTAGTGATAATCAAAATCGTGCAAAATTGAAAGCTATCTAACCAAGCGATTTACTGCCTTCTAATAGGTGCGAGATTAATGTTCTCAGATTGTAATCGAGATCAGTGACCTAGACGACACCTAAATGAAGGATTTGAATGCAATTGATCTAGATATGAATTGAATGCAATTAATCTATTTTTTTGATATTTTCTATGCAATAAGAATGATAAAAACTGATATGAAATCTATGCTAAATGAAATTGATATGCTATGAATGCTATTGAAAATTGATATGCTATGAATCTAACAATGATATGAAATATGAATGCAAAAATAAGATTGATCTCACAAAGATGTCGATTCGCAAGAGCTTTGATTCTTCAATTCCAATTCTCCAGCGTGATTGTGCAAAATATGAGATGATTTGTGAAGAGCTAAAGCCTTAATTTATAGAAATCCAGGGCTTTGGAGGTGCATGGGAAAAAGCCATAAATCACTCAAATAACTCAATTTGATTTTTGAGTTATTTTTAAATAAAAGATAATTAACTCACAAAAATATGCAAAAGCTAAGTTTTAACTCAAAATAGAGTTTAGCTTTAATTGATAATTGATAGTTGTTTGCTTTTATGATTGTGCATGTTTTATTTATGAATTAATTTAATAATAAAGTGATTTATTTCCAACTTAACTGCTTTTAAAAATAAAACAATTGATTTATGGGTTAATCAATTATTTAATCAAAATTTTATTAAAAACTATATTATTAAATAATGACAACTTGCTTTAATTAATTAAATAAGAATTTAATCAATTATTCATATGATATTAGATTTATTGTCAAAATTAAATAATACAATTAATAATAGATATAATTAAATTTAATTACATAATTAAGTGGCAAATATTAAATCTAATTAATTAAATATGAAAATATTCAATTAATCAAACTTTAGGATAAATGTGATTTATTGCCAAATAATTATAAAATTAAAGATAATTAGGAATATTACTAGGAATATTCTTTGATGCAAAATTTAAGATAATCAATTAGATTTGATGATGTTTAGATGTGCCTTAGATTAGGACTTTGATGTCGATTTCATATGATTTGATGATATAGGAGGTTAATGAACTTATAGCCCATTTTTGGGGTATTACATTTTGCCCCTCTTTGAATTATTGTGCGAAGCGCAGTGGTTCAAAGATAGTCTGTGTTTGATAGAGATATGAAACTGATTCAAAAGATAAACCGATCTCAAGATAGAAACCAATTGAGAGATACTGAGATAGGAGGTCCTGAATGACCAGAGATAATGTTCACTGTAGCAGCAAATGAACCTATGATTGCGAAAAAGTGTCAAAACACCTGATTCTGAACCTTAGGATTGATAAGAAGTGAGTGACCCGTTCTAGACTCGATTGTCTTAGCAGAACTAGCAAGTATCACATCCAAACCCTTCAGTTGTCGAAGAACCAAGGAAAGAACACTATGATCTGATGGTTGCAAAAACTGATACAGTTTACAAGATTAGGAGAATACCAGATTGATATGGATCGATGAATCTGATATGCCCCAAGTGATGATAGATTTGCCTCGAGCGATGAGGTCTTTTGATGAATCAGTGACTAGACGTGATTGTTGTCTTGATCACTGATGAAAGATATTGATAGATTTGATCGATAGAATTTGATTTACAAACTTTGAATGATGTGCAATACCATGCCCCCTTCGGGATTAAAATTGAAATCTGACAAGAAAAGTCAGCGTTGATAGTTTAGAAGCATGTTAATTGATTTGAGAAGTGGTTATTTACATCCGAGAACGCATTCTGCATCGTTGGAAGGTCCAAAAGACCAAATTTGACTAGGTTAAACCATGAGGTGACCATAGTTGAAATGTCGATAGTTTGATGTAAGATAATCAGTTAAGTTGAATACTAGATTTCTGTGATGATTAAAGGTTGATTATGCAAGTAGTTAATAATATGAATGATCTCAGATTTGAATTTTGATCCCGAAAAAGGATTCTACTTGCTATTTCGTTGGAGGAACCTTCGTGTGAGATTCAGCTCTTGTTAGAATGGAAGAGGTGATTTGAAGAATCGTTTAAGCATTGAAGTTCGTTTAATCATTGTGAGATCATGCAACATGCAAAATGAAATGAGACATGCAAAAAGAAATGCAACCTAAGATCGAGGACCTAGTCACTGATCATATGTCGATTTGTTATCATCATTGAACTTTTAGGTAACCGGATAAATCAATACAATGCCCACTAGCCATGAAACCATAGACATATGAATATCGATTTGTATGTGCAAGAATCAATACAACACCCACTGGTCAAACAACCATGGACATATGAATATTGATTTTAGTTGTTGAATGTCAGATTAGATATAAGCATCAAGGCACAAACGCCAGGATGACCTGAATATCATGTCCATTTTGATATAGCAATTTGTACAAGCATCAAAACATAAACATTGTGATGACCTGAGTACGCCTTGCATTACAAACACATCAAACAGTCAAGAGATCATTCTAAATCCAATGTGAATTACCCGTAGTGACCCTTTATCGTTCACATCCTTAGGCAAGATTGCATTCCACAGTAGGAGAAAGAACTTACTCAAAAAGATAATAGTTAGATCAAACTTCCTTGAATTGTCTGGGTATCAATGGTTGAGGTACGCATGGCCATCCAATTCGAGATAGAGGCTCTTACAGTCGGACACCATTTCAATCCAAAATTTCTAAAGTTGTTAGATTTTCACATACAAGCAGGAGACAAAGAAAAGATTATGCCCCCAGTCATCACTCTCTAAATCCTGTAAAGGACATCATTGAAGAGCTCGAAGGGACACAATATGCAAAAATCTCAATGCGAATCAGTAAGCATACAAGGAGATAAAAGCATGTAAAAAGCACAGATTGTTTTCAGTTTGAGTTTGATGTTTGATTGTTGTTGATGCAAAATCCTTGCTGGAGACGAGACATACTGACTAACTCAACAGGAAGCTTCAAAGGACTCTGACTGGATAGGAAATGTCTAAGATACATGGGAGACCATAGGATATGACATTGATTGCCCCCAACTTTGAACATTGATAGGATATAGACGCTTGAGCTGGTTGGTGTACAGGCCGATTTATTAAAAACTGGAAATGCAGGAACAAACCGGGAGATATGTACAAACTAAAGCAAGACTGAAAGCTGGGAAAGACCAAGATTGTGCTGATAGATGGAGCATTTTGGAACAAGTGGTGCCCGTTTGCCGAGTTTTCACCATCTTGGTAGAGATTCTATTTTTGCTACCGAGGTGCCTGTTTCCAGGTTTTCACCAAGGCACTTTTTCTTTCTTTTTTCATTTTTTTGTATTTTTCATTTTTTCAATTTTTTTGTACTTTTGATTTTTTTAAATTTTTTTGTGAATCATCAAGGCGCCTATTGCTAGGTTTTCACCAAGATGTTCATTTTTTCAGGACTTTTTCCGATTTTTAAGATTTTTTTCAGGACATTTACCAAGCACTGAATGCCTTAGGCATAGAATTTCTTTAGATGGAGAACGTTGATTGGTTCTCGGAGTTGTTCTCCTTTAGTTGTTGAGAGTTGATAGGCACCAGAGCCAAAAGTAGCAGTGATTACAAAGGGACCCAGCCAGTTGGGTTCGAACTTCCCCTTGCGTTCTCGATGTGATTGATTTTTAGGATTTTCTCTCAACACTAGATCGCCAACCTAAAATTCTCTATGTATGACTTTTTTGTTGTAGCCTCTAGACATTCTTTTCTGATACACTCTGAGATGATCATACACTGCTTGTCTGTGCTCATCTAGTAGTTCAAGTTCTTGTAACCTCGACACTCTGTAGTCTTCATCAGTGACAAGTCCATGCATTTTGATTCTGAGTGATGGGATTTCAACCTCAATAGGTAGTACCACTTCAGACCCATAAACTAAAGCGAAAGGTGTAGCCCCAGTAGGTGTTCTGATACTTGTTTTGTAGGCCCATTCTGATACTTGTTATGATACTGGTTCTGATACTAGTTCTGATACTAATTCTGATAATTGTTCTAATACTGGTTTTGATACTGATTCTGATACTGATTCTGATAATTGTTCTGATACTTGGTATACTTGATAGCATCTTTTTCCATTTGCAAACTCCCAAGCAAGATCATATTGTGCAGTCCCAATGTCTAGCAAGGTGGAGAACAAGAGGGATTAGCAAGCTGGTGGAAGAGATGGAAGATAAGAGAATGAAGGAAAATGAAGGGAAGAAATCCTCAAGGGTAAACTCCTCAAGAATACCCAAGCTAGGGAAAAATTGTCATGTAAAGCGCATTTGGACAAGAAATGAAAGGCTAGCATAGGATAAGAACAAAATCATAATGCAAGAGCAGGAAAGGATGCAATCCAAAGGAGTAGACATTTCAAGAGGCTTCACAACATCGTGTTTTACTCTTTATTTATTAGATCAAGACCAAAGGGGAAAAGGATAGCGACAGGTGAAAATGAATGGAGGAAGATGGATATGAAGGCTAAACAGGAAGGAATGAAAGCAAGATCATCGTAAAATAGCTCACAAAATAGCCAAATGTTCATGTATAGATCAACATTGTCAAGATCAAAGAAAGAAGGTGGGATGGGTGAAATATGTAGAAGAACTACGCATGATGCCTGATTGCTAGGTTTTCATCATGGTACTTATCCAAGGTGCCACAAGGGAGTGGTTTTCACCATAGGATGAATTTATTTCTCTTTACTTTTTCCACCAAGGCGCCTGTTTCCAGGTTTTCACCAAGGCACATTTTCAATTTATTTTATTTTTCATTTCTTTTTTTTTTGGAAGAAGGCAAGCTTTTTAGATAATGCTCCTTGAAAGGATAAACCATGATATGCCAAGGATTCAAAATGATGTGCTCAAAGATGCTGATAGGAAAAGGAACATGGAAGAGAAAAATGGAGGATAGGGTTTTATGTAAAGTGAGTGAGGTTGGAAGATAGGAGGAATAGGCAAATGAGGAAAAAGGATAGAAGGTAGAAGGTTAATGCATGGAAGGATTGTAAAAGAGTAGGTGGAAAGGAAGGCAAGATCAATGTCAACACATACCTTGAAGGGTGGTGAGAGGATGGAGGAATTGTGAATGAAGGAATACGTGAAGGAATATGGCGAATGGATAGCAGAGGTTGAGGTTTGGGCGCATGAAATGGAAGAATATTTTTGGAAGGAGATGAAGTGGAAGCCTTTGGAAGCTTGAATGTCAACTTCACTTTTTGCTCAACACCAGACTCTTTCAAGAGAGACTTTGGAATCCATATAGCCGTAGGCTTTTTATTTCCTTTTGATGATCTAGAGAGAATATCTTCAATGATGGATTTTGGAACCCATACTTGTCTTGTAGTTTTTTTCTTAGATATTTCTTTTGACTTTATGCTTCCATGTCTATGAGAGGAGACATGGTGATATTCTTTTTTTGATGGATTCTTGTATTGCTTCTTTTTCTTGTATTGAACATTCAAGTTACTTCCAAAAGACTTGGGATTTATGGAAGAGGGAGGATATGACTGGTTTAGATGGATGGTTGGATGAAAAAGATTCAAGGGTATGCATCTATGTTGATCTTGAGGAAAGATGGGAGATAGAGGTGTGTAAGGACCCAAGATGGATGGAAAATTAGGAGAGTTAGGAGGGGAAAGTGAAGGCACATAAGGACCCAAGATGGAAGGAAGGCGTGAAGATCTTTGTAGTGGTGGAAGAGGTCCAAGGATGGAAGTGGAAGATGCAAAAGGATAATCAATAAGTTCATCAGCATCTATATGACAACCAAGGATATCAGCATCTTTAGAGTGAGCATTAGGATCTTCAATAGAATCATGGACATCTTGAATATGAGCACCTTCTTTGATAGGATTGTTCAAAGCTTGCAAAGACTTAGGAAGAGTAGAAAGTGAAAGTGAACATGGAGTGGTAGAACAAGAAGATGGAAGACTTTGATCTTGACAAGGATCTTTGGATAGCACAAGTGCATAATTTTTCTTTTGATTTTCAATAGGCTTGACATTGGAAGGAACACCATTTTTACCAACCTTAATGGAAGTATCATTTTTGGAAAGTGCAAGCGTAGTAAGGTTATTTTGATTGTCAATAAGCTCATTAGTGTAAGTAGTAGCCTGATCTTGCTTAAGAGAAGACTTAAGACATGGTGGAATGCATGAAAAAGGGTGTACAGGATCAAAAGAACCCTGAGGTGGATAAAAGACATCGTGAAAAAGAGTGGATGACATGGAGGGTTCTTGATCTTGATCTTTCTTGATGTTCTTCTCTTTATCATTTTTAGAGTCCTCTTGACATGGAGCCACTTCTAAGGACAAGGAAGCATGTTGGGATTGTATGGATGACTTTGGAAGAGATGGTGGAGGACTAGCTGAAGTAGGGATTATAGCATATGAAGGCTTAGGCTCTTTAGGTTTATCATCATTGAAAGTATTTGCAGCCAAGTGAAGGATAGCTTGAGTTTCTTTAAGAGGTAGCCCTGGAGGATAACTATAGGGAACCACATGAAAAGTATCAGGGCTTGTGTCAGATGAAGGTTCTGTGAAAGATGTGAAAGACTCAGAAGCTTTAGGAAATGTATGGGTATTGGAGGAAGTAGGGGATGGAAGGGAACCATCACCAGACAAAGGTTCAACATTAACATGATCTTGCTTGAGAGTGTAATCTTCATTTTCAGCCTGAGAGTTCTTAGAGGAGAGATCCTTATAGTATTGACGTTTCAAGCTAGCACGATGTATTTTATAGTCCTCAGCAGTAGTAGATGGATCATCATCAAGGTATTGTCCACAAAAGCCATCAAAATCTCTTTCAAAATCAGAATCATATGGATCACCATCACGATCTATCCAATGTGACGGCCCATTTGTAGTAAGCAGGAATGAACGATGAGGAGGACTCTTAGGAATAGAGGTGTCATAGGTATCATTACATTTTCTGTCATCATAGTCATCAAAGTCTTCAAAGCTAGATGTGTCACTCTCCGTGGAAGAGGTATCATATTGCTCAATTTTTTTCCGGGGGCATGGTGACATGTACAAGTCTTTATCAAATGGAAAAGAGTATAGAGGTTCCTTTTCTTTCCCAAGTTTGTCAAGCTGGACTTGCATAGCATGTATCTGTTTCATTATAGTGGCGATCAGAGCTTCTTCCTCTTGTTTACTGATTCTTTGAGACATGTGTACTGATTCTCAATAGCTATTTCTCTATTCCTGACACAATGATATTTTTGATAGATTCTGGAACTAGGCTGGAAACATTGGATATCTTGCAATTTGACAATTTCTGACAACTCTCTCAAATTTTTCTCAAACGGCACTCTACAGACTCGTACGACATTGGGTAGTCTATGAAATGACAGTTGCTAAACTCATACAATAGTTGGGTAATACTGAAATGACACTTGACAAAACTCATACGACTTTTGACTCCTTGAAATGACTTTTAACTCCAGAAAGATTTTACGTCAATTTTTACAAAATTTAAGGTTTTCAGTTTTGGATTGTTTGCAAATTGTATTGTCCAGATTTTGAAGGTTATACCAGATTTGATCATTTTTAATAGCCAAGTAGATAAAAAAGCACGTAGAATAGCAAGCAAGTGATTCCAAGCACATCTGAAAACAATGAACAAGGGCAAAAGCAACCTTGTGCATGAACAATCAAGTGACCAAATTGTGCTAATCCCTGAGAGTACTAATTGTGTATGTTCTGAAAAGTTTTGCAAAAACACACATATACCTGAGAATGAAAAATTGGCCTCTCTAGGGTTTTTAGTAATGGTTTGACTCTGCAACTTTTATGATTCAAAGGGGTGAACTCCAATCCCGGCGCACCAGGGTTTTGACACAGTCTGAGAACTTAATCTTCAAGAGCTGCTAGGGAGATCTGACAACCCAACAATGAACCATACCCGTGGAGATTTCTTCCACAAGGACATTTATATAGCGGTTGTCACTACCAAGGCGAAAATGGCTATTACCGCTTGAGGTTCCGTCAATGCAGTTTGCCCTGTGAAGGGATTGTCTGCTACGGTTAACCCTCTCTAAAGATGACTCACAATAGTATACCACAAGGGGACTTGGCTCCAGATTCAAGGTTTTGACACCTCTTCACTTTTAACCCAAACAAAGCAAGCAGATTAATCCGACACGCTAAGACAAATTTTTGTTCCACCAAGGTCTGTGATATCAACTCCACGTGATCTATCAACCTCTCTGGGGAGAGAATGTATCAATCAATAAGAGAAGATGCATTAACCAATTTTGATTCACCAAAGCTTGTGATATCAACCCCACGTGATCTATCAACCTCTCCGGAGAGAGAATGTGTCGATCAATAAGAGAAGACTCACTAACTAAGTTGAATGTGAAACGCACTAAGTATCCTCCCTACCTACAAGGATTCTATCGTCAAGAAGGATTTCACTAGGAATCCAATCTCTCAAGAATCACAAATAGTGTTCATAGGGCCTAATTACTATGTGAGCACAGATGTATGTTCCGAAAGCAAATCTACCAAAAGCATCCAAAAAGTAGAAAGAGGAACACTTAACGTTTAAAGCGAATATGAGATGAGTCCACAAGGTGGAACACTTAACACCTCACACAAGCTAAAAATGAGTCCACAACTTAGAAAACAAGGGAGTTCCTAAAAGCACAAAAGGGTTGCCAAGTGGAACATTTAACGCTTCTGTCCTGTTGACCCCTCCCCTTTATGGCGCTGAGATTGCAACCACGGGGCGGAAATGAGGGGCCGGCGGATTAGTGATTCCAATAACCCTAGATAGCAATCAAGATCAATCACAAGTATTCTAAGACTACTTAATGAATCCTTAAGGGTTCACAACCTAGTATCAATTATGCAAGTGTGTAGAAATAGATCAAAAGCATGAAAAGATGCACACAAGCTTGACACATAAGAGATTTATTTTAAGTCCCAATTCAAAATATTATTAGATGAAGGAGAATACCTGAGATCCTTGTAACGCGCTTAGTAGATTTTACTTGATTTTTAGCAATTTTTGTTGAGCTTTTCCATGCAAGCAAGTGACGAACTCTCCAACAAGCAAACAAGCAAACAAGATATGCAAAATATATTAAACTTATGAAAACCATAGGGTTAGCTCTAAAAATCAATTATTATCAGTAATAATAACCAGCAATCAACCCAAATGACAACTCATATCATTCATTGAACCATGTAAAAACATAAGTGCATACCCATCACAAAACTTTATTTTTTTTGCTGCATTTGACCTAGTCAACAAGATCTAATTTTTTTGATATGATTTTGGCCACAAAAATAAAAATTCAGAATAGAGACCCCTACTAAAAAATAGAGAGCTTTCCAAAAATGCAAAATTTTTAGAAAAATCTCTTCATTTGTGCCCTAGAGACCTATTTTATCAAAATAGACTAGTTTTTATAAATTGACTATTTGAGCTATGATATCATGTCCAAATTTAAAACACAAAAAATGGACCCCCTGTATAATTTAAAGAGATTTCCGAAAATATAAAAATTTTCAAAAAATATGCTGATTTACGTCAGATATTAATTTTTTCTGGAATTTTAAGAAAAAATTATTAAAAATTCAAAATATCTCAGAAAATTCTAAATTTTTTACTGTAGCTTCCATGACATGTTAGAAACTTGTAAAAAAAATTTCAGACCAAAATTCCAAGCCATTTGGGAGATAAAATTAAATCTTTCAAACTTTGGGGTTTTAGCTCCCCAAAAAAATCAAAACCAGCATGCAAAGGTGGGTTGCCCCACGGTGGGCGCCAGAAATGTGTGTGTGAAAATTGTACCTGATCTGTAAACACAAAACTCATTAAAACATTAGAGGTTAGTGATAATCAAAATCGTGCAAAATTGAAAGCTATCTAACCAAGCGATTTACTGCCTTCTAATAGGTGCGAGATTAATGTTCTCAGATTGTAATCGAGATCAGTGACCTAGACGACACCTAAATGAAGGATTTGAATGTAATTGATCTAGATATGAATTGAATGCAATTAATCTATTTTTTTGATATTTTCTATGCAATAAGAATGATAAAAACTGATATGAAATCTATGCTAAATGAAATTGATATGCTATGAATGCTATTGAAAATTGATATGCTATGAATCTAATGATATGAAATATGAATGCAAAAATAAGATTGATCTCACAAAGATGTCGATTCGCAAGAGCTTTGATTCTTCAATTCCAATTCTCCAGCGTGATTGTGCAAAATATGAGATGATTTGTGAAGAGCTAAAGCCTTAATTTATAGAAATCCAGGGCTTTGGAGGTGCATGGGAAAAAGCCATAAATCACTCAAATAACTCAACTTGATTTTTGAGTTATTTTTAAATAAAAGATAATTAACTCACAAAAATATGCAAAAGCTAAGTTTTAACTCAAAATAGAGTTTAGCTTTAATTGATAATTGATAGTTGTTTGCTTTTATGATTGTGCATGTTTTATTTATGAATTAATTTAATAATAAAGTGATTTATTTCCAACTTAACTGCTTTTAAAAATAAAACAATTGATTTATGGGTTAATCAATTATTTAATCAAAATTTTATTAAAAACTATATTATTAAATAATGACAACTTGCTTTAATTAATTAAATAAGAATTTAATCAATTATTCATATGATATTAGATTTATTGTCAAAATTAAATAATACAATTAATAATAGATATAATTAAATTTAATTACATAATTAAGTGGCAAATATTAAATCTAATTAATTAAATATGAAAATATTCAATTAATCAAACTTTAGGATAAATGTGATTTATTGCCAAATAATTATAAAATTAAAGATAATTAGGAATATTACTAGGAATATTCTCTGATGCAAAATTTAAGATAATCAATTAGATTTGATGATGTTTAGATGTGCCTTAGATTAGGACTTTGATGTCGATTTCATATGATTTGATGATATAGGAGGTTAATGAACTTATAGCCCATTTTTGGGGTATTACAATAGCATCACACATCATCACTCCAACTACATCACAACTCTCATCAACAAGGAAATACATTCCTTCCTTTATACCACACTCAAATAATTACAAATGAGTCAACATATAATTATAAAATAAAAGTTTCCACACGCTACATCAAAATTACATAAAAATGTCAGCTTCCAAAAAATATAATTATTCACTCATGTGACCTCAAAGTCTGCACTATCATCCACATCACTATTAATGTGTCTCCAACTTCCCTTTAACTACACAAAACCAGATTCCATCCCAATTAGAAGATATCATCTAATTTCCACAAACCGCTACTCAGGAACACTACCTGAATATTGCTTCCACCAAAATGATCATAACTTCCATGAATCAATGAATTACTATTTTCACTCTTAACCATAGACATATAACATATCAAAGAGTATAACCTCAACATCACATAGCTCCAACTGCAATAACCCACGTGCACTAATCCAAACTCTGTCTGCTTCTCTACAAGTCTTCAGTAAATCACTGTGTTGACATCAATGACAATCATAGTCATGAATGCAACAAGAACTACTACAGAATGGTTGCCAAAAACTTAGCATTCATTCCTAACATGTTCAAGGTTGTGATTAAGTTTGGAGAACTAAAACAAATTAGGATATCAGTATACAGAGATACACAGAATGTATTGGACAACAAAGAGTTAATTAGCTACTACAGAGCTGTTTATTTATTTATTTCTTTGGCATTGTTGTCAAAGGGAGAGATAAATAATATGAAAAAGAAAGGGAGGAATATGCACTAATGAGAACTATCTAAGGGAGAGATAATTTGAAAGAAAGAAATAGGAATAGGAACCTGAGAGCTGAAAAGATTATATCTACAGAATGACAAAGTTGTATTTTATAATGTTGTTGAGTAACGTAGTGATTAAACATATTAAGCTAGGGAGAGCTTACACAAAATTTGTTCACAGAGTTGTAGAATACATGTTTGGTATATGTATGGTACACTTCATATTACTTGAGTTGCCATCAATGCCAAAGGGAGAGATTGATGAAATACAACTAATTTAGAATTTGAATGAAGAATCTATAATTTAAGATTACTGAGGAGTTGATGATTAGATATGCAACATGATTAAATCAGTATTATGTTGTCATTGATGTCAACTAGCTTGACACTACTTATCTTGTAAGTTACTATACTGGCACATCTGAAGAAAGGTGAAAGAGATGATGAACATAAATATCTACATGAGGAAAATGTATATGTCAGATGAGGATAAGGAATACATTGAGTAACTTGTTGATGAGTCTATGACTTGATGATATCGACTTTATTATGTTGCATTCATCTATGATGAAGAATAGAGCTGAAAGACACAAAGCAGTGTTGTCGGTAAATAAAACATTCCAGTATATACTAACAGAGTGTAGTGTATATCGAGCGTAGTATTAACCAAGCTTGTGTTCACCGACACATTTCTTTGTTAACTGAGCAAAACAAAAAGGAATTAAATGATTAGTTTAGCCGATAAATTGATGAGCTAGAAAATGTATGAAATTGAGGTAACATATAAGGTTTGTTATGAAGATTGACAGCTAACATAATTCAAGGAAGATCTAATGGATCATATTGAAACATGTGACTGACACATCAGCCAAAGATGGATAAAGAGACAAAATCTATGAATGAGATTAAGCAAAAAAAATTTGATGGACAAAAAGAAAATGATTTACTCGTCTATATAAGAGACATTGGTTTCATTATTGAAACAAAACCAGAAGAAGAAGATACTGCAGAAATATAGTGTGAAGGAGTTTTCATGCATTCTGATCATACTGGTTAATAAGAACTGAGCTGCAGAACAATTACCAAGCTACAGAGAGTAATTACCGACGGACAGTAAGTTGATATTGTATTGAATCTGAAGTGATATATTGATCAGAAAGATTTGAATGAGCTGAACATTTATCTATAAACTGTAATTGAAGTTGTTTCAAGGTAGATCATCTACTATTACATATTTAACCATTGTACATAGTCAAATCTCTTAACTGAGTGGACTAAGAAAGTCTTTTTGGTGTTCATTCATAGAGTGAACATTGTTATCCTATCAACCCCAGAGTGACTGCTGGTTGGATGATAACTTCTGGTCTAAAATCCTCTAACAAGGTCACACCTAATAGTGTGTTTGTAACCTTTAACAAGGTTGGGTCTTCACTGATCTCACTTCAGAAGAGTGAACATTTTTGGGTTGCTGGTCCCAGGTGGTTTTCCCCTTCATAGGGTTTCCACGTTAAATATCTTGTGTTATGTGTTGATTGTGATATTTGTTTGTTATCATACTTTGCATATTGCATGTTAGATTTGATTGGTAACTAGTATAAGTTTTTAGACTGATAATCGGTAAAAGCACAGATAGTGAAAGTATTTTATGTTTATCGAGTAGCAAAAGTTGAAGAATTTGTTTTGGATTATACATTTGGATTTGGGACACTGGATAACTGAGTCACCCCCTCTCAGTTATTCTAACAGAAGTTATGGCAGTTTTACCAGAGATAGTGTTAAGCCAACAGGACAGAATATGAAGACATAATTGGTAAAGGGTTAAGAGATTATTTTGTTTATCAAAATAATGTCTTAATAATATAAAGGGATGACATCCTAGATGTTAACCCTTGGTTAAATATGTATTTTGAAATAAGCTTATGTGAAGCCGACTGTAAGAGTTATTAGTCTTAATAACTTGTATAAATATAAGGCATATGTAAATGTGGAGATATGTAATTGTAATGATATAGATGATATAACGAACATATAAGAAAAGAGATACTGATGCGAAGTTGTGAAAGTAAAGCAAATAGTATAAGGTTATGTACCTTGCCCTATTTTTTTAATTTGTAATCATTGTATATTACTACTTGTTTGGGCAATGGGCTCATCTGGTAATCATTTTTTGTACTACCAACTCTTAGCAGGGTTGAGGCTTCTAACAAGGCTTAAATTCCCTTAATCAGGACTGAGACACTGTATGCATGTAACAAGCTCCTAACAAGGTCAACATCCTTAACATGATATTTTTTTATTAGTGGATCTTTGTGGGTACCATCCCCACTGGGGTTTTCCCTTGGCCAAGGTTTCCTTGAGAAAAAATAATGTGTTATGATTTCATTTGCTTTATTGTTATGCATGTTCTTTAGTTTACTATGTTATGCATGTATTAAGATAATCTGTTATATCCATAATTGGGCAAAAGTAAAAGTTTGCAGAATACTGATTCACCCCCCCCCCCTACGTATTCCCTATTTCTAACAAAGAAAGTAGAGAAAAAGAAAGCAAAAATTTAGGTAAACACAAAGATAGCAGGTCAGGAAGGAACACAAGGTCAAGTATAAATTAGTCCCACTCCTAAGATAGCGACATAGAAACCACATCTAGAATCTATTTTTGCAAATCTTGGAAAAGAAGTTGATGATGATGATCAGATAGAGTTGATATCATCGTTAAAAAAAATCATTGGTAAAAATAAGAAAGTAAAAATTCTTGAAGGAGCATTGCTTGAAGTGATAGATAAGTTGCAAAGTATTGTAACCAGTTAGATATCAAAGGCAGATCCACAGGTAAAAGCTAAAGAAGTTGTGAAGGCATTTGACAGTGAATTCACCAACTTATCAAACATAGCTACAATAAAAGCTCAGGCAGCCTATGAGGCCAAAATATTTTAAGATATATGTCAGAATATTAGGAATGATATTAATAATCTAGATGTATGTATCAAGGAACTGTTGGAGATTTGCCAGCAGGCTAGTATTGACTGCATGTTTTTCATTGATGACAACATATGAAAATTAGCATGCATGGAAGTCTTATGTAGTAAGCTTTCTCTATATGTAGCATGGATATGATATCATGGGCGCAGAGGTTAATTATTAGTATAGACAGTTATATAGCAGCTTGTGTCAGCAGTGTTCCTGACAGAGTAACAAACAGTGTTCTGTGCATGGTTGTCCATATAGTTGTCATGAAGGCTTACACCCTTTGATATATGTTTAAGACATATCAGTGATGTTTCAATTATGGATGCATAGTCAGATATTTAGTAAAAGTGAAGTTATGCAGTCACTATTTGCCAGTAGCAGTTTCCTATGTTTATTTAGAAGAGCCGACAGATAATTTATTGGTTCTTGAGTTGTGCCTATCTTTAGGGTATGCACCCTTGGAGTTAAGCTTAGAGGAGAGTTATTGATGTTTGGTTAAGAGTGCATGGGTTAATTCAACTTGTGGAGAAAGATCCAGTTGTTTTGGTAGAGATGACAATGTGTAGCGTGTGTCTACATTTATCTTATTTGGACAAGTCCCAAAATGTGCTGCGTGCATAGTAGAGCCGACATAATGTTTGTTGGAGTTTTTTATGATTTCTCTAATATGATTTCAAGGTGGTTCTAACAGGCTGACTTGATTATATCATTTAAAGGAAAGATACTTATAGGCAGTCATTTGTGATTGCTTAAGTGTGGTTCATGGTTGATTAAGAAGAGTAGAGTAGAGTGTGCAAGTTGTAGAACCATTAGAGGAAGGTCTATGTGACCAAGTAGAGTGTTTGTGCTATTCATTGGAACTGATCTAGATAGAAGGTCAAAGCACAGCTCACCAAGATCTAGATACAGTGTGTATCTATTATTCAGAAGGTTGTAGCCTTTGCCCCTTTGAGCAGTGAGCTCTTGGACAGTGCGTCCTCTCCCCTAATAGGGACAATTATAAAAGACTCCTAATAGGGTTTGACCCTTGACCAAGTCTACTGTACTTAATATATTATAAAACTACTCCTAACAGGGTAAATGATCTTCTAACAAGGATCATTATACACTAGTACGAAATATTAGTGGGTATCAAGTGTTCTTTCATTGTGTTTATGCTTTATGTTTAAGTATACTTAATTGGATAAAGAATTGAAACTTGTAGATAACTGATTCACCCCCCTTCTCAGTTATCTCTTGGGACTATTCCTAACAATTGGTATCAGAGCCAAGTGCCTCAGAGAGAAAGTTTAATAGATTGAGGTTGATCAGATGGCATACTTTAGGAAAGAGAGTCCCAAGTTCAATGGAGAGAATTATCTTGATTGGAAGAACAAGATGGTGACTCATCTTCAGTGCATTGGTTTTGAAGTTTTTAATGTAACTATCAAAGCAACCAAGATCCCTACCCTAGAAGACCTTGGACAGGATGATGCTACTAAAACACAAAAGGAATTGTTTCATCAGAATGCTATTGCCAAAGAAGCCCTTATCAATGCTCTTTTTGATAGTGAGTTTTCAGAAATAAAGAAGGTAGACACCGCCCACAAGATATGGAAGTACCTAGCAGACATATTTGAAGGAGACAAACAAGAAAAGGATGCACACAAAACTTGGAAGAAAAAATTCAATACATTAGAGATGCAGCCTGAAGAAAGCATCAAAGCTTATAATCAAAGGATCAATGAAGCAGTTGCTAGAATCAAGAACAATGGTGGAGAAATCTCAGAAGAAGATATTATAGACAAGTTGATGACTACTCTCACTCCAGAATATGAAAGCAAGATCAACATCCTTAATGAGACCATGTAACTTACATCTAATTTCAAGAGAGAGACCTTGATCAACAAAATCTCAGCTTTTGAGATTTCACGATTGAAGACAAAACCCAAAAGTGAGATAGCCTTCAAAGCAACAGTTCATGGTAAGAAATCTGCAAACACTTCTGGTAATTTTGATGGTGATGATGAAGAGAAAACTTTAGATGATTTTATTGCTATGATTTCCAAAAGAGAAAAGAAAGGAAAAGGAAAATATGAAGGTCAATTACCATTTAAGTTCTTTTCATGTAATAAGATAGGTCACTTTGCATCTAAGTGTCCTACTAGAGCTAGAAAGTTCAAAAAAGATTACAAGCCTAAGTACTCTAAGGAATGTTACTTTGCTAGAGATGGAGTTTTAGATGAAGAATCAGGTGAAGAAGAAATTGGATTCATTGCTATTGTAGACAAAATGAATAATAAGACAGAACATAAAGATGTGAAAGAGAAACAAGAGCTAGCATTGATTTCCCAAGCAGATAAAAGGACATATTGGATTATAGATAGTGGTTGTTCACATCACATGACAAGTGATAAAGGTAGATTTGTTCATATGGAAAAATACACTGGTGGTATGGTCATATTTGGAGACAAAACTCCTAAACCAATAGTTGGTAGAGGAGCCATCACTTTGGATGGAAAGAACAGTAGTGATGATGTTCTCTATGTTGATGGTTTGAAACATAACCTTCTCAGTGTTGGACAGTTACTTGGAAAAAGATATCACTTGGAGTTCAAAGATGACAAATGCATCATTAACAACAAGGATGGTGTTATGATTGCATCAGGCTCAAAGACAAGAGGTAATGTTTTTCAACTCAATTCAGAAGCAAGTTGTTTTGTTGCTAAAGTTGATGATAGTTGGTTGTGGCATAAAAGACTATGTCATATCAACTTTGATAACATAGTAAAGATAAGCAATGTTAAGGTGATAAGAGATCTACCAAGCATAGTAAAGCCAGTTGATAGTATATGCAGGGAATGTGTGATGGGAAAGCATGTGAGGAACTCATTCAGGAGCAAGCACAATTTAGCAGAAAACAAGTTGGATCTGATTCATACAGACCTCTGTGGACCAAATCAAACAAGATCATACTATGGTGAAAGGTTTTTCATTTTATTTGTTGATGATTATACAATGATGATGTGGGTTGCATTCTTGAAAGATAAGTCAGAAGCATCTGATAAGTTCAAAATATTCAAAGCTAAGGTTGAGAATGAATTTGGATTAAAGATAAAATGTTTAAGATCAGATAAAGGAGGAGAATTCACCTCTGATAGATTCTATGAGTACTACGAAGAACATGGCATAAAGAGACATTTAAGTGCACCTAGAACACCTTAGCAGAATGGAATTGCAGAGAGAAGGAATAGGATCATCCTTGACACAACGCACACCATCATGATAGAAGGAAAAGTTGCACACACCTATTGGAGAGATGCGATCAATACAACAGTCTACACCATCAATAGAATTCAATTAAGGCCTTTTTCTGACAAAACACCATATGAGCTATGGTTTGGTAATGTTCTTACAGTAAAATACTTTAGAATCTTTGGAAGCAAGTGCTACATCAAGAGGGATGAAGCAGTAGGCAAGTTTGATGCAATAAGTGATGAAGGTATTTTCCTTGGTTACTCTACTAAAAGTACAGATTATAGATGTTTCAATTTAAGATTGAAAAAGATCATTGAAAGTGCTCATGTTAAGATTGATGAAAAATTTATGGTTCAAGAAAGATATCATGATTTCTCACCCATGATTGAAGAAGAACCCAAACCCTCTTCTAGTGAGACAGCTATTGAAGAAATGTTTGACAATATTGATGTGTTATTCAATGACCCTGAGACTAGTGAAGAAGAAACCCCTAAGGTTGATGAGTCTACATCAACCAAAGCTCTAAAGTTTACATCTAGAAACCATTCCAAGAAAGACATCATTGGAGATCAGAGCGGGAAAGTCTTAACTAGATGACAAGAAAAGAACTCAGCTAGCAGTGATGTAGTATGTTTACTATCTTAGATTGAACCTTTAAGTGTTGAAGATGCTTGTAATGATTTAGATTGGCATGATGCTATGAAAGAAGAACTTGATTAGATTATCAAGAATGATACTTGGGAACTGGTTCCAAGACCTAGTGATAAGAATGTGATTGGCACAAAGTGGATATTCAGAAATAAGATGAATGAAGATGGTATAGTAGTAAGAAAGAAAGCAAGATTAGTATGTAAAGGATATGCATAAAGAGAAGGCATTGATTATTCAGACACATTTGCACCTGTGAGCATATTAGAAGCTATTAAGTTATTTCTAGCTTATGCTATAGTCAAAAACTTCAAAGTTTATTAGATGGATGTCAACTCAGCATTCCTGAATGAAGATTTGAAAGAAGTATACATTGAGAAGCTAGAAGGATTCACCTTATCAGACAGACCTGATATGGTATGCAGATTGAAGAAGGCCCTCTATGGACTTAAGCAAGCCCCTAGAGAATGGTATGAAAGACTAGATGGATACCTAACAAAGATTAGATTCAAGAAAGGAGTAGCAAATTGTAATCTATTCATTAGAGAGACATCTGAAGGTTTGTTACTGTAGACACAAAAAATAGGCAAAGGCTTAAATCAATCAAAAGTGCAATCAAATCATCAAAATAGCACGAAAAATCAATAAATGGAACAAAGGCAATTCAAATCAAAGGAAAATTCAATTAAATGATTAAATGAAGCTTGAAAAGGGGAAAAACACTATGAAATTGATTAAATTCAATTAATGACATAGTTGTTGAAAGCAAAAATCAAAATGAACCTCTTACCCTTCATGGCTAAATTTAATTACTTTAATTAATTAATAAATCATAATTTCCCTCAACAAAGCAAATTGGAGACAAAATGGACACAAATCACTCACTTTTGTTGAAATGGTCCAGCCTTTTGAAACCATTTAAATAATTGTCCCCTCCTTGTCCCCCCATTTATGGACAAAGCAAAGCCAATTGACCTTACCCAAGCATAACCATGATCAACTCACTCTACCCCCTACCCTTGGGAAAATCCTATAAGTAGAAAGCATTTTGAGGCATTAAGGATCCATTCCATATCTTTGAATTGCAGCAAAGCTCTTGCAATTTGCATCCACACCACTCACTTGTCAATTTTAATAGTTTAATTGCTTTGATCATAGTAGATTGTTCATCAAATAGAGCTAGAATTTGATTGAATAGATCTTAATTGCATATCATATAGCTTAATTCTCATCTTTAGAGTGTCACTAGTGAGGATCATAGCTGAGAGCCTCATTTACCACTTTATTTTAGAGATCCATGAGATGTTGATAGATTAATTGTGCATTGATTAGATTATTTCTCACTCTGATTCTTGTTGTTCTTAGTTAATCTTGTAATTTCATGAAGGTGAATAATATCATCACACAAATGGCACCCATCATGGGGCCTTGAGCCTCAGATACTAACAAATTTGTGATTTAAATCATCTTTGCATACATTTTTGTCTAGTTTCTGTGTGTTTTCTGCAGGAATTTTCTAAAGTCACGCCTACGGAAGATCTATTCACACTTAGAATCCTTATAGTGTCACTTCGGAAGCCTGATCTTACACCTGTTAGCTGGAAACTCATGCCTGGAATGGCAAAGCATTCAGCCTTTACGGCTTCAAATCATGCCTAAACATAGGGAAGTATCACGTATCACTTATTTTCTATCGCATTAATTTCCTCTTTGCATTGCGCTTTCCACTTAATATCACGCTTAAGGAGAAATTTTCTCTCGCGTAGTAATTGAGATTATCATGCCTTTGATCGTTAATGTTACGCTTGTGATAATATCTTTATCGCTTTATAAACTTTGGATGTCGCTTTGCATTTACTATTTGCCACGGATTTAGGATTCTATTTATGCTTTGCATAATAGATTTACCGCCTATGCTATTATTAATGTCACTTGTGCACTAAAATGTGTTGCGTGTAATCAATAAAGTCACGCCTCTAAGTGATTTATTCATGCCTATTAGCTGGAGGATGTCGCCTGCATTTAATTTGCTATTTTCACGTTCAATTTGATAAAATTTGAAAATCTTACTCTCTGTGTTTGTTGTTAACCAGTAAATGAGCAGACATCCGAGAGTGAAAAAGCCAGAAAGCAGGTTCAACAAGGAGGGAAAAGCATTGGCAAAGAAAATAAAGAAGGAAAATCAAGTGCATACAAAGGCTATCCTTGAATCCACACTAGATGAGGATGTCCAGGTATATGAGAAATATTTAGCTGTGATTGAAGCTTATAAGCAAAAATTTGTGTCTCTAAATTGGATTTATGAACCTTGAGATTGAAGCTTCTTTCATTAAAATCTTTTGATTGATTAAATGCAAGTTTGGTTTCCCCTCATTGTGAATTGGTTGTGTTGGACTAACTTGTTGGAGGAGGGAGTCGGAGCAAATTGCCAAGGTGAGTAAGTGAAAAATGAAAATCAGCAACTCAAAAATGCCCCTAGCCTTTTGCTAGCTACAAGGAAAGGTATTCTACTCAAACAAGCTTGCATTCCCTTAACTTGTGGCATTGTCATTTAAACCTAGCTTTAATAAGGAAGAAATTGAACCACACATTTCAATTCTAAGAACCTCCTTGTCAAGAGGTTGAAAAAGAACTAAGTGTTTGAAGTGTTTGAGAATCAAAAGGAAAGTTAGGGATATGCTCTTCACCTTCTTGGTGAAACAAACTCCCAAAAACTTTACTTAAAATTCAAAATCTGCCTTACTTGCAAAATGAACATGCTAGAGATTTAGTGGGCTCGCCTCCCGAATTTGCCTTAGCGAGGCTAGTGAGAGGGACAGCCCAAAGTGGGATACACTTGCTTTTGCCGCGAGAATCCGACCCACTATAAAATGAAACGCATGCATTTTTAATGGGGTGCATGACAAAGGGATTTTAATCTTCTCGAACTTCCTCTAGTAGTCTTTACGGATTGTGCAAAATCATGCCTTGGTGCGTGTGGGAAGCCCCTTAACATACTTGGGGGATGAGAGATTTTAATTCATTTGAACGGAACATTTATTAAATCCCAGCTAAATTAGAAAGGCCACCTTGTAGAGCCATGTTTACAAACCAATTTGACTCTAGGTAGGCTGTTTGGAATTCATTCTTGTGCTATACTTGTGAAAACATTTGAGAATATACACATTAGTTGTTTTTTAGAGACATTTATGTGTGTGTTGCGTTTGTTTTCAATTTTCAAAACAAGAAATTTTCAAAAATATTTGATCAAAAGTTTTAAAAAATCTAAAAAAATTATACCTTGGTCAGAGAAGTGTCGCCTGTACACAAAATACACTCACCTGTCAGACTTTTAGTCATGCCTATGACTTTCTTAAACATGCGTATACACACTAAAGTCACGCTCAGAGCCATTTGAGACATGCCTGGTTAAAATTGGAAACCCGCTTGGAAATAGTAAAGTATCGCATAAGAACCTACAGAGTACCAGCTTCACCAAATCAGTATACGCTTAGACAGGTTTCAGACACACCTGAGATTGTTTTAGTCATGCCTAGAAAACAAAAAGGTCAAATAGAGAATACTTCCAGGAAGAATCAAAAAATTTTGAATATCAATTTGAATACCCTTTTTCGAGTTTTCGCTGATCCAACTTACAGTCTGGTCAAAAATCTCGTTTCGCATATCTGTTAAAATTTTGTAAAGGATTAGATCCAAGTAGTCTTAACGTGCATCCAAGGTTCATGCTTGCATTCACTAGATCATATTACATCAAGCAAACCTTGCAAGCTGACGGGACTTATTTGAGACAAGAGTTCCCTTATCCCGGAGATGAAACTACTCCTAGAGTACCACAAAAGTCACCCGAACAAGAAAAAGAAGACAATATGATGTATCAAGGTAGTTTGGGTGGTAAGGATAATAGTGGCATTGATTTCACCAACCAAGGTAATGCCAATGGTGGAGGCAATGACATGAATAACTAGAGCAATATTAATAACCAAGGAAATACCAACAATGAAGGAGTAGATCCAAGTGCTCACAGAGTTAACCAAACTCATACTCAAAATAACACCGAACTAACGACAGAAGATGCCACGGATGAAAAATTTAGTGAGGCTATCCAATGTCCTTATTTCAAAAAGCTCATGGAAAAGGCAATGGACCTAGATAGAGAGAAACATTTCATAGACTTAGCACAAAAAGGTCTCAAGCTTCCCCGTGACTTTGATGTCAACCAACTTAAAACACCAAAAGTTGAGGAAAGTAGCTTAGACATCATGAACAAACAATTCAAGGCATTTCAAATGCAACTAGACAACATCAAGCAAAGCGGGTCTCCCAAGCCTTTCTCTATAGAAGCATTGTGCCCATTCCCATTTGATAAAAGCTTGGTTATGGTGCCATTCCCAATCAATGTTGTGTTCCCTAAATATGACAAGTACGAAGGAACAACGGATCCTCAAGATCACTTACGGGAGTTTTGTGCATTGAGCTTAGAGTTCATGCATGATACCACATATTTAATGAGATTATTTCCACAAAGCTTAGGAGGCATGGCTATGGAGTGGTTTTCTAAGTTACCCTCCGACATTAAAACCTTTGAAGAGTTAGCATCAAAATTCATGGCTCATTACTCATATAACATTAAACATGATGTCACGATGATAACGTTATGCAACACAAAACAAAAAGATGGAGAGGCCTTCCTCACTTTTCTACAAAGGTGGAGGACAGTTTTTGCAAGATATCCTAGAAGTGTGCCTGAAAAAGAGAAGATGGATATCTTCATAAATAGTTTGAGTAATGAGTTAAACTACCACTTACGAATGCAATGTCCAAAGACCTTCCAAGATCTAATTGAAAATGGAGTAACCACGAAGGAAGTGTTGGTCAAAAGTGGAGAACTCAAACTGTACAAAGATAATAAGAACCCCAATAGTGGCAACAATGGTAACAATGGCAATAATCAGAAGAATCATTGGTTTAATAGTAACAGTCATTATAAGAATAACAATAAAGGAATTGTGAATGATGGAGTAGTTGAATCTAGCAACTTGAAGGTGGTCCCCTTTGCTCTTACAAGGATACCTATTCAAGTGAACAATACCAATCAGAGCTCTAATGCACCATCCAACAACAATCACACCAACAATGGAAATCAAGGAGATAATTCAAGGAATACTAAATTTGATAAACACTTGAGGCCAATCCCCACAAAGAACTTCACACCCTTGGGTGAACCCCTTGAAAAGGCATTAAAGGTTCTCCTGGCTAATAATGTCATTACTCTACCCAAAATTCAGCCTTACGAGCCAAATCATAAGCCTGGTTGGTGGAGTGCCGATACCCATTGTGAGTATCACAGAATTCGAGGACACAAAACAAATGAATGTCTGCAATTAAAAAATGTCATGCAAGATTTAATTGATAATGACACGATCACCATTGACGGACCTCCTAATAATGAAGATCATATGGCATTCAAACAACCCTTTTACAAACATGATAAGGGAGAGTCATCAAATAACAAGAAGCAAAGCGCCAATAATCTCAACTTTGTGCCACCTTATGATCATATTGTTAATGCTATAATAGTTAATGAACAACCTCGAAAGGAAGCATCAAATGTCATTACAAGAGGGCATAATTCTAGAATAACCTTACAAGGGATAGCTCCTCAAAGCACTAACATCCCACCATCCAATATTGTAGTCAAACAGTCTTCTACAGCAGCAAGGCCTTATAGTTTGGTTGATCAATTGCAACGTACTCCAGCACAAATCTCTATCTTAGAATTATTGAAGTTGTCACCAAACCATAAGGAGATTTTGGAAAAAGCTCTAGGAGAGACACATGTTCCTACTAACTTAGAGACAGAAAGGTTTCAACATATGGTAGGTCATCTTGTAGCACCTCATCGTCTTTCATTTTCCGATCAAGATGACATGTCTATAACCCATCCTCAAAATCTACCATTGCATATAGAGGTCTTAATCAAAAGGCATAGAGTCAAAAGAGCTCTCATTGATGGAGGGGCTGGTCTCAACATTTGCACATTAAGTCTTGTCAAATCCTTAGGTCTATCTGAGTCTTGTATTGACCCTACAAAGAAAATCACCATTAAAGCTTATGATGAAGCTGAAAGAGCTTCTAAGGGCATGATTGTATTGCCCATCCAAGTGGGACCTGTCAAGAAGGACACCAATTGCCGAGTGCTGGACATGAAATTAACTTATAATATTTTGTTGGGTAGACCATGGATTCACAAGATGCAAGCAGTCCCATCCACGTACCACCAATGCATAAAATTTCCGTACATGGGTGAAGAAATCACAGTTGGAGGAGACTCTAACCCATTCCAATATTGCAATGCACTCAAACCTCCTCATGAGTTATACATTCCACATAACCGGGAAGGAATTATTCAAGAAACCACAATTGAAAATGTTAAAATGAAGGAACTAACAATAAATGTTACTCCACACCCTCCTCAAGCTAGCTCAGTGACATCAACTAAGGGAAAAGGAAAAAGTGAGCTACGAGGGCCCAAATGCAATGGAAAGTTCATACATAGCACCTAAATTGGAAACAATAATCTATAAACCTACCAAAGAAGAAAAGGAAAAAACCAAGAAAGATCGTTACCAACACATGAGTGAAATGATGAACAACTTTGAAAAACAATGCAAGATTAGTTCAAAAGGGATAGGGGAATATTTTGTTTCTCTATTTGACATGCCCACATCTCCAAAATCACATGGTAAACCATCAAAAGAACATAAGTATAATTCCTATTTTGTAAGGGAAGATAACAAAGCAACATGGGATAAGGAAGAAGATGACGTCCTTTAATGGCTTTACCATGATGAGGAAGATACTTCCAACACTCCCATGGAAAGAATTCAGCATGTAAAGATACACACTGAGCAATATGGAAAAGGCTTTGATATAATGCAAAAGATGGGATACAAGGGAAGAGGACCCTTAGGCCAAAGAAATAGGGGATTATTGGAACCTATAGAACCTATTTGGAGGGCAAGTCATGAAAAATCTAGAGTATGTTTTCAATGCAAAGGAGAAAGTTCAAGCCCAATGCAAGATTTTTATCCTCACATAAATGCCTTAGAATCTAAAGGAGATAGTGATAATTCTTGGGATTATGAATGGGATACTTTATCGGATGAATCATGTCATGACAAGGAAGTGATTGCTATACATACTTATGCAAAAATTCCAAGGCAAGAAGCTCAAATTAGTGAAGAACCTCCTATTCAAAGGCCTAATATCGAGCAAGTACCTACCAATGGAGCATGGATAGAAACATTTTGGATACCTTCAGAGGAGGGAGATTCAAATGTTAGTTTTAACCAACTTGTGGCTTTTCCCATGTCATTTCCCGTAGAGGTTGATGAGGACTCGAGTGAAGGGGACTTTGACCCTTCTTCCATGGATCATCTTGAGGAAGCGCACGTCATAGATCTAAATGGTACAATGTACGAACCCTCAAATGAAGTCATGTCCATAATGCCTATTGATGACATTTTACCCAATGAACCCTTACTTTTGATAAATCCGCACCTCATTGATTGGGACCAAACCAAACCAAATGACCTACTTTACTTTTCCAATGACCAAGCAATGAATCACTACCTTAATGTAGTTGAACCCTCTTTCACCAATGAATTCAATACAGACATAATGATAGCAACAGGAGTTCAATCTCTTAGTCAAAAGAAAAAAATAAAAAAAAATAGTAAAAAAATGAAAAGTTCTATTGGTGAAAACCCAACTGTGGCACCATTAGAACCAAAAAAAATAAAATTAAAAGATGTTTCTTTTGGTGAAAACCCAATTGTGGCACCAAAAGAAGAGAGATTGGACACTTTACCTGAACATGAAGAGGAAAGGTCACCTATACTCATAGAGCCAATGGAAAAGGTCAATATTGGAATAAAATTAAATCCAAAGTTCATACACTTGGTAGCATCACTCACACCTCTAGAAAGAGAAGACTTCATAAAATTCTTCCAAGAACAACAAGTAAAATTTGCATGGTCATATGCTGACATGCTCAGATTAGATCCTGACTTTATAATGCATCATCTGAATGTTCGACCAGGGGTTAAACCTGTTAAGCAAAAGTTGAGAAAAATGCACCCCCACATAGCTCTTTTGGTCAAGGTAGAATTGGAAAAATTGTTGAAAGTAGGGTTCATAAGAGCAATAGCATATGCCGAATGGATCTCCAACATTTTACTAGTCACAAAGCATGATAAATCCATTCGTGTGTGTACGGATTTTAGAGATCTAAATCTTTCTTGCCCCAAAGATGATTTCCCACTTCCGAGCATAGATGCCATAGTGGATTTGACAGCAAGACACTCAATGTACTCATTAATGGATGGCTTTAGCGGGTATAATCAGATCAAAATTGCACCTAAAGACCAAGAAAAGACAACATTTACTTGCCCTTGGGGTACTTTTTGTTGGAATGTCATGCCCTTCGGTCTTAAAAATGCCGGAGCCACATATCAAAGGGCTATGACAACTATCTTCCATGACATGATGCACACATTTTTAGAAGACTATGTGGATGATATATTGGCAAAATCCCACAAAAGAGAAGAACACCTCCACATTTTGAAAAAGATATTTGTTAGATTGGAGCAATTCAAGGTTAGATTAAATCCAAAGAAATGTGCCTTCGGAGTACAATCCAGCAAGTTACTAGGTTATATTGTTTCCGCCAAAGGGATTGAAGTGGATCCTAAGAAAGTACAAGCTATAATGGACATGGAAATACCTAAGAATATCATCCAAATGAGATCCTTGCAGGGCAAAATCCAATCCATACGAAGGTTTATCTCCCAATTGGCTGAAAAATGTCATTCTTTCACCAGGTTGCTACATAAGGATATTATATTTATATGGGATGCCGAATGTGATCAAGCTTTCACATTGCTGAAGACTTATTTGATAAATCTGCCCATTCTCATGTCACCAATCAAGGGCAAAGCATTACTTCTCTACATATCTTCTACAGAAAGATCCTTAGGGGTACTTTTGGCGCAAGAGGATGAACAAGGAAAGGAAAGAGCTATCTACTATTTGAGTAGAACGTTGATAAAATATGAGCTTAATTACACATTTATGGAAAGAGCTTGTCTAGCAGTGGTGTTTGCATCTCAAAAGTTGAGACATTACATGTTGATGCATAAGGTCAAGTTGATTGCAAAGATAGACCCTCTCAAATATTTGTTAAGTAAAACAGCCTTAATAGGTAGAATAGCTAAATGGGTGATGATATTGAGTGAATTCAACATCGAATATGTCGATAGAAAGGCAATCAAAGGACAAGTGATAGCAAATCATTTAGCTAAAAATCCCATGACTTCTACACAAACTATTCAAGTGGAATTTTCAGATTCCGCCATTATCAACGTAGAGGCAAAAACGTGGAAGTTATACTTTGATGGATCCTATACTCAAGGAGGTTCCGGGGCCGGCATATTATTGGTAACTCCTCAAGGTTACACCATTCCCAAATCCTACAAGCTTATTTTTTCATGTACAAATAATATAACATAATATGAAGCACTAGTCATAGGCATCAAAATGGCCTTAGAATGGAATATAAAAGAGCTACAAATTTATGGAGATTCTCAACTCATCATTAATCAAGTCAACAATGAATATAACACTAAGGATGAAAAGTTGATGCCTTATAAGACTATGATTGATGGATGGAAGAAATACTTTGCATTGATCACCTTTGAACATATTCTTAGAAAGAAAAATAGAGTAGCTGATGCCATGGCTACCTTGGCTTCTTTGTTACAAAAACTAGATCAAAATGAGAAGTATGAGTTCTTGGTGGAAGAGTTGGTAAAATCGACATTTGACCTCTCCAAAACCCAAATTGTTGCCCTCTTACATGGACATGAATCCCCTTGGTATGGACCTATATATACCTACCTTAAAGACCAAGTGCTACCCTTAGACCAAACTCGGGCTCAAAAATGCAATTTCATACGCCAAGCCTCCCGTTACTTAATCCTTTCTGAAACATTGTATCATAAGGGTCTAGATGGGACATTACTTAGGTGTTTAGAGGAAGAAGAGTCTAAGTTAGCTTTACGAGAGGTTCACGAAGGCATTTGTGGGTCGCACTCAAGTGGGTTAAATCTAGCTAAGAAAATCCTTCGCTTAGGGTATTTTTGGAAGACATTGGAAAAGGATGCTTGCCACTTTGTCAAGATATACAACAAATGCCAATATCATGGTGATATGATACATGCACCAGCATAAGCATTACATCCATTTGTCACACCATGGCCTTTCGACCAATGGGGGTTTGATTTAATTGGCGTCATAAATCCACCTTCTTCAAATGGGCATAAACATATCATAACCGCAACAGAATATTTCACCAAGTGGGTTGAAGCGGTTCCATTGATAACGGCAACAGGAAAGCAAATTTCCATGTTTATCTTGAATCATATCATTTGCCGATATGGTATTCCTCATGCCATAATAACAGATAATGGAAAATAATTCAAGAATAAAGATGTTGATGAACTATGTGCTACATTTCATATCACTCACCATTCATCATCAATTTATTACCCTCAGGGAAATGGGCAAGCTGAAGCCACAAATAAGAATATATTGAAGATTTTGAAAAGGTCGGTCAACAAATCAGGAAGCGATTGGCATATGCAAATTAATCTAGCATTATGGGCCTATAGAACCAGCATAAGAACACCCACCGAGGCCACACCATTCTTACTAGTCTATGGGACTGAAGCAGTTCTACCATTAGAGGTTGAAATCCCATCTTTACGAGTGTCGTTATAAGGATTGATCACAGATGAAGACTATAGGGTTGCTAGACTTCAACAATTGGAGTTACTTGAAGAACATCAAACACAAGCTTATGAGCACCTGAAAGTGTACCAAAATAGAATCTCAAGGAACTATAATAAACATATCAAACCAAGAGTTTTTCAGGTAGGAGACTTGGTGTTGAGAGAGAATCCAAAGAAACAGGTTGAGAGGGAAAAGAAAGGCAAATGGGAGGCTAATTGGCTAGGCCCATTTATCATAATATCTTCATTTGGCATAGGAACCTATAAATTATCAAATTGTGACGGAGAGGAACTCCAAGAACCTATTAATAGTATTCATCTTAAAAGGTTCTATACATGAGGTAGATGAAAGAATATAAAGAGTATCAGATGAGAGAGCATCCTATTTTATTGTACATAGTTCAAAAGAGATCTTGAAAACACCAAAAACATTTGAAAAGCACAAAAGGACAAAAACATTGAGAAAATTGAGCATGAAGAAAGCAAAAACATCCAAAATGATGTTGTCTGGGTGAAAACCTAGTAAATAGGTGCCTTGATGATAAAAAAAGAAAAAAAGAAAAAAAAGAAAAATACAAAAAAATTGAAAAAGAAGAAAGTGCCCTGGGGAAGACCTAGTAAATAGACACCTTGGTAGCAAAAAGAGAGAGAAAAATCTTGCAAAAAAATAAAATAAAATAAAATAAAATAAAAGAAAAAAAGAGCTTGATCCATCCAAAGGGTGAAAACTTGGTAAACAAGCACCTTTGGTTTCCTTCAGTTGGTCTTTCCTAGGTTGCATTTGTACATAATGCATCTCATCATCCCATTTGTCCAAACCTTCATTGCATCCGTCATTTGTACATAGTCCTAATAAAGCTTTGTAGCTTCATCATTTGCATTGCCCAAAGTTGTCAAAACAGGTATATTCAAACACTTGGGGGCAACGAAGAGCATATCACAAAGTTGGTACATAAAAAGGATTCAAACGAACAACATTTAGTCAGAGTCAAACAGAGAGAGAGTGAGATCTAAATTTTAGAAGAAAGAAGCATATTTTCATGAGCCTTTGATAGATATCATTGTTCATAAACCAAGAAATTGATTACCACAACAAAATCCTTGAGCCTTAATAGACTTTATTATTCAGGATTAAATAAAAATCAAACATCATTAATGATCAAGGTACTTGGAAATACTATTTGAAAATCAAGAAACAATGCAAAACACTTGAAAGATTCTTTTGAAAGTTGGTTAAAAATATCTTTTCTTATATCAATTGATTTATATCAAGTCTCTTTAGCTAATTGATGGTATTGGCAATGATAGAGATACAATATTTTATTGCCTTTGAGTGACTGTTTGGAGGAAGATTCATCACCTTATGAGAAGTTGTCTAACGACATGGTCATCAAAGAACCATCGAGGACTATCTCATAAGTGGATGGATTGACCTTTTTTTGTTTACGCAAATGGATCCCTTGGCTATTTAGATTTTCTATATCTTAATACCAAAAATCCACTTGCAACATTGAATCAGTTGACACCGGTATTCAGACTCCCATAGTTTGGTCATCCAACTAGTGAGGGTTGTACTAGTTCAAAAAGGAGGTTACCAAATGCGATAAAAAGTGGTATTCATATCATCATGTCAGTGGGCAGTGGTGATTGTACTTGCTTTCCGGTCCCAAATGCTCAATGATGAAAATTTATCCTCAAGGCATTTATTTGCTAAAAGCTGGTGACACTTAGGTTGCATTGCAAAGCATATTAGATTCATTACATTATCTTGTTAGATTAATTGCATTGTCCTATTTGATCAAATGCATGTGTTTATGGTTACTTTTCCAAGGGAACGAGGGGGTACATCAATAATCTTGGTTAGTTAAAACATTTACGCAAAAGGGGTTCAATAATAATGTTTGTTCTTGATAAAACACAATAAAGAAAATGAGATTATCTTTTGCATACATGCATTGAGCATTATTTATTATCCACATTTACAACGAAAAATCATCCATACATCATGTGCACTCATATAGTTAAGGATAAACTGGCATACATTGAAAAATCAACAAAACATAGGAACATACATGTGCATTTCCATTAAACATCTTACATCCATACATGAACAACATAAGAGCATCACCAAATTCATACATCTTTGCATACATCTATATATATCATAAAATAAGATACTGCATTCATAGCATGAATTCAAGTAAATGCATAAATCAAACATCATATAGCTACATAAAAGATAATTTTATAATCAAACTCATCAAAGAGAATCAAGAAGTATATCATCATATATCATCATCAAAAAGGAGGATCCCATACATCAAATATGTCAAGGTATCATCAAAGTGATCTATCAAATGTTCTGATAAATGAGAATAACATAAAAGATGGACCAACAACACTGAGTAAATCTGTCATCATATCGCTCATGAGCCTGTAGCATCAGATCCATCTGGCCCTCTACTATCCTGTGGGGGAGGAGCCTGTGATGTACCCACTCCATCCTGCCTCTGAACAACCATGACAGATACAAGTTGTTGTAATAAAGAGGCAACCTGGTCCAATCGACCCACAACAGTGGATATCTCTATCCTCATAGACTGTAAACCTCGCTCTAATCCATCCATGCGATCACCCTGTGCACCCTGTGGCTGTTGAGCTGGCGAAGGCATCTGTGGAGCTCCATCATCCTGCTGTGCATCATCCTACTATACCTGATCCTAATGAGCTGCATCACCATTAGGCTGGGCTAAGGCCACTCTCTGTAACTATACCAAGGGATCTAATATCCCAGGAATCTACCTAGCTACATCAATTTGTGCATGTCTCTGAGCTCTTTGATGTCTATGCACCCTGTCCTATCTATCTTCTCTAGGCCGTCTAACAGCTGCATCATCCTATGCTCTATCCTATCTATCATGACCCATATCTCATCTCACCTGATCTCCCCCTGTAGCAACTCGAGGATGTCTATGTCCTTGACCTCTCCGATGTCTACCACCCCTCTCACCATCATGACGTCCAGGAATAGGCTTAGCCAGATCAGTAAACCATGGAAACTTGTGGCGAGACCACCAATCTACATACTCATGTGACATCCCAGCATCAGCCATACCAGGAAGTATCTCCCATCTGCAAATAGTCATACCCACAATCTGACCTAATGCAAACTGATAATCAATACATGGACCCCATAGAGAAATCTCTGCCTATACTCGAGCATATAATGCATTGCCCTGAGGCATATCTTGAATCTGCCCATACTGTCTCAAAACTTTGCCAAAGCAGAAGCGCTCAATAGTGGTAGGAGTGTGCCCAATCATCTAGCGAGGGGAAAACATATATGGTAACTCATCACCATCCTCTCTCCAACGATCACAACTGAGATAAGGACACCATATAACCTAATCTAGATCATTAATCTGATGTCGCCAGTAATCCAAATGACCCATATGATGCTGTATGACCATGCCTGTATATAAGAAAGCATAGGGATATCCCCGAGGTTGAACTTTGTCAGAAATAGGCCTAGTAATGGGAAGATGTTCCCATATCCAAAACTATAGAACAATAACACCCGCTGACAATGATGCACTACCCCGATAGACTACCTCATGTAAATCATGATACAACTATGCCAAGACACAGGAACCCCAATCAAACCATCGAGGATGAGCAAGTAAATCCTCTATAATTCGGCCCCAACCGACTGAAAAACTATGACCTTACCGGTCGGGAAGAAGTAGACCACCAATCAAGGAACCCAAAACTGCTGGTAATGTCAGAAAAGAGGCAAACTGAGGCCATGCAATAGTATCCCCATCTCCAATAGTGTTGTCCTCGAATACTCATCGACAGACAGAGGAATCATATGCAGAGTCATAGTAGACTAACTCACCCCTGCAAGGAATCTGCAATAATCGATACACATCCTTTGGCGTGATCGTCATCTCTCCATATGGCAAGTGGAATGTGTTGTGGTTGGAATGCCATCGCTCTGCCACTGTAGTCAATAAACCATGGTTTAGCTGGAACCGTGGGAGATCAAGGAGGAAACTCAAACCACGTCTCTCAATAACTTGAAACTTAGCTGTAGAGAGTCTCTGACCTAAGTCAATAACCCATGATGCAATTGAACGGACGTATAAAGTAGGATAATGATCCTGTTGGCAAGGTAAAGGAGTAATATCAGTACATTGTATCAAGGAATTATCTCAAGTCAATCAAAAGTATCAAGTAATCACACTAAAGTATCATCATTCATTTCTCTATATCTTGAGAATGAAGTGACAGTCTCAAATCATATTGGTTTTCACACTAATTGATTTATCCTATCAGTTAATATTCAAATCAGATTGACAAATCATATTCTAAAGTACTACTATCTTGATATTTAAACTAATGTTTTGTTGACAATCATAGACCTACACTAATTATCCGACTTTCTCATCAGGGGGTTATCAAATTGTTCATTAGATACGATCAACACATGTGTAAAAAGTACATAAATTTTGCAAAAAATACATCAGGCGTAATTTTTCTGCTGTCAAGCCACATTTTGACCTAGGCGTGACTTAATTTGGCACTAAGCAATTTTATTATTCTGCCAGGCGATAGATTTTCCATACGCGATAGTGAATTTGACACCGCGGCAGAGAGTTTTTCTTAGGTGAGAGTTAAATGGTTAGGTTTCAGGTAGGCGATAACCTATTCGAAAAGAGGTATTTTTCCCTGGGGCAAGGCGATAGTTGTTTCCTGCCAAGCGAGACTTAACTGTCTTGTAGGTGAAAGATTATTACGCGGAGGTGATAATAAAAATTGCGAAAGCGACAGTAAAAGACCCTAGGCGACAATCAATTCTGTCCTAGGTGTGATTTCTTGAATGCAAAGCAATGATAAAACATGAAATTGCAATAAATGCTTAATAAATGATCAATAAATGCAAGATCGAAGTTAGTAATGACTTACTGGAGGTGCATAATCAGGCGGTCTCGCATATCTCCGGCATCTCTCAAATCTATGCTCCCGAATCGGCACAACCATCTCGAAATCGCTAGAGAATCAGAGCAAAATCACCAAGGGTAAAAAGTAAAAATGAATGGTAAAAGAGGGTTCTTAACCTATTTAAGGTATTTTTGACCTAATTTTGAACTTGAAATTAGCCATTGACTTCTCTTAGCATATCAAATCAAACCAGGGCATAATCATACATCGTGGGATATCATCAATAGTCAGAAACTAAAACATATTTGCTATATCAAACATCAATAATCATTTTCAAATCACACAATTCATATGTTTTAATTTCTGAGGGGGAAATAAGGGTATCAAATCAAAGTCGCAATCATACATCCTGAAATCAGTGGGGCATCATAAAATTTTTTGTATCAAGAGGCAGCAATCAATCACATAGGGAATCACAATCAGGACATAAAGAATCTTTGAATCGGTGTTCTTCGCACATCGACTCAAAGAGGGGCATTTGTAGACACGAAAAATTGGCAAAGGCTTAAATCAATTAAAAAGTGCAATCAAATCATCAAAATAGCATGAAAAATCAATAAATGGAACAAAGACAATTCAAATCAAAGGAAAATTCAATTAAATGATTAAATGAAGCTTGAAAAGGGGAAAAACACTACGAAATTGATTAAATTCAATTAATGACATAGTTGTTGAAAGCAAAAATCAAAATGAACCTCTTACCCTTCATGGCTAAATTTAATTACTTTAATTAATTAATAAATCATAATTTCCCTCAACAAAGAAAATTGGAGACAAAATGGACACAAATCACTCACTTTTTTTGAAATGGTCTAGCCTTTTGAAACCATTTAAATAATTGTCCCCTCCTTGTCCCCCCATTTATGGACAAAGCAAAGCCAATTGACCTTACCCAAGCATAACCATGATCAACTCACTCTACCCCCTACCCTTGGGAAAATCCTATAAGTAGAAAGCATTTTGAGGCATTAAGGATCCATTCCATATCTTTGAATTGCAGCAAAGCTCTTGCAATTTACATCCACACCACTCACTTGTCAATTTTAATAGCTTAATTGCTTTGATCATAGTAGATTGTTCATCAAATAGAGCTAGAATTTGATTGAATAGATCTTAATTGCATATCATATAGCTTAATTCTCATCTTTAAAGTGTCACTAGTGAGGCTCATAGCTGAGAGCCTCATTTACCACTTTATTTTAGAGATCCATGAGATGTTGATAGATTAATTGTGCATTGATTAGATTAGTTCTCACTCTAATTCTTGTTGTTCTTAGTTAATCTTGTAATTTCATGAAGGTGAATAATATCATCACACAGTTACTTGTAGCTATATTTGTTGATGACATTATCTTTGGAGGTAATGACAAACTTAGTGCTAAATTTGCTAAGGAGATGCAGAATGAATTTGAGATAAGTATGATTGGTCCTATCAAGTATTTTTTGGGATTGAATGTGCAGCAGACAGAGAAAGGTATATTCATTAATCAGTCCAAGTATGTGAAGGAAATATTAAAGAAATTCAAGATGAATGATTGCAAGCTAGTAGGGACACCTATGATTACTAGATGCAAGCTTAAAAAGGAAGATGACTCACCAATAGTTGATATTACATTGTACAAGTCTATGATTGGCAAACTTATCTATCTTACTCTGACTAGACCTGATATTTCCAATGTAGTTGGCATTGTTGGAAGATTTGCAGTAGAGCCTAAATAAAGTCACCTCATGGCAATAAAAAGGATATTCAAATACTTGCAAGGCACTATAGACTATGGTATATGGTATCCTAATTCGGAAAATATTGAGCTTCATGTGTACACTGATGCAGATTGGGCAGGATGTGTTGATGATAGAAAGAGTACATCAGGAGGAGCAGTGTTTCTTGGTGATAGACTTGTCACTTGGACAAGCAAGAAACAAAATTGTATTTCTCAGTCAACAACAAAAGTAGAGTATGTTGTAGCAACCTTGAATTGTTCTACAATTGTTTGGATCGAGCAGATGATAAAAGATTTTAGAATTCAGATTGATTATCCTATTTTTATTCACTATGATAACACTAGCACTATCAATATGTCGAAGAACCTTGTGATGCATGCAAAAACAAAGCACATTAAGATCAAGTATCACTTCCTAAGAAAGAAAGTGGCAGATAAAGAAGTCAAGCTGGACTATGTGAATACCAAAGATTAGTTGGTAGACATATTCACAAAGTCCTTACCTAAGGATACTTTTAAGTATCTCAGGGAGAAGTTAGGAGTAATTCCCTTCCCTAATTCTGCTTAGAAGAAAGAAGGAAAGGCATCAGTCCTCAGGGACTGATGGAAGGTTGCCTACTCTACCTCAGGAGTAGTATCGGTGCTTAAAAATGAATGGCACCCTTTGCCATTGATGTCAAAGGGGGAGTAGTATACAGAGTCATGAAAAATAGAAGGAGTAATATACTTAGGGGGAGCAGTATTCAGTTGTGACAACAATTCAGTTTAGGAAATAGAGAATGTTGGAAAATATTGCAGCAGATGGAGGATTCATCTTTGGGGGAGTTTTAAAGAGGAAATGGAGAATGTTATAAAAGAAATGTTCATTTGGGTTGGTGGTGGTTTTTCATTCCACATGTTGCCATCAATGCCAAAGGGGGAGATTGTTGGAGATATACCAGTAGGCCAGTACTGACTGTATGTTTGTCATTGATGAAAACATATGGAAAGTAGCATGCGTGGAAGTCTTATGCAGTAAGCTTTTTGTATATGTATCATGGACATGATATCAACATGATATCATGGGTGCAAAGGTTAACTATTAGTACAGACAGTTATATAGCAGCTTGTGTCAGCAGTGTTCTTGACAAAGTAATAGACAGTGTTTTGTGCATGGTTGTCCGTACAGTTGTCATGAAGGCTTGCACCCTTGGATATATATTTAAGACATATTAGTGATATTTCTATTATGGATGCATAGTCAGATATTCAATAAAAGTGAAGTTATGTAGTCACTATTCACTAATTGCAGTTTCCTATATTTATTCAGAAGAGCCGATAGAGAATTTATTGGTTCTTGAGTTGTGCCTATCTTTAGGGTATGTGCCCTTGGAGTTAAGCTTAGAGGAGAGTTATTGATGTTTGGTTAAGAGCACATGAGTTAATTCAACTTGTGGAGAAAGATCCAATTGTTTTGGTAGAGCTGACAGTGTGTAGCGTGCGTCTACATTTATCTTATTTGGACAGGTCCTAGAATGTGTTGTGTGCATAGTAGAGCCGACAGAATGATTGTTGGAGTTTGTTATGGTTTCTCCAATATGATTTAAAGGTGGTTCTAACAAGTTGACTTGATTATATCATTTAGAGGAAAGATACTTATAGGCAGTCATTTGTGATTATTTGAGTGTGGTTCATGGTTGATTAAGAAGAGTAGAGCAGAGTGTGCGAGTTGTAGAACCATCAGAGGAAGGTCTATGTGACCAAGTAGAGTGTTTGTGCTACTTATTGGAACTGATCCAGATAGTAGGTCAAAGTGTAGCTCACCAAGATCTAGATAAAGTGTGTATCTATTATTCAGAAGGTTGTAGCCTTTTCCCCTTTGAGCAATGAGCTCTCAGATAGTGCGTCCTCTCCCCTAACAGGGACAATTGTAAAAGACTCCTAAAAGGGTCCAAACCTTGACCAGGTCTACTGCACTTAATATATTGTAAAGCTACTCCTAACAAGGTAAATGATCTTCTAACAAGGATCATTATATGCTAGTACAAAATATTAGTGGGTATCAAGTCCCACCAGGGTTTTTACCTATTTGGGTTTCTCCGTAACCAAAATATTGGTGTTGCGTTCAAGTGCTCTTTCATTGTGTTTATGCTTTATGTTTAAGTATACTTAATTGGATAAAGAATTAAAACTTGTAGATAAATAATTCACCCCCCCCCCCCCCCCTTCTCAGTTATCTCTTGGGACTATTCCTAACAAGAACTTCAAAGGAATTTGGACAGAGGTAAAGCCTTGTATATTCAGTGCACAAAAACAAAGAATCATGTATCAGACTTGACAGAAAAGATAAAAGCAAAAGAGGCAAAAATTCAAATAGAGGTAAATATTTTATCCAGCTCAAATGTGAAGATTTTTGATCTTGAGAAGAAAATCAGTAAATTGTATGATGAGATCAGAATTATTAGTGAAGAGAAAAAAAAAATTTGAGAAGATTTGCTCTTCTAAGAGAGCACATTTCAATCAAGATAAGCATCATTGAAGGGCAATTGGAAGAATATCTTTCATCCAAGACATCTTATGAGAAATTCAACTATGCAAACCTTCATGCATGTGAAATTTCATCATATGGTTTATGTGCACTCCTTAGTGTTTCAGACATTGTTGAGAAGGCATGGGAGAAGGAGATAGAAAGCTTAAAGGTAAATTTTATAGATTGTGTTGCAAACCTACTGGCTTTGCAATTTTGAATCAAGGTAAACAATTTTGACACCCTTTTTTGTCATTGTTGTCAAAGGGGGAGTGATAGCAGAAAATTGTAAGATGTATAGATAGTTTTTGTATAGCATATTGTAGACACGTAAAAATAGACAAGTGCTTTTGAATTGCAAAAATCAATAAAATGGCTTAAAATCATCAAAATGCATTAATTCAATAAAAAAGGGATCAAATCAATTAAAAAGGACATAATTAAATAAAGTTAGACAAAAATCAATTAAAGCAAAGGAAAAATCAAATAATGAGGTTAAATAATTAAATCAAAGCTTAAAGGGGTGAAAAATACTACATAATTGATTTTAATCAATTAGTTGTATAGTTTTTTAAATTAAAAATCAAAATGAACCTATTACCCTTACATGGCTAAATTTAATTAATTAATTGAATTTAATAATTCCTAATATCTTTCAACAAAGTTGAGCAACCAATAAGAATTGAGGACAAAAAGACACAAATCACTCAAAAATGATGAATCTCAATCACTCATTTGAAAGTTTCAATCTCAACCACTCAATCTTGTCCTTTTGTCCAAAGCTTTGAGACAAACCTTTAAATTGTCCCCCCATTTATGAACAAAGCAAAGTATTTGACTCAACCTAAGGTGAATCATGATTACTTCACTCCACCCCCTACCCTTGGGAAATTATTATAAATATGAAGTATTTTGAGAAAAATTGATATCTTAGAAATTCATTTGCAAAGCATTGTTACTATAGGCATTTGAAGAGCATTCTAAGAGAAATTAAGAGCATTTAGAGTAATTTGCATTATACTTTGTCAATTTGAGCTAGAATCATCATCATAGAAGCATTGTAAAAGCATAGCAACATACATTCTTGTTTTAGAAGTGTCACTAGTGGAGATTTGAGCTGAGAGCTTCACTTACCACCTCTTTCTAGAGAGCCATGAGATGCCATAGATCTTAGTTTCAATTTTAATTAGATTTGCATTATATTTACTTTCAATTTTTGCTATTAGATCTTAATTTCATGAAGGTGATTATCATCATCACACAAATGGTGCCCACCGTGGGGCCCTAGGCCTCATTTTATCATTTTCATCATAATTTGCATGCTTGTATTCTCTATTTTCTATGAATATTTTGTAGGAAACCGGTGAAGTCACGCTTACAGGAGATCTATTCACGCCTGCAGTCATTTTACTGCTGCCTACAATCTTTGTCATGACGGCTGTTATCTGAAGATTCACGCCTGGCATGCAAATTCTACATGGTTTTGAGTACTTAGCAGTTGCCTATAAATCATTCACTCACATCTGTGAGATTAATGCATTTATCCTTTGGTGCTTAAAGTCATGCCTGTGACTCAAGAAGTATCACTTTGCCACAATTTGTTGTCGCCTATCTTTATGCTTTGCTTCGCCATTTTAAATAACAGTCACGCTTATAATATTTCAATTCACGCTTACTGTTATTAAATTGTCGCTTAGCATAAATCATTTTTCACAATTTTAAGTTCTGTTCACGCTTTGTGATAAATCGTTCACGCCTATGTAATTTTTAGTATCACCTGTGTCACTGCAGAGTGTCGCTTGCTATTAGTAAAGTTACGCCTGCTAACAATTTGTTCATGCCTATTAGCTGGACAATATCGCCTACTGCCTGTTGTCTTTGTTTGCTGTTAAATTGATTAAATCATTTGTCTAACTCCCTATTTACATGATTTAATAGTAAATAAGCAATCACAGGAAAGTACAGAAGCTGAAAAGTAGATTTAATCAAGAAGGAAAGGCTTTAGCAAAGAAGATTAAGAAGGAGAAATTTGAGCACATTAAGGCTGTTCTTGAGACTACACAATAAGAGGACAATCAGGTATTTCAGAATTACCTTGCAATTGTTCAAGCATATAAAATGAAATTTGTCTCTTTAAATTGGATTTTTAGTCCTTAAATCAAGTTTCCTTTGAAAATTTGCAAATCAGTTCTCTAAAGATTCATACACAATGGTTGCTTCATTAATTTCTGATTTTGGTTTCCCCTCATTTTGAATGGTTGGTTTGGACTAACTTGTTGGAGGAGGGAGTGGGAACGATCACCACTAGGTGAGTAAAAGCAAGAAGAAAAGGCAAAAATCATTAAAAAGCATCTAACCATTGCTAGCTACAAAGGAAAATGTATTCATCAAATCAAGCTTGCAGTTTCTTAAATTGTGGCATTCATTGAAATCTAGCTTAATTAAAATAAAGAATTTGACCAAACACCTCAATTTCTAAGAATCTCTTTGTTACGAGATTGAAAAATAACTTTATTGCTTGAGTGCTTGAGGAACTAAAGGGAAAGTTAGGGATATGCTCTTCACCTTTTAGGTGAACCAAATTCCCAAAAGCTTAACCTTAATTCCATTTTCCTTTCTTTATATGAACATGTTAGTTAAAGTAGAGAATTAGTGGGCTTGCCTCCCGCGTTGTACCTTAATGAGGCCGGTGAGAGGGACAACCCAAAGTGGGATACGCTTGCTTTTACTATGAGAATCCAACCCACTATAAAATGAAATGCATGCATCCTTAATGGGGTGTGTGACAAATGAATTTTAAATTTTTTAAATTTCCTTTAGTAGTCTTCATGGATTACGCAAAATTGTACCTTGGTGTGTGTGGGAAACCCCTTAACATACTTGGGGGATGAAAATTTAAGATCTATTTGAATGGAATCCTCAATAAATCTTGGATAAAGTAGCAAGACTACCTTTTAGAACCATGTTAAGAGCCAAATTTGACTTTAGGTAAGTTGCTTGGAATTCTTTCTTGTGTTATACTTGTGGAAATGATTGGGAATATACACATTAGATTATTTTAGGGACATTGATGTGCATGTTGAGATTGTTTTTTATTTTTCAAACAAGAAAATTTCAAAAGACCTGATCTTAAAAGTTTAAAAAAAATTCAAAATCTTACAACCTGGTTAGAGAAGTGCCACCTGTGCACAAGATAATCCCACCTATCATAGGTTCAGTCATGCCTGTGACTTTTATAAACATGCGTATCAACAAAGAGGTCATGCTTAGAAAATATTGAATCACGCCTGCTAAAATTGGAAAATCACCTATCAATAGGAAAGTGCCGCCTACATCCCTGCAGTGTGCCACCTAACAATATACCAGTGCACGTGTATGCAAAATTTAGTCATGCCTACACTTAGTTCAGTGACGCCCAAAAATCTAAAAGGGAAAACAAAGAGCATTTGCAGGGAGGGTTAGAAAATTTTGATCATATATTTGAGTACCCTTTTCCATGTTCTTACTGCTCCAACTTTCAGCTTGGTAAAAAATCCTGTTCTACACCATTTTTTTGCAAATTTTACAAAGGATAAGACCACGGGTAATATTGACTCTTATTCTCCAAAGTTCATGCCTACTTTTACTAGATCTTACTACATCAAGCAAACCTTGCAAGCAAATGAGACTTATTTAAGGCAAGAACTCCCTTACCCTAGAGAGGAGTTTACCACTCCAAGAGTACCCCAAAAATCACCCGAACAAGAAGTGGAAGACAACATGATGTATTTTGGTAGTTTGGGTAATAAGGGCAATAGTGGCATCGACCCCAATAACCAAGGTGATGCCAATAATGGGGGCATTGACATAAATAACCAAGGCAATATCAATAGTGGAGGGACAGATCAAAACACTCAAGGAATTGATACCACCCAGCAAAAAACTAACACCGAACCAATGACCGATGATGCCACTGATGACAAAGTTGACGAAGCTGTTCAATGCCCCTATTTCTTAAGACTCATGGAAAAGGCAATGGGAAGAGATAAAGAGAAGTATTTCATGGACCTAGCCCGAGCAGGTCTCAAACTCCCACAAGATTATGATGTGAATCAATTAAAACCACCTGAAGTTGAAGAAAGTGCCATAGACATTATGAACAAACAGTTCAAAATATTTCAAATGCAACTAGATAACATCAAGCAAAGTGGGGATCCCAAACCCTTTTCCTTCGAAGCATTGTGCCCATTCTTGTTTGATAGGAGTGTAGTAATGGCACCATTCCTGATCAATGTAGTGTTTCCCAAATATGACAAGTATGAAGGAATGTTGGATCCACAAGATCACTTGCGGGAGTTTTGTGTATTGAGCTTAGAGTTCATGCATGATACAACCTATTTAATGAGACTATTCCCAAGAAGCTTAGGAGGCATGGATATGGAATGGTTTTCTAAGTTACCCTCCAGCATAAAAACCTTCAAAGAGTTAGCTTCGAAATTCATGGCTAATTACTCATACAACATCAAGCATGAGGTCATGATGATAACATTATGCAATACTAAACAAAAAGATGGAGATGCATTCCTCACTTTCTTACAAAGGTGGATGACAGTATTTGTGAGGTATCCTAGGAGTGTGCCCGAGAATGAAAAAATGGATATATTTATTAATAGTTTGAGCACTGAGATGAACTACCGATTGAGAATGCAATGTCCCAAGACATTCCAAGACCTCATAGAAAATGGAGTAACAACAAAAGAAGTGTTGGTTAAGAGTGGAGAACTAAAATTGTATAAAGATAACAAGAACAAATCTAACAACAATAACTCCAACAATAGAACCAATCAAAATAAGAATTGGTTCAATAACAATAGTCGGTATAAAAACAACAATAAGGGAATAGTCAATGATGGGGTTGTTGACTCAAGAAACTTAAAGGTGACTCCATTTTCTCTTACAAGAACACCTAATCAGGTGAATAATGCCAACCAAACCTCCAATGCACCTTCCAACAACAATGCTAATAATGGCAACCAAGGAAATAATCCAAGGAATAATAAGTTTGATAAATATTTGGTGCCAACTCCTCAAAGGAACTTCACACCCTTGGGTGAACCCCTCAAAAAGGCACTAAAGACCCTCATAAATAATAATGTCATTACTCTACCTATCATTCAGCCTTATGAGGCACACAACAAGCCTAGTTGGTGGAGTGCCAATAGCCATTGTGAGTACCACAGAATTCAAGGGCACACGACAAATGAATGCTTGCAGCTAAAGAATATAGTGCAAGAATTAATTGATAATGGCTTGATCACCATTGATGGACCTCAAATAAATGAAGACCATACGACATTCAAATAACCCTTCTATAAACATGACAAAGGGGAGTCATCTAATGGAAAGAAATAAAGAAGCAATAACATTAACTTTGCACCACCTTATGATAACATTGTGAATGCTATAATAATCAAGGAACAACCCCATAAAGAGACATCAAATGTTATTACAAGAGGGTAGACTTTGAAGATTACCCCACAAGGGGTTGTGCCTAAATTTATTAGCACTCCACAGTCCAACATTGTGATCAAGCAATCTCCTATAGCAGCAAAACCTTATAGCTTGGTAGATCAGTTGCAAAGAACTCCAGCGCAAATCTCTATCTTGGAGTTATTGAAGCTATCCCCTAACCATAAGGAAATTTTAGAAAAAGCTCTAGTAGAGATGAATGTTCCTACTAACTTAGAGGAGGGGAAGTTCCAAAACATGGTAGGTCATCTCATTGCACCTCATTGCTTGTCATTCTTCGACCAAGATGACATGTCTATTACCCATCCTGAAAACCTACCATTGCACATAGAGGTTTTGATTGAACGCCATAGAGTCAAAAGAGCTCTCATTGATGGAGGAGCTGGCCTTAATATTTGCACCTTAAGTCTTGTTAAATCTTTAGGGTTGTCTGATTCTTGCATTGACCCTATGAAAAGAATCACCATAAAGGCTTATGATGAAGCTGAAAGGGCCTCTAAAGGCATGATCATATTGCCCATTCAAGTGGGACTTGTCAAAAAGAACACTAATTGCCAAGTATTGGACATGAAGTTAACTTATAATATTTTGTTGGGGAGACCATGGATCCACGAGATGCAAGCAGTCCCATCCATGTACCACCAATGCATCAAATTTTTGTACACGGGTGAAGAAATCACGGTTGGAGGGGACTCAAACCCGTTCCAATATTGCAATGCACTCAAAACCCTTCATGAGCTATTTATTCCACATAACCAGGAAGGAATCATTCAAAGAGCCACCATTGAAGATACCAAAATGGATGATCCTATAATAACATTAAATGCTACTCTGAACCCTCCTCAAGCTAGCTCAATGACATCAACTAAGGGAAAGGAAAAGATGAGCTATGAGGGTCCAACTACAAATGAGGATTCAAATCAAGCACCCAAATCAGAGATAGTACCCTATAAACCCACTAGAGAAGAAAAAGATGAAGCTAAAAAGAAAAACTACAAGAAAATGGATGAGATGATGGATGCATTTGATAAACAATGCAAAATTAGTTCCAAAGGAGTAGGGGAATACTCCGTTTCCCTATTCAACATGCCCACATCTCTAAGAACACATGGTAAACCATCAAAAGAACACTTACCTCATAAGTATAACTCTTACTTCATAAGAGAAAGTGACAAAGTAGCATTTGACAAGGAAGAGAATGAAGTCCTTCAATGGCTTTACCATGATGAAGAGGATACCTCAAACACTCCCATGGAAAGAATCTGACATGTTAATATACAAACCGAGCAATATGGGAAAGGGTTTGAGATAATGCAAAAAATGGGAGACAAGGGAAGAGGACCCTTAGGCCAAAGGAATATAGGTTTACTAGAACCCATTGAACCTACTTGGAGGGAAAAATAAGAAAGATCCGGAGTAGGCTACCAATACAAAGGTGAAAGCTCCAGCCCAATGCAAGATTTCTATCCTCAAGTAAATGCCTTAGAATCTGATGGAGATAGTGATGACTCCCAGGATTATGAGTGGGATACCCTATCTAATGAATCATGTCAAGATAAAGAAGTAGTCACAATACATACATATGCAAAGATCCCAAGGCAAGACACTCAAATCAATGAAGAGCCTAATATACAAGGTCTTAACATAGGACAAGCATATACTAATCTGCCATGGATAGATACATTTTGGATGCCTTCAGAGGAGGGAGATTCAAACATTAGTTTTAATCCACTCGTGGCTTTTCCCATGCTATTTCTCATAGAAGTTGATGAGGACTCAAGTGAAGGGGATTTCGACCCTTCTTCCATGGACCATCTCGAGGAAGTGCATGCCATAGATCTAAATGATACAATGTATGAACCCTCAAATGAAGTCATGTCCATAAACCAAATTGATGAAAACTTTCCAAATGAAGCCTTATCCTTGATCAACCCCCATCTTATTGATTGGGACCAAACCGAGCCAAGTGACTTGCTTTATTTCCTGAATGACCAAGTAGTAAACCAATACCTTAATGCGGTTGAGCCCTCTTTCACCAATGAATTTTAACTAAACATAATAGAAGTAGCAGGGGTTAAATCTCTTAGTCAAAAGAAAAAAATGAAAAAAATAAGAAAAAGAAAAGTTCTAATGCTGAAAACCATTATGTGGCAGCATTAGAACCCAAAAAAGTAAAGATAAAAGACATTTCCTTTGGTGAAAACCCAATTGTGGTATCAAAGGAAGAGAGATTGGATACTCTACCTGAGCATGAGGAAGAAAGGTCACCTATACTCATAGAGCCGAAAGAAAAGGGTAACATTGGTATGGAAGTGGATCCAAAATTTATACACTTGGCAGCATCGCTTACACCTCCAGAAAGAGAGGACTTCATCAAGTTTTTCCAAGAGCAACAAGTGAACTTTGCATGGTCATATGTCGAGATGCCCAGCTTAGATCCTAACTTTATAATGCATCATTTGAATGTCAGACTAGGGGTTAAGCCCGTTAAGCAAAAGTTGAGGAAAATGCACCCACATATAGCTCTCTTGGTCAAGGCAGAATTAGAAAAATTGTTAAAGGTGGGATTCATAAGGGCAATAGCTTATGCTGAATGGATATCTAACATTGTACCAGTCACAAAACATGATAAATCCATTTGAGTATGCACAAATTTTTGAGACTTAAATCTTGCTTGTCCCAAGGATGACTTCCCACTTCTGAGCATTGATGCAATAGTTGACTTGACAGTGGGTCATTCCATGTACTCCCTAATGGATGGTTTCAGTGAATATAATCTGATCAAAATTGCACCTGAAGACTAGGAGAAGACTGCCTTTACTTGCCCTTGGGGCACTTTTTTTTGGAATGTCATGCCCTTCGGCCTTAAAAATACTGGAGCCACATATCAAAGGCCATGACAACTATCTTCCATGACATGATGCATACATTTTTAGAGGATTATGTGGATGATATATTGGCCAAGTCCCACAAAAGAGAAGAGCACCTCCAAATTTTGAAAAAGATATTCATTCAGTTGGAGCAATTCAAAGTCAGATTAAACCCAAAGAAATGTGCCTTTGGTGTCCAATCTGGCAAGTTATTAGGCTATATAGTTTCAGTCAAAGGAATTGAAGTGGACCTAGAGAAAGTACAAGCCATAATGGATATGGAGATACCAAAGAACATCAGCCAAATGAGATCCTTACAAGGAAAAATATAATCCATAAGAAGGTTTATTTCTCAATTGGCTAGAAAATGTCATTCCTTCACAAGATTGCTACATAAAGATACTATGTTCATGTGGGATGAACAATGTGATCATGCCTTCACATTATTGAAGACCTATTTGATAAATCCACCTATCCTAATGCCACCAATCAAGGGAAAAGAATTACTTCTATACATATCTGCTATCGAAGGATCCCTCAGAGTGCTTTTGGTGCAAGAGGATGAATAAGGAAAGGAAAGAGCTATCTACTACTTGAGTAGGAATTTGATCAAATATGAACTTAACTACACATTCATGGAAAGGGCTTGCCTAGCAATTGTGTTTGCATCTCAAAAATTGAGACATTATATGTTGATGCATAAGGTCAAGCTAATTGCCAAAATTGATCCTCTCAAGTATTTGCTAAGTAAAACTACCTTAACGAGTAGGAAAGAAAAGTGGGTTATGATATTGAGTGAATTTGACATTGAGTATGTCGATAGAAAATCCATAAAAGGGCAAGCGATAGCAGATCACTTAGCTGAGAATCCAATGACTTCTACACAACTATTCAGGTGGAATTTTTGGATTCCGCCATTGTAAACATAGAAGCAAAAATGTGGAAGTTATATTTTGATGGCTCCTATACTCAAGGAGGTTCCAGGGCTTGTATATTATTGGTCACTCCTCAAGGGTACACCATTCCTAAGTCCTACAAACTCTTGTTTCCATGCACAAATAATATAGCGGAATATGAGGCACTAGTCATAGGCATCAAAATGGCCTTAGAGTGGAACATCATGGAGCTACAAATATATGGAGATTCTCAACTCATTATCAATCAAGTCAACAATGAATATAACACTAAAGATGAAAAGTTGATGCCATATAAGACCATGATTAATGGATGGAAGTACTTTTCCTTGATCACTTTTGAGCAGATTTTGAGAGAGAAAAATAGAGCAGTTGATGGCATGGCCACCTTGGCTTCCTTGTTACAAAAACTTGATCAAAATGAGAAGTATGAGTTCTTGGTGGAAGAGTTGGTGAAACTGGCATTCAACCTTCCTGAAACCCAAATTGTTGCCCTATACATGGACATGACTCCCCTTGGTACGTGTTAATATGATTACAATAGAGAGGGGGGGGTGAATCAGTTGTTCTCAGGTCCTGATGTATCAGACAATCTCAATTTTTTTTCTTTAAATCAGATCCACCAACCAAAACAAACTTGGTCATCACTGATTCAATAACAGAAACATATAACAATTCAGTCCACTACCCAACAGTAACTTAACTTGCAAAACATAGTAATGTTCAAACCAAAACATTCACACAAGTATTAACACCAAGATTTATAGTGGAAACCTAATTTGGGAAAAACCACTTTGTAACATGCTACTATTATTTTCACTCTTCTGAAGTGAGCTCGGTAAAAATCCAACCCTCTCAAAGGTTACAATACACACTGTCAAGTGTGACCTAGTAAAAGGATTTCAATCACCCTGTTAAAAGTGAGCCTTGTCATAGGACTTACATACACTCCATTAAAATGCAACCTTGTTCAAAGGATTTAACATATGACTGTTAGGTTAACCTCTGTTAAAAGGATTTTGACTGTTACAATGGTTAGAAAGTAGCAGCAATATTTATCTAAAAAATATACAACTCACTTTACAAATATCAGATCTAATTTCGTACACTAATGTTGGTTTACTAACTTTGAAACTTTGCCATCTCCATCTCTGATATGCTCGGAACTATTCTTCAAGCAACCACCACAATTCTTCTTCCGCCTTTTCTACTTATTCAGTCAATAAAACTTTACTGATCTTTCAACATTCTCTATTCACCCATGTACTCTCATATCCAACACTTGATCCTTTTTATTCTTTTCTCAATTAGGTTAACTCATCCTTTTCTGCTCAATCTCATTCGTAGATCTTAGGGTTAGGTCAGATTCATTGAATCTACCTGCTTCATGTTCTTAAGCTCCTTTTCTAGACTCATCTCAAATCTCTTAAAGATTTACAATAAAACATTTTACAATGCATTTAATGCTTTCAGACAATCAATAAATAAAGTCAACACATTTTACATAATCCAAGAATTCAACAATGTCGGCTCCAAAATTGAATTCTCTTCAAATATAAAATTATTGATGCTCGGTCAATATTGTGATCATCCACTCGGTCTTCATGTACAAAGCTCGGTCATTAATAAAACTATTTTCTCAGCTTACACTATTTTCCTCGATAATTTAACTGATGCTTGGTCGACACTAGAATTTTGCTCGACATACATTGACTCGATTGACACTAACATTACTCTACTTAAACATGATTTCTTCATTTTTTCTCGGTGAAGCCTACCAGTTCAGTCTTCAGTCTTACTAAGATAAACAATACATTATCTCATCATTGTGCAACATAGTCAAGTACACTTTGTAGTATCAAGATAACTCAACCTTTCCTTAAGTGCTATTGTTACCAACCTTGCCTAGCCCCTTAGCAACACTCAAATAGATATAGTACTTTCCTAAGTAGCAACAATCTTACCAATTAAGGTTTGACATCAATGACAATACAACAATTGTTTCAATTGCAGTTTCCAACAATCTCCCTCTTTGACATTGATGGCAACACCATATGATATCACCTGAATAACACATGGATTACCAACCAATCCAAAAACTTATCTGTCCATCAGAGAATTATTTGTAATATCCTTAGCTTCATTCTGATTCAGAATCCTATAAGCCTCACTCACTTCTATGACCGTCAGAAGTATTCAGATCTCTCTCTATCCTGATCCTTCATTTTAGTTCATCTCCCTCTTTCCTTTCAATGTCATGTGTTATCATATCAGTTCATCTCCCTCTTTGACAAAAATGCCAAAGCAATAACTAAAACATACATCCAGTAGATGTAGATAAAATCTGTGCAGCTTAGTGTTTCTCCCTCTGTCATCTTGCTTATGATTGATTCCTTGTCTTTGCTTCTTTTCACAACTCTAGGCCAACCCTAAAGTGTGACAATCTTCTGCATCAATTTGTCAAATATTCTATTGTAGCATAGTTGATGCAGTACTCCTAGCTTGTCTAGGCAGCCTCAGTTAGGGGAATGACCCCTAATTGACTTCTCAAATACTCATGAGCTTCTCTGGGTAAAGCTTTAGTAAATATGTTTGCTAGTTGTTCTTTTGTATTCACATATTCCATTCGGACTTCTTTATCTTGAACTAATTCTCTCAAGTAGTGATACTTGATTGCAATGTGCTTGGTCTTAGTGTGCATCACCAGATTCTTAGAAATATTGATAGCACTGGTGTTGTCATAGAAAATAACAACTGGTTCAGTGATTTCTTCTTTCATGCCTATCAACAATTGTTTTATCCATACCAAGTTTGAATAGTTTACTGTAGCAGCAACATACTCGGCCTCGACAGTAGATTGGGAAATTCAATTTTGTTTCTTGCTCATCGAGGAGACTAATCTCTGTCAAAGAAAGAAAGCTCCACCACTAGTACTCTTTTTTTCATCTACATTTCCTACCCAATCAACATCTGTATAAACTTAGAGTTCAAATTTTTCATCCTTCTTATAATATAGACCATAGTCAGTAGTTCCTTTCAAGTATCTCATAATTCTTTTCACAGCCATCATGTGTGTTTCCTTAGGATTGGCAGAGAATCTTGCCATAATCCCAACAACTAATGCAATATCTGGTCTACTATGTACAACATACTGCAACTTTCCAATCATGGATCTATATAAAGTCTGATTCACTTCTGCAACATCATCATTCTTAGATAACTTTTGTCCAGTAACCATAGGAGTTCCCACTGTTTTAGCATCTTCCATCCCAAAAGTTTTCAGTATTTCATTCACATACTTAGACCATGTAATGAAAATTCCATTCTTCTTCTGATATACTTGTAAACCAACAAAGAATTTGATCTCACCAAACATACTCATTTCAAGTTCAGTTTGCATTTCATTTGAAAATCTTTTACAAAATGCATCTTGTTCACCAAAAATAATGTCATCAACAAATTTTTTTGCCAACAAGATACCTTTACCTTCTTCATCCTTCATGTACAGATTGCTTGTGTCATTTGTTCTTGAAAATCCAATTTGTATCAAGTAGTTGTGCAACCTCTCATACCATGCTCTAGGAGCTTGCTTCAATCCATATAATGCTTTGTTCAGTTTGCACACCATGTGTCTTCTGTTTGGATCAATAAAACCTTTTGGTTGTTCTATGTAAACTTCTTCTTCTAGTATAACATTAAAAAATGCAGACTTAACATCCATTTGATATACCTTGAAATCTTTATAAGTAGCATATGCAAGAAGAGTTCTTACTCCTTCCAATCTAGCTACAGGGGCAAATGTCTCCCCATAATCTATTCCTTCTTCTTGTGCATAGCCTTTGCATACTAGCCTAGGTTTGTTCCTAGTGATTTCACCATTTTCATTCATCTTGTTCCAAAACACCCACTTTGTTCCTATAACATTTTTGTTTTCAGGTCTCGGCACTAGAGTCCAAGTATCATTCTTCTCAATCTAGTCAATCTATTCATTCATTGCTTGTATCGAGTCTTCATTCTCCAATGCCTCTCTAGTTGACTTGGGTTCAAATTCACACAATAGGCATGTTGAATCCTTGGTCTTACTTCTAGTCTAAATTCCAGTATCCTTGTCTCCAATTATTTGTTCAGGCTTGTGGTGTCTTCTTACATATTTTGCTAAAATAGGTTCAAATCCTCTCACCTCTATTTCATCATGTTCCTCAACAAGATTGTCAGATCCAACTTCAGAATGCTTGACAACCTCTACTTGATATCCAACAACATTTTCTTGTAGCTCGACATGTTCTTGTTCTCTCTCGACACTATTTTCCTAATACTTGAAAGCATTTGTTTGTCACTCGGCATTGCTTACCCGAGACTCGACATTAGGTGCAAGTCTGTTACTTGCCTCTTCTTCTTCCTCAATGTACACAAAAGATCTATAATCTTTTGGTTCTATTTTATTGTCAGCTTCATTTCTTTCTACATACTCATTAATTTTGACATTCACACTTTCCACAATTTTGTTAGTGTTAGAGTTCAAACACTTATAAGCTTTACTTTTTGTGGAGTACCCTAGGAATATGCCTTCATCACTCTTAGCATCAAACTTTCCATTCCTATTGTCTTTTAATATATAGCACTTACTTCCAAAGATTCTAAAGTATTTAACACTCAGTGCATGCCCATGCCATAATTCATAAGGTGTCAGATTTGTAACTTTCTTGATCTATACCCAGTTAAGAGTGTAGACAATAGTGCTTATAGCTTCTTTCCAGTATTTTTGTGCTGCATTATTTTCAATCAATAATGTCCTTGCACAATCCAAGATAGATCTATTTCTCCTTTCTGCTATACCATTCTGTGGAGGTGTTCTAGGTGCAGACATCTGTCTTTTAATTCCTCTATCATTGCAAAATAGATTAAATTCATTTGACGTAAATTCTCCACCTCGATCAGATCTAAGACATTTTAGGTTCCTACCTGTCTCCTTCTCAACCTTAGTCAAATACCACTTAAAGAATTGAAAAGCTTCAAATTTTTCTTTTAGAAATATCACATGCATCGTCCTAGTATAATCATCAACAAATAAGTTAAAGTATCTAGCACCACAGTAACTTTTTACAACAATTGGTCCACAAAGGTCAGTATGAACCAAATCTAAATTCTTTTCAGAAGTAAAGGATTTTCTCTTAAAACTTGACTTTGTCATTTTTCCTAACTGGCATTCCTTGCACATCACATTCTCTGGTTTCTTCAATCTAGGTAGACCTCTTACCTTTTTCTTCTTATTTATCTCTACCAGATTGTCAAAGTTAACATGACATAGCCTTTTGTGCCATAACCAAATATCATCAAGTTGTGCAATTAAACATGTTTCTTCAGATAGGTCAAGATAGAATAAATTACCTCTAGTCTGATCACCACTACCAATCAGTTATCTAGTAGCATCAAATATTTTAGGTTGCTTCTGATGAAATTCCACTCGGTAACCAATTTTGTTAATTTGAGCAACACTTAACAAATTATAATTAAGACCTTCAACCCAATAATCATTTTCAGAAGATATCTTATCAGTCAGTTTAATCAAACCCTTTCCTCTAACAAGACATGGTGCATCATTACCAAATTTTACACTTTTACCTCTGTAATGATGTAAGGTCTCAAACTTCTTTTTGTCACCAGTCATGTGATGTGAAAAACCACTGTCAATAATCCATTTATCATTCTTGTTCACATAGGATATCAATGTAGTTTTCTCATCCTCATCAGATTCATCTTTCATTGCAACATAGACTACCTCAATTTCAAAATCATCACTATTAGTGTCAGTTTCTTTTTCAACAATGTAACAAGATTTCTTACCTTTTCCTTTATAGTCTTTCTTCCATCGGTGGCTTTTGTCATCTCTTCTATCTTTGTGTCTACTTTTCCTTTCATCATCTTTATCCTTCCTGTCAGGACATCTAGCAACTATATGACCAACTTTACTACATGAAAAACATATAATAAGGAGTTTACCTTTATACTTTCCTTTTCCCCTTCTCAATCTTCTAGCCAGAAGAGCTTCTAGATCTTCTAGATCTTCATCAGAAGTGTCATTGTCACCTTCACTTTCACTATCACTTTCACTTTCACTGATGCATCTTTCTTCTTCTTTCTTTGGCTTGTTCAGAACTAGCTATGACTTGAAAGCAGATTCAACATTTCCAATGTTTCCAACAGTGAAATTATCATAGTTAGAGAGTTCAAAAGTAGTTAGCTTACCAACCAAACTTTCCAAAGTAAGCACATTTGCAGAGTTACATCTAGATTCCTGAATAGTTGAGATCTTAATAACATATATAGGACGCAGGGTTCTTTGAACTTTTTCAATTATAGTTTCATCATCAATAGCCCCATTAGCTCCTCTAATAGCATTCATAACTTCTTTTATTCTACCATAATATTGTGTAATGTTTTCACCTTCTTGCATTCTCATTTCATCAAACTTACCTCTAAGACTTTCAGCCTTTCCTTTCAGCACTTTTAGGTCACCACCATAGATCCTTGCAAGTGTGTCCCACATATCCATTGCAGTTGTGTAGTCCTTAATGTCCTCAAATTCTAGATAGCTTAGGGCAGATGCAATTTCCAGCATTGCCTAGTTATGTTCTTGCTTAGCTCTCATTTCCTCGATAGTCAAGGGTGCAACATATGAGACATAGCTATTTTCAATGTAGTACTTTGCAAAGTCACCAATAGTAGCCAGATGTAGCTTCATCAAGCTTTGTCATGTAGGGAAGTTTTCCTTGTTCAGCTTCGGTACCTCCTTCTTATACATCCTGATCATTTTCTTCAAGCCCTTTTAAACTTGATTTCTGTCAATACTAATAATAAGCAAAAAAGCTCTGATACCAATTGTTAATATGATTTAGAACAACAGAGAGGGGGGGTTAAATCAGTTTTTCTTAGGTCTTGATCTATAAGACAATCTCAAAAACATTTCTTTAAATCAGATCCACCAACCAAAACAAACTCGGTCATCACTGATTCAATAACATAAACATATAGCAATGCAGTCCACTACCCAGTAGTAACTTAACTTGCAAAACATAGTAATATTCACGCCAAAACATTCACACAAGTATTAACACTAGGATTTATAGTGGAAACCCAATTTGGGAAAAACCACTTTGTAACATGCTACTATTATTTTCACTCTTCTAAAGTGAGCTCAGTAAAAAGCCAACCCTCTCAAACGTTACAATACACACTGTCAAGTGTGACCGGGTTAAAGGATTTCAATCACCCTATTAAAAGCGAGCCTTAACATAGGACTTACATACACTCCATTAGAATGCAACATTGTTCAAAGGATTTAACATATGACTGTTAGGTCAACCTCTGTTAAAAGAATTTTGACTGTTACAATGGTTAGAAAGTAGCAGCAATATTTATCTAAAAAATATACAACTCACTTTGCAAATATCAGATCTGATTTCATACACTAATGCTAGTTTACTGACTTTGAAACTTTTCCATCTCCATCTCTGATCTGCTCAGACCTATTCTTCAAGCAACCACCACGATTCTTCTTCAGCCTTTTCTGCTTATTAAGTCAATAAAACTTTACTGATCTTCCAATATTCTCTATTCACCCATGTACTCTCATATCCAGCACTTGATCCTTTTTATTCTTTTCTCAATTAGGTTAACTCATATTTTTCTGTTCAATCTCATTTGTAGATCTTAGGGTTAGGTCAAATTCATTGAATCTACCCGCTTCATGTTCTTCGGCACCTTTTCTAGAATCGTCTCAAATCTCTTAAAGATTTATAATAAAATGTTTTACAATGCATTTAATGCTTTCAGACAATCAATAAATAAAGTCAACATGTTTTACATAATCCAAGAATTCAACAATGTCGGCTCCAAAATTGAATTCTCTTCAAATATAAAATTGCTGATGCTCAGTTAATACTGTGATGATCCACTTGGTCTTCATGTAGAAAGCTCGGTCATTACTAAAATTATTTCTTTAGCTTACACTAACTTCCTCAGCAATCTAACTAATGCTCGGTTGACACTAGAATTTTGCTCAGCATACATTGACTCGGTCGACACTAACATTACTCAGCTAAAATGATTTTTTGCTCGGTCAAGCCTACCAGTTTAGTCTTCAGTCTTACTAAGATAAACAATATATTATCTCATCATTGTGCAACATAGTCAAGTACACTTTGTAGTATCAAGATAACTCAACCTTTCCTTAGGTGCTATTGTTATGAACCTTGCCTAGCCCCTTAGCAACACTCAAATAGATATAGTACTTTCTTAAGTAGCAACAGTCTTACCAATTAAGGTTTGACATCAATGACAATACAACAATTGTTTCAATTGCAGTTTCCAACAATCTCCCTCTTTGGCATTAATGGCAACACCATATGATATCACCTGAATAACACATGGATTACCAACCAATCCAAAAACTTATCTATCCATCAGAGAATTATTTGTAATATCCTTAGCTTCATTCTGATTCAGAATCCTATAAGCCTCACTCACTTCTGTGACCGTCAGAAGTATTCAGATCTCCCTCTATCTCGATCCTTCATTTTAGTTCATCTCCCTCTTTCCTTTCAGTGTCATGTGTTATCATATCAATTCATCTCCCTCTTTGACAAAAATGTCAAAGCAACAACTAAAACATACATCCAACAGATGTAGATAAAATTTATGCAGCTCAATGTTTCTCCCTTTGTCATCTTGCTTATGACTAATTCCTTGTCTTTTCTTTTTTTCACAACTCTAGGCCAACCCTAAAGTGTGACAATCTTCTGCATCAATTTGTCAAATATTTTTTTGTAGCACAGTTGATGCAGTTCTCCTAGCTTGTCTAGGTAGCCTCAATTAGGGGAAGGACCCCTAATTGACTTCTCAAATACTCATGAGCTTCTCTAGGTAAAGCTTTAGTGAATATGTTTGCTAGTTGTTCTTTTGTATTCACATATTCCATTCAGACTTTATCTTGAAGTAAATCTCTCAAGTAGTGATACTTGATTTTAATGTGCTTGGTCTTAGTGTGCATCACTAGATTCTTAAAAATATTGATAGCACTTGTGTTGTCACAGAAAATAACAACAGGTTCAGTGATTTCTTCTTTCATGCCTATCAACAATTGTTTTATCCATACCAAGTTTGAATAGTTTACTGCGGAAACAACATACTCGGCCTTGACAGTAGATTGGGAAATACAATTTTTTTCTTGCTCATCTAGGAGACTAATCTCTGTCCAAGAAAGAAAGCTCCACCACTAGTACTCTTTCTGTCATCTACATTTCCTACCCAATCAACATATGTATAAACTCGGAGTTCAAATTTTTCATCCTTCTTATAATATAGACCATAGTTAGTAGTTCCTTTCAAGTATCTCATAATTCTTTTCATAGCCATCATGTGTGTTTCCTTAGGATTGGCAGAGAATCTTGCCACAATCCCAACAGCTAATGCAATATCTAGTCTACTATGTACAACATACTACAACTTTCCAATCATGGATCTGTATAAAGTCTGATTCACTTCTGTAGCATCATCATTCTTAGATAACTTTTGTCCAGTAACCATAGGAGTTCCCACTGGTTTAGCATCTTCCATCCCAAAATTTTTTAGTATTTCATTCACATACTTAGACTATGTAATGAAAATTCCATTCTTCTTCTGATATACTTGTAAACCAATAAAGAATTTGATCTCACCAAACATACTCATTTCAAATTCAGTTTGTATTTCATTTAAAAATCTTTTACAGAATGCATCTTGTTCACCAAAAATAATGTCATCAACAAAATTTTTTGCCAACAAGATACCTTTACTTTCTTCATCCTTCATGTACAGATTGCTTGTGTCATTTGTTCTTGAAAATCCAATCTGTATCAAGTAGTTGTGCAACCTCTCATACCATGCTTTGGGAGCTTGCTTCAATCCATATAATGCTTTGTTTAGTTTGCACACCATGTGTCTTTTGTTTGGATCAATAAAACCTTCTAGTTGTTCTATGTAAACTTCTTCTTCTAGTATACCATTCAAAAATGAAGAATTAACATCCATTTGATATACCTTGAAATATTTATAAGTAGCATATGCAAGTAGAGTTCTTACTCCTTCCAATCTAGCTACAAGGGCAAATGTCTCCCCATAATCTATTCCTTCTTCTTGTGTGTAGCCTTTGCATACCAGCCTAGGTTTGTTCCTAGTGATTTCACCATTTTCATTCATCTTATTCCGAAACAACCACTTTGTTCCTATAACATCCACTTTGTTCCTATAACATTTTTGTTTTTAGGTCTCGGCAGTAGAGTCCAAGTATCATTCTTCTCAATCTGGTCAATCTCTTCATTCATTGCTTGTATCCAGTCTTCATTCTCAAATGCCTCTCTAGTTGACTTGGGTTAAAATTCACACAGTAGGCATGGTGGATCCTTGGTCTTACTTCTGGCTTGAATTCCAGTATCCTTGTCTCCAATTATCTGTTCAGGCTTGTGGTGTCTTCTTACATATTTTTCCAAAATAGGTTCAGCGCCTCACTCCTCTATTTCATCTTGTTCCTCAACAAGATTGTCAGATCCAACTTCAGAATGCTCAGCAACCTCTTCCTGATATCCAGCAGCATTTTCTTGTAGCTTGGCATGTTCTTGTTCTCTCTCAGCACTATTTTCCTGATACTTGGTAGCATTTGTCTATCACTCAGCATTCCTTACTTGAGACTCGACATTAGGTGCAAGTCTGTTACTTGTCTCTTCTTCTTCCTCAATGTACAAAAAAGATCTAAAATCTTCTGGTTCTCTTTTACTGTCAGCTTCATTTCTTTCTGCATACTCATCAATTTTGACATTCACACTTTCCACAATTTTGTTAGTGTTAGAGTTCAAATATTTATAAGCTTTGCTTTTTGTGGAGTATCCTAGGAATATGTATTCATCACTATTAGCATCAAACTTTCCATCCTATTATATTTTACTATATAGCACTTACTTTCAAATATTCTAAAGTATTTAACACTCAGTGCATGCCCATGCCATAATTCATAAGGTGTCAGATTTGTACCTTTCTTGATCTATACCGAGTTAAGAGTGTAGACAGGAGTGCTTATAGCTTCTTTCTAGTATGTCTGTGCCACATTCTTTTCAATCAATAATGTCCTTGCACAATCCAAGATAGATCTATTTTTCCTTTTTGCTATACCATTCTGTGGAGGTGTTCTAGGTGCAGACATCTATATTTTAATTCCTCTATCATTGCAAAATAGATTAAATTCATTTGATGTAAACTCTCCACCTTAGTCAGATCTAAGACATTTCAGGTTCCTACCTATCTCCTTCTCAACCTTAGTCAAATACCACTTAAAGTACTGAAAAGCTTTAGATTTTTCTTTTAGAAACATCACATGCATCATCCTAGTATGAACATCAACAAATAACTTAAAGTATCTAGCACCACAGTAACTTTGTACAGCCATTGGTCCACAAAGGTCAGTATGAACCAAATCTAAAATGTTTTTAGAAGTAAAGGATTTTCTCTTAAAGCTTGACTTTATCATTTTTCGTAACTGGCATTCCTTGCACATCACATTCTCTGGTTTCTTCAATCTAGGTAGACCTCTTACCTTTTTCTTCTTACTTATCTCTACCAGATTGTCAAAGTTAACATGACATAGCCTTTTGTGCCATAACCAAATATCATCAAGTTGTGCAATTAAACATGTTTCTTTAGATAGGTCAAGATAGAACAAATTACCTCTAGTCTGATCACCACTACCAATCAGTTCTCTAGTAGCATCAAATATTTTAGCTTGCTTGTGATGAAATTCCACTCGGTAACCAGTTTTGTCAAGCTGATAAACACTTAACAAATTATAATTAAGACCTTCAACCCAATAATCATTTTCAGAAGATATCTTATCACTCAGTTTAATCAAACCCTTTCCTCTAATAGGACATGATGCATCATTACCAAATTTTACACTTTTACCTTTGTAATGATGTAAGGTCGCAAACTTATTTTTGTCACCAGTCATGTAATGTGAACAACCACTATCAATAATCCATTTATCATTCTTGTTCACATAGGATATCAATGTATTTTTCTCATCCTCATCATATTCATCTTTCATTGCAACATAGACTACCTCAATTTCAAAATCATCACTATCAGTGTCAGTTTCTTTTTCAACAATGTAACAAGATTTCTTACCTTTTCCTTTATAGTCTTTCTTCCATCGGTAGCTTCTGTCATCTCTTTTGTCTTTGTGTTTGATTTTCCTTTCATCATCTTTATGCTTCCTGTCAGGACATCTAGCAGCTATATGAACAACTTTACTAGATGCAAAATATATAATAGGGAGTTTGATGCAGGAGCATCCTGGGTGTAAGAGCAATCTTGCATCACCCAAAAGTATTTTTGTTTTTATTTTCAATAAGGGCTATTTTGTGCAGAGCTACTATTTATGGAAAGTTACTATTTTTGGTAATTTTCATATGTGCTCAAAATGATCTGATTTCTTTCTTGGAGGTTCATTTTGGTCATATAAGTTTGCCAGTAAAGTTTCATTGCCAGATCAAGTGTATATTGGAAGATATTGAAGATTTTTGGTATTGGCAGCAGGGTACAAAAACTTTGAACTCAGTTTTGAAGGCTTTAGAGGCCCCGGATGAGGTCAAAAATTTGGGTGATGGGCGTTTGCACAGATCAAGCCTGTAGAGCGCTTCGTGGCATTTCCGAAATGGGGTTATAATAGCCGAGCGGGTCAACGAGTGATGACTTATGGTCTTCGGAAGTTGGGCCACCTGAAATGGCGAAAAATAATTTTCTTCAAAATTTCTGTTCGGGTTTCAAAGGTTATCTTGAGCCGACTATGATGTAATAAAATGTAAAATAAAATAATTCTAAGTTTGGTCGGCCTTATTGGCTAAAAATTCTGGAACCTTCCCAGGCGGTGGAAAATTGCCTATATAAGGAAGGCTGTATTATTGTCTTAGGCAGTTCAGAATAGTTCTGGGTAGTAGATCTGGGTAATAGTTCGAGGCTTTGTCCTACAGAATATTGTAAGGGAATGCCCATGTGGCTTTGCATATTGTAATTCTGAAAGTTTATAATTTCACATTTGTGGAGATAATAAGAAGCCAATTTTCTGTTCTTGCATATTGTTGTTGTTTCTCTATATCTGTTATGTGTTTGTGGTATTAAGGGGATCACCCTTCATCAAGTGGTATCAGAGCAGGATTTCTTAAGTGTGTAAATAGATCGTCGACTGTGAGGCAGTTTGCACCAGGACCGTGGCTAGGGTTTCAGTGTGCATCGCGAAAATGCCTCCACGAAGGGAACGTGGCGAAAGAGCTGGTGTTGTAACACTTGAGGTTAGAGAGCTACAGAGACAAGTGCGAGCATTGCAAGAAGAGATTCGCAGAGGAATGAATCTTAATGTCAGAGATGAAAGCGAGGATGAAGCCGAAGAAGAATATCAAGAAGGAGAAGCTGAAATTGTGAACCAGGAGGAAGAAAGACTTTTTCGGGCGATTTCCAAGATTGGGAAAAGACCTAAGATTGAGGTTCCTACATTTTCTGGAAATCTTAACCCAGAAGAATTGATCGACTGGATCAATGAATGTGAGGAATATTTTGAGTACGAAGATGTTGAGGATCCTGATAGGGTCAAATTTGTGAAATCCAGATTGAAAGGTCATGCAAAGATCTGGTGGCAAGAAATTCAATTAGAGCGAAATAGAAGAGGGAAGGATAAAATCACAAGATGGGATCGGATGGTAGATAAATTGAAGGGACAGTTCATTCCTGTTGATTATGAGCTTGACCTACTGAAGAAAATGCAGAGTTTGAAGCAAGCAGGAAGATCTGTTCAGGAGTATACAGAGGAGTTCTACCAACTTCTCATCAGAATAGGCCATGCAGAAGCTGATAAGGATAAAGTTGCCTGATACCTTAATGGGTTAAGGCCAAGCATTCAGGAGGAGCTGAATCTGGTTCGAATGAACAGTATTGAAGAGACATACTAGTTTGCCCTAAAAGTAGAGGAAAAGCTGAACAAGAAGTTTGAGAGCAGACAAAACAGAAGAGGTCATGGTGGACGATCTGGTGGACGGTCATATGGTGGCTGAAATGAAGATCCGAAAAAGAAGGATGAGGCCAGTAGCAGTTAGAATCAGCGAGGAAATAATTCTAATCATTTCCAGGATCAGAATAATAGAGATCAGAGAGGAAGAGGAAGAGGACAAGGATCTGGAAGAGGTGGCTTCCGTGGAACATGTTTTCACTGTGGAGAAGAAGGTCATAAGGCATTTGAATGTCCTCAGCGCCAAGGAAGAATAGACAGGAGAAATGAAGGCCAGGCCAGAGTTGCACATGTAGATGAAGATGCCAGATCATCAAATTTTGAAGATGCTGAAAGAGGAGAAACGTTGATTAACAGAAGAGTCCTGTTGAGTGGTGAGAATGAACCTGAGCAAAGAAGGAGCCTGTTTCACACCAGGTGCAAGTGCGAAGGTAAATGTTGTGATATGATTATTGATAGTGGAAGCACTGAAAATTTGGTGTCAGAAGAGATGATGACAAAGTTGAAGCTCAAGAGACAGAAACACCCACATCCATATCGGATTGCCTGGGTACAGGATGACCACAAGGTCATGGTCAATGAACAATGCCTGGTGAAGTTCAAGATTGGCAGATACCAAGATGAGGTATTGTGTGATATCATATCTATGGATGCATGTCATATGTTGTTGGGTAGACCATGGTAGTTTGACAGATGTGCTGTACATGATGGTCGTGCGAATACCTATTCCCTGACAAAGGATGGAGTGCGACATAAGCTAAAACCATTGAAGGAGACTGAAGAAAAGGTATGTGGTAATGCAAGGATAACTTTTGTTGATGGAAGAAATTTCCTAGATGGTATGAGGCATGAGCATGTATGTTTTGCTTTAATTCCAAAAGCCGGTAAAGAGGAAGTAGAAGATGTTCCTGTAGAAGTTGCAGATTTGTTGAATGAGTTTCAGGATATTGTATCTGATAACGTGCCTGATGGATTACCACCAGTCAGGAAGATCAGTCATCAAATGGAGTTGATCCCAGGAGCGAGTTTTCCGAATAAGGCAGCACACAGAATGACACCTGCAAAAAGTGAGGAGTTGAACAGACAAGTACATGAGTTGTTATAGAAAGGATTGATTCGAGAGAGTCTGAGTCCCTGTGCTGTACCAGCGGTATTAGCACCAAAGAAGAATGGAGAATGGAGGATGTGTACAAATTCTAGGGCAATAAATAAGATTACAATCAAGTACAGGTTTCCATTGCCACGAATGGATGATATTATGGATTGTTTGAGTGGAGCTGTGTATTTCTCAAAGATAGATCTGAAGAGTGGATATCACTAGATTTAGATCAGAGAAGGAGATGAATGGAAGACTGCCTTCAAGACAAAGGAATGACTATATGAGTGGTTAGTCATGCTTTTTGGGCTAACCAATGCACCGAGCACTTTCATGCGGCTCATGAACGAGGTTCTGAAAGAATTTCTGGGTAAGTTTGTCATTGTTTACCTAGATGATATTTTGATCTTTAGTAAGACATTGGAGGAGCATATGATGCATATTCGTATGGTATTTGAGAAGTTGAGAAAAGAGAAATTGTTGATTAATTTGAAGAAGTGCAGTTTTGTGAAGAAAGAGTTAGTGTATTTGAGATTTGTAGTTTTAGCAGAAGGTCTAAAAATGGACCCAGAGAAGGTACAAGCTATTCTTGAATGGCCTACTCCAAGGAATGCTACTGAGGTAAGATCTTTTCATGGTCTAGCTAGCTTTTACAGAAAGTTTATCAGAAATTTTAGCAGTATTTGTGGACCCTTGACTGAAACAATGAGAGGGGATAGAAAAGAATTTAAGTGGACTAATGGGGCGGAAAAGAGTTTTCAATTGTTGAAACAAAAAGTTACAGAACAACCTGTTTTAGCACTTCCAAATTTTAATAAGGTGTTTTAAGTAGATTGTGATGCTAGTGGTACTGCAATAGGAGCTTTTATGAGCCAAGAAGGTAAACCTGTTGCTTATTTCAGTGAGAAGTTAAATGATGCCAAGAGGAAATATTCTGTTTATGATCAAGAATTTTATGCTATAGTTCAGGCATTAAAGAAGTGGAGACATTATCTGCTTCCTAAGGAGTTTGTTTTGTATACTGATCATCAAGCTTTGCAATATTTGAATAGTCAAGGAAAATTGAATCAAAGGCATTTCAAATGGGTTGAGTTTTTGCAGAGTTATACATTTGTTTTGAAACACAGAAGTGGAAAGTCTAATAGGGTTGCAGATGCTCTTAGCAGAAGGCAACTATTGCTGACAGAGATGCAGATTGAGGTGGTTGGGTTCAAGGAACTCAAGAATTTATATCCAGAGGATCCTGATTTTGGTGAAGCTTGAAAGGCTTGTACAGAACCTGTTACTCTAGACAGGACGAAATGGCTGAATTTTATCATCCAAGATGATATGCTATTCAGAGGGAGTCAGTTGTGCATTCCAGAAAGTTCTATGAGGGAGAATCTCATCAAGGAGAAGCATAGTGGAGGATTGGCTGGACATTTTGGTCGTGATAAAACCCTTGCTTTGGTTGGTGAGAATTATTATTGGCCACAATTATAGCAAGATGTGAAGAAGTTTGTACAGAGTTGCAGAGTATGTTAGATGGTGAAAGGAGTGAAGCAGAATACAGGGTTGTATCAGCCATTACCTATACCAGAGAAGCCTTGGGAGGATATCAGTATGGACTTTGTTCTTGGTTTACCGAGGACACAGCGGGGACATGATTCAATTTTTGTAGTAGTTGACCGATTTTCAAAAATGACACATTTCATTCCCTGCAAGAAGACTAATGATGCTGTTCATGTAGCAGAATTATTTTTCAGAGAAGTAGTGAGACTTCATGGTTTGCCAAGGACCATAGTTTCAAATCGGGACACTAAGTTTGTTGGATATTTCTGGCGTACATTGTGGAAGAAGTTGAAGACAGATTTGAAGTTCAGTTCATCACATCATCCACAGACTGATGGATAGACAGAGGTGGTGAATAGAAGTTTGGGAAATTTGCTGAGATGTTTGGTTGGAGATAAGCCAACAGGATGGGATTTGATTTTACCACAGGCAGAATTTGCATACAATAATTCTGTCAACAGGAGCACTGGTAAATCACCATTCCAGATTGTATATGGAAGTAGTCCAAGAAATGCATCTGAATTGAGGAAGATAGATAAAAGAGAAATAAGTAGTGCTGAAGCTGAGGATTTTGTAGAACACTTGAAGAACATCCATGGGGAGGTGAGGAAGCATATTACCAAGATGAACGCACAGTATAAGGCTAAGGTAGATGAGAAAAGGAGGTATAAGGAATTTCAAGTTGGAGATGAAGTCATGGTTCATTTGTGGAAGGAGCGATTTTCGATTGGTACATATAACAAGCTGAAAATAAAAAAGTTTGGACCATGTAAGATATTGAAGAAGCATGATTCAAGAAATGCATATGAGGTAGAATTGCCTACTGAGCTAAATATTTCACCAGTGTTTAACATTTCAGATCTGACAGAGTATCATGAAGGAGGTGTTGAAGATGAGATCACAATAGCACAGTGGAGTATTCCAGCAACTAGTTCAGACACTAAGGAGATCGAGGATATACTGGACAGTCATGTTGGAAGAAGCACAAGGAACAGGACGTATGAAGAATATCTGGTCAAGTGGAAAGGATGACCTGTTGAAGATTCATCATGGCTAACAAGGGTGGAGGTTAACCGTCTTGGTTTTCCTCTGCACACCTGAGTCGTGACAGGGTCACTTCTCAAATTACCCTGGGTGTCTGATGCAGGAGCATCCTGGGTGTAAGAGCAATCTTGCATCACCCAAAAATATTTTTGTTTTTATTTTCAATAAGGGCTATTTTGTGCAGAGCTACTATTTATGGAAAGTTACTATTTTTGGTAATTTTTGTATGTGCTCAGAATGATTTGATTTCTTTCTTGGAGGTTCATTTTGGTCATATAAGTCTGCCAGTAAAGTTTCATTGCCAGATCAAGTGTATATTGGAAGATATTGAAGATTTTTGGTATTGGCAGCAGGGTACAGAAACTTTGAACTCAGTTTTGAAGGCTTTAGAGGCTCCGGATGAGGTCAAAAATTTGGGTGACAGGCACTTGCATTAGTCAAGTCTATAGAGCGCTTCGTGGCATTTCCGAAATGGGGTTATAATAGCCGAGCGGGTCAACGGGTGATGACTTATGGTCTTCGGAAGTTGGGCCACCTGAAATGGCGAAAAATAATTTTCTTCAAAATTTCTGTTCGGGTTTCAAAGGTTATCTTGAGCCAACTATGATGTAATAAAATGTAAAATAAAATAATTCTAAGTTTGGTCGGCCTTATTGGCTAAAAATTCTGGAACCTTCCCAGGCGGTGGAAAATTGCCTATATAAGGAAGGCTGTATTATTGTCTTAGGTAGTTCAGAACAGTTCTGGGTAGTAGATCTGGGTAATAGTTCGAGGCTTTGTCCTACAGAATATTGTAAGGGAATGCCCATGTGGCTTTGCATATTGTAATTCTGAAAGTTTGTAATTCCACATTTGTGGAGATAATAAGAAGCCAATTTTCTGTTCTTGCATATTGTTGTTGTTTCTCTATATCTGTTATGTGTTTGTGGTATTAAGGGGATCACCCTTCATCAGAGTTTACCTTTATACTTTCCTTTTCCCCTTCTCAGTCTTCTAGCCATAAGAGCTTCTAGATCTTCTAGATCTTCATCAGAAGTGTCACTGTCACCTTCAATTTCACTATCACTTTCACTTTCACCGATGCATCTTTCTTTTTCTTTCTTTGGCTTGTTCAGAACTAGCTATGACTTGAAAGCAGATGCAACATTTCCAATGTTTCCAACAGTGAAATTATCATAGTTAGAGAGTTCAAAAGTAGTTAGCTTACCAACCAAACTTTCCAAAGTAAGCACATTTGCAGAGTTACATCTAGATTCTTGAATAGCTGAGATCTTAATAACATATATAGGACATAGGGTTCTTAGAACTTTTCCAATTATAGTTTCATCATCGATATCCCCATTAGCTTCTCTAATAGCATTCACAACTTCTTTTATTCTACCACAATAATGTGCAATGTTTTCACCTTCTTGCATTCTCATTTCATGAAACTTACCTCTAAGACTCTTGGCCTTTGCTTTCAGCACATTGAGGTCACCACCATAAATCCTTGCAAGTGTGTCCCACATATCCATTACAGTTGTGTAGTCCTTAATGTTCTAAAATTCTAGATAGCTTAGGGCAGATGCAATTTCTAGCATTGCCTGGTTATGTTCTTGCTTAGCTCTCATTTCATCGGCAGTCAAGGGTGCGATAGGTGAGACATAGCTATTTTCAATTTAGTACTTTATAGAGTCACCAATACTTGCCAGATGTAGCTTCATCAAGCTTTGCCATGCAGGGAATTTTTCCTTGTTCAACTTTGGTACCTCCTTCTTATACATCCTGATCATTTGCTTCAAGCCCCTTTAAACTTGATTTCTATCAATACTAATAATAAGCAACAAAGCTCTGATACTAATTGTTAATATGATTTAGAACAACAGAGAGGGGGGGTGAATCAGTTGTTCTTAGGTCCTGATGTATAAGACAATCTCAAAAACATTTCTTTAAATCAGATCCACCAACCAAAACAAACTTGGTCATCACTGATTCAATAACAGAAACATATAACAATGCAGTCCACTACCCAATAGTAACTTAACTTGTGAAACATAGTAATGTTCAAACCAAAATATTCACACAAGTATTAACACCAGGATTTATAGTGGAAACCCAATTTGGGAAAAACCACTTTGTAACATGCTACTATTATTTTCACTCTTCTGAAGTGAGCTCGGTAAAAAGCCAACCCTCTCAAAGGTTACAATACACACTGTCAAGTGTGACCTGGTTAAATGATTTCAATCACCCTGTTAAAAGTGAGCCTTGTCATAGGACTTACATACACTCCATTAGAATGCAACCTTTGTTAGAAAGTAAAGATCCCCAAGATAACTGAGAGGGGGTGGGGGTGAATCAGTTATCTGATAATTTAACTATTTAACTACTTTAAAAAATATAATCAATGTAGTAATCAACCATAGAAAGATAACCATACACAATTGCACAATAACACAAGATATGTTGACTAGGGAACCTCCTGAAAAGAGTAAACCCCGGTGGGAATGATGCCCACAAAATGATGCACTAAAATGAAAGTTCCTTGTTAGAGGATGGACCTTGTTAGGAGTCTTATGAAATACATTCAGTACATATAAATCCCTATTAGGAGATTTTGAATCCCTTTTAAAAGATTCTAACCTGGTTAAGAGTTTATGGAAGACAGAAGGACCCACTACCCAAACAGTTTCAAGGCAAGATCTCTGAACCCACTGTCCAAAAAATCTTAGAATTATTCAATAGAATAATATAAAATATATTACCTCCTTCACACTGTGCCAAAACTACACTCTCTGCTACACAAGATCACAATTCTAGATCTCTGTACTCACAAGTCTTCCTCCATCACTGAATTAACTCTTTTCTTCACTTCATGCATATATTCGCATCTCAACTTTCACAATTCAATCCTCTCTACTCAATTCTCTTTTTCTCAATTCTCTTTTTCTCAATTCTCTTTACAACAAGGAAAAAATTCCTTCTTATATACCAAACTCAAATAATTACAAATGAGTCAGTCCTCAATTACAAAATAATAATTTCTACACACTACACACAAAATTCATATAAAACTGTCAGCTTCCAGATACTGTAACTTTCTCCAAAAATATCCTCAAAGTTTTCACTATGAACCAAATCATCATTAATGAGTCTCCAACATCCCTTTAACTACGCAAACTCAGATTCCATCCCAGCTAAGAGATATCCTTCAATTTTTGAAAATCGCTACACAGAAACACTGTCTAAACACTGCTTTCACCAAAATGCTCATAACTCTCATGAATGAATGAATTTCTTTTTGCACTGTTAACCATAGGTTAATAACACACCAAAGAACATACCATCAATTGCATAAAATCTAATCTACAATATAACATATGTGCAAAACAAAATTGTACCTACTTTCTTGCTGATATCCAGAATATCACTGTGTTGACATCAATGACAATCCAAGTCATGAATGCAACAACAATTACTGCAGAATGATTGCCAAAATACTTTTCATTCATTCCTAACAATCTCCCCCATTAGCATTGATGGCAACATAGATGAAAAATATCCAATGTTCCAAAAATCCAATACTGCAACATCACTGCAAAATATCAAATTAAATCTTGCTTCGTTCTCCCATTCAGCTCTCTCATACAATCCACAATGTTTTTCATGTATATCTCTCCCCCATTGACATCAATGATAGAAATTCCATCACTAAGTCAACAACAACTTAATGTCAAAAGACACTATTCAGAAAAATACAATAATAAGAGTCCTCATGACTCAGCTCATAAACTCCCCCATAGAGGAAGTTCCAACATCCAATCCAGAAGAAAGATAGGGCTCATATACCATTGGACGGATGCAATCATTTGCATCAATTCTGAAAAATAGGTTGGGGCATAACCCCAAGCATACCTCTCAGATACACAAATGTATCCTTAGGTAAAGGTTTTGTAAATATATCTGCTATCTGTTCCTTTGTGCTTATGTACTCCAATCTTACTTCTTTTTCTGCAACTTTCTCTCTTACAACATGATACTTGATCTCACTATGTTTAGTCTTAGAATGTAAAATAGGATTTTTTGACATACTCACTATACTGGTGTTATCACAATGTATAACAATAGGCTCATCAACCTTTATTCCAATATCCTTCAACAACTGCTTCATCCAAATAATCTGATTACAATTGTTTGCTGCTGCAACATATTCTACTTCTGCTGTACTTTGTGAAATACAATTCTGCTTCTTACTTAACCAAGAGACCAATTTTCCTCCAAGAAAAAAGGCTCCACCACTGGTGCTTTTCTTGTCATCAATTCTACCTCCCCAATTTGCATCAGTATAGGCACATAAAGTAAAATCATCAAAATTCTCATACCATAATCCATAATCCATTGTTCCTTTCAAATATCTCAGTATCCTCTTTATTGCTGCATAATGTGATTCTCTAGGTTCTGCTTGAAATCTTGCTACAATCCCAACTGAATGTGCTATATCAGGTCTTGTATGTGTCAAGTATTGCAATCCTCCAATCATAGATATGTACTTTTTCTACTCAATTGCTGGTGTCTCATCTTTACTAGATAACTTATGTCTAGTTACCATAGGTGTTCCAACAGGTTTAGAATCTTCCTTTCCAAATATTTTCAAGAAGTCATTCAAATACTTAGTCTGATTTACAAATATACCTTCCTTGCTTTGTGTTATCTGTAATCCCCAAAAATATTTCATTTCTCCAATCATGCTCATTTCAAATTCAGTCTTCATTTCATCTGCAAATTTGTCACTAGCTTCATCTTGTCCTCCAAAGATAATATCATCAACAAATATAACTATAACCAACAAACCATTCTCAATTTCTTTTGTGTATAAGTTACTATCTATTGTTCCTTTTATAAATCCCAATTTCAATAAATACTTATCCAATCTTGCATACCAGGTTCTAGGTGCTTGTTTTAATCCATATAAAACTTTCTTTAACTTACATACCATATCTCCTTCTTGTGTCAAAGGAAAACCTTCAGACTACTCAATGTAGACTTCTTCTTCTAATTCACCATTTAGAAATGCTGACTTCACATCCATCTGATACACTTTGAATTTCTTGTAAGCTGCATATGCTAGAAACATTCTCACTGCTTCAAGTCTGGCCACAGGTGCAAAAGTTTCTTCATAGTCAATTCCTTCTTGTTGTGAATATCCTTTACATACCAATCTTGCTTTGTTTCTTATCACTTCTCCTTGTTCATTTATCTTGTTTCTGAATACCTATTTTGTTCCAATCACATTCTTGTCTTTAGGTCTAGGGACCAATTCCCATGTCTTGTTTTTTTCAATCTGCTCCAGTTCTTCTTTCATAGCATTAATCCAATGTTCATCTTCATAAGCTTCATTAGTAGTCTTAGGTTCAATTTGAGACAAACATACATGTACCTTATTTCGAGTCAAAAATCCTCTGTCTAAACTTCCAATAACTTTCTCAACAGGGTGATGTCTTGAAATATACCTGTTAGGTGTCATAGTTACTGATCTTGTTCCAACTGTAGATTCTTCTCTACTTTCTTCTCTGTTTTCTTCTTTGTTTTCTTCAGTATGACTTTCATTCAACAAATCACTGTTAGTTTCAAAAAATAATTCTGTATTTTCAATGTTAGGCTGAGGTTGTGCTTCTCCATTAGATTCATAATCAAGTATTCTTTCCTGAATTTTAAACTTCTCATCAACTTTGACATTTGCACTTTCAACAATAGTCTTAGTTCTTTTGTTATAACATCTATATGCTTTTCTTTTCAAAGAATATCCAAGAAATATTCCTTCATCACTTCTAGGATCAAACTTTCCTATATCATCATCTCTCTTAATATAACATTTACTTCCAAAAATTCTAAAATACTTAACTGAGGGTGCATGTCCAAACCATAATTCATAAGGTGTCTTGTTTGTATCTGCTCTAATTTGTACTCTGTTCATAGTGTATATTGCTGTGTTCACTACTTCTCTCCAAAAGGTCTTAGCCAAATCATTCTCAAACAACATAACTCTTGCTGCTTCAGTTATTAACCTGTTCCTTCTTTCTGCAATACCATTTTGTTCTGGTGTTCTAGGGGCTGAAAGTTATCTCTTAATACCATTCATTTCACAAAAAGTATTAAACTCTATAGATGTAAATTCACCACCTCTATCAGATCCTAGACACTTAATCTTGATTCCAGATATGATCTTAAATTTATCAAATACTTCAAATTTTTCTTTCAAAAATGCAATCCACATCATTCTTGTAAAATCATCAACAAGAATCATAAAATACCTTTCTCCATAAAATCCTCTAGTCCTAGTAGGACCACTCAAGTCTATATGAATAATCTCTAGCTTCTCTACCGATGTGAACTTCTTGCTAGGAAATGAACTCCTTTTCTACTTTGCCATCATACATTCTTTGCAACTCATGTTAGTAGGTTTCATAATTCTAGGTAAATCTCTTACCGCAAGTGTAGTACTCACTTTGACAATATTATCAAAGTTTATATGACAAAACCTTTTATGCCATAACCAACTATCATCAATCTTAGTTAACAAACATGTCATCTCAGTATGATTCAACTGAAATACATTACCTCTGGTTCTAGATCCTTTTCCAATCAGATTTCCATCTTTATATTTATCACACAAGTTTTCTCAGCAAACCAAACTTGATAACCCTTATCAACCAATTGTCCAACGCTTAGTAGATTATGTCTCAATCCATCAACAAAGTAAACATAATCAGTGTTAGTCTTTCCATCAAGAGTAATAGATCCTATACCCTTAATCAAACAAGGTGCATTATTACCAACTCTAACAATTCCTCCATCATAATTGTCTAACTTAACAAACTTTCTTTTATCTCCAGTCATATGATGTGAACAACCACTGTCTATAATCCAATCAGATTTCTTTTCAACTTGAGAAACTAATGCTTTTTCTTCCCTTTCATCAGATTCAGAACTTTCTTCTTTAATTTCTACAAATCCTATTTCCTCAAAGTTATCATTATCACTGTCACTTAAATTTCTTTCAATTCCTGCTTCAAGATCTTCATCATTTGCATAATAACATTCTTTAGATCTCCTAGGTTTAAAGTTGCTTCTATACTTCTTAACTCTTTTAGGACATTTAGATGCAAAATGACCATATTCTTGACAAGTCCAACATTTAAATATTTTCTTACCTTCTGGTTCTCTTTTTACAAGTAATGCAATACCTTCTTCAATCTTCTTATCTTCCTTAGATTTAGATCTGCTACTGCTGGCATAATCTCCATTCACACTAGTACTTCTTGATAATGTAGGTCTAATGTTAAGAGCACTGAATGCTGTCTCCATTCTAGGTAGCTCTCCTGATAATCTCAAATTCATCTCTGCTGTTTCTAATCTTCCAAGAAGAGTCTCTCTTGAAAAGTTCGGTGTACAAGGTATCACTTGTTCAATCATCTGTGTTGTCTGCTTGAATGTTGGTGTCAAAGTTCTCAGAATTTTCCATATCACTTCATTCTCTATCTTATCACCTCCACAAGACTTTATTCCTGTTACAATCTCAGACATCCTACCAATATAGCTTCTAATAGATTCATCTTCCATCATTCTGATATCTTCAAATTCACAAATCCAATTATGTAATCTAGCCTTCTTTGCATGTTCATCACCTTCAAAAGTAGAATGTAAAGCTTTCCAAATTGCATGAGATGTTTTCAAACATCTTACCTGACTGTATTCATTCTTCGGTAGTGCTAACAAAAGTGCTTCTCTTGCAAGTATGTTACACATGAATAGATCTAGCTCATCTTTAGTTCCTGCCTCTAGATTGTCTTCCTCAATGATAGTCTTCTCATTCTTTGTAATCAACCAATAACTTGGTCCTAAACACAATAAATATGTCTTCATCTTTTCTTTCTAGCTGTCAAAATTTACTCCATCAAACTTAGGGCTTTCTTTCTTGAAATTCACCATGGATCTCCTTAAGTTGTTAAACTTTTCTTTCAAGAACCTGCTGCTCTGATACCAATTGTTAGAAAGTAAAGATCCCCAAGATAACTGAGAGGGGGGGGGGTGAATTAGTTATCTGATAATTTAACCATTCAACTAATTTAAACAATATAATCAATGTAGTAATCAACCATAGAAAGATAACCATACACAATTGCACAATAACACAAGATATGTTGACTAGGGAACCTCTTGAAAAGAGTAAACCCCGGTGGGAATGATGCCCACAAAATGATGCACTAAAATGAAAGTTCCTTGTTAGAGGATGGAACTTGTTAGGAGTCTTATGAAATACATTCAGTACATATAAATCCCTATTAGGAGATTTTGAATCCCTGTTAAAAGATTCTAACCTGGTTAAGAGTTTATGGAAGACAGAAGGACCCATTGCCCAAACAGCTTCAAGGCAAGATCTCTGAACCCACTCTCCAAAAGATCTTAGAATTATTCAATAGAATAATATGAAATATATTACCTCCTTCACACTATGCCAAAACCATACTCTTTGCTACACAAGATCACAATTCCAGATCTCTGTACTCACAAGTCTTCTTTCATCACTAAATTAGCTCTTTTCTTCACTTCATGCATATATTCGCATCTCAACTTTCACAATTCAATCCTCTCTACTCAATTCTCTTTTTCTCAATTCTCTTTACAATAAGGAAAAAATTCCTTCTTATATACCAAACTCAAATAATTACAAATGAGTCGGTCCTCAATTACAAAATAATAATTTCTACACGCTACACACAAAATTCACATAAAACTGTCAGCTTCCAGATACTGTAACTTTCTCCAAACATATCCTCAAAGTTTGCACTGTGAACCATGTCATCATTAATGAGTCTCCAACATCCATTTAACTACACAAAATTAGATTCCATCCCAGCTAAGAGATATCCTTTGATTTCTGAAAATCGCTACACAAAAACACTGTCTAAACACTGCTTTCACCAAAATACTCATAACTCTCATGAATGAATGAATTTATTTTTGCATTGTTAACCATAGGTTAATAACATACCAAAGAACATACCATCAATTGCGCAAAAGCCAATCTGTAATACAACATGTGTGCAAAATAAAATTGTACCTACTTTCCTGCTGATATCTAGAATATCACTGTGTTGACATCAATGACAATCCAAGTCATGAATGCAACAAAAAATGCTACAGAATGACTACCAAAATACTTTTCATTCATTCTTAACAAGCTTGTTCAAAGGATTTAACATATGACTATTAGGTCAACCTCTGTTAAAAGGATTTTGACTGTTACAATGGTTAGAAAGTAGCAGCAATATTTATCTGAAAAACATACAACTCACTTTGCAAATATTAGATCCGATTTCATACACTAATGCTGGTTTAATGACTTTAAAACTTTTCCATCTCCATCTCTGATTTGCTCGAAACTATTCTTCAAGCAACCACCATAATTCTTCTTCAGCCTTTTCTGCTTATTCAGTCAATAAAACTTTACTGATCTGCCAGCATTCTCTATTCACCCATGTCATATCTAGCACTTGATCCTTTTTATTCTTTTCTCAATTAGGTTAAATCATCTTTTTTTGCTCAATCTCATTTGTAGATCTTAGGGTTAGGTCAGATTCATTGAATCTAGCCACTTCATGTTCTTCGAATCCTTTTCTAGAATCATCTCAAATCTCTTAAAGATTTACAATGAAACATTTTACAATGCATTTAATGCTTTTAGACAATCAATAAATAAAGTCAACATGTTTTACATAATCCAAGAATTCAACAATGTTAGCTCCAAAATTGAATTCTCTTCAAATATAAAATTACTGATGCTCGGTCAATATTGTGATCATCCACTCGATTTTCATGTAGAAAGCTCGGTCATTACTAAAACTATTTCCTTGGCTTACACTGTCTTCCTCAACAATTTAACTGATGCTCGGTCAAAACTAGAATTTTTCTCGGCATACATTGACTCGGTCGACACTAACATTACTCGGCTTAAACATGATTTCTTCATTTTTGCTCGGTCAAGCCTACCAGTTTAGTCTTCAGTCTTACTAAGATAAACAATACATTATCTCATCATTGTGTAACATAGTCAAGTACCCTTTGTAGTATCAAGATAACTCAACCTTTCCTAGCCCCTTAGCAATAATCAAATAGATATAGTACTTTCCTAAGTAGCAACATTATTACCAATTAAGGTTTGACATCAATGACAATACAACAATTATTTCAATTATAGTTTCCAATAGTACGACCCTATATATACATACCTGAAAGACCAAGTGCTACCTTTAGACCAAACCCGAGCTCAAAAATGAAACTTTATACGCCAATCATCCCGTTACATAATCCTCTCAGAAACATTGTATCTTAAAGGTCTTGATGGTACGTTACTTAGGTGTCTAGAGGAGGAAGAGTCTAAGTTAGCTTTGCATGAAGTTCACGAAGGCATTTGCGGGTCACACTCAAGTGGGTTAAATCTAGCTAAGAAGATCCTTTGCTTAGGGTATTTTTGGAAGACATTAGAAAAAGATGCTTGCCACTTTGTCAAGATATGCAACAAATGTCAATATCATGGTGACATGATACATGCACCGACATAGGAATTGCACCCATTTGTTACACCTTGGCCTTTCTATCAATGGGGGTTTGATCTAATTGGCGTCATATACCCACCTTCTTCAAATGATCATAAATACATCATAATGATAATGGAGTATTTCACTAAGTGGGTCGAAGTAGTTCCTTTGATCATGGCCATGGGTAAGCAAATTTCCATGTTCATCTTGAACCACATCATTTGCAGATATGGCATTCCTCATGCCATCATAACAGATAATGGAAAATAATTCAAAAATAAGGATGTGGATGAACTTTGTACTACATTTCATATCACTCACCATTCCTCATCTATCTATTACCCTTAGGGAAATGGGCAAGCCGAAGCTACAAATAAGAATATCTTGAAAATCTTGAAGAGATCGATCAATAAATCGGGAAGGGATTGGCATGTGAAAATTAATCCAGCATTATGGGCCTATAGAACAAGCATTCAGAAACCTATGGGAGCCATGCCATTTTCATTAGTCTATGGAGCCAAAGTAGTTCTACCATTAGAGGTTGAAATACCATCTCTATGAGTCTCATTACAAGGGTTGATCACCGATGAAGACTATAGAGTCGCTAGACTTCAACAATTGGAGTTGCTGGAAGAACACCAAAAACAAGCATATGAGCACTTGAAAGTGTATCAAAATAGAATCTCGAGGAACTACGATAAACATATTAAACTAAGAGTCTTTCAGGTAGGAGACTTAGTGTTGAGAGAGAACCCAAAGAATTAGGTTGAAAGAGAGAAAAAAGGCAAATGGGAGGCTAATTGGCTTGGACCATTCATCATAGTGTGTTCCTTTGGAATGGGAACCTATAAGTTATCAGATTGTGAAGGAGAGGAACTTCAGGAGCCCATCAACAACATTCATCTCAAAAGGTTCTACACATAGGGGAGATGAAAGAGTATACAAAGTATCAGATGAGGAGCATCATGTTTATTGCACATAGTCAAAGAGATCTTGAGAAAAATACAAAAAAATTGAAACAAAGAAAAATACAAAAAAAGAAAAAAAAGAAAAAAGTGCCTTGGTGAAAACCTAGCAATAGGTGCCTTGGTAGCAAAAAGCGAAAAAGATCTAGAAGGTGAAAACTTGGTAAACAAGCACCTTTTGTTCTCTTAAGTTTGTTTTTCCTAGTCACATATGTCCATATTGCATTTCCAACATCCCATTTGTACAACTGCCATTGCATCTGTCATTTGTACATAGTCATAATAAAGTTGTTCAGTCGCATTATTGCATTGCCTATCAGTCCTAAGTTTGTCGAACAATGCAATTTATCACTTGGGGGCAGAAGAAGATTGGAAATTTGGTACCAAATGGATTCAATAAGTGCTACAATTAGTCACGACAGAGAGAGATTTATCAGAGTTTTAGAGAAGTGGAAAGTTTATTGAACCTTTGAGGATATCACTGTTCAAAAACCTAAGTATTTGATCCTACAACATGATCCTTGAGCCTACATTGACTTTATAAATTCAGGATTAAAAATTGACAAAACACCTTAAAGATCAGGATGTTTGGAAATACTTTTTTTGAAAATCAGGAAACATTGCAAAACACTTGAAACTTTCTTTTGATAAATCTTTATGAAATTGACTCTTTTATCACATCTTTTGAGCTATTCGATGAGGTTTCGACTTGATTAGTCATGAGAAAGACATGATATTTTATTGCCTTTGAGTGATTGTTTTGAGGAAGATTCATCAACTTATGAGCATTTGTCTAACGACATGGTCATCAAAGAACCATTGAGGACTATCTCATAAGATGACAGATTAACCTTTGCTTGTTTACGCAAACAGATCCCTTGGCTATTTAGATCTTCTATATCTTAATATCCAAAAATTCACTTGCAACATCGAATCCACTGACACCAGTATTCAAACTCCCATAGTTTGGTCATCCAACCAGTGAGGGTTGTACTTGGTTCAAAAAGGAGGTTACCAAAAAAAAATGATAAAAAGTGGTATTCATATCATCATGATGTGGTCAGTGATGATTGTACTAGCTTTCTGGTCCCAAAATGCTCAATGATGAAAATTTATCTCCATGGCATTTCTTTGCTAAAAATTGGTGACACTTAGGTTGCATTGCATTGCATTTATCATGTTAGATTAATTGTGTTTATCATGTTAGATTAATTGCATTTATCATGTTAAATTAATTGCATTTATCATGTTAGATTAATTGCATTTGTTTGTGGTTCATTTTCCAAGGAAAAGGGGGTACATCACTAATCTTGGTTAGTCAAAACATTAAAGAAATGAGGGATTCAATCAAACGTCTTACTCTTGATTAATCAAAAACAAAGAAAATGAGATTATCTTTGGCATACATGCATAGCATTAATCATTAATCATTATCCATATACTAGAAAAAGAAAAAATAAAAACATCCATACATCATTTGCATACATATAGTTAAGGATAACATTGCATACATTGAAAAAATTCAAAAACATAAGGGACATTTCCATAAAACACTTTGCATCCATACATTGAGAAATAGGAAAATTATGTCATAAATCCATACATCCATACATCATTTATCTATATCATAAAATAAGATAACTGCATCCATAGCATAAACCAAAGTAAATGCATAACACATCATATAGCTGCATAAAAGATAATCTCATCAACAACTCATAAAGGAGAACCAAAGAGTATATCATCATATACATAAAAAAAGTGCTCATCAATGATCCATCAACTCAGTATATCAAGATACAATGTCATACAAAGTGATACATCAAATGGTTTGATCAATCAAAAAACATGGCATGTGATACAAGCACATCAACCATGAGTGAATCTGTCATCTATCAATCAAGATCCTGTAGGACCAGATCCATCTAGAACTCTATCATCTTGTGGGGGAGGAGCCTGAGAAGTACTCACTCCACTTTGTCTCTGAACCATCACAGACATGAACTATTGTATCAAGGAGGCAACCTGATCTAAATACCTAACCACACTGGACATATATGTCCTTAGAGACCGAACCTCCTGTACTACAGTCCCATAGTGGGAACATCCTGGGAACCCTGTCCCTGACCCTATGGCTACTGAGGCACCTGCTATGCTGGAACTTGATCTTGCTGTACAGAGGCATCATCCTGCTGAGCCAAGGCCACTCTCTATAACTGAACCAAAGGATCCAATCCACCGAGAATCTACCTTGCAACAACAACATGAGCCCAAATCTCCTGCCTCTGATGTCTATGAGCTCTATGCTATCTATCTTCTCTAGGACATACATCAAGTGCATCATCATGATCTCTAGCATGATCTCTATCCCTTGCATGACCATCTCTCACCCGTACTCAACCAATAGTAGGAGGATCTCTCTATCCTTGTCATCTCCGCCATCTACCACCACCACCTCCATCACCTCGACCTGGGATAGGATCTACTAGATTAGTGAAATGAATAAACATGTTACGAGCCCACCAATTGACAAACTCATGAGACATACCTACATCTGCAACACTAGTAAGCATCTCCCACCTGCAATAAGCCATACCAGCAATTTGGTCTAAGGAAAACTGATAATCAATGAGAGGACCCCACATAGATCTCTCTGCTTGTACTTGAGCATATAGTGCTGTACCCTATAGCATATCCTCTATCTGACCATATTGTCTAGAAACTTTGCCAAAGTAGAAGTGCTCAATAGTGGTAGTAGTGTGACCAATCATCCAGTGAGGGGAAAACATGTAAGGTAACTCATCATCATCCTCTCTCCAAAGATCACAATCCCTGTATGATCTCCATACAACCTGATCTAGATCATCAATCTATCACTGCTAGAAGTCTAGATGACCCAAATGATGCTACACAACCATACCAGTGTATAGAAAAGAATATGGGTAACTCCGAGGCTGAACCCTATCAAAAATAGGCCTAGTGATGGGAAGATACTCCCATATCCATAACTAAAGAACAACTGCACCAGCCGACAAAGATGCACTCTATTGATAGACCACCTCGTGCAAATCATGGTAGAGCTATGCAAGGATGCATGAACCCCAGTCAAAGTGCTGAGGATGAGCAAGTAAATCCTCCAATATCCTACCCCATCCAATGGAAAAACCATGACCTCGCCAGTTGGGAAGAAGCAAACCACCTATCAGTGCACCAAGTACTGCTGGAAAGGTAGGAAAGGAAGAAAATTGAGGCCAGGTGATCGTATCAACATCATCACTAGAATTATCCCCAAACACTCATCGGCAGATAGTAGAATCATAAATGGAATCATAATACACTACTTATCCTCTGTATGGGATATGTAGTAATCTGTACATGTCCTCAGGAGTAATAGTCATTTCTCCATAAGAAAAATGAAATGTATTGTGGTCGGAGTGCCATTGCTTTGCCACTGCAGTCAATAAACCATGGTTAAGATGGAACCATGGAAGATCAAGGAGGAAACTCAAACCACACAACTCAATCACATGGAACTCAGCATCTGTAAGAGTCTGGCCCTAATCAATGACCCAAGAAGCCACTGTTTGGATGTATAAAGTAGGAAAGTTTTCTTGTTGGCAAAGAAAAGGAATCATATTAGTATACCATATCAAGGAATTATCTCAAGTCAATCAAATTTATCAAAAAATTATCAAGCAATCACACCAAGTACTATTTGTTTGTTTCTCTGTGTCTTGAGAACGAAGCAACAGTATCAAATCATATCAGTTTTCACACTGATTGATTTATCCTATCAATATCTTATCCTAATTGGATTGATGCATCACATTCATTGGTAACACTATCCTAATATCCTAATCCATTTGTTTTGTTGCACGCAACATGCATAATATAATCATTTGACTCGAGCATCGAAAGTCATCAAAATTTTCATCAGACACAATCAAATACAAGTGTGAAACAAAAAGTACAATTTTTTTTTCCAAAGTCTGCAGGCATGATTTTAATCATCCCATGTGACATTACTCCTAAGCGATAGCAAAACATTGTGAAGTGACATTATTCAGGTGTTACGCGATAGTTTTCATGCTACGCGACAGTAAATCATGCTAGGTGACAACAAAATGTGGCCTAGGCGACAGTCAATTTGTTAGGGTTTCCTATGCGACAGAACACATGGAAATGGGCATTTTGACCTAGCTATACGCGTGAGTATCATATTCTCAGGCGAGGATGAAAATTTGTTAAGCAACATTAAACTATGCGGAAGCGTGAGAGAAAAGCTCAGATGCGACAGTAAAAGTGTCTAGGTGATAGTAAAATTATCCTAGGCGTGATTTTGTAGATTAAAGGCAATGATAAAATGGAAAATTGCAATAAATGCTAATAAATGAGCAATAAATGCAAGTAAGAGGTTCAAAATAACTCACTGGAGGTCTATAGTCAGGTGGCCTCATGTATCTCTGACATCTCTTGAATCGATGATCTCAAATAGGGACAACCATCTCAAAATTCACCATAGGACCAGAGCAAAATCACCAAAGATAAAAGTAAAAATGAATAGTAAAACAAGGTTTTTCAACCTATTTAAGCTATTTTGCCCTAAATTTGGAGGTGAAAATTGGCTTAGACCTATGTATTGACCTATCAGTTTAATCGGGGCATCCTTGAATCATGGAATCTCAGCAAGTTTTTAAAAAATGAAAACATATTCAACATCATCAAATTTTTCATATCAAGCAATCAATATGTTTGAATTTCTAAGGGGGCATTAGGGTATCAAATTTGAACGTCGCATCAAACATCATTGGAATCAGTGGGGCATCAAATTTTTTTTTGTATCATCATATCATATCAGAGGCAACAATCAATCAGTATTAGAGGCATATCAGTGAATCAACAATCAGGACCTAAAAGTGATCATGACTCAAAAGAATCTTTGAATCAATGTTCTTCGTACATAAATTCAAAGAGGGGCATTTGTAGACACGTAAAAATGGACAAGTGCTTTTAAATTGCAAAAATCAATAAAATGGCTCAAAATCATCAAAATGCATTAATTCAATAAAAAAGGGATCAAATCAATTAAAAAGGACATAATTAAATAAAGTTGGACAAAAATCAATTAAAGCAAAGGAAAAATCAAATAATGAGGTTAAATAATTAAATCAAAGCTTAAAGGGGTGAAAAACACTACATAATTGATTTTAATCAATTAGTTGTATAGTTGTTTAAATCAAAAATCAAAATGAACCTATTACCCTTACATGGCTAAATTTAATTAATTAATTAATTAAATTTAATAATTACTAATATCTTTCAACAAAGTTGAGCAACCAATAAGAATTGAGGACAAAAAGACACAAATCACTCAAAAATGATGAATCTCAATCACTCATTTGAAAGTTTCAATCTCAACCACTCAATCTTGTCCTTTTGTCCAAAGCTTTGAGACAAACCTTTAAATTGTCCCCCCATTTATGAACAAAGCAAAGTATTTGACTCAACCTAAGGTGAATCATGATTACTTCACTCCACCCCCTACCCTTGGGAAATTATTATAAATAGAAGCATTTTGAGAGCAATTGATATCTTAGAAATTCATTTGCAAAACATTGTTACTATGGGCATTTGAAGAGCATTCTAAGAGCAATTAAAAGCATTTAGAGTAATTTGCATTATACTTTGTTAATTTGAGCTAGAATCATCATCATAAAAGCATTATAAAAGTATAGCAGCATACATTCTCATTTTAGAAGTGTCACTAGTGGAGATTTGAGCTGAGAGCTTCACTTACCACCTCTTTCTAGAGAGCCATGAGATGCCATAGATCTTAGTTTTTATTTTAATTAGATTTTCATTGTATTTACTTTCAATTGTTGCTATTAGATCTTAATTTCATGAAGGTGATTATCATCATCACACACATATATGGAAGTATATTCCTAGGGGGAGTATTGATATTCAGAAAATAATTGGAGATATAAAGATAGTGAAGAATTTTTGTTATGGCCATAGTTTTTGAAGTTTTGTATGACTTAGCCAATTTTCCTATATGTTGCCACCAATGACAAAGGGAGAGATTGTTGGCAATTTGGCTAAGTAGGATATCAAGTTGTTGTCATTATGGAAACATATAATCAGTATGAAGATCACTATATGATAGCAAGCAATTATGTCAGAGTGTAGAGTAAATTGTCTAAGTATAAGCAAGATTTTCCAGTCTAACAAGAGACATTTTTTGATAGGGATGTTGATAGAAGTAATTTTAGTGCTTGCATACTTGAACATGGATAATTTTATGTATGTTGAATACTTTGATGACAAGTTGTAAAGAGATAGGCCAAAATAGGAAAAATATTTAGAAGTAGTGAAAGGTTATATACCTTACCCTTTTTGTAATCATAAATCATTGTATATTACATGTTTGTGTGGTGAGCTCATCTTGTAATCATTCTATTTGTACTACCAACTCTTAGCAGGGTTGAGGCTTCTAACAAGGCCTAGAGTCCTTTAATCAGGACTGAGACACTATATGTATGTAATAGACTCCTAACAGGGTCAACATCCTTTACCAGATACTTTTGATTAGTGGATCATTGTGGGTATCATCCCCACCGGGGTTTTCCCTTGGCTAAGGTTTCCTCGAGAACAAAACATGGTGTTATGAGTTCATTTGCTTTATTGCTATGCATGCTATTTAGTGTACTTTTTTTTGCAAGTATCAAGTTAATCTGTTATATCCATAATTGGGCAAATAGAAAAGTTTGTAGAATACTGATTCACCCCCCTCTTAGTATTCCCTATTTCTAATAGTTTCTACCTCTATATTCTCAGGCTCATTGGAAGATTTCTACTTAGTTGTACCCTATCCCTTGGGTATATCCTTTTGTTTCTCAGGGGTTGAGCCTTCGGGTTCCTTCTATTTGACAATGTCAACTGCTTGTACTAATATAGGTAAGTCACTCAATATTTAACTTATTGTTGCCTCACTAGGTACATTCTCCTCGGTGGTGTCTGTAGTAGTATTTATATCTTCACCATCATTTATGTCATCATAATATCCATTGGTGATGTCCTCAATTAATACATCATATATCCTTGGTGTTTCTAACTACTCGGGAGCATCCTATCTTTATTTTTCACTATATCTGACTGGGTAAAAATTAATAGAAATGGTGTCATCTGCTACCTTGGTGTCGGATAAGTAGATTAACTCCTTGGTGGCTAAGTCTATATCATTTTAGTGAACTCCTTTATCTTTCTTTGTGTTCTTCTTCTTGGTAATTATAGCTAATGCAGGTTGATTAGCTTCTTCTTGGGCTTTCAAAATTGTGGTCTATAGAAGCTTTCTATTTTCATCAACTTCTTCAAGGATGCCTGCCAATATGTTAAGGGATCTACCCTTCATTAGAAACCATTTTGAGTATTTTTTCATTAATTCTTCTATCTCGAGAACTGATAGAGTAAGTATGGCCAAAATCAATGAGTGTTCCCTCATTTTCTTCTCAGTGTGCAGGGCATGTGTCCACTTGGATGACACTTTCTCATATATTGATGGGGAGGCTAGGATAGACTAGCTAGTCTATGCTCTGATCCTTACCCAAGGACCCAAGTGTACTACTGACACCTATGAATGGTCTATAGGATACCTTACTCATCCAAGGACCCCCTGACCTACCTAACCTATCCAAAAAGTTTAACTACTTCTTCTTGCATCATTCCAAGCTTTAGTTTCTAGCTTCATCCCTTACATAGGCTCATAAGGGTCTTCTAGGGTTTAGTTACCTTCCCAAGCTCTAACAGAGGATTTGGTGAGTTCCAAGGTGTTTTTTGGACATTTGACACATCTACAATGCATTAGCAAGGTTGGTTCATCACCCAATTGTAGGGTTCCTTTGCAATTTAGGGCTACAAGGAAGTACCCAATTAGGCCTCCTTCCGGTTTTGTAGGACTTTTACCTCCTTTCCCTCAAGGATTGAAACCTTATATTTTAAAGAAAATCCATTCCATATGACCAAATCTCAATGATTTTTGGGGTCTCAAACCGCCAACAGGCCGTACAATGCTTGATCCAAAATTGAGGGTTTTAAGGGCTATTTGGGTCTTTTAGGGTCATAGTGTTTGAAGTCTTCAAAAACATCACTCTTGGCTGGTTCATGACCTCTCCTCCACAAAATTGAACCTTCATATATGTTTCTTGAATCCCTCCAAAGGGCATGCCTTGAAACTCATTCCTCTGTTCACAAGAGCTCCTTCTCTGCTGACTACTCCTAGCCGGGCACTGCCAAGCTCGCCTAGGGCATAGTCAAACAATTGTTTGCACTTGCACTCCAGGGCCCTGCTGCCATAATAATACAATTTAGGGTCTATGATTTTAGAATCCAAGGTCCCATGGTGTGGCCATAGTGGAAACAAAAGCTACAACCCTATAAACTCATGGCTCTCCAAATTGACAGAGCACTATGTAAATGAAAAGAACTGAAACAAATGCACACTAAACCTTAAAGAACCTAATATAATGCACACACATGAAAGATAAACACAAATAAACAATCACTCTTGCAAGGATTCACACAAAACTTCATCTATTCACATGAAATCAGTCTAAAATAGTGACTATTCTTCTTCAAGCAGCGTTCAGACTGGTGTTTCCGTACTACCATCGTACAATAACATTGCCAACCCTTCAATTAGGGTTCCTCAGGTCTTAAATACCTATCTCCATGGTATGTGTGTGTGGTGTTAGGGCTTATTAGCCACTTAGGCTATGTTAGGCTATTACAAAGAAAGAGTTGCTTAGCAACTTTTGAAAAGTTGCTGACAACTTTTGAGCAACTTTTTATTGTTCAAGCACCTTGTGCTTTCCTACTCCAATGATCACTATGAAGCCCTCCCAAAGCACACACATGTGCTCAAACATCAACCAAACACCCATCCCCAACTTTCTACTATCATAGCAGGTCAATGACCTCAGGATGACATCATGCCCTGAGTCATTGTGCCATTTACATTGATAACCAACTGAACTACTAGGAACTCACCTAGGCCTAGGCACACACACATGAGCTAAAGCTCTTATTTGCTTACATAATTCACTTAGGAAGTTTCATCACATCAAAATTGGATGGTGGGAGCCCTTGGAAGGGTGCTCTTGCACCATATATATCTTTAGGAACATACCTAGAAAATTCAATAGATACTCTTTTAAATTTAATCATCATTTTAATAATTACTTCTTCAACCTTTTCCTGATCCTCAGTAGTATACATACTAAATTAGCTTAGGGTGAGTTAGACTCCATGTTTCCTTTATTCTATCTGCTAACTCATTTACCATTTGACTCTTATTTACAACAACTTTTAAATTTACCTTGATCCTCTTCTTCATCAATATCATCTTTAGCTCTAATTAATCTTCTCCTCTTTTTACGTTGCTCGAAGGTGACTTGGACACCTCTCTTTTTCTTTTGATACATTTTTGTGGGAGTTGGCCTTGATATTTTTATAATTATTTTCTTCAGGAGCGGAGAAGTAGAGTTTTTGAGGACCTTGCCCTTTCTCTTGTAGGTGCTTCTGCTTGTTTTCTCTTCCCTGTGGCCTTGACTGGTGTAACTTGGATATCCTTATCCAAATTGGTCTCCTCCTCATCATGTTCACTATTGTCTATAAGTAACTATTCCTCAGTTGCCTCTTCAACTAGATTAGCTACTTGTTGTGACCTACTTGACAACTCACCCATCAATGATGGGACCCCTCTCTCTCCTGTCCAGCCTGGCCCTTGTTTGTCTTGTGCCTTGTTAGCAGTAGTCTCAAGAAAAGGCTCTGCCTCCTGAGAATAATGGAGTAGCAGAATAACAAAAGGATATAAATTTGCAAAGAATAAATCCTTCACACCCTAAAATCAATGCTTAATGAAAAATCCTTCACACATGAAGAATCCTGCTCCCACATTCCTTGGAGTGCAAATAGCATGCACTCATAGAATGAGTCCTAAGGAAAAATTCCTTCACACACCCAAAATCCCACTCTCGGCCTTTCGAAAGTGCAAATCTACCTCGATGGAGGAATATATGCAAGATACAAAGTCCTTGACTCCCTCCAATTCCTGCTCCAAGGTGATGGGAGGCATTTTTTAAAGCACATAGTAGAATGTGTGCTTCGAACAAATGCCGCAACACACTAAAATTCCCTATCCAAGGATAGTGGAAATGCAAATGAGAGCCACTCACAGAATGAGTGCTAAGGATGAAATCCGTGACCATCTCCAAATCTCAACTTCTCCTTAATTTGAGCTCAAAAACTACTCGATGCCGGAATGAATTCTTGAGGCTAAATCCGGCACACACTCGAGTTCGAAGATTGAAATATAAGGTTTTTTTTTTGGTTTTGAGTTTAAAATTTAAAATTGATTGAATATTAATTTTTTATTAATATTTAATTAATTAATCTTTGAAATAAAAATAAAAAAATAGAAATAAAACAAATTGGATGAAATCGGTTTGGATTTAATAGAAAATTTAATTAATATTGATTTTTATCAATATTTAATTAAAACTCAAAAAATTGGTAAAACAAATCAAAAAAATAAAAAAAACCAAAAAATGAAAATTGAGGAAAAGGAAGACTTCTTCATGAAGAAAAAATGCTCAGATTAGCAGATTCCAAAAAGCGGGAGAAAAACACAGACAAGTGGCAAGGAATCTTTTCAAAAAATGGAAACTTGTGCTAAAATAGGTAGCCACCTAATTTTAGCCTGCAATCTTTAAAGCAGCTTTTCAAGTTTTTGAGAGGCTATAAGAGAAGGCTTTGTTCATTTCATTCTCACATAAATCAAGAGAGCATCCTTGTGAAGAGAGAAGGATTATTTCTAGGGAAGTGTGAAGAAATTTGTGAGATTTTCAAAATTTTCTTTAGTAAGTTGATCACAGGTAAAAATCTCCATGAGGAGAGAGAAAATTGAATTTTGGGCAAGATGGAGAAATTCTGGCAGATCTTTGAATTTTGGGATGAAGTGCTTTTCTCTACTTTTTTATGCTCTTATAAGTTTTTTTTCTCTTTCTATTTTGCAGATGGCTGAACCCAGAGGAACCAGCATAAGTAGAAGGCAATTGATCAAGAATGAACAAAGACAATTCTACCCGAAATCCAAAATTGTCTCAAAGTGGATTGATGTGAAGGACATGAATCTTGGATGCCTCGATTTGAGCAAGTTCCAAAGGAGGATGTTTGGCTACAAAGATCATCACCTGACATACCTGGCTGCCAAGATTGTGAACAGTGGAATTGTAGCTGCAGCTAGATTCCCTCCTGCCTTTCAGCATGTTGAGTTGATCATGGAATGTGCAAAACATTATCAGTCCAGTGACAGAATGATCAAGGACTCAGATAGGAATATCATTGCAGATCTCTCTCCTCCAGCCATTACTGAAGCATTTGGGATCCCTTCATCTTGAAGGTTGGTCTCGAAGACAAAGGAGCAGGCACAAGAGTCTACATGATAGGAGTTCAACATTGATGAGATCATCAACAAAAAATGGATGAGGAGGAATAAAACCCACTACTCTAAGTTTCCCAAGAAGCTTGTGTGGATGAATTTCCACCATGAATACAGTGATCTAATAATGATGCTCAACAGGATATTTGGCTTACCCCACTCTTACCTGTTTGAGACATGGATGTGGTACTTTGTTCAACAGGTAGTAGAGGAGTTCAATCACATTGATTGGGCTGGGTTGATTAGCGACAACCTCGATGAGCAGCTCAGGAATCTGGAGCATTTGAAGAAATTCTTCATGAGCTCATATGTAATATATATGCAGGCACAAAATACAAGGTATGAAGGATTGCGGTACAAGGGAGTCCTTAGAAGTGGGAATCCAAGGTTAAGGGTCCATGACTATTACCCACAGCTGCATCTACATGCCATAGATGACTACACCTAGGTTAATGATGCATTTGCAATGTGCATCATAAGGACCTTGTAGAAGGGATTGCATATGAGATTGTCTTATGAGGCAATGAAGCTGGTGGAAGAATTCAGGGCATGATTCATTCAGTTTCCCACCTTCTCCTATATCAGATTGCAAGGATTCTCTGAGCAGCCATTCAAGCTTCCACGATACCCTACTAATAAAATGGTCTTGTTGGAAGTCACCCAACAGTTGACAGCTTATGAAAAAGTCCCAAAGAAGAAGAAGAAGCTAGGACTAGAGTTTCCATTGTCCACTAGAAGTGATGGAGTTGAAGTGTGTCCTTGTCTATCGACAGCTGAGAGGTCATCCAATGAGTTGAAATTCTTCCGTCTATCACTCTATCTAGGAAGGCCAGATTTTGACCCATATAATAAGATTAGAGTAGTGGAAGGGATGAGGCACCAACACAATGCTCACCTTGAGGATTTTTGGGCAAATGCAGTTGATGAGAATGAGGTCAGGAAGAGGATGTGCTCCCGATTTCCCTTGGACCTGATCAGGGCATGTAGGATTGTCCATGTTCCTGATCAGATAGAAGAGGACCCAAATGTGCTACAAAGAGGTTTTAACCCAGATAAAGAAAAGGTCATTCATCCTTACGGTTGGCAGAGAAAAGAGATCGTGGATCTTGATGTATTGACAAAGCCAGTTGTGGATTTCACAAGGTGGTGGGTAGAATGGAAACTTGAAAGGATGACTATGTCAAAAGAAGATTAGACCTACAAGTTGATAGGTCATCCATAGCTGCGAGATGAGAGACCAAGGCAACCATCTAAAGGAAGAGTAGAAGAAAGGGACATCCCATCAGGGAGTGCCAAACACTGAAAGGAGATGGGTATAGCTCAGGAAGTGCATACAAAGAGGAGATTGGATCTTCATGTTGAAAAACAACATTAGAAGAGATTAAGGTCTGAGGGTGCACCATCTTCTCCTAGCTGGACTCCCAGTGTGTAGGAAATTGGAGCATTCACCCAGCAGGTAGGAGAAGCAAGTGAAAGAAGAATGCAACAAGGAGAGGAACACATGACTAGACTGATACAAGATAGATTGAGCATTAATGCCAATGAGAGGTTCATTCTAGGAACAAGTAGGGAACAAGATGTGACAAAAAGGAGAGTCTTGGTGTCTTCTTTAGGAAGATAATTGAGGAAGAAATTCCTGAGGTAGAAGCAAAGGCCCCAATGGAAGAAGAGGAGATCCCTATGACAAAAGCACTTGCTCCTGAAGTAATGGTAGAAAGTCCTGGAGCTGAGGAGATTGATACTAGAATAGTGCAAGGACAAGAATAGCTAGCAGTACAGAGGGACCCAAATCCAAATGTTCTAGAGTGGCTCAAGCAGAGGATTTAGAGAAGCCAGGAAAAGGAGATAGACCCTGTAGTTGAGTTATAAGAGATTCTCCATCGAATTGACCAATCAGGAGAAAAGGGAAAAGCCAAGAAATTCACCAAGGTCATCAAAGGAGAATCCAGATCTAGAATTTTGCAAATAATGACTCCAACAATCGACAAGACCAAAGATCAAATTGCTCCTAAGGAGTATCACATAACAGAGGTAGATCTTGGTCAGGCCTCTCGAGCACAAGTCATGGAGGAATTTAATGATTTGACACAAGCTGTTAAGGATAAGATGAGGAGGCTGGAAGAAAAATATCAGAGGATGAAGGAAGAGAACAGGGCTTTATGTACATACATTGATAGGTTTCCTTGCCCAGTTCGAGAAGAGGACCCATCTTTTGTTCCACCAACGGCTGTTCCAACTGGGTCAATTAAGGCCATCGACGAGATTAGGAGGATTGCACAGGGTGCAAAGACTTGGATTAAGGGGATCGAGGATGAGGCCTACATCCACGCTGAGGAGTTAGTACAAATTCATGATAAGGCATTGGCCATTCTTTCTTGAATTCGTTGCATAGAGGAGACTTGGGAAGATGAGCATATCTATGAGGATGAGGCAATCTCTGACTTTCAGGAGCTAATGGAAACCCCTAGGCAGGTCTTGGTTGACGACAAGGTCATTAGAGGAGGAGCATATGATTTCTCTCAGTGGTATTGTGTAGTTCTTATGGAAAAAGACATGTTTGAACATTTCAGTAAGGAGTTAGCTCAATTGAAGGGGATAGTTGAGAATATCTGGCAGGAGCTCTCCAATACCATTACATCACTATGGTTGCAAAGGTTGGCCAAGGAGGAAATAATAATAGACAACATGAAGGAGAAATTGGAGGAGTTCTTTAGGCTTAACTCTTTTACAAAGGATGATTTTGAGAACCTCTTTGCCTTCTCGAACAACATGCACACAACCCAGGATCTATTGCCGGAATGGGACGATAGCTTGAAGAGGTTAGAGTGAGCAGTGTTGGCACTGGAATTCAGATAGGAATCAGCACCGAGTGTCAGCATTGATGAGTTGGAGGCCATATTGGGTAGATTCCAGGAATTCAAACGTAGAGGTCAATAGTAGATGCATTTAATGCACAGTGGACATTCATGTAGTGGTCATTTATGACACCTCACTCTCTTCTTGAGCATGCATGCATCATGAGAATTTATTACCCACTACGGTAGTGGTTTCTTCTTCGCATTAATTTAGATTCCCTTTTCTGTGCCCTAAACCTAATTAGGGATGAGGTGGCAAAATCTAGGCCATCAGTTATTGTTTTGATCCAGGCCACTCATTGATTTTAAGGACCTATATAAAGGCCTCTTCTTCTCATTTGTAAGAGAGTGAATTCTGAGATTGTTACTTATGAGCTATTGAGACAATAGAATTTTCATTGAAGTGTGGTGATCATTTGATGTGTCTTAATGCTTGCTTGGTTTCATTATTCTCTCAATTAGATTAAGTTTGGTAGATAAAGTGTAATGAATGTTTTGGAGAATATGATGATGTGTTGATGAGTTTCTTTGGTTCATACTTTTGATGTTTTAATGATTCTAAATCATCGTGTAAAGTTAGCCTGCACCCCCCATCTATGTGCTTAAATTTGATAATTCGTACAAACCCTTGAAGATTGCACAAGTCTACGTGTAGTTGTAGCTTGACTTGGAAAAGCGTGACTTGGTAATTAAGGAACTCATCCATCAACATACTTTCCTTGGCTATCATTACCCTTAGAAGTAGATTAGGATCTCTGAACCCTAAACCCTTTTATTTTTGCATATCAGGTGAAAACCCAAAAAATAACACTTAATTGAAAATCTTTTGATAGAAACCATATTCATCATGACATAAAGGATTGAAAACATAAGGCCCCTTGTGATCATCAGAAAATCACATCAACACCGAGCATATCCACAAGTTGAGGAACCTTGGAGTTGTGTGTGTGAAAATTGTACCTGATCTGTAGACACAACACAGTAAAACATTAGAGGTTAGCTATAATCGAAATCGTGCAAAATTGAAATCTAATCTAACCAAGTGATTTACTGCCTTCTAGTAGGTGCGAGATTGATGTTCTCAGATTGTAATCGAGATCAGTGACCTAGACGACACCTAAATGAAAGATTTGAATGCAAAAGATGGATATGAAATTGAATGCAATTAATCTATATTTTTGATATTTTCTATGCAATAAGAATGATAAACTGATATGCTATGAATGCTATTGAAAACTGATATGAAATAAATGCTAAATGATCTAACAATGAAGATTCTAACAATGATATAAAAACTTGAAATTCTATGCTAAGATATAAAAAAGCTATGCAATTGAAATTGATCTCACAAAGCTTTGAATTCGCAAGTTGATTCCTCAGCCTCCAATTCTCCAGCGTGATTGTGTAAAATATGAGATGCTTGGATGCAAATTTGAGAGATGATTGAGAGATGAATTATGAAGAGCTGAGCCTTGTTTTTATAGAAATCCAAGGCTTTGGAGGTGCATGGGAAAAAGCCATAAATCACTCAAATAACTCAACCTGATTTTTGAGTTATTTTTAAATAAAGATAATTAAGTCACAAAAATCATGCAAAAGCACAGTTCAACTTGAATTAGAAGTTTAGATCAACTTTAAAACTCGAAAAGATGTTGAGTTTCAAAAAGCTAACAACTTGCATTGATTTTCCAATTTTGAGTTTAACTGGTCCTTGAATGTGCACATTGATAATTATGATTTAATAAATAAATAAAGTGATTTATTCTCAACTTAACTGCTTTTTGAAATAAAATAATTAATTTATGGGTTAATTAACTATTTTACCAAACTTTTATTAAAAAATATATTATTAAATAATGACAACATGCTTTAATTAATTAAATAAGAATTTAATCAATTATTCATAGGAATTTTGATTTATTGTCAAAATTAAATAATACAATTAATAATAGATATAATTAAATTTAATTAAACAATTAAGTGGAAAATATTAAATCTAATTAATTAAATATGAAAATATTCAATTAATCAAACTGTAGGATAAATGTGATTTATTGCCAAATAATTATAAAATTAAAGATAATTAAGATAATTAGGAATATTACTAGGAATATTCCCTGATGCAGAATTTAAGATAATCAATTATGATTCGATGATGTGCAGATGTGCCTTAGATTAGGACTTCGATGTTGATTTCGTTCAAATTGAAGATGTAGGAGATTAATGAACTTATAGCCCATTTTTGGGGTATTATATTTTGCCCCTCTTTGAATTACTGTGTGAAGTGCAGTGGTTCAAAGATAGTCTGTGTTTGATAGAGATATGAAACTGATTCAAAAGATAAACCGATCTCAAGATAGAAACCGATTGAGAGATATTGAGATAGGAGGTCCTAAATGACCAGAGATAATGTTCACTGTAGCAGCGATGAACCTATGATTGCAAAAAAGTGTCAAAATGCTTGATTCTGAAGCTTAGGATTGATAAGAAGTGAGTGACCCGTTCTAGACTCGATTGTCTTAGCAGAACTAGCAGGTATCACATCCGAACCCTTCAGTTGTCGAAGAACCAAGGAAATAACACTATGATCCGATGGTTGCAAAAATTGATACAGTTTACAAGATTAGGAGAATACCAGATTGATATGGATCGATGAATCTGATATGCCCCAAGTGATGATAGATTTGCCCCGAGAGATGAGGACTTTTGATGAATCAGTAACTAGACGTGACTGTTTGTCTTGATTACTGATGAAAGATATTGATAGATAAAAAAAGATATGATTTCAAATTTGATTACAGACTTTGAATGATATGCAATACCATGCCCCCTTAGGGATTAAAATTGAAATCTGACAAGAAAACTCAACGTTGATAGTTTAGAAGCATGTTAATTGATTTGAGAAGTGGTTAAACACGTCCGAGAATGCATTGTGCATCGTTGGAAGGTCCCAAAAGACCAAGTTTGACTAGGTCAAACCATGAGTTGACCATAGTTGACCAAGTTGAAATTTTGATAGTTTGATGTAAGATAATCAGTTAAGTTGAATACTAGATTTCTATGATGATCGAAGGTTGATTATGCAAGTAGTAGACAATATGAATGATCTCAGATTTTGATTTTGATCCCGAAAATGGATTCTACCTGCTATTTCATTGGATGGACCTTCGTGTAAGATTCAGCTGTTGTTAGATTTGAAGATGTGATTTGAAGAATCATTTAAGCATTGAAGTTCATTTAATCATTGTGAGATCATGCAAACATGCAAAATGCAATGAGACATGCAAAATGAAATGCAACCTAAGACCTAGGACCTAGTCACTGATCATATGTCAATTTGTTATCATCATTGAACTTTTAGGTAACCAGATAAATCAATACAATGCCCACTAGCTATGAAACCATAGACATATGAATATCAATTTGTATGCGCAAGAATCAATACAACACCCACTGGTTATACAACCATGGACATATGAATATTGATTTGTTTTCAGAATGTTGGATCAGATATAAGCACCAAGGCACAAACGCTAGGATGACCTGAATATCATGTCCATTTTGATATAGCAATTTGTACAAGCATCAAAACATAAACGTCATGATGACCTGAGTACGCCTTGCGTTGCAAACACATCAAATAGTCAAGAGATCATTCTAAATCCAATGTGAATTACCTGTAGTGACGCTTTATCGTTCACATCCTTAGGCAAGATCGCGTTCCACAGTAGGAGAAAGAACTTACTCAAAAAGATAATAGTTAGATCAAACTTCCTTGAATTGTCTAGGTATCAATGGTCGAGGTACGCATGGCCATCCAATTTGAGATAGAGGCTCTTATAGTCGGACGCCATTTCAATCCAAAATTTCCAAAGTTGTTAGATTTTCACATACAAGAAGAAAACAAAGAAAAGATTATGCCCCCAGTCATCACTCTCTAAATCCTATAAAGGACATCATCGAAGAGCTCGAAGGGACACAATATGCAAAAATCTCAATGCGGATCAGCAAGCATACAAGGAGATAAAAGCATGAAAAGCACAAATTGTTTTCAGTTGAGTTTTGATGTTTGATTGTTGTAGATGCAAAATCCTTTCTGGAGACGAGACAGACAGACAGACTCAACTGGAAGCTTCAAAGGATTCTGACTGGATAGGAAATGTCTAAGATACATGGGAGACCATAGGATATGACATTGATTGCCCCCAAATTTGAACATTGATAGGATACAGACGCTTGAGCTGATTGGTGTACAGATCAACTTATTGAAACTAGGATATGCAGAAACAAACTGGGAGATATGTACAAACTAAAGCAAGACTGAAAGCTCGGAAAGACCAAGATTGTGCTGATAGATGGAGCATTTTGGAACAAGTGGCACCCGTTTGCCGAGTTTTCACCATCTTGGTAGAGATTCTATTTTTGCTACCAAGGCGCCTATTTCCAGGTTTTCACCAAGGCACTTTTTCTTTTTTCTTTTTTTTTTTTCATTTTTCAATTTTTTTTGAATTTTTGATATTTTCTTATTTTTTTGAATTTTTGATATTTTTTTAATTTTTTGTGAATCATCAAGGTGTCTATTGCTAGGTTTTCACCAAGATGTTCATTTTTTCAGGACTTTTTTTTGATTTTTAAGATTTTTTCAGGATATTTAACCATAGACTGAATGCCTTAGGCGTAGAATTTCTTCAGATGGAGAACGTTGATTGGTTCTCGGAGCTTTTCTCCTTCAGTCGTTGAGAGTTGATAGGCACCAAAGCCAAAAGTAGCAGTGATAACAAAGGGACCCAGCCAATTGGGTTCAAACTTCCCCTTGCGTTCTCGATGTGATTAATTTTTAGGATTTTCTCTCAACACTAGATCGCCAACCTGAAATTCTCTATGTCTGACTTTCTTGTTGTAGCCTCTAGACATTCTTTTCTGATACACTCTGAGATGATCATACGCTACTTGCCTGCGTTCATCTAGTAATTCAAGTTCTTGTAACCTAGACACTCTGTAGTCTTCATCAGTGACAAGTCCATGCATTCTGATTCTAAGTGATGGGATTTCAACCTCAATAGGCAGTACCGCTTCAGACCCATAAACTAAAGCGAAAGGTGTAGCCCCTGTAGGCATTCTGATACTAGTTCTATAGGCCCAGAGAGCTGGATTGATCATGAGATGCCAGTCTCTTCCTATTTTATTCACTGTTCTGTGCAAGATTTTCAAGATATTTTGTTTGAAGCTTCAGCTTGTCCATTCCCTTGAGGATAGTAGATAGATGACCAATGTTGAGTAATCTTGAATTTGGCACATAAGTCATCTAGGTCCTTGTTTTTGAATTGTCCCCCATTATCTGTGACTATGGAATGAGGGATCCCATATCTGCAAATGATGTAGTTCAGGATGAACATAGAGATTTGTTTCCCTGTTGCTTGTGTTAGAGGAATTGCTTCTACCCATTTTGTAAAATAATCTGTAGCTGTGATTATATGGGTATGTCCATTGGAAGAGTGTGGATGGATAGCACCTATGAGATCAAATGCCCATTGTTGAAAAGGCCATTGTGTAGTAAAGGGAATCAGATCTCTCCTTGGAGCATGAATCAAGTTGCCATGTACTTGACACTGTTGACAGTTTTTAGCAAATTTAATAGCCTCTTTCTCTATTTCAGGCCAATAGTACCCAGCCCTAATAAGTTTTTGAGCTAATGTTAAACCATTTGAGTGCGACCCACATATACCCTCATGGACTTCCTTTAATGCACGTTGAGACTCTTCCCGTTCTAAACATCTAAGCAGTGTACCATCTAGACCTCATTTGTACAGATCATTACCAATGATGACATATCAGGATGCGGATCGGATAAGGTTTCCTTTCTCAAAATGGTTAAAGGACTCAGGGATGATTTGGTCATGGAGATAGGAGAACAGATTTTTGTAGCAGGATGAATCATAACCTACAATGGTGCAGATCATGCGGGTTTCAGGGGAGTCATATGCAGGATAGGATAGGGCTTCCACCAGGAACTTGTAGCGTAGCTCATGTTCAGGCTGCTGTAAGAGAGTAGATAGTGTCACCATTGCATTGGCAGCCTTATTCTCCATTCTGGGTATTTTCTCAAATGTGATAGAGATGAAGTATTTCTTTAAATCATCTACCATTCTCTTGTAAGGAATGAGCTTTTCATCTTTGGTTTGGTACACATCATTGACTTGGTGGATAACCAATTGTGAGTCTCCATGGATGTGCATCTCTGTAACTCTCCATTGTATTGCCATTTTCATACCATTGAGAAGTGCCTCATATTCAGCAATATTGTTTGTGCAAGGAAACTTTAGTCTGAATGCTTTGGGTATCGAGTATCCTTGAGGAGTGATGAACAATATGCCTGCTCCAGATCCATTTTGTGTGTAGGATCCATCAAAGAATAACTGCCATTCTCTAGAAGAGAGGTGCATGATAGAGGAATCAGGAAATTCCATTTGCATGGGTGTATCATCAAACAGTGGTGCTTCAGCTAATTGATCAGCAATGACCTATCCTTTGATAGCTTTTCTTTCAACATATTCAATGTCAAATTCGCTCAAGAGCATGACCCATTTAGCTAGTCTACCTATGAGGGCAGCTTTGCTAAGTAGGTACTTCAGTGGATCAATCTTAGCTACCAAATGAGTGGTATGAGCTAACATGTAATGTCTCAGTTTCTGTGATGCAAAGATCACAGCGAGACAAGCTTTCTCAATCATAGAATAGTTCTTTTCATATGCCACCAATGTTCTGCTTATATAGTAGATGGCTCTTTCCTTTTTGTTCTCATCATGCTATGCTAGCAATGCCCCCAGTGATGTGGCTGTTGTGGAGACATATAATATTAATGGCTTCCCATGAATAGGAGGCATTAAGATAGGAGGATTCGAGAGATAATTCTTGATATGATCAAAATTCTTTGCACAGTCTTCATTCCATGCAAAGGTCACACCTTTATATAATGTCTTTGTGAAAGGTTGTGATATGTTAGCTAACTATGATATGAATCTTCTGATGGACTGTACTCTCCCTTGCAAAGTTCACATTTGACTGATATTCTTGGGAGGTTGCATCTCTATGATAGCTTTCACCTTAGCTGGATCGACCTCAATGAAGGATCTTGATTGCTATCTTGGGTTATTGGACTCGCTAATCCACCAGCCCCTCATTTCTGCCCCGTGGTTGCAATCTCAGTGCCATAAAGGGGAGGGGTCAATAGGATAGAACCGTTAAGTGTTCCACTTGGCAACCCTTTTTTGCTTTTAGGAACTCACTTGTTTTCTAAGTTGGGGACTCATTTTTAGCTTGTGTGAGGTGTTAAGTGTTCCACCTTGTGGACTCATCTCATATTTGCTTTAAGCGTTAAGTGTTCCTCTTTCTACTTTTTGGATGCTTTTGGTAGATTTTCTTTCAGGAATATATCTGTGCTCACATAGTAATTAGGCCCTATGAACACTATTCGTGATTCTTGAGAGATTGGATTCCTAGCGAAATCTTTCCTTGATGACGGAATCCTTGTAGGTAGGGAGGATACTTAGTGCATTTCACATTCAACTTGGTTAGTGAGTATTCTCTTATTGATCGACACATTCTCTCTCCAGAGAGGTTCATAGATCACGTGGGGTTGATATCACAAGCTTTGGTGAATCAAAATTGGTTAGTGCATCTTCTCTTATTGATTGATACATTCTCTCCCCAGAGAGGTTGATAGATCACATGGAGTTGATATCACAGACCTTGGTGGAACAAAACTTTGTCTTAGCGTGTTGGATTAATCTGCTTGCTTTGTTTGGGTTAAAAGTGAAAAGGTGTCAAAAACCTTGGATCTGGAGCCAAGTTCCCTTGTGGTATAAATCTGTGAGTCACCTTTAGAGAGGGTTAACCATAGCGGACAATCCCTTCACAGGGAAAACTGCGTTGACGGAACCTCAAGCGGTAATAGCCATTTTCGCCATGGTAGTGACAGCCGCTATATAAATGTCCTTGTGGAAGAAATCTCCACGGGTATGGTTCATTGTTGGGTTGTCAGATCTCCCAAAATGAAAATGAACATCTTGGTGAAAACCTAGCAATAGGCGCCTTGATGATTCACAAAAAATAAAAAAATATCAAAAATTAAATCCGATCTAGCCTTCTGTTTGATCAATTTGAGTCCTTTTTATCTCGTGTCAAAACCTTGTCATAACTATCAATCTTTAATCAATCTTCAAAAATAGACTAAGTGTTGAGAACTCATGTCTGCTATCTTTTGGACAATCTATCCCATACATCCAGGGCATAGTTTCCTTCACCCACATCTCATCAGATCTTCAAAACTATCATAATCTTGACAAGGTTGCATCATCTAATTTTCTTGAATCAAATTGTTCTTCAGTTGTCTTCATCCTTTTCTTTTGTTTCATTCAAAGTTAATGGTGGAGACCAGAGCTTCTTCACACAAGAAATCAGAAGAAACATCTCAGAACTTACTTTTGACCAATACCCCAGGTCCAACTCTTGAACAACTCATCAAGTCAGGTATCTACGAAGACGACGGTCTCGGTAACTTTTGACTGAAAACTGGTTACATACCTCCTCTATCAACTCACAGAGGTAATCAGAAAACTCCTCCTCAATTTGTTCCAGGGAGCCCAAAAACTCCTACCATGTCTCAAGCAGGGACAAACCATGGTTCTCTAGGAGGAGGGTCCCAAGGACACCATTCTCAACATAATGCCGACCAAGAACCTACCCCCTCTGAAATCCATCGATTTCAGAATGACGATGAATTCAAGAGAATGATGAGCCATTTCTTGAAAGTGGATAGAGAGGCATACTTTTTACAATTAGCCCAGGAAGGGGCTAAGCTTCCTCCCAACTTTAACGTTGATGATATAATCACACATGAGGAAGAAACTCCACTCACAACTATGACAAAATAGATGCATGCTATACAAGTCGAATTTAACAATGTTAAGAAGGAGAAGGAACCCAAGGAGTTCTCCATGGAGGCCCTATGTCCTTTCTCGTTTGACAAAAACTTGTATATGCCACCATTCCCAAAAAGAGTGGAGATACCAAAGTATGACAAATATGACGGACACTCTGTTCCTCAAGATCATGTCAGAGAGTTCTGTACACAATCCAAGGAATTCATGCATGAACCGACTTATCTAATGCATCTTTTTCCTAGATCCTTGGGAGGAGCATCCATTCAGTGGTTTTCAAGATTACCTTCTACGATCAAAACTTTTGAGGAATTGATTAAATTGTTTTATCAACAATATTCCTACAATATTCAACATTCGGTCACCATGATCGATATCTGTAACCTCAAGCAATATCCAGGGGAATCATTCCTAACTTTCCTCAAGAGGTGGAGAAAGAAGTTCTCTTTATATGCTAGACAAATTCCTGAAATGGAGAAACTTGAAATCTTTATCAATAACCTTGTTCCAGAGCTCAACTATCCATTACAAATGCAAGATCATGTCTCTTTTGATAAAATGGTGGATAATGCAATGAAGATTGAGAAAGTACTTGTCAAGAAAGGAGAAATCACACTTCAAAAGGATAAGTTTGAATCTGGATCTAGCTCAAAAGATAAAAACAAGAGCTGGAATAGAAACAAATGTATTGTCTCTGATGGTGTTGTTGACACTATCCACACCCCATCAAAGGCACCAGCCTACAATCTCACCCTTGCCACCAAAGCCATTGAAGCTTTAGAGCAAAAATCTGCTGAACCATCTCCAAAGAAGCCATTCAAACGATGGGATAATAAACAAAAGTTTACTCCCCTAGGAGAATCTTTGGAATCTGCCCTGAGAGCCCTGATAGCTGATAACATGATCTCTTTACCACCAATCTGAAACCTTGATCTAGATCCAAAACCATATTGGTGGAAAGATAATGAATTCTATGCTTTCCATCGGACTAAAGGCCATAGAACTAATGGATGCTTCCACTTGAAGCATACCATTCAAGACTTGATAGATCAAGGGGACATCACGATCGATAATCCTACCAGTAATAATGATCACACAACATTTACAGAACCATTTCCACAACATGGCAAGGGAGTTTCCACTTCTCAGCCTAACATGGGGGCAAAAGTCAACTATGCCTACCCTGGAAACAATGCTGTCATCAATATGGTTGAACCATGTCTCTCTGAGAGCTGCAATGTCATCACGATTGTACGAAGAGACAAAAATCATTCCTCAACTAATGCAGTTACCAGATCACAAGCTCAGGCTCATCTGAAAGGACAAACACCAAGTTCATCTAATATCCCTAAGATACCTTTCAATCTCACATCTGCTTCTAAACAGAAGGTTGCCTTAAAATCTTCCAATCTAAAGGATACAAGACCTACATCTTATAGCATCATCCAACAACTCCAGCATACCAATGCCAAAATCTCTATGTTTGAGTTACTTTGAATATCTCCAGCTCACAGAGATATCCTAGACAAAGCTTTGCTCGGCTCTAATGTTCTTGATGATCTAGATCTAGACAGGTTCCAGACTATGGTTGGTCATTTAACATCTCCGCAATATATCTCCTTTTCAGAGGAAGATGACAACTCCCTAAGTCACCCACATAATCAGCCCTTGCACATAGAAGTCTTGATCCAGAACCGTCCAGTCAAACGTGTGTTGATAGATGGGGGTGCAGGCCTCAACATTTGTTCTTACAGCTTAATCACACAGTTGGGATTCTCAAAGATGGCTATTCATCCTCGAAAGAAGATCACAATAAAAGCCTATGATGAACAAGAAAGAGCTTCTAAAGGCACCATTGTCTTACCCATCTGAGTGGGTCCGGTCATCAAAGATACCACATGTCAGGTGCTTGATCTACCATTGGCTTACAATATCCTTCTAGGGAGACCTTGGATCCATGAAATGCAAGCCATTCCTTCTACGTACCATCAATGCTTGAAATTTCCCTATGAAGGGGTAGAAGTTACTGTCCCAGCAGATCTGAGTACAACTTGCAATACATTGAAGGAAAGTGCCGATAAGCTTGTACCTAATAACAGAGAATCTTCCATCAAGCAACAAAATGTGGCTTCCACATCCAAGATGGAAGACATTGCTAAAGAGATCAATATCAAAGAAAATGGGATGTGAGAATACACTATAGAGCCAGTCTTGTCTCTGACATCTCTCCCAATCTCACCTAAGTCGTATGGACAATCCTTGAAGCAGTCTAAATCAGAACCTAAGGAACCTATGGAAGCATACAAAAGAAATTTTGTGGCGGAGCAAGTATCCAAACAAGAATTTGAAGAGGATGAAGCTGTGCTTGCATGGCTATACAAAGATGATTCTAAATCCAAAATTGTTCAACCTAGTGAATCTATAGCACCTACAATCCCTTCTAATTCATATGGTCCAGGGAATAGATTGATAGCCAAGATGGGATATTCCGGTCAAGGACCTCTAGGAATCAGAGGAAAGGGTCTTGTGACACCCATTCCACATATTGGTAGAGCCAATAAAGATACTGGTGGCTTAGGCTTTAAGAAGAAACCCTATCATCTCAAAGGTGGTTGTTCTCATGTCATAGAACAAATTGCACCAGGAGAACCCCTTCTCAAGAAAGAAGAGATAGAACCCTCAGATGATGATTCAGATAGTTCAGAACTCATCCCCTGTGAAAAATTTCCTAAAGAGATCAAAGATCTTCTTGATGATAAAGATGATCTTATCAAAAGAATTAATGTAGTAGACACACAAGAACCTACTGTAGCACAAGAGATGGTTCCACCACAAGAACCAGCTAATCTCGAAGGCAATCAAACTGATCAAGAAGAAGGGGGTAGTTATTCTGACACTGATTCCCATGAATATGAATTCAAGTCAGAGACTGAGGGTAATCCTTCTTGGGGTATTCATCCTAATTTCACACATTTTCTAAGATTTCCTAGAGATCCTGAATCAGAAGCTGAGTCAAATGACTATGAATGGGGTGCCATTCTAGAAGAAGATGAGCTTATAACAGAGAAATATATTGATGTTATTCACCAATATGTATCTCAACCCAACGTAGGTCTAGAGTGAAATAATGAACTTAATGTGTCTGATCCACCTATGGCTAAAGAGGACTCCCATGATGATGTTGAGCCTATTCACGAATTGAACATTTTGAGTTGTAATATCACCTTTGAACTTGAGCGTCAGGTTAGGACCAATGATGACATATCCATGACTATGAACACCATATCCCAAGCCTTTCCCGCTTTGACTATCCAACACCCTGATCTTATCGACCAAACTTCCACAAACCCAAACCATGGTATTTATACCTTCCTGAATGACTATACCCTTGCCTCCTACCTCAATGCAGTTGAGCCTATGAGTACTTCCATCAGTGAACCGAGCGTTAGCATGACCGAGTCGGACATCAAATATCTTAGTCAGAAAAACAAGAGTAAAAAGAAAAAGAAAAAGAGTTCTGAGGGTGAAAACCACTTTGTGGCAGTCTCAGAACTGACAAAAGTAAAAAGAAAAGACGTATCTGAAGGTGAAAACCTCTCTGAGGCACCTAAGGATGAGATATTTGATGTCCTTTCAAGTCATTTATAGGATAGATCTCCAGTTCTGATTGAGCCAACTCAATCCATCAATTTGGGTACAACAGAGGAACCACAATTGGTACATGTAGCACAATCTCTATCAGAAGAAGAGAAACAAAAATTCACTACATTCTTATCAGACAAAAAGATCAACTTTGCATGGAAATATTCAGATATGCCAGGATTGGATCCCAATCTCATTATGCACCATCTATCCATTGCTCCTGGAGTAAAACCAATCAAACAAAGATTGAGAAAGATGCATCCTCATGTTGCACTCTTAGTCAAAGCAGAACTAGAAAAACTCCTAAAAGCTAGATTCATCCGTGTCATAGACTATGCTGAGTGGATCTCTAACATTGTACCTATTTCAAAACCAGATGGTTCAATCAGAGTGTGCACGGACTTTAGAGATGTGAACAGAGCATGCCCTAAGGATGATTTTCCGCTGCCTAACATTGATATGATAGTGGACATGACTGCGGGCTATGAAATGTATTCCCTTATGGATGGTTTTTCTAGATACAACCAAATCAAAATTGCTCCAGAAGACCAAGAGAAAATTGCATTCACATGTGCGTGGGGAACCTTCTGTTGGAATGTTATGCCATTCGGACTCAAAAATACTGGAGCTACATATCAAAGAGCAATGACATCTATTTTTCATGATATGGTGCATAAAACAATGGAGGATTACATGGATGATACCTTGGAAAAATCCATGATTAGAACTGAACATCTAACAGACTTGAGCATGATCCTAGACAGAATGGAACAGTTTAGTCTCTGACTAGATCCTAAGAAGTGTGCTTTTGGTGTCTCTTCTGGAAAGCTCTTAGGATACATAGTTTCAAAGAAAGGCATTGAGGTCGATCCATCTAAGGTGAAAGCTATCATAGAGATGCAACCTCCCAAGAATATCAATCAAATGTGAACTTTGCAAGGGAGAGTACAGTCCATCAGAAGATTCATATCACAGTTAGCTGACATATCACAACCTTTCACAAAGACATTACATAAAGGTGTGACCTTTGCATGGAATGAAGACTGTGCAAAGAATTTTGATCATATCAAGAATTATCTCTCAAATCCTCCTATCTTAATGCCTCTTATTCATGGGAAGCCATTAATATTATATGTCTCCGCAACAGATACATCACTGGAGACATTGCTAGCACAACATGATGAGAACAAAAAGGAAAGAGCCATCTACTATATAAGCAGAACATTGGTGGCGTATGAAAAGAACTATTCTATGATTGAGAAAGCTTGTCTCGCTGTGATCTTTGCATCACAGAAACTAAGACATTACATGTTAGCTCATACCACTCATTTGGTAGCTAAGATTGATCCACTGAAGTACCTACTAAGCAAAGCTGCCCTCACAGGTAGACTAGCTAAATGGGTCATGCTCTTGAGCGAATTTGACATTGAATATGTTGAAAGAAAAGCTATCAAAGGATAGGTCATTGCTGATCAATTAGCTGAAGCACCACTGTTTGATGATACACCCATGCAAATGGAATTTCCCGATTCCTCTATCATGCACCTCTCTTCTAGAGAATGGCAGTTATTCTTTGATGGATCCTACACACAAAATGGATCTGGAGCAGGCATATTGTTCATCACTCCTCAAGGATACTCGATACCCAAAGCATTCAGACTAAAGTTTCCTTGCACAAACAATATTGCTGAATATGAGGCACTTCTCAATGGTATGAAAATGGCAATACAATGGAGAGTTACAGAGATGCACATCCATGGAGACTCACAATTGGTTATCCACCAAGTCAATGATGTGTACCAAACCAAAGATGAAAAGCTCATTCCTTACAAGAGAATGGTAGATGATTTAAAGAAATACTTCATCTCTATCACATTTGAGAAAATACCCAGAATGGAGAATAAGGCTGCCAATGCAATGGCGACACTATCTACTCTCTTACAACAGCCTAAACATGAGCTACGCTACGAGTTCCTGGTGGAAGCCCTATCCTATCCTACATATGACTCCCCTAAAACCCGCATGATCTGCACCATTGTAGGTTATGATTCATCTCGCTACAAAAATCTGTTCTCCTATCTCCATGACCAAATCATCCCTGAGTCCTTTAACCATTTTGAGAAATAAAACCTTATCTGATCCGCATCCCGATATGTCATCATTGGTAATGATCTGTACAAATGAGGTCTAGATGGTACACTGCTTAGATGTTTAGAATGGGAAGAGTCTCAACGTGCATTAAAGGAAGTCCATGAGGGTATATGTGGGTCGCACTCAAATGGTTTAACATTAGCTCAAAAACTTATTAGGGCTAGGTACTATTGGCCTGAAATGGAGAAAGAGGCTATTAAATTTGCTAAAAATTGTCAACAGTGTCAAGTACATGGCAACTTGATTCATGCTCCAGGGAGAGATCTGATTCCTTTTACTACACAATGGCCTTTTCAAAAATGGGCATTTGATCTCATAGGTGCTATCCATCCGCACTCTTCCAATGGACATACCCATATAATCACAGCTATAGATTATTTTACAAAATGGGTAGAAGCAGTTCCTCTAACACAAGCAACAGGGAAACAAATCTCTATGTTCATCCTGAACTACACCATTTGCAGATATGGGATCCCTCATTCCATAGTCACAGATAATGGGGGACAATTCAAAAACAAGGACCTAGATAACTTATGTGCCAAATTCAAGATTACTCAACATTGGTCATCTATCTACTATCCTCAAGGGAATGGACAAGCTGAAGCTTCAAACAAAAATATCTTGAAAATCTTGCACAGAACAGTGAATAAAACAGGAAGAGACTGACATCTCATGATCAATCCAACTCTCTGGGCCTATAGAACTAGTATCATTTGCCTACAGGGGCTACACCTTTCACTTTAGTTTATGGGTCTGAAGCAGTACTGCCTATTGAGGTTGAAATCCCATCACTTAGAATCAGAATGCATGGACTTGTCACTGATGAAGACTACAGAGTGTCTAGGTTACAAGAACTTGAATTACTAGATGAACGCAGGCAAGTAGCGTATGATCATCTCAGAGTGTATCAGAAAAGAATGTCTAGAGGCTACAACAAGAAAGTCAGACATAGAGAATTTTAGGTTGGTGATCTAGTGTTGAGAGAAAATCCTAAAAATTAATCACATCGAGAACGCAAGGGGAAGTTCGAACCCAATTGGCTGGGTCCCTTTGTTATCACTACTACTTTTGGCTCTGGTGCCTATCAACTCTCAACGACTGAAGGAGAAAAGCTCCGAGAACCAATCAACGTTCTCCATCTGAAGAAATTCTACGCCTAAGGCATTCAGTCTATGGTTAAATATCCTGAAAAAATTTTAAAAATCGGAAAAAGTCCTGAAAAAATGAACATCTTGGTGAAAACCTAGCAATAGGCACCTTGATGATTCACAAAAATATCAAAAATTCAAAAAAATAGGAAAATATCAAAAATTCAAAAAAAAAGAAAAAATGAAAAAAAAAAAGAAAAAAAGAAAAAAGAAAAAGTGCCTTGGTAGCAAAAATAGAATCTCTACCAAGATGGTGAAAACCCGGCAAACGGGCGCCACTTGTTCCAAAATGCTCCATCTATCAGCACAATCTTGGTCGTTCCCAGCTTTCAGTCTTGCTTTAATTTGTACATATCTCCCGGTTTGCTTCTGCATATCCTGTTTCAATAAGTCGATCTGTACACCAATCAGCTCAAGCGTCTGTATCCTATCAATGTTCAAATTTGGGGGCAATCAATGTCATATCCTATGGTCTCCCATGTATCTTAGACATTTCCTATCCAGTCAGAGTCCTTTGAAGCTTCCAGTTGAGTTAGTCTGTCTGTCTCATCTCCAGAAAGGATTTTGCATCTACAACAATCAAACATCAAAACTCAACTGAAAACAATTTGTGCTTTTCATGCTTTTATCTCCTTGTATGCTTGCTGATCCGCATTGAGATTTTTGCATATTGTGTCCCTTCGAGCTCTTCGATGATGTCCTTTACAGGATTTAGAGAGTGATGACTGGGGGCATAATCTTTTCTTTGTTTTCTTCTTGTATGTGAAAATCTAACAACTTTGGAAATTTCGGATTGAAATGGTGTCCGACTATAAGAGCCTCTATCTCAAATTGGATGGCCATGCGTACCTCGACCATTGATACCCAGACAATTCAAGGAAGTTTGATCTAACTATTGTCTTTTTGAGTAAGTTCTTTCTCCTACTGTGGAACGCGATCTTGCCTAAGGAGGTGAACGATAAAGGGTCACTATGGGTAATTCACACTGGATTTAGAATGATCTTTTGATTGTTTGATGTGTATGTTAAACGCAAGGCGTACTCAGGTCATCACGACATGTATGTTTTGATGCTTGTACAAATTGCTATATCAAAATGGACATGATATTCAGGTCATCCTAGCATTTGTGCCTTGGTGCTTATATCCAATCCAACATTCTGAATACAAATCAATATTCATATGTCCATGGTTGTATAACCAGTGGGTGTTGTATTGATTCTTGCACATACAAATCGATATTCATATGTCTATGGTTTCATGGCTAGTGGGCATTGTATTTATTTATCCGGTTACCTAAAAGTTCAATGATGATAACAAATCGACATATGATCAGTGACTAGGTCCTAGGTCTTAGGTTGCATTTCATCTTGCATGTCTCTTTGCATTTTGCATGTTTGCATGATCTCACAATGACTAAACGAACTTCAAAGCTTAAACAATTCTTCATATCAATTCTTCAAATCTAACAAGAGCTGAATCTCACATGAAGGTTCCTCCAATGAAATAGCAAGTAGAATCCTTTTTCGGGATCAAAATTCAAATCTGAGATCATTCATATTATTAATTGCTTGCATATTCAACCTTCTATCATCACAGAAATCAATAATTCAACTTAACTGATTATCTTACATCAAACTATCAAAATTTCAACTTGGTCAACTATGGTCAAACTCATGGTCAAACCTAGTCAAATCCGGTCTCCAGGACCTCCAAACGATGCAGAATGCGCTCTTGAACGTGTTTAACCACTTCTCAAATCAATTTACATGCTTCTGAACTATCAACGCTGACTTTTCTTGTCAGATTTCAATTTTAATCCTGAAGGGGGCATGGTATCGCACATCAATTCAAAGTCTGTAAATCAAATTCTATCGATCAAATCTATCAATATCTTTCATTAGTGATCAAGACACCAATCACGTCTAGTCGCTGATTCATCAAAAGTCCTCATCGCTCGGGGCAAATCTATCATCACTTTGGGCATATCAGATTCATCGATCTATATCAATCTGGTATTCTCTTAATCTTGTAATCTGTATCAGTTTTTGCAACCATCAGATCATAGTGTTCTTTCCTTGGTTCTTTGGCAACTGAAGAGTTTGAATGTGATATCTGCTAGTTCTGCTAAGACAATCGAGTCTAGAACAGGTCACTCACTTCTTATCAATCCTAAGGTTTGGAATCAAGCATTTTGACATTTTTTTCGCAATCATAGGTTCATCGCTGCTATAGTGAACATTATCTTTGGTCATTTAGGACCTATTATCTTCATATCAAATTCAATATCAATCAACTCCTATCTCAATATCTTTCAATCGGTTTCTATCTTGAGATCGTTTTATCTTTTGAATCAGTTTCATATCTTTATCAAACACTGACTATCTTTGAACCACTGCGCTTCACACAGTAATTCAAAGAGGGGCAAAATGTAATACCCCAAAAATGGGCTATAAGTTCATTAATCTCCTACATCTTCAATTCGAACGAAATCGACATCAAAGTCCTAATCTAAGGCACATCTAAACGTCATCGAATCATAATTGATTATCTTAAATTCTGCATCAGGGAATATTCTTAGTAATATTCTTAATCATCATAATTATCTTTAATTTTATAATTATTTGGCAATAAATCACATTTATCCTAAAGTTTGATTAATTGAATATTTTCATATTTAATTAATTAGATTTAATATCTTGCCACTTAATTGTGTAATTAAATTTAATTCTATCTATTATTAATTGTATTATTTAATTTTGACAAATATCCTATGAATAATTGATTAAATTCTTATTTAATTAATTAAAGCATGTTGTCATTATTTAATAATATAATTTTTAATAAAAGTTTGATAAAATAGTTAATTAACCCATAAATTAATTATTTTATTTCAAAAATCAGTTAAGTTGAGCAATAAATCACTTTATTATTAAATTAATTCATAATTAAAACATGCACAATCATAAAAGCAGACAACTATCAATTATCAATTAAAGCTAAACTCTATTTTGAGTTAAAGCTTAGCTTTTGCATATTTTTGTGACTTAATTATTTGTTATTTAAAAATAACTCAAAAATCAACCTGAGTTATTTGAGTAATTTATGGCTTTTATCCATGCACCTCCAAAGCCCTGGATTTCTATAAAACAAGCCTTAGCTCATCTCAAAGCATCTCATATTTTTGCACAATCACGCTGGAGAATTGGAGGCTGAGGAATCAACTTGCGAATTCAAAGCTTTGTGAGATCAATTTCAATTGCATAGTTTTTATATCTTAGCATAGAATTTCATAGTTTTCATATCATTGTTAGAATCTTCATTGTTAGATCATCTAGCATTCATTTCATATCAGTTTTCAATAGCATTCATAGCATATCAGTTTATCATTCTTATTGCATAGAAAATATCAAAAATATAGATTAATTGCATTCAATTTCATATCCATTTTTTGCATTCAAATCCTTCATTTAGGTGTCGTCTAGGTCACTGATCTCGATTACAATCTGAGAACATCAATCTCGCACCTACTAGAAGGCAGTAAATTGCTTGGTTAGATAGTTTTCAATTTTGCACGATTTTGATTATAACTAACCTCTAATGTTTTACTGAGTGTTGTGTCTACAGATCAGGTACAATTTTCACACACACATTTCTAGTATCAGAATCAATATCAAAACCCAACAATGAACCATACCCAACACCTAAATGAAGGATTTGAATGCAAAAGATGGATATGAAATTGAATGCAATTAATCTATATTTTTGATATTTTCTATGCAATAAGAATGATAAACTGATATGCTATGAATGCTATTGAAAACTGATATGAAATGAATGCTAAATGATCTAACAATGAAGATTCTAACAATGATATAAAAACTATGAAATTCTATGCTAAGATATAAAAAAGCTATGCAATTGAAATTGATCTCACAAAGCTTTGAATTCGCAAGTTGATTCCTCAGCCTCCAATTCTCCAACGTGATTGTGTAAAATATGAGATGCTTGGATGCAAATTTGAGAGATGATTGAGAGATGAATTATGAAGAGCTGAGCCTTGTTTTTATATAAATCCAAGGCTTTGGAGGTGCATGGGAAAAAGCCATAAATCACTAAAATAACTCAACCTGATTTTTGAGTTATTTTTAAATAAAGATAATTAAGTCACAAAAATCATGCAAAAGCACAGTTCAACTTGAATTAGAAGTTTAGATCAACTTTAAAACTCGAAAAGATGTTGAGTTTCAAAAAGCTAACAACTTGCATTGATTTTCCAATTTTGAGTTTAACTGGTCCTTGAATGTGCACATGGATAATTATGATTTAATAAATAAATAAAGTGATTTATTCTCAACTTAACTGCTTTTTGAAATAAAATAATTAATTTATGGGTTAATTAACTATTTTACCAAACTTTTATTAAAAATTATATTATTAAATAATGACAACATGCTTTAATTAATTAAATAAGAATTTAATCAATTATTCATAGGAATTTTGATTTATTGTCAAAATTAAATAATACAATTAATAATAGATATAATTAAATTTAATTAAATAATTAAGTGGAAAATATTAAATCTAATTAATTAAACATGAAAATATTCAATTAATCAAACTTTAGGATAAATGTGATTTATTGCCAAATAATTATAAAATTAAAGATAATTAAAATAATTAGGAATATTACTAGGAATATTCCCTGATGCAGAATTTAAGATAATCAATTATGATTCGATGATGTGTAGATGTGCCTTAGATTAGGACTTCGATGTTGATTTCATTCAAATTGAAGATGTAGGAGATTAATGAACTTATAGCCCATTTTTGGGGTATTACAGGAGTTATCATATGATCTTTTTGCAATCTTAGCATACACAATACTTTGTTCAAGAGAGGATAGGATATCTCGGTATTTTGTTCTACTATTTGGTGAGTCATAAAACATGCATCAACACTACTGATGTCTCATCTTCTTTTGTTTCATCTCCAAATTATTTTACCAAGGTATCCATCATCTTCTTGGATTTCCTACTTACCTTTACTCTGATTAGATCCATCTTGATTCTTAGTCTAGCCTCTTCATAGGTACCGAACCTAGTTGCCTTTGGATCTTTGGGCTCGGCCAATAATGCCCATATTGACTTGGAAGCTTGGTCAATATCTAATTGATAGCCCATAGGGGGTAACCAAGTAGTCCTTAGTTTAACCGCCTTGATTAGTGTGGTGTCCATGTCCACTAGGAATAAGACATCATCCTTATGTTGTTCTACCAGCTGACCTGGTATCCTGCTCCTTTGATGCATTCTTTCTTTAAATTGTTGAAAATAAACATCCATGACACTAACAAAGTTCTGACCCAAACTTTGAATAAATTCATTGATTGGCATGATGACCAGTCGATCAACATCCTAGTCAACATTACCAACTAAGGGAAATAAGTTTTGCACATAGAAAAATATACAAATCAGTAGGGAACCAAACTTACAAGTATTTGACTTAGCTATCCTTATGGTTCTCATATCTTCTTCCAACTGTTTCAGTAATAGCTTGGCTAGGCCATATTGGAAAGCTTTCTTTAAAATCTTGTAAGCAATGTCTATGGCTCCACATGGTACACTATTTGGCCTACTTGATTGAAATATTTTATAACCAATTACATATGCTCTGAACCTTATCTCAAGATCAACAATAGTGTTGACTCTCATACCTCTGTCATCCCATTCTGCTTTGGTTAAATTCTTAGTTTCGGTCCTCAGCGCATTCCTGATGGATTTCACTTTATCAGTAACATGGTAACCAATGACTGCATGTATAATATACTTTGTGATTTTAACCAGTTCATCCAACCATAACTTCCCTTCATGCACTTGACTCAAAAAAACTCTAATTCACTCTGTCTTGAACTCTCTCAAGAAATACAAGGTGTTCATTAAACCCTTCACCTCCAAGTGTTTATGCTCATCCTTGAGCTTTCTGTCCATACTCATCTCTTGGAAGGTGGATTAAAGCTCAAAATCTCCTATTTCACCGATATTGCAGTGGATGTAAGCACAAATATCTTGGACCAATAAAACCCTAGGCAGAATACTTGAAAACACGTCGGTTTGGTCAATCTGTGATGCAATATTGGGGTGTAACATGTATTTCAGTGCATCACAAGTTGCAGACTTAATTAGGTTGACCTTATTATCACTCTTGGAATTGTATTTCATGACCTTGGATGAGAATGCCATCATTTCTAAAATTTAGGGGTTCACAAATATACTGTTAAAATAACTCAGTGGGTGCGGAACTTACTTTTGATCGAGATGAACTTGCTTGGGAATCCTTTAAATCTCTGTTGATAGATCTAGGAATTCTTTACTCAAATCTACTCAAATCGCTCTAGTTATTCATAATTGTTGTGTGAAAGAATGACTAAGTCCTTCGTGTATTTATACCAAAAATTTCATTTCCCGCTCAATATTTTACATTTAATGCTTTACCTACCACAACTCGGTAGACATAGTTGCACTCAGTTTATACTTTAGAAGACCTTAGCTCAGTAGACATAGTTGCACTCATTTTATACTTTTGAAGACCTTAGCTCAGCTAGCACTTAGATATTACTCAGTTGATACCACAACTTGGTTAACCTAGCCAATATTTACCAACTAGCAAACATTTACTTGGTCATGCTTTTACCGATTGTAAGTAGTTTAAGTTCTAAACATGTAATCGCATAGTGCATCTTATTTCATGCTGACTTGGTGTGCATCCACTAGACATAAGGAACTATTTGTAAGATATAACAAATTTGAAATTCAGTTCCATACATATCTTCTTTGATTTAGGTGGAGGTGGTGATATTATTTAATCCAATGGATGAGGTGTCACCAATTGCAATGCTTGATCCAACATTTTCATTTGATGCTTTTCTCAACATTTGATTTCTTATGCTCATTATTTCTTCAATTGTATTGTCATTTGTATTTGTATGTGTCTCTAGTGCTCGGTCTTTATAATCCTTGCTTAAGTAACCGACTTTATGATAGTGCAAACATGCCATACCAGTACTTGTCCAATTACAAGATCTTCCTCTCTAGTTCTTTCCCATGCAATTTGATGCTATATGTCCATACATGCCACATGTTGTGTAATTAACCCAATTATTGTAATCCCAAGTATATGCATTACCTTGCCTTCTCATTTGATATGATTTGTTTTGTTCTTTCGGTGTCCAGACTTGCTTCATTTTTGTCCTGCATTCTTGTGATATGTATCCATGCATATTGCAAGAGTGACAATATTTCTCCATATAAGGTTTCTTAGGTGTCCTATTCAAATTTGATCTGCACTCATATGGCTGATGTCCATACTTATTACAGTTATAGAAATAAAAATTAAACTTAGGAATGGATTTAGGAATACCTTTTTCTTTACTTCTATAAATATTTGATGTGTGGCTCGGTTTTCCACAATGATAACATGATAGCTTCTTTGGCCTTGGATTAGCATATGTTTAGCTTGTCTTGATGACTCTCCCTACTCGGTGTAGCCTAAAATAGTTGTGCTATTGGGTATTTTCTAACTAATCAGAAATTCATCCATTCTTTTAGTACTGTCTTCAACTTTCTTGATCATCTCATTATGTTATTATTGCATCTTTACCTCATTCTTCAATCTTTCTTTTTCCTCTCTTAATTCACTGATGTCTTCTAGTTTCCTTGTAAGCTCACTGTTTACTTGGTTGACTTCCTGACTTATGACAACCATTTGATTGGAGATTTCAAAGTGATGCTCAGTGAGTTTCAGTATCTCAGATTCCTTCTCTTGTAACTTATCATTCATTTTCCTTCTATCTTTAATAGCCAAGTTTCTTTCTTATTCTACTTGCCTTGCATTATTCATGATATTAATCATCCTAACCATTTGTGTCTCTTGATGGATCTACAAAGCTTTCACTCATTCAATAAGATGTAGATTCTTTTCAGATAGATCTGATATGGTTCCTTCAGATGCATAAGATATGCTACCAGATCCATATCCAGATACCTCAAATGGATCATCTATCTCTTCTTCATGATAATCAGTCTCACTATACTAAATTTTCATATCCTTCCTCTTGATCAGTAACTTCTTGAGTTCTTCTTTGGCTTCTTTAAATTCCTCAATAAAGATTTGCATTTGTAACCTTTGATTCTCAATAGTCTTATCTAGCTTATATTTTTCCATCCTTAGATATGTCCTCTTAAGTGATTAAACTTAATTAACAAGAGATCTAGCTCTGATACCAATTGTTGGGATTATGGAAAGATAAGTACTAAGAGGGGAGGAGTGAATCAGTACCTTCAAAACTTTTCAAGACTAAAATTTTTTCAAGTGTAGATAACATTTAACCTGTTGGAGATTTGCCAGCAAGCCAGTGTTGACTGTATGTTTGTCATTGATGAAAACATATGGTAAGTAGCATATGTAGAAGCCAGATGGAGAAAGCCTTGAGCATATGTTACCTAGCTATGTTATCAGCATGATATCATGAGTGCATGGGTTGATTCTGAGTGTAGACAGTTATGCAATTGACTATTTCAGTAAGTGTTCCTGACAAGTCCTAGGAAGAGTTCTGTATGTGATTTGTAGTATGGTTGTGGTGGAGACTTATGCATTTACATTTGTGTTTTAGACATGTTAGAGAAGCTATGTTCATGGATGTAGAGTTTGATATGTAGTACAATTTGAGTTATGAAGTCTCCAGTTGCCAGTTACAGTTTCCTGAGTTTATCTAACAGAGTTGACATTGTTTTTATTGTTATAGTAGTTGTGCCTATCACTTGGATATGTGCGCTTGGATTAGTGTTTGTATAAGAGTTAAGAATGTTTGGTTAAGATTGCATGATGTAATTCAAAATGAGAAGAAAGATTTAGTTGATTTGATGGAGCCAACAATGTGAAGCGACACGTCTACTCATATGGAGTTGAGCGGTCCTAATTTGTGTTGCGTGCTTAGTAGAGTTGACTAAGATATTATTGGAGAGTTTTATTGTTTCTCTAATATGATTTCAAGATGGTTCTAACATGCCAACTTGATTACACCATTTAGAGGAAAGATATTTATAGGAAGTCATTTGTGATTGCTAAACATGGCATTCAGTTGAAAGAGAAGAGAAAAGTAGAAGGTGTGAAGTTTTGTGCCATCAGTAGAAGGTCTATGTGACAAAGTAAAGAGTGAGTGATATTCATTGGAATTGATCAAGAAAATAGGCCTACCTCACAGCTCACCAAGATCTAGATATAGTGTGTATTTGTTAAACAAAAGGTTGCAACCTACACCCCTTTGATTAGTGAGCTCTCGGACAGTGCGTCTGCACTCCTAATAGGGTTAATTGTAAAATACTCCTAATAGGGTCCAAACCTTAACTAGGTCACTGTACTTATTTCATTGTAAAGATCAACTCCTAACAGGGTTGTAAGATCTTCTAACATGGATCATTATACACTAGTGCAGTTTTAGTGGGTGTCAATTCCCACCGGGTTTTTTACCTATTTGGGTTTCCCTGTAACCAAAATTATGTTCATGTGTTATTGTGTATGTGCTTAATGTTCTTCTATACTTAATTGGAAAAAGAATTTAATCTTGTCGATAACTGATTCACCCCCCCCCCCCCCCCCCCCCCCCCCCTCCCCCCCCCCAGCACCCCCTCTTAGTTATCTCTTGGGACTATTCCTAACAATTGGTATTAGAGCCAAGTGCCTTGGAGAGAAATTTTAACAACTTGAGGTTGATCAGATGGCATTCTTTATAAAAGAAAGTCCTAAGTTTGATGGAGAGAACTATCTAGACTAGAAAAACAAAATGATGACACATTTGTAGTGCATTGCCTTTGAGATTTTTTAAGTAGCTACAAAAGAAGTTCAGATTCCCTCTCTAGAAGATCTTGCAAAAGATGATGCAACTTTGAAGCAAAAGGAGATGTTCACTTCAAATGCTATTGCCAAGGAAGCTCTTATCAGTGCCCTATCTGACAGTGAGTTTTCAGAGATCAAGAAGATGGACAAAGCTTATAAGATATGGAAGTATCTAGAAGACATGTTTGAAGGAGATATTCAAGCCAAGAATGCATGTAGAAAGATGTGGAAGAAAAGATACAATACATTAGAGATGTTACTCGATGAGAATGTTATACCCTACAATCAAAGGATAAATGAATCAGTTGCAAGAATCAGAAACAATGGTGGAGAAATTTTGGAAGAAGACATAATGGATAAATTGATGACTACCTTAACACTAGAATATGACAACAAGATATGCATCCTAGATGAAACTATGTAGTCCACAAAAGACTTTAAAAGAGAGACCTTAATCAACAAGCTTTCAGCCTTTGAGATATCAAGATTGAAGATAGAGCCTAAAAGTGAAACAACATTCAAAGCTTCAGTCCATGGTAAGAAATCTTTGAACACCTCTGCTAATTTTGATGATAAGGATGATGATAGAGAACTAGATGATTTTATTGCTATGATTGATAAGAAGGAAAGAAAAGGAAAAGGGAAATATGAAGGTCAGTTACCATTCAAATGCTTTTTATGTAATAAGATTGGTCACTTTTCTTCTAAGTGTCCTACAAGAGTAAAAAAGTTCAAGACTAACTACAAACCTAAGTATACAAAAGACTGTTACTATGTTGGTGATGGAGTATCAGATGAAGAGTCAATAGAAGATGAAATTGGATTCATTGCTCTTGAAGACATGGAGAAAATGTTTGATGAAATAGACCTTGAATATGAAAGGAAAGCACAAGAGTTAGCATTGATTTCACAAGATGACATCAGGACAGATTGGATCATTGACAGTGGTTGCTCACATCATATGACAGGAGACAAGGATAGATTTATACATCTGGATAGATACAAAGGTGACATGGTTAGATTTAGAGACAACACTCCTAAACCCATCATAGGTAGAGGAGCTATCACCTTAGATGGAAAGAAGAACATTGATGATGTTCTTTATGTTGATGGTTTACAACATAACTTACTAAGTGTTGGATAATTTCTTGATAAAGGATATCAATTAGAATTCAAAGACAACAAGTGCATCATTAACAACAAATACGGAGAGATGATTGCATCAAGATCAAAGACTAAAGGTAATGTTTTTCAGCTTAATCCCAAATCAAGTTGTTTTGTTGCTAAAATAGATGACAGTTAGTTAAGGCACAAGAGACTATGTCACATCAATTTTGACAACATAGTTAAGATAAGCAATGCAAAATAAGTAAGATACCTTCCTAGCATTGCAAAACCAGTTGATACAATATGCAGGGAATATGTGATGGGTAAGCATGTGAGGAATTCATTCAGAAGCAAGAACAATTCAACAAAGAACAAGTTGGATCTAATACATACAGACTTATGTGGACCAACTCAAACAAGATCATACTATGGTGAAAGGTACTTTATTTTTTTTGTTGATGATTACTCTAGAATTATGTGGGTTGTGTTTTTTAAAGACAAATCAAAAGCATTTGAGAAGTTCAAAATATTCAAAGCTAAGGTCGAAAATGAGGTTGGATTGAAGATTAAATGTCTTAGATCAGATAGAGGAGGAGAATTCACCTCTGAAAGATTCTATGAGTACTGCGAAGAACATGGGATAAAGAGATAGTTAAGTGCACCTAGAACCCCTTAGTAGAATGGAATTGTAGAAAGGAGAAATATGATCATTCTTGACACAGTGCACACTATCATGATTGAAGGAAAGGTGGTGTAATACCCCAAAAATGGGCTATAGGTTCATTAACCTCTATATCAACATATCGAATGAAATCGACATCAAAGTCCTAACCAAAGGCACATCTGAATATCATCAAATCCTAATTGATTATCTTAAATTCTGCATTGGGGAATATTCCTAGAAATATTCCTAATTATCATAATTATCTTTAATTTTATAATTATTTGGCGATAAATTCTATTTATCCTAAAGTTGATTAATTGAATATGATGAATATTTAATTAATTGATCTAATTCTGCCACTTAATTATTTAATTGAATTTAATTGTATTTATTCCTACGCATTATTATTTAAATTTGACAATAAATCAAAATTCCTATCATTAATTAATTAAATTCTTATTTAATTAATTAAAGCAAGTTGTCATATTTGATGATATTATTTTTGAATAAAAGTTTGATTAAATGATTGATTAACCCATAAATCAATTATTTTATTTCAAAAATTAGTTAAGTTGAGAATAATCACTTTATTTATTTATTAATTCATAATTATCCATGTGCACAATCAAAGAGCAGTTAAACTCCAAATTAGAAAATCAATGCAAGTTATTGACTTTTTGGAACTCAACATCATTTTTGAGTTTTAAAGTTGATCTAAACTTCTAATTTGAGTTAAAAAGCTATTTTTGCATGATTTGCATGTTTTTGTGAATTAAATTATCTTTATTTTTAGATAACTCAAAAATCAAGTTGAGTTTATCTGAGTGATTTATGGCTTTTTTTCATGCACCTCCAAAGCCTTGGATTTCTACAAATCAAGGCTTTAGCTCTTCACAAATCATCTCTAAAATCCACAGGATCTCATAATTGTGCAAACTTATGCTGGAGAATCGACATCTGGAGAATCAAAGCTTATTACGAATCAACATTGTTGTGAGATCAATCTTGTTTTTTTTTTTACATTCATTTAGATTCATTTTCATATTATTGTTAGATCATTTAGCATATCATAGATCAATTTTCATATTAGCATAGATTTCATATCATTTTTCATATTATTGCATCTAAAATCTTAAAAAAATAGATTAATTGCATTCATATTTCATATTATTGCATCCAAATCCTTCATTTAGGTGTCGTCTAGGTCATTGATCTTGATAACAATCTGAGAACATCAATCTCGCACCTATTAGAAGACAGTAAATTGCTTGGTTAGATTAGATTTCAATTTTGCATGATTTTGATTATAGATAACCTCTAACATTTTACTGAAGTGTTGTGTCTATAGATCAGGTACAATTTTCACACACACATTTCTGGTGCCCACCATGGGGCAACCCACCTTTACATGTTGGTTTTGATTTTTTTTTTGGAGCTAAAGCCGTAAAGTTTCAAAGATTTAATTTTATCTCTCAAAAAGCTTGGATTTTTGCTCTGAAATTTGTTTTGTAGGTTGGACACATACCAGAGAAGCTACAGTAAAAAATTTAGAATTTTCTGAGATGTTTTTAATTTTTAATAATTTTTTTTTGAAATTCTAGAAAAAATTAATATCTAATGCAAATCAGTATATTTTTCAAAAAATTTTATATTTTTGAAAATCTCTTTAAATTATACAGGGGGTCCATTCTTTGTGTTTTAAATTTGGACGCAATATAATAGCTCAAATAGTCAATTTACAAAAACTAGTTTGTTTTGATAAAATGGGTCTCTAGGGCACAAATGAAGAGATTTTTCTAAAATTTTTACATTTTTGGAAAGCTCTCTATTTTTTAGTAGGGGTCTCTATTTTGAATTTCTATTTTTGTGGCCAAAATCATAAAAAAAATAATTAGATCTTGTTGACTAGGTCAAATGCAGCAAAAAAAATAAAGTTTTGTGATGGGTATGCACTTATTTTTTTTACATGGTTCAATGAATGATATGAGTTGTCATTTGGGTTAATTGATGGTTATTATTTCTGATAATAATTGATTTTTAGAGCTAACCCTATGGTTTTCATAAGTTGAATATATGTTGCATATCTTGTTTGCTTGTTTGCTTGTTGGAGAGTTCGTCACTTGCTTGCATGGAAAAGCTCAACAAGAATTGCTAAAAATTAGGTAAAATCTACTAAGCACATTGTGAGGATCCTAGGTATTCTCCTTCATCTAATAACATTTCAATTTGGACTTAAAATAAATCTCTTATGTGTTTGGCTTGTGTGCATCTTTTCATGCTTTTGTTTATTTCTACACACTTGCATAATTGATACTAGGTTGTGACCCCTTAAGGATTCATTAAGTAGTCTTAGATACTTGTGATTGATCTTGATTACTATCTTGGGTTATTGGACTTGCTAATCTGCTGACCCCTCATTCCACCCCGTGGTTGCAAGGTCAGTGCCACATTAAAGGGGAGGGGTCAATAGGACAGAAGCGTTAAGTGTTCCACTTGGCAACCCATTTATGCTTTTAGGAACTCACTTGTTTTCTAAGTTGGGGATTCATTTTCAGCTTGTGTGAGGTGTTAAGTGTTCCACCTTGTGGACTCATCTCATATTCTCTTTAAGCGTTAAGTGTTCCTCTTTTTGCTTTTTGAAAACATACATCTGTGCTCACATAGTAATTAGGCCCTATGAACACTATTCATGATTCTTGAGAGATTGGATTCCTAGCGAAATCCTTCTTGATGATAGAATCCTTGTAGGTAGGGAGGATACTTAGTGCATTTCACATTCAACTTGGTTGGTGCATCTTCTCTTATTGATCGATACATTCTCTCCCCGGAGAGGTTGATAGATCACACGGGGTTGACATCATGAGCTTTGGTGAATCAAACTTGGTCTGTGCATCTTCTCTTATTGATTGATACATTCTCTCTTCGGAGAGGTTGATAGATCACGTGGGGTTGATATCATAGACCTTGGTGAAGCAAAACTTTGTCTTAGCATGTTGGATTAATATGCTTGCTTTGTTTGGGTTAAAAGTGAAAAGGCATCAAAAACCTTGGATCTGGAGCCAAGTCCCCTTGTGGTAAACTATTGTGAGTCACCTTTAGAGAGGGTTAACCATAGCAGACAATCCCTTCACAGGGAAAACTGTGTTGATGGAACCTTAAGCGGTAATAGCCATTTTCACTATGGTAGTGACAGCCGCTATATAAATGTCCTTGTGGAAGAAATCTCCATGGGTATGGTTCATTGTTGGGTTGTCAGATCTCCCTAGCAGCTCCTAAAGATTAAGTTCTCAAACTGTGTCAAAACCCTGGTGCGCTGGGATTGGAGTTCACTCCTTTGGATCATAAAAGTTATAGAGTCAAACCATTACTAAAAACCTTAGAGAGGCCAAATTTTCATTTTCTAGGAATATGTGCGTTATTGCAAAACTTTTTGGAACATACACAATTAGCTCTCTCAGGGATTAGAACAATTCAGTCACTTGATTGTTCATGTGCAAGGTTGCTTTTGCCCTTGTTCATTGTTTTCAGACGTGCTTGAAATCTCTTGCTTGCTATTCTATGTGCTTGTTTATCTACTTGGCTATTAAAAATGAACAAATCTGTTACAATCCTCAAATCTAGATAGTACAATTTGCAAACAATCTAAATCTGAAAACCCTAAAATTTGCAAAATCTGAAGTAAAATTCTTTTCTAGAGTCAAAAGTCATCTCAAGAGGTCAGAAAGTCATACAAGTTTTCTCAAAGTGTCATTTCATTACAGCCCATCTATTGTATGATTGAGTACCCAGTGTCATACAAGTTTTCATGCCAGCAAATTCTCAAAGTCAAAATCTTGCAACTGTCGTATGAGATTTTCAAGTGTCATTTTAGTGGCTACCCACTGTCGTATGAGTTTTGCAACTATCATTTCATAGCATACCCACTGTCATACGAGTCTGCAGAGTGTCGTTTGGGAAAATTGTTAAGAGTTGTCAAAAAATTGTTAGAATTGCCAGATACTTAGCTTTTTCAGCCTAGTTCCAGAATCTGTCATACAAATCACTATGTCAAGAATAGAGCAGTAGCTATTGAGAATTAGTACACATGTCTCAAATAATCAGTACACATGAGGAATAAACTTTGATGAGGGCCATGATGAAATAGATGCATGCTATGCAAGTCAAGATTAACAAAATTGAGAAAGAAAAGGAACATAAAGAGTTCTCCATGGAAGCTCTATGCCCTTTTTCATTTGATAAAGACTTGTACATGTCACCATGCCTCCGGACAGAATTTGAGCAATGTGATAACCCTTATGATACCTGTTCCATGGAGAGTGACACATCCAGCTTTGGAGACTATGATGACTATGACGACAGACAATGTAATGATACCTATGACACCTCTATTCCTAAGAGTCCTCCTCATCGTGTGTTCCTACTTACTACAAATGGGCCATCACATTGGATAGATCGTGATGGTGATCCATATGATTCTGATTTTGAAAGAGACTTTGATGGCTTTTGTGGACAATATCTAGATGATACATCTACTTCTATTGAGGAATATAAAATGTATCGTGCTGATTTGAAACGTCAATACTATAAGGATCTCTCCTCTAAGAACTCTCAGGCTGAAAATAAAGATTGCACTCTTAAGCAAGATCATGTTAATGTTGAACCTTTGTCTAGCAATGGTTCCCTTCCATCCCCTACTTCCTCCAATACCCATACATTTCCTAAAGCTTCCGAGTCTTTCAAATCTTTCACAGAACCTTCATCCGACACAAGCCCTGATACTTTTCATGTGGTTCCCTATAGTTATCCTCCAGGGCTATCTCTTAAAGAAACTCAAGCTAACCTTCACTTGGCTGCAAATACTTTTAATAATGATAAACCTAAAGAGCCTAAGCCTTCATATGCTATAATCCCTACTTCAGCTAGTCCTCCACCATCTCTTCCAAAGTCATCCATACGATCCCAACATGCTTCCTTGTCCTTAGAAGTGGCTCCATGTCAAGAGGACTCTAGAAATGATAAAGAAAAGAACATAAAGAAAGATCAAGGTCAAGAACCCTCCATGTTGTCCACTCCTTTTCACGATGTCTCTTATCTACCTCAGGGTTCTTTTGATCCTGCACACCCTTTTTCATGCATTCCACCATGTCTTAAGTCTTCTCCTAAGCAAGATCAAGCTACTACTTACACTATTGAGCTTATTGACAATCAAAATAACCTTACTACACTTGCACTTTCTAAAGATAATACTTCCTTTAAAGTTGGTAAAAATGGTGTTGGTACTTCAAATGTTAAGCCTATTGGAAATCAAGAGAAAAATTATGCACTTATGCTATCCAAAGATCCTTGTCAAGATCAAAGTCTTCCATCTTCTTATTCTACCACTCCATGTTCGCTTCCACTTTCTACTCTTCCTAAGTCTTTGCAAGCTTTGAACAATCCTATCAAAGAAGGTGCTCATATTCAAGATATCCATGATTCTATTGAAAATCCTAATGCTCACTCTTAAGATGTTGATATCCTTGGTTACCATATAGATGTTGATGAACTTATTGATTATCCTTTTGCATCTTCCGCATCCATCCTTGGACCTCCTCCACCACTACTAAAGGCTTCACATCTGCCTTCCATCTTGGGTCCTTATGTCCCTTCACTTTCACCTCCTAACTCTCCTAATTCATCATCCATCTTGGGTCCTTACATCCCTCCATCTCCCATCTTTCCTCAAGATCAACATAGATGCACACCCTTGAATCCTTTTCATCCACCCACCCATCTAAACCAGTCATATCCTCCTTCTTCTTCCACAAGTCCCAAGTCTTTTGGAAGTAACTTGAATGTTCAATACAAGAAAAAGAAGCAATACAAGAATCCATCAAAAAAAAAGATCACCATGTCTCCTCTAATCGACACGGAAACATCAAGTTAAAAGAGATATCTAAGAAAAAAACTACAAGACAAGTATGGGTTCCAAAATCCATCATTGAAGATATTCTCTCTAGATCATCAAAAGGAAATAAAAATCCTATGGCTATATGGATTCCAAAGTCTCTCTTGAAAGAGTCTGGTGTTGAGCAAAAAGTGAAGTTGACATTCAAGCTTCCAAAGACTTCCACTTCATCTTCTTTCAAAAACATTCTTCCATTCCATGTGCCTAAACCACAACCTCTGCTATCCATTCACCATATTCCTTCACGTATTCCTTCATTCACATTTCTTCCATCCTCTCACCACCCTTCAAGGTGTGTGTTGATGTTGATCTTGCCTTCCTTTTCATCTACCCTTTCACAATCCTTCCATTCATTATCCTTCTACCTTCTATCTTTTTTCCTCATTTGCCTATTTCTCCTATCTTCCAACCTCACTCGCTTTACATAAAACCTTATCTTCCATTTTTCTCTTCCATCTTCCTTTCCCTATCAAAATCTTTGAGTGTATCATTTTGAATCCTTGGCATATCATGGTTTATCCTTTCAAGGAGCATTATCTAAAAATCTTGCCTTCTTCCAAAATAAAAGGAAAAAAAAATTTGAAAATGTGCCTTGGTGAAAACCTGGAAACAGGTGCCTTGGTAGAAAAAGTAAAGAGAAATAAATTCATCCTATGGTGAAAACCACTCCCTTGTGGTGCCTTGGATAAGTACCATGATGAAAACCTGGCAATCAGGCATCATGCGTAGTTCTTCTACATATTTCATTCATTTCATCTTCTCTCTTTGATCTTGACAATGTTGATCTATACATGAACATTTGGCTATCTTGTGAGCTATCTTATGGTGATCTTGCTTTCATTCCCTTCTTACTTAGCCTTCATGTCTATTTTCCTCCATTCATTCTAGCCTTTCACCATCCTTTCCCCCTTTGGTCTTGATCTAATAGAAAAAAAGAGTAGAACACGATGTTTTGAAACCTCTTGACATGTCTACTCCTTTGGACTACATCTTGTCCTTCTTTGGCATTATGCTTTTGTGACTTATCCTATGCTGGCCTTTCATTGCTTGTCTAAAAGTGCCTTTACATAAATTTTTTTCCCTAGCTTGGGTACTCTTGAGGAGTTTTTCCTTGAGGATTTCTTCCCTCCATTCTCTTTCATTCCCTAGTCTTTCATCTCTTGCACCAGCTTGCCAATCTCTCTCCACCTTGTTAGACATTGGGACTGAACGATATGATCTTGCTTGGGAGTTTGCAATGGTAAAAGATGCTATCAAGTATACCAAGTATCAGAACAAGTATCAAAACTAGTATCAAAATCAGTATCAGAATCAGTATCAAAATCAGTATCAGAACCAGTATCAGAACAAGTATCAGAGCTAGTATCAGAACAAGTATCAGAACTAGTATCAAAACAAGTATCAGAACAAGTATCAGAACAAGTATTAGAACACCTACTAGGGCTACACCTTTCACTTTAGTTTATGGGTATGAAGCGGTACTACCTATTGAGGTCAAAATCCCATCACTAAGAATCAGAATGCATGGTCTAGTAACTGATGATGACTACAGAGTGTCTAGGTTGCAAGAACTTGAACTACTAGATGAGTGTAGACAAGTAGCGTATGATCATCTCAGAGTATATTAGAAGAGAATGTCTAGAGGTTACAACAAGAAAGTCAGACACATAGAATTTTAGGTTGGTGATCTAGTCTTGAGAGAGAATCCTAAAAATCAATCACATCGAGAACGCAAGGGGAAGTTTGAACCCAATTAGCTAGGTCTCTTTGTAATCACTGCTACTTTTGGCTCTAGTGCCTATCAACTCTCAATGACTGAAGGAGAATAGCTCTGAGAACCAATCAACATTCTCCATCTGAAAAAATTCTACGCCTAAAGCATTCAGTCTATGGTAAAATGTCCTGAAAAAATCTTAAAAATTGGAAAATGTCCTAAAAAAATGAACATCTTGATAAAAACTTAGCAATAGGCGCCTTGATGATTCACAAAAAAAATGAAAAATATCAAAAATTCAAAAATTCAAAAATTCAAAAAAAAAAAAAGTGCCTTGGTGAAAAACTGGAAACAGGGGCCTTGGTAGCAAAAATAGAATCTCTGCCAAGATGGTGAAAACTTGGTAAATGGGCACCACTTGTTTCAAAATGCTCCATCTATCAGTGCAATCTTGGTCTTTCCTAGCTTTCAGTCTTGCTTTAGTTTGTACATATCTCCTGATTTGTTTCTGCATTCTTGTTCTCAATAAGTCAATTTGTACACCAATCAGCTCAAGCATCTGTATCCTATCAATGCTTAACACTTGGGGGCAATCAATGTCATATCCTATGGTCTCCCATGTATCTGAGATGTGTCATATCTAGTCAGAGTCCTTTTGAAGCTTCATGTGAGTCAGTCAATCAGTCTTGTCTCCAGAAAGGATTTTGCATCTACAACAACGCAATCAACATCAAACATCAAACTGAAAACAATCTATGATTTTTTACATGCTTTTATCTCCTTGTATGCTTACTGATTTGCATTGAGATTTCTGCATATTGTGTCCCTTCAAGCTCTTCAATGATGTCTTTTATAGGATTTAGAGAGTGATGACTAGGGGCATAATCTTTTCTTTGTCTTTTGCTTGTATGTGAAAATCTAACAACTTTGAAAATTCCGGATTGAAATGGTGTCCGACTGTAAGAGCCTCTATCTCGAATTGGATGGCCATGCGTACCTTGACCATTGATACCTAGAAAATTCAAGGAAGTTTGATCTCACTATTGTCTTTTTGAGTAAGTTCTTTCTCCTACTGTGAAACGCGATCTTACCTAAGGATGTGAACGATAAAGGGTCACTACGGGTAATTCACATTGGATTTAGAATGATCTCTTGACTGTTTGATGTGTATGTTAAATGCAAATTTCTATATCAAAATGGACATGATACTCAGGTCATCTTGGCGCTTGTGTCTTGGTCCTTGTATCTAATCTGACATTCCCAAAATAAAACCAATATTCATATGTCCATGGTTGTTTGACTAGTGGGTGTTGTATTGGTTCTTGAGCATTACAAATCAATATTCATATGTCTATGGTTTCATGGTTAGTGGGCATTGTATTGATTTATTTGGTTACCTAAAAGTTCAATGATGATAACAAATCGACACATGATCAGTGAGTAGGTCCTAGGTCCTAGGGTTGCATTATCATCCTGCATGTTTCTTTGCATTTTTGCACTTTGCATGATCTCACAAATTGCTTGAACACTTAAAAGATTCTTCAATCACCTTTTCCAATCTAACAAGAGCTGAATCCCACACGAAGGTTCCTCCAATGAAATAGCAAGTAGAATCCTTTTTTGGGATCAAAATCAAAATCTAAAATCATTCATATTATTAACTACTTGCATAATCAACCTTCAATCATCACAGAAATCTAGTATTCAACTTAACTAATTATCTAACATCAAACTATGAAAATTTCAAACTTTTAACTATGGTCAACTCATGGTCAAACCTAGTCTACTTGGTCTCCAAGACCTCCAAATGATGCAAAACGCATTCTCAGACGTGTATAACCACTTTTCAAATCAATTAACATGCTTCTAAACCATTTAACATTGACTTTTATTGTCATATTTTGATTTTAATCCTGAAGGGGGCATGGTATTGCACATCATTCAAGTCTATAAAAATTCTATCAATCTTTCCTCAGTAATCAAGACAACAACCATGTCTAGTTGCTGAATCATCAAAAGTCCTCATCGCTCGGGGCAAATCTATCAGCACTTGGGGCATATCAGATTCATCGATCCATATCAATCTGGTATCCTCCTAATCTTGTAATCTGTATCGGGTTTTTGCAACCATCGGTTCATCAGTGTTATTTCCTTGGTTCTTCGGTAACTGAAGGGGTTAGATGTGATACCTACGTCATGGTTCTGCTAAGACAATCGAGTCTAGAATCGGTCACTCACTTCTTTACAATCCTAAGGTTCAGAATCAGGCGTTTTGACACTCTTTCGCAATCATCGGTTCATCGCTGCTATAGTGAACATTATCTTTGGTCATTTAGGACCTAATATCTTCAAATCTTTCAATCATCATATCTTTTGAATTAGTTTCATATCTTTATCATACACAAACTATCTTTGAACCACTACGCTTCACACAGTAATTCAAAGAGGGGCAAAATGTAATACTCCAAAAATGGGCTATAGGTTCATTAACCTCTATATCAACATATCGAACGAAATCGACATCAAAGTCCTAACCAAAGGCACATTTGAACATCATCAAATCCTAATTGATTATCTTAAATTCTGCATCGGGGAATATTATTAGAAATATTCTTAATTATCATAATTATCTTTAATTTTATAATTATTTGGTGATAAATCCTATTTATCCTAAAGTTGATTAATTGAATATGATGAATATTTAATTAAATGATCTAATTCTACCACTTAATTATTTAATTGAATTTAATTATATTTATTCCTAAGTATTATTATTTAAATTTGACAATAAATCAAAATTCCTATCATTAATTAATTAAATTCTTATTTAATTAATTAAAGCAAGTTGTCATATTTGATGATATTATTTTTGAATAAAAGTTTTATTAAATGATTGATTAACCCATAAATCAATTATTTTATTTCAAAAATCAATTAAGTTGAGAATAAATCACTTTATTTATTTATTAATTCATAATTATCCATGTGCACAATCAAAGAGCAGTTAAACTCCAAATCAGAAAATCAATGCAAGTTATTGACTTTTTGGAACTCAACATCATTTTTGAGTTTTAAAGTTGATCTAAACTTCTAATTTGAGTTAAAAAGCTATTTTTGCATGATTTGCATGTTTTTGTGAATTAAATTATCTTTATTTTTAGATAACTCAAAAATCAAGTTGAGTTTATCTGAGTGATTTATGGCTTTTTTTATGCACCTCCAAAGCCCTGGATTTCTATAAATCAAGGCTTTAGCTCTTCACAAATCATCTCTAAAATCCACAGGATCTCATAATTGTGCAAACTTATGCTGGAGAATCGACATTTGGAGAATCAAAGCTTATTACGAATCAAGGCTATTGTGAGATCAATTTGTTTTTTTTTTATATTCATTTAGATTCATTTTCATATCATTGTTAGATCATTTAGCATATCATAGATCAATTTTCATATTAGCATAGATTTCATATCATTTTTCATATTATTGCATCTAAAATCCAAAAAAAATAGATTAATTGCATTCATATTTCATATTATTGCATCCAAATCCTTCATTTAGGTGTCGTCTAGGTCACTGATCTCGATAACAATCTGAGAACATCAATCTCGCACCTATTAGAAGGCAGTAAATCGCTTGGTTAGATTAGATTTCAATTTTGCATGATTTTGATTATAGCTAACCTCTAATGTTTTACTGAAGTGTTGTGTCTATAGATCAGGTACAATTTTCACACACATAGGTGGCACACACCTATTGGAGAGATACGGTCAATACTATAGTCTATACTATTACTAGAATTCAATTGAGACTAGGTGCATACAAGACACCTGATGAGCTATGGTTTGGTAATGTACCTACAGTGAAATACTTTAGAATGTTTGGAAGCAAGTGCTACATCAAGAGAGATGAAGCTATAGGTAAGTTTGATGTAAGAAGTGAAGGTATCTTTCTTGGTTACTCTACTAAAAGAAAAGCTTATAGATGTTTTAATTTGAGATTGAAGTAGATCATTGAAAGTGCTCATGTTAAGATTGATGGAAGTTCATGATTCAAGAAAGATATCATGATTATGCACCCATGATTGAAGAAGAACCTAGACCTATTAGTAGTGAAGCAGTTGTTGAAGAAATGTTTGACAACATTGATGTTTTATTCAATGACCCTGAAAAAAGTGAAGAAGAAGCACAAAAGGCCGATGAGAGAGTCACACCCAATGTTCTTAAATTAACATCTAGATATCATTCAAAGGAAGACATCATTAGAGATCAGAGCAACAAAGTCATGACAAGATCAAAAGCAAAACGTTCAACAAATGATGAAATGGTATGTTTACTTTCACAAATTGAACCTTTAAGTGTTGAAGATTCATGTAATGATTCAGATTGGCATGAAGCAATGAAAGAAGAGCTAGATTAGATAATTAAGAATGATACATGGGAATTGGTCCCTGGGCCTAGTGATAAGAATGTGATTGGAACCAAGTGGATATTCAGAAACAAGATGAATGAAGATGGTATAGTGGTAAGAAACAAAGCAAGACTAGTGTGTAAAGGGTATGCACAAAGAGAAGGTATTGATTATTCAAAAACATTTTCCCCTGTAAGCAGATTGGAAGCCATAAAGTTGTTTCTAGCCTATGCTACATTAAAAGACTTTAAGGAATACTAGATGGATGTCAAGTCAACATTCTTGAATGGAGAGCTGAAAGAAGAAGTATACATAGAGCATCCTGAAGGATTTACCTTATCAGATAGACCTGATATGGTATGAAGATTGAAGAAAGCCCTCTATGGACTTAAGCAAGCCCCTAGAGCATGGTATGACATACTTGATGGATACTTGACAAATATTAGATTCAAGAAAGGAGAAAAAGATTGTAATTTATTCATAAGAGAAACTTTTGACGGATTATTGTTGGTTGCTATATTTGTTAATGACATTATCTTTGGTGGTAATGACAAGCTTAGTTCTGAATTTGCTAAGGAGATGCATAATGAATTTTAAATGAGCATGATTGGACCTATCAAATACTTTTTGGGACTGAATGTGCAACAAACAAACAAAGGTATATTCATTAATCAGTCTAAGTATGTGAAAGAGATATTGAAGAAGTTCAAGATGGATGATTGCAAGCCAGTAAGTACCCCTATGATAACTGGGCAAGATTTCAAAAGAAGATGATTCGGCTGTAGTAGACATGACCTTGTATAAGTCTATGATTGGTAAACTAATCTATCTTACTCAATCTAGACTTGATATTTCCAATGTAGTTGGTATTATTGGAAGATTTGTAGCAGATCCTAAACAAAGTCATCTCATGGCAGTAAAGAGGATATTCAGATACTTGAGAGGAGCTATAGACTATGGTTTATGGTATCCTAAATCAGAAAATGTAGAACTCCATGTGTATACATATGTAGATTGGGCAGGATGCATGGATGATAGGAAGAGTACACCAGGATGAGCAGTATTTCTCAGAGATAGGCTTGTTACTTAGACAAGCAAGAAGCAAAATTATATTTCTTAGTCAACAGTAGAAGCTGGGTATGTTACAGTGGCATTAAATTTCTCTACAATTGTGTATATCAAGCAGATGATAAAATATTTTGGTATTCAAATTGATTATCCTATTTTTATTCATTGTGATAACACTAGCACTATCAATATGTCAAAGAACCCTGTGATGCATGCAAAGAAAAAACACATTGAGATAAAGTATCACTTCCTAAGAGAGAAAGTTGCAAAGAAAGAAGTAAAGTTGGACTATGTGAGTACAAAAGATTAGCTAGCAGACATATTCACAAAACCTTTGCTGAAAGATACTTTTGAGTATCTCAGGGAGAAGCTGAGAGTAATTCCCTTCCCTAAATCTAATTAGAGCTTGCATGAGTGCATCGGTCCTTAGTGACTGATGAAAGGTTGACTACTCTACTTCAGGAGTAGTACCGATGCTTAATTTTTTGGTGCCATTTTCCATTGATGTCAAAGGGGGAGTAAGTATATAGTCATGAAAAAAAATAATAGTAAGAGATGAAGGATTCATCCTTGGAGAAATTTTGTTGAGGAAATGGAGAATATTATAAAAGAATTAAAGAAAGGGGGAGTGAGTATTTAGAAAGAAGAAACAAAACAACAAGAGATGGAGGATTCATCCTTAGGAGAGTTTTGTTAAGGATATGGAGAATATTATAAAAGAATTACTCATTTGGATTGGTGGTGTTTTTCATTCCATATGTTGCCACCAATGCCAAAGGGGGAGATTGTTGGAGATTTGCTAGCAAGCCAGTGTTGACTGTATGTTTGTCATTGATGACAACATATGATAAGCAGCATGTGTGGAAGCCGAATGGAGAGAACCTTGATCATATGTTACCTAGATATGTTATCAACATGATATCATGAGCGCAAAGGTTGATTATGCGTGTAGATAGTTATATAGTTGACTGTTTTAGTAAGTGTTCTTGACAGGTCCCATGAAGAGTTCTGTATGTGATTTATAGTACAATTATGGTGGAGCCTTGTGCATTTACATTTATGTTGTAGAAATGTTAGAGAAGCTATGTTCATGGATGCAGAGTCTAATATGTAGTACAGTCTGAGTTATGAAGTCTTTAGTTGCTAGTTACAGTTTCCTAAGTTTATCTGACAGAGCCAACATTATTTTTATTGTCATAGTAGTTGCACCTATCATTTGGATATGCATGCTTGGAGAAGATTTAAGAATGTTTGGTTAAGAGCGCATGACGTAATTCAGAATGAGAAGAAAGATTCAGTTGATTTGGTGGAGCCGACAGTGTGAAGCGATGCGTCTACTCATATGGAGTTAAGCGGTCCTAATTTATGTTGTGTGCTTAGTAGAGCTGACTGAGATGTTATTGGAGAGTTGTATTATTTCTCTAATATGATTTAAAGATGATTCTAACATGCCAACTTGATTATATCATTTAGAGGAAAGATATTTATAGGCAGTCATTTGTGATTGCTAAGCATGGCATTCAGTTGAAAGAGAAGAGCAAAGTAGAAGGTGTGAAGTGTTGTGCCATCAGTAGAAGGTCTATGTGACAAAGTAAAGAGTGTTTTCTATTCATTGGAATTGATCAAGATAGTAGGTCTACCTCGCAGTTCACCAAGATCCAGATATAGTTGTATGCACCCTAAAATGGTCGCCTAGACTTTGGGCCCCATTCTTCAATTTATCAATTTTGTGAATCAATGCCTTGTAATATTTTCAAATCAATTTTCTTGATCAAATCCTAATTATATCATTTATTTGATTATATTCTATAGATTAACCATTTTATCCTAAGTCTTTATTTAATTAAAAGGAATTCCCTCCCCTTTTATTAAATAAAAAGCCCCCACTTACCTCTTATCCTAAGTTGCACAAATAAAACATTATTCCTATTTTATAAAGAAAAAGAAAAGACCTTTTTGTCTCACATGGGGCACAAAAGTCAACACTTCTTTCTCATTGGAGGAGATTTGTGCACAAGGATTGATCCCACTTTTAAACTCCACCCTTGATCAAATCTTTTGCCTCTTAATCTCCATGGTCCATCTATCTTTAAAAGGAGAGCTCTTTTCTCATTCAAAGGATCCCATTCTTTTATACTAATCTTATGCTATAGGTTTTCTTTGTGACATTAGAGCTTTGGATATCTTTTTGCATTCTATTCTTCATTCTTGCATTATAGTTTAGTTTCCATGGAATTTTAGTTTAGTTTCCTTTCATGTTCTAGTTTAACTCACATAGTTTAATTAGCAAAGGCTTGTAACACTCTCATTTCTATAGCTTAGTTTCATTATTGCACCTTCATTTTAGCATAATTTTCCTTACATTTCCATTGTGATTCTTGAAGATATTGGCATTCTTTCCCTTGTCTCTTTGAATCTCTCATTGCATGGTTTACTAGCAAGGTTGCATGCTTAATAGCTCTAGCTGAGAGCCCTCCAAAACACCCTTGCACTCCATACCTAGGGAGCTCTAGGTTGCTTTCTCAAGGCTTCCAATTCATGGATCCTCTTGGAATTAATGACTTAGATAAGTGCACAATTTGAGTGTACAATAGTGTCCATCTGTTAAACACAAGGTTGCAACCTACACCCCTTTGACCAGTGAGATCTTGAACAGTGCATCCTCACCCCTAACAGGGTTAATTGTAAAAGACTCCTAACAGGGTCTGACCCTTAACCAGGTCATTATACTTATTGAATTGTAAATATCAACTCCTAATAGGGTTGTAAGATCTTCTAACAAGGATCATGATATACTAGTGCAGTTTTAGTGGGTGTCAATTCCCACCAGGGGTTTTACCTATTTGGGTTTCCCCGTAACCAAAATTGTGTTCATGTGTTCATGTGTATGTGTTTAATGTTCTTCTGTACTTAATTGGAAAAAGAATGGAATCTTGTAGATAACCGATTCACCCCCCCTCTCTCAGTTATCTCTTGGGACTATTCCTAACATAACCGACTAAATCCATTGTATGAAACATATATTCAAGTAATTGAAAATATAATTTGCATGTAACCTAAACAATAAAGCATTCATGAAAATTCATATTCATAACAATTTTTTTTTGGTATTTCAGAAATCCTTGTAAGAAGGTAAAAACTGTGGTGGGGGTGACACCCACAAATCTTCACTACTGCAGTAACAAAGTATGCCAGTTAAGGCTACAAATTTTGTGATCACTTCTGATGATCTTACCCTATTAGGAGTAAAAATTAGATTGACTAGATCTACCTGGTTAAAGGATTTTAACAACACAATACATGTGTGTACTTGGCTAAGAGATTTACATAAGAATGATTAAGTCTACTATGTTAAGAGATTTTGATTTGGCTGCAATCGTTAAATGGTAACAGTAAGTATATTTATAATTACCAACTCCATCTTGCCTGATTTAGATCTATAATATACCAAATAGATATCACCTTTTTAGTGATGTGTGTGTACTTCTATTCTTCTCAGTAGCCTTATGTGTGTTCTGAAAAATTGAATACTTCTTTCATAAACCTTCTGTAAAAAACCCTTTGTCTAATCTCCTGATGTCCTTAGTATGACTACTCCTTCATGATACATGTTCATAATGACATCTTTTCAACTTATATATCAAACTAACTTGACCTAATTAGGGTTTACAATATCTTAGAAAACCTAAGATCAATGGTGTAACAAAATAACCTAGATCTAACATTACATAGGAATCATCAACAAATTAATGATTACATCCATATTTAATTCTATCTTGATCTTGGTAAACCATTTTCTGATTGGTGTGAACCATTTTCATAGATGTTTGTGCCATTTCAGATTACTAAGCCATTTTCTATTTTACTTGGTGCTGACTGCATTCTCCATTCGGTAATTAACTGGTGCTCAGTTCATATGAATGCTTGATTCATTAGTATTCTCAGTACTCAGTAATTGTTTATCGCTCGGTGAGTGTACTCGGTCAAACCCTTGTTCAGTTAACTTAGAGATCTACCTTGTGTCTTGCTTGGTGTGTAGGCTTTATATGGTTGATCGACTATCTTGTTTGTCTCCTTTACCAATTGAATAACTGATTGATGCTAATGACAATCCTTTAATGCTCAAATAAGAGTAAAATTGTATGTGTTTATGTCCTTTACTCAAGGTTTTATGGTATGTATAACAAATGAATCAAGTAAGATGAATCTCTTTACACTTGCATATGTCTGTGGTTTCTGATCAAACATGTCCTAAGTGGATTACTGGTTGTTTACTTAAGTATTGTCGATGTTGATGTACATGCAAATTGAGCTTAGGTAGATTCATTTCTTGCGCTCTGTCCTATCTTTTGCAGTTTCTTTTCAGTGTTGACAATGATTACTTGTAGGGATACCCCATACTTTATCCTCTCGGCATAATGGAAAAATATAACTAGCAGTACCCTTGAACAAATAGTCACACATCCAACTCAGCTCATCCAACATTATCGTGACCCAACTACCAAGTGCTTGGGAGCTAGGGGAACTCATTTCCTAGTAAACTCCTTCAGGCAGAGTTGGCTATTAATTTGGTACCTGGTGACACCACTTCACTTTGATAGCATAACGTGCAACAAGGTTGCGTTGATAGAGGTTTGCAAATAATTTTTCTTGATTAACAATTGTCGTTGTTGGTATTCTTGAGGTTCAATATGAAGATGTTGGTGAATCCCAAATATTTGATAATGTGGATGTTCCTATGGCATTTCATGATGCTTGTGAATGTTTATAGATTGTGCACCTATTGTGATGCTAGTTCACATTGATTGGTGTGCTCGCAATTGATGATTTCAATTATTGAGTTGGTCTTCTTCATGTTCTTAGATGACATGATAATTCTAGCATGTTGCAGATAATTGAGGCATGTTTAATAGAAGAGTATCATGTTCGAGGATTAAGATTTTGGTCCAAGCAATATTGTGTTTTTTTATATTAAATATTGTATTGCATATGATTGTATTTTTGTAATTAGGTGGTGAGAGTTGAGTCGACCTTGTTGATGTTTCCAAGGTTGATGAATTGTATAAATTAATGTAATGATCTTTTAATTGAAGAGTGTGAGAGGTGTGGTTGAGAGATATGTGAATGTGTTTAATGTTATCTTTAGAGGGAAATATCTGGTGTGGAAATGAAAGTTGTAATATATACTTCAATGGAACTAATTGATGCATGTTGAAGATGGTATCATACAATTCATAATTTGTGGATCGTAGTCGATATGTCATTTGTAAAGCAATGAGATTTCCCGAAACAATATGTTCTAGGTAGTGTACTTGAATGCACATGAATTCCCATTGTAATACTCCTAATAGGCTATAGTGCTTTTAATAGAGTACATCATCTTATGGATTCATCTCCATCATGGTTTTTCTCATAACAAGGTTTCCACGTAAAAAATATTTATGTTATGTGTTCTTGATGTGTTGTGGATCTATGCTCATTTACCATATCTAGATTTAAGGTTAAAGTTTTGTGAGTTTGTTGGAAAGATTTGATTGATGATTATTTGGAAAAGATGGAAGGATGGAAAAGTAGGTGGCTCACCTTAGTAGGGAGTATCCTTATGCTCAAAACTATCATTTATACCATGCCTATTTTCTCTATGGAATGTTTTAAAATTCCCATTCCCTGTAAGGTCATTACAACAATTCAACATAGGATGCACACATTTTTATGGAATGGAGCTCAAGATCAAGAAAAAATACCTCTGATGGATTGGGACATGATTTGTAAATTGAAAGAAGGTGGTGGTGTTGGTCTGAGGGATTGGAAGTTGATTAATGAAGCGATGGGGCTAAGCTTATTTGGAAAATGTACACTCAACCAGATCAAAGGTGGGTGAAAATTTTATGGGCCAAATATTTGGACAACGAAGTTAGAGAGAAGATCTTTACTATTGAAAACCCACCTAAAGGGTCTACCCTTTGGAATTTTTTGTTGAGTTGTAGAGGCTTGATTACCAATCATTTGACTAGGCATTTAGGCAATGGTCGAAAGGCTAATTTCTAGTGTGATTCTTGGAATGGGCAACCGACTTAAGATCAAGAAGGGATCTTCTAGAACATTGTGGCAGCTACTACACAATAATTGGGAGAGAAGGTTTGTGATTGTGTAGACATGGAAAATTTTGAGATTGGTGAGGAGATTAAGTGGAAGGATTTAGGTACTCTTGGATTGTATAAGGTAGATTATAACACTCTTGGTTGAATTTTGAAAAATAGAATGGTCATAGGGTCAAGGGACTAGGATGAGGTCAAATGGTGTGGGGCTAAGAGTGGTCAGTATTTGGTCAAGATCAGGTATTTTTTGCTAGAAAATGAGAACATGAAGTTGGAATGGGAGAATCAAATTTGCTGGAATAATTCTTGCTTGTCCAAGGTGAGTGCCTTTTTGTGGCTGCCAGGGAATGGTAGAATTATGATAGGGGATAGACTCATGCGTTTGGGTTTTGCTGGTCCTTTTTGATGTGTCTTGTGCAACAAGGCTGAGGAGACCCTAGACCATCTTTTCATAACTTGTGATTTTTCTCAAGAGGCTTGGCGTTTTGGTTTACAAAAGTTGAATTGGAGTGGCCCTATCCCTAGTAGCTTGAAGATTTGGTTGGAATCGTGATACTCACCAAGGGGGTCATCTACCTTTTCTTTGATTTAGCTTGTGCTCCCTTCCACTACATTATGGGAAATTTGGAAGGAACGCAATTGGAGAAATTTTCAAGATAAGGCTGAAACTGTGGCTAAATTTTTAGTGAGATTGGAAAAGGAAGTGTCAGAATTGGTTTCGAATTCCGCTTCACATATCAATGTTCAAAATATCCATTTCAACTAGTTTGATTCTTTGGTTCATGTTGTAATTTAATCTTTCCTTAGTAAATATGTAAGGATAAACCAAGGTATCCTATTGTATTTGTCCTCTAGTCTAAGTGGGAGGACATGTCATATTTGTAATTCCTTTATTAAGGAAAATAAATATTCCTCCTTATGAGGAATCCTACACTTGTCTCACACACTAGTGAGATGTGGCATACATAGAAATGGGAGTTACAATGTAACTCCTTCCTCACATCTCTATTAAAAAAGATGGCTCTCCTTCTCTCTACATATGAGATAATTCTTCTTCATGAATACTATTGTATGAGCTAAGCTCTCTCTCTCTCATTCTTAGGCATTTTTGCCACATTCATTATATCACCGGGTTTTTTTTATGCTTTTCCCCCTTCAAAATATTGTCTCCTTTGTTGCTTTGCTCTTTGGTGAATGCTCCTAGTTTTGTGTTATTCATGGTAAATCTTCTTACTCCTTGCTCATCGCATTAAACAATTTCCTATCTCTCTTTATTTTGTTATTATTTTAACATGGTATCAAAGCAGGTTGGTTTAATCATGTTTTGAGTGTGTAGGTAAAGAAGCTACAATATCTTGGTGCACTCTAAATTTGGAGATGTTTACAGAGTATTGAATCTCTTCTCCTTAGTTAAGATTCTTTTAGAATATTTCATTCACTGTAATTTAAAATTATAATACTTTTGAAAATTTATATCAAAATCTTCTAATTTTCATTCATTCCGCCATGAAATTTTAACCCTAGAAGTTCAAATATTTCTTTTTAACCTTATATGAATGATAGTGCATTTTTTTCCCTCTATCTCTGATTTCCTTATCATTACTCATTATATCTCTGCATGATAGTTCAAATTGATTCTATCTTTGCATGTGCTGTTGCCTTCATCATTATATACATTTTTTTTGCCGTATCATTGCATGCATGTGTTTCTTTCCAAAAATCTTTATAGTTTCTTGTAAATTCTCTTGTAATTTCTTAATCAACATACATAAGGTTTTATATTAATCCTCTAAGAGCCGTTGCCTTTACTTAGTATGCATTTTCAGTTCTTTACTTATCTCCTCACCTTTCTCAACCTTTATGCTCTCCGAATTTATGTGCCTTCATTCTGCAGCATCCACCAAATTAATTAGCTACATGCATTTTTTGCCTTATCTCAGAATAGCTTTTATCTCCGGAGAAAAGTGTTTAGAATTTTTTTTCATTTCCTCTGCATGTTGCGATCCCTCATTCTAGTATACTTTTGATTGTTTTCTTTTCTATTGTCGTAGGCAATTTTTTTTTTCTGTTCGTAGTATCCTTGTGCATTAGCAATCTCTCTTGTTTTTGCCCTCTATTATGGATCGGTAGACCTAGATATTGCGCCTCTCCTGTTCTCTCCTTTCGTTAGATTTACGCCCTGCATATGCCGTGAAATATGCTGTGACTTTTTTTTGCCATGATTCATGTGCATGCGCTATTAGCATATCCTTGCATGTGTTTTTGTTTCTCTTTGCATGATATTAAAGATTTCCTCAAGCTTGCAATTCCATCTTCACTGATGATTTGGTATGCTACTTTGATCTAATAGTCACAAGATTTCTTTTTGCATGCATTGTTTTTGCATTCTTTCATGCGCTATGATCTACCTTCTTCTTTCTTCTGCAGTCTTTTGTATTGTGATCTACCTTCTGCGTCTTCTTTCTTCGAACTGGAGGAAAGTTTTCTGATAGCTCACAACAGCTGCATCTTTCATCAAGGTTTCAAAGCCCTTTAATATTTTTCATTTAGATTAGTTTTTTAGTAGTGATAAAATTAATTTATTAAGAGAAAAAGCATATTTTACCTCCAGGTTTATTTTTTTCATATCACCGAAGCTTATTTATCTGATTATAATGGGGAGAGTATAATTCTATTTCATTTTTGGTTTTATTGGTTTATTTTTGTGGGTGTAATTCCATATGCTAGTTATTTTAAATTGTAAATTGTTGTTATTTTTTATAAAATCTCTAGGCTCCCATTCTTCTTTGCATTTCACTTGAATATTAACGTTTCATTGCAGGTTTGAATCCTTTTATTATTAACATTTTTAGTATAACAGTTTCCTAACATTTCTTTGCATGTTCGAAACTTATTTAGTATTTACGTTTTTCTTATTGCATGCAATAGATTTAGTTCTTCTTCTTGCATGCAATAGTTTTTCTAGAGTTTGTATGCAATTCTCTGTAGAGTGTTTCTAGAGTTTGTAAATGGGCTTCAATAGTTTTAGCTTTTTTCTCTCTTTCTCTCCTCTTTGCATGCTTAAGTGTATAGCTTTCTCTTTGCATGCAAGAGATTATTGTCATTATTTGTTAATCAATAATAGCTTAACAGAGATCTATTAAATCTTATGTGTTCTTGGTCTTTGTTTTTCCTTTGGTAGTTGTTTTTTTCCTTGCATGCCACCTTGGCGTAAGCTTTCATAGCTTTTTGCTATTGCATGCGAGTGTATATAGTTTCCTTGCTGGGGTGTGTTAAGGGTTTTTCATTTATTTATCTCAAGTTTAGGTGTTCTTTTCATTAAATCTTTGTATTTAACCATGACCACCCTAATGCTAGAAATAAAGTTAACTAAGTATAAATTATCATGCATGGAAAACGCACATGACCTTCATCTTTAGATTCAGACATATTTTAGATATTGCAACTAATGCCAGTTCAAAACTAGCAGCCTCTGCTCCTCAAGCTGACCAAACTGCTTGGCAGACTAAAAATGAGGAATAACTTGGTTTAATTAGGATCTCCTTAAGTCCTGAATTGTATGTCTTAATTTCTACTTGTACAAAAGCCTATCAAGCTTGGGACATCCTGAAAAATACCTATGACAGTGCAGACGAGACTCAAAAAATCTAGCTTCAAGACCAACTTGAAGACCTTAGGTATACCGACTTCAACTCTGTTGATGATTTCTTGCTCAAGTTTGATTCAATTAAAGTTTTACTAACTAGTTTACAAGTTCCTCTCTTTGATTTAAGGATAATCCACATAATTATTCGTAAATATTTTCCTAGACAGTTCCAATAGTTTATTACAAATATTTACTCTCAGTTAGCTATTCCTTCTTTAGCATCTCAATTAACTTATGTCATCTTTCAAAATATGTTGCGTCAAGAGGAAGCAAAATTGATTCAATTTGGCATACTTAAAACTCATGAACATGCATATGTCTCTCAAAGTCACAATAACAATAAATCTTCTAACACTAATCAAAATAACCAAAATTATCAAAGATCTAACAATACTAATAATTCAAATAATAACTCAGGCCAACAATTTAATGATAATTACAATTCTAGGCCTTCCAATAACTATCATAATAGTAATAATTCAAATAGGCCACATTGCACCTATTGTGGTAAAGATGGTCACTTAATATATAACTGCTTTAAGAAACAAAAGGATGATCAACCTAATTCTCAAAACTACTCAAATGGAAAATCTAATGGAAATCAATCTCGTTCTACTTTTACTATCTATTTTAATGCTTCTAAACCACTTGAATGGATTATTGATAGTGGTGCATCTCAACATGTTACATCTTATAAGGAAGTCTTTCATTCTTTGTGACCTGATTCTATGAATATTCCTATTTCTTTAGCTGATAATTATTGCTGTCAAGTTGAAGGAACTAGTAATGTTTCTGTTCCAAATGGTACATTACATGATGTGCTTTATGTTCTTGATTTGAAAGCTAACCTTATTTTTGTTCTGCAATTATGTCAAGATTATAAGGTTGAGTTTCATAAAAATATTTGCCATATCATTGATCCCAATACTGATTAGATAGTTGCTAATGCTAAATTAGATGATGATAATCTCTTTAAATTTTATCAATTTGCCTCTCCTAGATATTAATTACTTACTATTGTTGATTTTCACATTTGGCATGGGAGGCTAGGACATTTAAATTCTGATTATATCTCATTAATGCAAAAAGAAAATATGGTAGATGGGTTACCTAAGTTTACTCCTAAGTTTGATTGCAATGGATGTATGAGTGGTAAAATGCATAGAGAATCTTTTCCCCATAAATAATCTTGGAGAGCTAATAATAAGTTAGTTCTCATTTATAGTGATCTTTTAGGTCCTATGGAAAATACTTCTATTTCAGGCTCTAAATATGCTTTAACTTTCGTTGATGATTATTCTCGCAGAACTTGGATTTATTTCTTACATAGTAAAGATCAAGTCCTTGATATTTTTGCTGAATTTCATATTTTTGTGGAAAGACAAAGTGGTTGTAAAATACAGATTCTTAGGATTGATAATGGTACTTGTAACACCCCGCCAGGGAACCCAAAAGAAACTAACCTAAAACATGATACTAAGTTTGGCGAACAATTTATTTTTAGAAGTTTACAAATAAGATATACAATCACATGAAAGCATTAACCATTAACTCACATAACACACATCGTAAACACAGGTCACAAATCTAATGGGTCCCATGACGTATAATTACTTACTAACTAAACTATTTGATAACATCAACAAAAGATTCCATAAATTAAATTCAACATTTACATCATAATAATTACATTCTAAGAACATCTATGAATTCTAATAAACATACATCGACTGCACATGTCATAGGGTATGCAGTAATCACTCTAACAACTAAATTACAATATCCAAATTAGGTATCACATGCGATACTCTAATACAAAATTTACATTAAAGAATATACAGATAGAACATCAATGAAGAAGTAACATAAGGAGTCCAACTGCAAGACACCATCTAGCACTAGTGCCAGGATGTCAAATCTCAAATGGTAAAGAATCACTACCAAGCTCTACCCCATCATGCTAAGGAGATAACATCAGACCCCAATCAGATAATTAAGTCAAATCAGGAAATACCACTAGGAAAGGAATCCTGATAGCTTACTAACTCAAGGTCAACAAAGGTAGTGAAAAGGTATGACTCACTAATCCAAAGGCAACCGACCATGTAGGATAACTAGACTATGCATAGGCAGGTGTCATCATGTATGTCTAACCCTTGAGTCTCATCTTGGTAATCTCTCTGGATCCCAACACTCAAGTGACCATACATGGATCAATGACTTCTCGTACAGATGAAGCCATTAACTATGCTAGACACACCTCTCAAGGTAGCCAACACCATCTCCATTCCCATCTTAGTTTGTACTAGCACTCAAGCATGGGTGATGAACTTATCTTATTAGGTTCATTTATTTCCCCTTAAGTTATTAAGTTATAACTTGATTATAGATACTTACAATAAGTGATCCTGGCAGCCACTTGTGGGCCTTGACGCTTATTGCAAGCCACCTCCTAACACATATCCAGGTAAACTACCCTAGGCTCATAGATCTCTCCTAGATCAAATCTCAGATAAAACAGGTAGTCACATATCTAGAATCATCACAGAAACCAGGATTGACTACATAAACATAATCACTGAATTCACATAATACAACAAGAGCTTATAAGGTCAACTGGAACATAAACAGATCACACTCATGCCAAACATAGAAAACAATATGATCAAAAAGATAATTCCCAAGCCTCTGTCTCTCCTAGGTCATCTAGTTCCCATAACACTGATAAACCCAACATCTAGGAAAGATAAAACTATATTGTAGAAAACAACCAATTTCAGTATAAGTGATGTATGTATAGATGAAAAGATAAATCATACGTTTTCAACATTAAATAAAAGTCCAACTTGAACACATAAAACTATTCATACCTAAGCCAGATTAAATGAATGACCTAAATCCAATCAATCAATCTAACCCTAATCTATTGACCAAATAGATTTAATAAAGTTTACTAAAATGTTTAGTATACAGAATCCACCAAACTCATAAAAGAAATTGATAGATAAGTATACGCCAAAATCCCAATAAAACCATCTATACTCTAAAACAATATCGAATAGAAATTATCAATATAAAATCTACCAATATTAATTTAAACCCATAACAACAATTATTATCATAAATAATAATTACCAATGTAAATTACAATCTATTAACAAAAACTATTATTGTTTAATAATAATTGTTAATAAAAAAAAAAACATTAATAACACTTGATTTCTATTAATAAAATTTATTAAAACTAATTAATAAAAATATACTAACAAAATTTAATAAATTAGTAAATTTAATACTAAGCAAATTTATTAATTAAAACCAAATCACGTTTCAAATAAACAAACTGTGCAAAAGAAAAAGCAAGTATCACGTGGGGGGTCCTCTGTGGGATCCGTGCCCACTGGCAAGTTTGCGCATGACACCCACGGTGCCGCTAGTAGAGCCTGGCTCTGTCGACGGTACCGTGGTACTGCCAGCAGTTGCCAAGTCTGTCGAGGGGGGTACGGGGTTGGGATCCCGTGCCCCTCTTAATCATTTCAAATTTTTTTTTAATAATTTTTTTTTAAAATTTTGTTTTATTACGAAAATCAAAACAACATTTTTTTATATTTGCAATATCAATATTTTTTTAATTGCCATGACAATTTATTTAATCAATGAAAATATAACTAACAAACTTATAAGATATATTTTTTAAAAAAAGAGACTAATGCATTTTTTTGTTTCTCTTGACAGGGAAAGGGAATAAAAATTTAAATAAGATTATTTTAAAAAATGGAAAGAATTGTACAGAAGGGAATTTTTGCAGAAATGGAAATTTTCCACTTTACACACACACATGGAAATTTTTGTCTTTTTCTTATTTGCTTTTTTCTACCAATGTTTGGTTTGCAAACACATTTAAATAAACTAATGTATTTTTTTTTCCAATAGAAAGCAAATGATTTTACTATGTAAATTTTTTTTTACTGTTATTTTTTGACAGAGAATGGAATTTTTTCCCAGAATGGTAATTTTTCACCCAAATTAGATTTTTGACAACAACCCATTTATTTAATTCAGCCACACTATAGTACTAACTATAAAGAGATTACTTTTTCATTTTCTATGCCAACTACGATGAATTTTCTCTTGAAATTTTAACAACATAACCCTACTATGCCAAGTTTATATAAAAATATGAAATGACAATCCTATGAGTTTTCTAAACCTCAAATTGAAAGCATAAATAGATAACAGATCTAAATCCATAAACCAAATCAAACATAGAAAATTGTTGAAAGTCTACAGATAAAATCATAGGAAAGTTCCTCAAACTCCTACCTCAATTCCAATGCTAGAAATTGAATTAGAAAGCATGTAGAATGCTGAAACTCCCAGATTTGTCAATAGAAAAGCTCAACCTGCAGATCTGAATCATAGTGCATGCAAATCCTAAATCCAAATGCAAACAATCTTCACCCAAAAATTCAAGCACACATACCAAAAGCCCAAGAACACAAAGAAGTCACAAAATCTCCAAAAGCTCTCTCCAAAAATGCTCCGACAACCTCCTTAACCCCAAATGAATGCAAAATCTCCGTATTAGGGATTCAACTCCACCATTCATGCAAACCCTAGATGACTCACAAAAGAACTCCTAATCAAACTCTCCCACTTTGTGGAAAGAAAATACCAATTATTAATTAAAAATAAATCTAATTGTGCACAACTCAACTTAGTCTCCTAAAGACAAGTTGTCACCTTTTTCAAACAAGACAAATTCAAACTCAATAAGGCACATGTTAAAATTAAAATCCATTATTAAATAATTTAATATTCCAACATCATTAAATCATGCCATATATTAATTTAATATCTAATGGACAATTTCAAATTATATTTTCACACAATTAATTAATTAAAACCAAATATCCTAATATTTGATTTTTAATTAATTAATAATCATACATTAACATAGGAAATAAATTTAATATTATTTTTCATTTATAATATTAAATTCCATAACTATAGAAAATCATACATTCAAACTGCAATAAAACAGGATCATCAAATAAACATACAAACACAAAATAGAGAACCACGAACTTTGTCACCTGACAAATTCGGGTAGGGTAGTCAATAGATACTTATCCAACAATTAGGATAAATGGGTTTAGGAAAGGGTTTTGGGTCCATTTGTTACCTCCCCTCTTTACCATTGAGATGAGTATTTATGGGCACACTCACTCCTGCCAATTCAAGGAAAACGATGCCCTATACCTGCAAACCTGTCATCACAAATCAAAGCATGTACATACAAAAAATGACAAACAATGGTAGGGTACGGTCAGACATGTGGATCTTGACAAGGCAAGTAACTACGCCTCCATCCTCTACCATACAAATACATAAAAATATATACATTCAAATGAACACCATACACATGCTAGTATGGGGTAAGTGCATCATAATCCAACTGAAACATAAGCATCGCATCATAATAACATTAACATCTAAATATGAGATCATAAGACATCATAACATAGTCATAATCATAATTCAGATAATCAACAATCATTGAAATAATAAGATCTGCACACACACAATGTGGCCTAAAATAGTATGGCACTAAAAAAACTGAAAGCAAAAGTACCGAATATGTTAATCATGCTTTCCATTCTTACTTAAGATCTTTTGGTATCAAACATGAGCTTACCGTTCTTTATACACCAGAACAAAATGGTGTGGCAGAACAGAAGCATAGAACAATAGTAGAAATGGCTAGATGTTTTTTACATGCTAGAAATATGGATTATAAATTTTGGGCTGAAGCTATGGCATGTGCCATCTATATTCTTAATAGAACTCCTACTAAGGCCCTTCCAAATAAAACCCCTGAAGAAGTTTGGTTAGGAAGAAAACCCAATTTGTCTCATTTACGGATTTTTGGCTCCACTGCTTATGTGAATCGGGGGAACCCACAATAGTGGGTTACACTTTTTTGCTTGAACGGACACTGAACTCTTCATTTTAATTTTTTTTTTAAGATTCAGATGCATATTGTCGTTAAATCGTTTGAAATCAGAAGATGAATTAAATTAGAGTCTTTTTGGATTTTTTTGTCTATATTCTAAATATATATATATATTTTTATTTTTGAATTGATTTGAATGGTTTTTTCTTTCTCCCTCGAAAACTGGTATGTTGCTAAAAATGTCATTTTTAAAGAGTTACATTATTTTCATAGAGCATAACTTTTTTTCTAAAATAGATATCAATGTGATTCTTTTAAAATTAGTTTTGTAACATCCATACGGAGGGCATGCAATTGGTTTGATTAATTTATCATGATTATTTTATATTTTATTAACGTTTGAAGTTGACTAAACTGTAATTTTGACATACCTTGACTACATAGCTTATAACTAGTTGTGTATTTGTCCAATTTCATTTTTAATTTTTTTTATAGAAAGAGAACTTAAATAACTAGGGCATAGATATTTTAAATTTTTTTTTTCTCTCGTTTACTATTTTTCCATAAGCGTCAAACATAAAGGTAGACATATGGTGAAATATCTATGTTTAGTAAAAATAAAAATACAAAGTCATAATAAACTTAATATATATTAACATTATAATCATTGGAAATATTTTTCTCTTTAGTACCTTCTTACATAGATAGGTTTTTCAAATGGATTTATTTGATCTCCCAAAAGATAAAGTCAAAGTGATTTTTTGTCAGCATTTTAATAGGTGCGAAGGAGACTCCATTGCAGGTATGAATGAGGAGTATATATGTTATATCAATATTTTTTTAATCTAAGAGGCTTTGAGCTAACCATTTATAATTAATTACTTCAAATAGAACCTGTCAAGACTTAAATAATCATATTTTATTAAAAATATATTATTTCAGCAAAAATCAACATGTCTAAAAAAGTGTAACCCACTATTGTGGGGTCGCTGGTTCACACACCTAAACAAAAAAGGAAAAAGTTAGATCCTAAATCCTCACCTCATATATTTGTTTTCTATTCTGAGAACACTAAAGGTTATAGAGTTTATGATCCTCTTACTAATAAATTTCAAATAGCTCGAGATGTTTGCATTGCTGAAAATGGTGTCCATGACTGTTCTCAAATTTTAGATTCTAATTTTAGTCACAACAACATAGCTCTTGTGGAGGACCAACCTCTGTCTCTCAAACCTATTCCTCACATTTCTGCTCCTAATATTTTTGTTCCTCTTGTTTCTACTCCTAACGCTAAGGATAATAGTAATACTCTTCAAAAGGATAATGATGAACACAAAGATAGTAATGATACTCCTAATGATTTTGTTCCTTCTAGTAGTAGCAGTGATGATGATGATGATGATGGTAATAATATGTTTACTCCTCCTAGTAATATTTCTATTAATTCTAGGAGAAATCTTAAATGGTTTAAAGATTTACTTAATGAAGGTGATGATTACATTTCTAGAATGGGTGGACTTAAACCTAGAAGGATAAACTACTGCAATTATGCTCTTATGACTTCTCTCTCTAATTCTAATGATCCGCAAACTTTTGATCAAGCTAAAAATCAACCTCATTGGAAAACTGCTATGCAAGAAGAATATGATTCTTTGATTTCTAATAATACTTGGGATCTTGTTCCTTTACATCATGGTAAAAATCTGGTTTCCTATAAATGGTTATATAAAACTAAGTTAAATTCCAATAATGAAATTAGTAAATTTAAGGCTAGACTAGTTGCACGTGGCTTCTCTCAAATTGAAGGAATAGACTATAATGAAACCTTTGCTCCTATTGCTAAAATGCCTACCCTTAAAGTTGTTCTTGCTTTAGCTACAAAAATGAATTGGCCTATTCACCAAATGGATGTTAAAAGTGCTTTTTTGAATGGCGATTTGCATGAAGAAATATACATGTCTCAACCTCCTGGTTTTATTCAACAAGGTAATGAACATTTAGTATGTAAACTCAAGAAGTCTATTTATGGTTTAAAACAATTTCCTAGAGAATGGTACTCTAAAATCAATTCTTTCTCCATTTCTCAAGGTTTTGATAGAAGTAAAAATGATCCAAACCTGTATATCAAGCATACTGAAAATGACATTGTTATTATTATCTTATATGTTGATGATTTAATCCTTACCTCTAGCTCTACTCCTTTACTTTATGAAATTAAATTTCAAAAAACTTTCAAATGACAGATTTAGGCATCTTGCACTACTTCTTAGGTATGCAAATTTGGCAAACTTCTAAAGGTATATTTGTTTCACAATCTAAGTATGCTCAAGACCTCTTACAAAGATTTGATATGACTAATGATAATGATGTCTCTATTCCTTGTGAATTAGGAACTAAATTAATGATAGATATGAAATCTCCATTCATAGATGCTACTCCTTATAGAGAACTTGTAGGTAGCTTAATTTATCTAACCCTCACTAGACCTGATATCTCTTATAGTGTAGGCTTAGTTTCTAGATACATGTCTAAACCTCAACAATCTCACTTAAAAGTTGCTAAAAGAATCCTAAGGTACATTAAAGGTACTCTAAATTATGCTTTATTTTATGATGCTAATGCTGATTTTACTCTTAAAGGTTATTCTGATTCAGATCTAGGAGGTGACCCCAATGATGGGAGATCCACTAGTGGTTACTATTTTTTCCTTGGTTCAGATGCAATTTCTTGGAAAAGTAAAAAACAACAATTAGTTTCATTATGTTCTACCGAGGTTGAATATAAAGGATGTACTACTGCTTCTAAAGAAGCTCTATGTCTTAGAAGAATACTTGAAGATTTGGGTCTACCTCAACAAGAACCCACACCTTTATACTGTGATAATCAAAGTGCAATTTCCTTAGTAAAGAATCCAATTTACCATGAAAGATCTAAGCACATTGCTCTCCATCATCACTTCATCAGAGAACACATTCAAGATAGACAAGTGTCCCTCATCTTTTGTAGAGGAGAAGATCAAGTTGCAGATATATTGACAAAGCCTCTCTCTAGAGAGAAATTCCAAATTCATTGTACAAATTTGGGTTTAAAACCCTTTGATTGTAAACCCCCAAGTAAAGATTAAAGGGGGGTGTTAGAATTTAATCTTTCCTTGGTAAATATGTAAGGATAAACCAAGGTATCCTATTGTATTTGTCCTCTAGTCCAAGTGGGAGGACATGTCATATTTGTAATTCCTTTATTAAGGAAAATAGATATTCCTCCTTATGAGGAATCCTACACTTGTCTCACACACTAGTGAAATGTGGCATACATAGAAATGGGAGTTACAATGTAACTCCTTCCTCACATCTCTATTAAAAGCTCTCTCTCTCTCTCTCTCTCTCTCTCTCTCTCTCTCATTCTTAGGCATTTTTACCACATTCATTATATCACGGGGGGTTTTTTTTTCTACTTTTCCCCCTTCAAAATATTGTCTCCTTTGTTTCTTTGCTCTTTGGTGAATGCTCCTAGTTTTGTGTTATTCATGGTAAATATTCTTACTTCTTGCTCATCACATTAAATAATTTCCTATCTTTCTTTATTTTTTTATTATTTTAATAGTTCAACAGAATTGGTCTTTGGTGAAATTTAGGCCCATTAATGGGCCCCAAAGGGCTAGAAATCTCTATAGGCAAGAGTGGATAGATTAAAGTGGTATCCACCAGAGAAGGGGTGGATTAAGATTAATTTTGACGGTGCCTCTAAGGGAAACCATGGAACTTTTGGGTTTGGGTTTGTGGCTTGCAATGAGAATGAGAGTATCCTTGCTTTAGGTGCTGAAAGGTCGGTAGATGGTACTAATAACAAAGCAGAGTGTTTGGTGATGGTTGAGGCTATCCTAATGGAAAAAAAATTGGGAGTTCAAAGGCTTCATATAGAAGGAGATTCACAACTTGTTGTGAATGATATTGTGCAAGGGGAGATGGATACATGGTATCTCAATAAGCATATTTGGAGGATTCAAGATCTTCTAGGGAAATTTGTCAACTTTCAAGTGTCCCATGTTCTTCAGGAGGCCAACACAATTGAAAAAAAACTATCTAATGTCAAGGTGAATGGGTCATTGGGGGACAAATTTGAACTTTTTGAGGACCTTAGGTTTTTTGGGTCCGCACATTTTTTAATAGGACATGATTTTTAAAATCATTATTCAGACGTCACAGGGTTATGACATTGTACAAGGTATATGAATTTGGAGGTGGAGGTAGTACTTTTTAAACTGGCCTTTGCAGGTGTTGAGGACATATGAGGATGAGGTGGCAACATGTGAGATGTACGGGGTAGGATTTTCTCTGATTCACATTTAGTAAGTTGTTAGATGATGGGATGTCTTGACATCATGAATGGTAATGGGGATTGATTCCAAGGCTTCACTAGCCTTTAAAGGCTGGAAGTAGGGCTTAAAGGAGTTGTGTTGTTAGTTTTTTTCCATAATTTGGGCTTGTTGGAGATTGAGTTTTGGTTATTCATGGAGGTTATTTTCTCATTGGATTCATTGGGTCAGTTTTCAGGTTTCACGGGAGCAATTTTTGTGCAGCGGTTCAGGATTGTGTTCAAATTTGATCATGTGGAGTTCTGGGAGGCTATGTTTGATGATGGGAGATGAGTTTCTCAACTCATATCTGTGACCTAGGACCAACTTGGATATCTCTTTATTGTTCTCAGATTTGGCTTTGATGGTTGGATCATCGAGAGAAGAGGTGTTCCAGTTGACCCGTGCATGCTTGGAAACCAAATGGGTTGGTGGGATTGCAGAGATTATAGGAAGGGCGAAGGTGGGTGTGGGCTTGCACATGAGCCAAGGCCCTTCATGACCCATTAGTGGTGGTGACAGGGAATTACAACCCCTGGTCATTTAGACTTCCTCCCATCCAATGGCAGTGCAAATGGTGGATGTTCAAAGGGGTGGTGAGCTATTTTAGTTTTTCTGAATATAATGGAAAAGGAGAGGTTAGTTTTGGATGCCGAGAGGAGGAGAAAGATGAAATGAACCCTGGTGAAGTCAAAGGCCCCTCTGGGGAATGATGAAAACCCTATCTCTCAATGATAGATTCCTTCCAAACAACTAATTCGCGGTGGTGTCCGAGTGGGTGGTAGTGTGAGTGGCAGTACTGGTGAAATCCAAGAAGCTCGTGGTGGCTCATTTGTTCTAGAATTTCAAAAATTTTCAAGGGAGGAGGTGATGGGCTAGTTTCTTTGATGTTTGGCATCTAGTTCATTTTTCTTAGCATGCCCATTTTCGTTAGTACAGGTTAATGGTTCTCAAGTTGTGTTGTTGTTTTCTTTTTTTATTGCTTTTCTATAGCACTATATGCTCTCCTGGGTTGAATTCAGGTTGTACTTTGAAATGGTTGTTTGAATTCAATGGGTTATGGGGGGTGGGAAAGTATAATTTGCCAAATTTAGTGGCTTTGTAATCATCTTTTTTTGAATTAATAAAATACTTATAACCGATCAAAAAACAAATAAATTGTGAGTTTGTCTACTACCATATTTCCATCATGATATTTCAATTTGCATGTTGTGATATCATGTGAAATTCATTATTTTCATATTTAGTTGTAGAGGGATTCTTACTACATTTATTTTATAGCTATAGAAAAATGTTAAATGCCTTTCTTACTTTTGGTTAAAAGCATACTGATGTATAATTTAGAAAATCAATAAATTTGATTTAAAAAGAGAGTTGTATCTTAATTACGAATAAGTTAACCAACAACTTACCCAATGATTGACTAATTCTTTTTCTTTTCTACTTGGGTAAAATAGAGTCAGAAAAGTTATTCATTTTAAAAATACAAATTTGTTAACTATAATATGCTCATAAGGCAACTTGATCCTATGTATTGGGTTGAATGCTTTGCAACCACCTCCCCCCTCCCCCCACCTTTCTAGGTGGACTATGGTTCCTAGCATCCTATTCTAAGTGGACTATGGTGTCTATCACCCTAGTCCCTCCAAAAGGGGTCTAGATTTGAAAGTGTGCGAAAGTCAATTCCTATCATTTGTGATCCAATCCATTATTCTATAGTGAAGCTGGAAACATGCACCAACACAGGGTTTAGATTAAGTAAGACACTACAACATTTTTCCTTCTTCTCTATGTACAAAGATTTGATAGGCAAAAGTTGCAAAATTATAATAGACTAAGACATAATCCCAAACTTTGAATAGTCAAAAACCCTTGGTCTATGCAAATTTTCTTAATTTACCAACACTTACATGATGAAGTTTGGAGGAAACTTGATCTATGGAGAATCCTAAATCAGAATCTATAGCCTTGTTTAATAAAGAAACCTCCAATTTGAAGGCGCCTAGCTCACTAGCTAAAATTTTTTAGCTCTAAATGTCAACTAAAGGTTCCTCTCTACATCTCATTTTTTGATCCATACTTCTACTTACTTTTTATGTTGAATATTGTTTATTCCTATTATTTTACCTACATATTACAAGTTCATATAAAATAATATTAAACCAAATCAAATAAAAAAGAGGATATAATGATAACAAACAATCATCTCTCATTTTCCATTGAAGTTGGATCTTATTGGCTATTTTCTCTAGCAAATAATAGAAATTTTAGAATTAATATCTTACTTTATGTATCTAGGCTAGGACCCTACTTCACTACATTTCATTTTCTTGTCCTCTTCATTTCAACTTTTCTCAATAGTTTTGACATCTTGATCCTTGTTACTTTCATCATTCTAGGGATTATATTTCTTCTATAGTCCCCCTCAAAAGTATTCATCTACAACATCATATCATTCACAAGTCAAGCACCTCTTCCATCCTCTTAGTGACATTACTATTACCATATCTTGTATGTGGTGGCATATTGGCTTGGTTAAACATTCCTTATATTATTTGTGTGAAAATAATATATTACAATCCAACTCATATAATTGATGCTCTATTTACAAGCTTATAATTAGACACCATAATTTCATTATGTGTATAAACAAACACAATTATTTGTATATGCACTAGCTAAAATCTTGTACTTTTCATATGACCCTTCTCTTTAAGTATAATTTAATTATGAATATAACATCATGAATCATGAATCATGTGCTAGGTTAGTATGATTTATCTTTCTTCCTTTCAAACTCATTCTATAAATTTATATATAATTAGATAGATTATCTACATGTCGTAACCAACTAATGCAATAATAGGTAGAAGGTACAAAGAAGGATTTCAAACCATGAAATCAAGTAATAAAAAGCACACTAAATAAATATATATTTGTTTTATTAAGCCGATAGGCTTTATGTGGGAGCTTTGCTCCCGGAAATGCATTTTTTCTGCCAGATAGTTTCTTTTCCCATTATAAAAAAACACTTACGTTTTTCTTCCATCCTTTTTCATTGGAAATTAGCAAAAATCGACTTGAAATATTAAGTTACCTTGTTTTAAATATTTTTTTTGTTTTATCTTTTCCACTATAGAAATTTAAATTGTTACATATGATTTTAGACTTATTTTATTAGCCAATAGGCTAAGCAAGTACTATTTCATCCGTTTTTGGATTTCTTGCATTAACTAGTGATTAAAACTGATTTTTTCCACCAATTACAATTTAGTTTAATTTTATTTTCTTAAAAATAAAATATTTTTTATAGTCTATATGTAATTTTTTTAAGTTTATAAATTGTAAAAAATATTTTTTGATGAAATGATTGGCTAAAACATTTAAGGTCTTATAGACCTATGTTTTTAGGCATGAATAGATTTTATAGAATTTTTTTAGAATTTATAAGAATTTTTTTAAGATTTGTTTTTTTAAATTATTTTGTTAAGTTCCCATGAAGTTTTTGTTATTTTTTATTAATATATTTTTAAATTAAAAATTATGTTATTTGAATTTATTCTAGTTTATACTATTAATTTTTACAATATATTATAATTTAAATAAAAACCTATGATATTATAATATATATTTATTTTTATTCATATTTTAAAAGTTTTTTAATTTTAATTTTTATTATATATTAATTATACATTAACAATTGAATGAAAAAAATGTGAAATATGCAAAAATTGCAAAAAGGGGTTTTAGAGTTAGGGCAGTATGCAGGTACAAACATAAATGAAGGAAAGGAGAGCATTTCGTCTGTAGCAAATTCGAGTAATGGTGGAGATCTGGAGTCCCTTGCCGGCAAAAATGCTATCCAGGACACTAGCCACACCGGCTTCTCAGGATATTGTTACAACTACTATCTATATGGCCATAAGGCTATCGATTGCAGAAAATTGGATATGCGCTCAGCCAGACCCACTTATGATCATCTTAAAGCTTTCATAAAGAAATAAAAGGAGAAGAGTTTAGCAGAGGAAAAGAAAAATAGTGAAGTAATGACCACCTGAAATAAGGGCTTTTTGTCAAAGGAAATGTATTCCAGTTCAATGGCTCTAGCTCGTAGCAAAATGATGGATTGGAGCAGTATTCCGGTCCCAAAGATATTCAATGTTAAATCCCTGGATCACCAAATAGATTTCTTCTCCAAAACAAAATATGCAGCATCTCAAATATGCAATCCCGGGATCGCTAGGGCTCTAAAGTCTAGGACCAGTCTAGTTAAAAACTCCTATGATTCCCATTCTGCATTGGGGAAAGGTGGACTTAAAGTGGCCCAGGTGTCTCCCAGGGATGTGAAGGAAAATGAGAAGGAATGACATTTGGTCAAAAGGAAAAAGAAGTTAAGATTCCCATTAGTTCACTGCAGTAATGAAATTATTCTGAGTAATTCCTTTGAATCATTAAATGAAGAGCAAAATTCTCTTAAATTGGGTTTTTATTCACCTCCGCATAAGCGCAATAGGGTTTTGAAAGGGAAGGGCACAGCTAGGGATCAGTCACATCGGGACGGTGTTCAAACACAACTTGATGTGAAATGTATCCCCCCTTCCTTTGGCAAAACCCTAGATCTACAAGCCGGGAAATCCAAAAAGTTGGAAAAAGTAGGTTTACCAAAACTTGAGATCTATATGCATAATAATAGGGAAGTTGGCCCTAAACAAGATATCAAGTTTGATCATAAGGTATCTAAGTTATACTCCGCCCCCATCGAAGATGGAATGGTAAGTATCAAGCACAAAAGCCACACTCAATTTTTGGTAAGTCAATCTGTGATATAAATGCTTCTCATACTGGGCATTCCAATCTAGTATATACACCTCCCCACAAACATAACAACAATTACAATTATGATCACTCTAAAATAAAAGGTATTTCTGGCCTGAAATCTAACATGATCATTCTAGATGATAAATGTATATTACAAAATCAGAAGTATTATGAAGTTACAGGTGTTATCTATTAGTGGAAAGGAACAAGAGCAAATATTCTTGATATTGCAGATGGCTTGACAACACTACTTCCTAGTGAGGTAAGTATTACTATCCTTGTGGATTATTTTCTTTTCATAGATTGTAAAAGCCCTGATCTTAAAAAAAATATTATGAAAGAGGGTTATCTTAAATTTAGGCAAGAATCTTTTTTTGTGTTTAATTGGACTCCACTCTTCAATCCAATTAATCTTGGAGATTTCAAGGTAGAAAAAGCTATAACTCTCAGAAACTTACCATTAGAATTATCTAACCAAGACACTGTCAGTCTAATAGGTAATAAAATTGGTAGCTTCATTAGAACAGTTGAAACCAAATACAATCAAACTGATAAAATCATTATTGTTAAGATGAATATTCATCAGAAATATATCCCTCCTATGCATTTATGCTTTAATTCTAACTCAATAATAATTAATCCCATTATCATGGAAGATTACACAGAAGGTTATAATGATGTTAGAAAGAATAATCTAGCTGTAAATATGAAATCTAAAGACACTTCAAATCACATTCATAACAAACTAGATGTTGAGGTAAACTTCTATAAAAACCAAGGGGGTTTCATTCTTACAAATGCAGGGGACAAGGTTTTAGATAGACACTCTTCCCCCTCTATTAGAAGCCCCCCTCCTAAACATACCCCTTTAGCTAAATCAACTAGAAATTTCATAAGCACTAATGCCTTCCCTAAAAATTGCGAGGTACTACCCCCTAGTAGCATACAATTAACAATCACTAACAATGAATCTGAAATGGCTGATCAGGTTGAAAAGGCAAATGCTATCCCAAATATGGAAAGTTTGGATAATCAGATAGAAATAACTAAAGAATTGCAATCTCCCAACCCTGAGGAAATTACTGAACTAAAGAGCAACACCATTAAGGCTATGATTGACTCTAAGGTTAACTCTCAAGAAAAATAGAGTATGAAATCAACAAACTTATCTTTATCAGTCGAAGATTCAGAAGAAGACAAATGTAATAGGGAAGTAAAAATTATTACAGATTATTTAGGAGAAATTGTTACAGATGAGCTAATGGATCTCTTCATTAATGAGATATGTGATAAAGAAGAAATGTTGTTTCAAAAAGAACTTTTGATAAAAAAGATTATGTTAATTAGAAAAGATGAAAAGAAAAAAGAGGAACCAATGGCGGTCCAACAAGAAGACAATGAATCAAATTTTGCAATCCCTATAGAATTGGAAGCTCTAAACAAAAGCTTTCCTGATAATATAGAAAACATTATGGAATCATATGGCCAAGATACCATAGACCAAGAAGATGCCTTCATTAATCTAGAGGAAGGGCAAAGGAATATAAGACAAACAGATATTATAGATAATTCTCCCTCCAACAATGATGTCACAGATTTCAATATAGAAGCTACTGATGGCTTATTTGATATAACAAATGAAGACAGACAACTTGGAATAGCCATCAATAGGGAAGGTTTAACATGTCCCAAAATTGACAAGATTAAAAAGAAAAGAGGAAGGAAATCCTTCAAAGAACTTAGAACCATAGTTGGTAGTGCGGGAAACCAAAAGAAGCTTGTTGATATTCTGAACATTGGGAAGGGGAAGTGCCTTCCCAATGAACAATGAGAGTTACATCATGGAATGTTAGGGGCTTAAATTCCCCTAACAAACAAAGACTTATAAAAAGATACCTTAAAAATTTTGAATTGGAAATTATTATACTACAGGAAACTAAACTTAGTAAGGAAGAAAGCGAGAGATTTAATGGTAAATTAGGAATCTGGAAATCAGAGTTTGTACCATCTAAAGGAGCATCCAGAGGTCTAGCAGCATTGTGGGACCCTCGAAAAGTCACAGCCCAAGTCTTAGCAAAAAATAGTAACTGGATGGTTTTGAGGATCAATAGCCTTAAAACAAACCTAAAATTTAATTTGTTAAACATATACGGTCCTATTTAGAACAAATAGAAAAGAAAAGTTTGGCAGGAAATCCAATTCTTACTTCAAACCAACAAAGAAGTAATACACATATTAGGAGGAGACTTTAATGCTATCTTGGACATCAAAGAAAAATATGGAGGATCACAATATATTTCACAAGCTCAGAAAGATTTCAACCAATGGGTCATGGATAACCACTTAATAAATATCGACACTATCAATGGTATATTCACTTGGAATAATAGAAGATCAGGCTTTAGTCATATTGTGGAAAAACTAGATAGATTTCTGATTAGTGGAGAATCTAAAAATTTCAACCAACTATTGAGTGCTGAAATTCTCCTAGAAACAGGTTCGGATAATTTCCCAATTAGATTATCTATAATGGAAAGCTGCAAACCATCTAGAAACCCCTTCAAATTTGAATTTATGTGGTTTCAAGATCAGGAACTTATCAACCTCTTAGAGAAATGGTGGAATCAAATGTCGATTGAAGGATCTAAGATGTACAGTTTAGTAGCTAAACTAAAAATTATTAAAAACAAAGTACTAGAGTGGAATAAAACCAAATTTAACAACATTTTTGAAGAAAAAATTCAAATTGAACAAGAATTAGAAAATCTCAATAATCTAGTTATAGCACAAGGTATGAATGAATCTAGCTACCTTAAAGAAAAAGAACTTATGTCTAAACATAATGCGATTCTTCTGAAAGAAGAGATTTTATGGAAACAAAAATCTAGGGAATCATGGCTAAAAGAAGGAGATAGCAACACAAATTTTTTTCATAAAACCACCAGCTTAAAAAGAAACATAAATAGAATTTCAAAAATCAAGGATGAAAAGGGGCAACTCTTAGAAGACCCAAGCCATATCTCAGAATGGTTCACACAATTTTATCATTCCCTTCTAAACAATACAGAAGCAGTTAATCTCGAAGCTCAAAATGAAATGCTAAAGGCAATACCAAAATTGATCTCAGACGCAGATAACAAAATGATTAATAGTAAACTCACTTTGGAAGAAGTCAAATCCATGGTATTTCAACTACATCCAGATAAAGCACCTGGTCCGGATGGGTTCTAGGTAGGCTTTTTTCAAAAATGTTGGCACTTTATGGGAACTGATATTTGGCAAGTAGTGGAAGCTACTAGAAACTCTGGCTCCATTTTAATTGAAATTAATAACACCTTTTTTACACTCATCCCCAAGAAAAATGATTGTACTGATCCAGGGGACTTTCGACCTATTTCTTTATGCAATACCATTTATAAGATATTATCAAAATGCTTGGCAAATAGACTCAAAACTCTCCTTCCCATTATTATCTCAAAAGAACAGACAGGCTTCGTAGCCAATCGGTCAATCTTAGATGGAATTGTTATAGCCCAAGAACTCATCCACACAACTCAAATAACTAAGGAACCTAGTATGTTTATTAAAATAGACATCCAAAAAGCCTATGACAAAGTAGATTGGAGATTCCTATGCAAATGCTTGGAAGCCTTTGGCTTTTCCAAACAATGGATTAACCTTATTTACAAATGTATTTCCACTCCAAAAATCTCTATTCTTATCAATGTCACTCTGGAAGGTTTTTTTGGCATTTCTAGAGGTATCAGACAAGGCGACCCTTTGTCTCCCTTCCTTTATGTTATCATGGCAGAAGCCTTAGGTAGAGCCATAACCAAGAAGCATGCAGAAGGCAAAATCATAGGTCTAAAAGCGGCAGAAAGCATCCCCAATATAACTCACCAGCAATTTGCAGATGACACGATACTTCTGGGCTCTGCCAATTTTCAAGAAGCCAAGGCCTTTAAATATATCCTTAACTTATATATGAAGGCCTTAGGTCAACAAGTTAATCCTAATAAATTCAAGATTTTCTTTATTAATACTACCCCAATTATGGAAAAGAAAATTTGTAACACGCTAGGCTATAAACCTAGCAAGTTCCCGTGTAAGTATTTAGGTATTGACTTAGATAAGGGTCTAAAATCATCCAAACTTTGGCAACAAGTGCTGACAAAGGTTCAGAACAAGAAAGGTTCATGGAAAGGAAAATGGCTTACAAAACCTGGCAGAACCACAATGATTAAATCAGTCTTGACAACCATTCCGATGTATCATATGTGAATTCTCCCCCTTCCAATTGATATTAAGAATAACCTAGATAAAATTCTTAGAGATTTTTACTGGCAAGGCACGATAGAAGACAAAAAATTAGCCCTCATTAAATGGGATAATCTGTGCAAACCAATATCTCAAGGAGGTTTGGGAATAAAAAATCTTCTATGGCAGAACAAAGCATTAGGGGAAAAGCTCATCTGGAGACTCTTTAAGGAATCAAACAACAAATGGGCCTTAATCTTATTACACAAATACATCCCAGAGGCAGACCCTATTAGTATCTTCAGGGCCAAATCGCATGTTAAAGGCTCCCGTATTTGGAATTTCATAAAAGAATCTAGAGGGATCATCGACAAATTCCTCACTTGGGATGTAGGTATTGGGGAGAAGGCTTTATTTTGGGATGATTCCTGGGCGGGCCTCCCCCCCTTAAATAAGATGAGTTTTTCACAAAAATTCATTGAAGAATGCAAAGCAACTATAGGTGTATATTTAAAAGACTATATATGGATCAAAGAGGAAGCGACATGGAGATTAGAAAATAGCAGTACCACAATATGCCAAGAAAGATAGAAACTCATTAGTGTATTAAAGGACAGAGAAATCTCAGACAAATTCAGGCCAGACAATCTCATTTGGGCAGGTTCTAATAGCGGGGAATACTCAGTGAAGGAGGGTTATAAAACCATAGTCATCGAGCACAACATGGATAATTTACACATCCCCTTGAATCTATGTTAGAATAAAGCCTGCCTTCCTAAGGTTGGAATGTTTCTTTGGGCTGCTTTGCAAAACAAGATTTTAACAGTAGATAGACTTAGAAAGTTGGGTTTCGAAGGGCCATCAAGATGTCCCTTATGTGAGAATCATATAGAGGATGTCAATCACCTACTTCTTAATTGTACTTATACCCAAGAATGCTAGAAATGGTTACAACAGTGTCTTGACTGGAAAATGACATTTCCATCAGACCTGTTAGGTCTCCTTAAAGCGTGGCTAGCTCTATTCAGAGATAACTTATACAAAGACATATGGACAATCTCTCCTTCTATTCTTGTGTGGGAAGTGTGGAAAGAACGCAATAGAAGGATATTTACAAATAAAAAACTAGAATGGAAGAATATCATAAATAAAATGGAAACATCAATCATTGAAATTATTAATAGTAAACTTCGAGGAAAAATATGTTATGAGGACTCCTTTAAAAAATGGGATAACAAGATCAGGTTAAAATGCTCTACACTAGATATCCCACCACTATATGGTAAAGGAGGCCTCAAATCGAAAGCTGATAGATCTAAGTGCAAATGGACCCCTCCTAGTGAGGGATGGTATAAATTAAATTTTGATGGGACATCAAGAGGCAACCTCGGAATAGTGGGTATAGGAGGGATCATTAGAAATTGGAAGGAAGAAACTATCACTAAATACTCACGCCCCATTAAACCCACTACAAATAACATGGTAGAATGTAAAGCTGCCCTTGAAGGCTTTAAATATGTAAGAAACTTAATTTATCAAAATTAATCATCGAAGGGGATTCTCAAATAATCATTAACGCTATACGAACTAAAAAGACTCCTAATTGGACACTTAATTCTAAAATCAAAGAAATTAATCTAATCTTAGACACCATCCCCGAGTATGAAGTCAAACACACGTATAGGGAAGGCAATTCAGTAGCAGACTCGCTAGCCAATCAAGGAGCCAACGGAGTTACATTAATGGATTATTAAAACATTATATAGAAGAGCAACTAAATCGCTTACAGGGATACATCTTTATATTGCTAATTAAAATAAACTTATGCATGATCTCTCCCCTCATCAAGAACCATTTGTCATTGATATCCCTCACCATGTATTATAATTTTCCCCTAGGTCCCTTAGTAGTAACCTTCCAATCCTTGGTCTTAGGCCTTGCTCATATAATGAGTACCCATGCTAAATAGATTTGGTTATACCGACACACATAGCTATCTTCAGGAGGAAGTAATCCTGGTTTTATGGAAAGTGCTAAGGCTGATAGCCTAATGAGGAGAATTATACGGATTACCATCATTAACAAGCATGCAAGTTAGTGATAGCATATGATAATTACAACTCATTAAAACATAATTAAAACATTAAAACATAATTGCCCACTTAGAGAAGTATAAACAATAGCATGTGATATTGCAATGCTAAAAGATTGTACCCAGTTGCTAAAGCCATTCAAAGAGTTGATACTTCTTTATATCAAAATCTTTTCTAATGCTCATCAGCAACACTAATTTACACACCATCATTACTCCATACTGAGATAGCTAATAAGTGAGATAGGCCCTGACCCAATGCGTATGTTTTAAGCTAACTCAGAATATCAGTCTTACCAAATCTTTGCTCCTCAGTCTGAACCATGGAAACTAAACTTATCACCTTCAATAAGGGAGCTTACAGAGCTATGGCTTTTAGAGGAGTAGTCATGCCTGAGAGATGGAACCAGATGTTGGTTCCCCTTTCGAACTCCTCTTGAAGGGCACTAGAAAAAGCTATGGGGGAGCATGTATTTGATTATGATTTCACTTTCAGAACCAATGGGGTTGTAATAGGACTCTTTATTAGCCGGAAGGGAGAAAGAGGAAATTATACAGGTAACAAAGCTAATTTTCAACAAAATTTTATGGTAGGTTTGGAGAAAATGGTTTACTGTATTGATAACAACCTCACCACCCCTCATCCTGAAGCTACAATGAGAACTGCTATCTCAAAGCTAGCTCTAATCCCTCAAAATCAAAGAATACCACTGATTATCTTAAAAAATGAAGAATGTTTTGATACCCATTGGCCGGGTATGACAAGGAATTTAGACTTCCTGTATAAGGAGATACTCCAAATTAAACAAGATACAAAAGACATTCTGAACTATTGGAGGGATGAAGGTTTTGACATTCCTTCTTTCTTAAATGAATATGAGACAGAGAGGATTCATGTTATAGCCCCTGTAGTTAAGAAATGTACTCGACACGCTAAGATAACGGGAGAAGTAAAGGAGAGTATAGTCGTAATGAGACAGGATAACCATTCATGGATTTTCTCGAAGGTGGATATTAAGTCTTAGGAGTAATATTTGTTAAGAGAATGTGAATATTACCGCTAAGTTGTAATTAGAATTACTCTCTTCCCTATAGTTATCTCAGTCCTCTCAGATGTTTTTTCTCTATTTTGTATATACAGGTTAGTCACATATTGATATCTATATATACAGAGTAGTAGTATAGAGTTCTATATATACAGAGTAGTATCTGTTCTTACAATATATTCTTCTGTACATATAAAACAGTATCTATATATACAGAAAATGTATGTGTTTAGTTTACTTTGACTGTATATATAGAATAACCATTGCACTGTTGAAATTATAAGACTATACTCTCAATTGTATGTAAAGAGAGATGTAAAGCTCCCTCCTCAAAATATAATATAATACATGAAATTTTACTATGTAAGACTTTTCTCTGTATTGTTGAAGAATAAGCAGACATTAAATTGCATCAGTGGGCTACATGTGATTAATTTTGGATTATTTAGCTTACTATATGAAAAAGATAATTGAGCTAAATTCAAACAAGGGTATCTCAACCTTTTTTTCATTGGGGTAATAACCCCTAAACACCAAGAATGGCAGTACGTGGTATTTAGTATTATTGCCCTTACCATTAAACCTCACATTGTGATATCAAGGCAGAGATTAGTGCACAATGAGATATGGTTAACAGAATACAAATATATCCTTTTGAAATAATGATATATTTTTCTTTTATTGGATTTAGTTGGATTAGCAATAGCATTAAATTATGATGTAAGTTATTAATATGGATTAAAGTTTTTAAATCAATCTTGTTATCTCAATCAAGTAAAAAGATGATCCATAGATAAATTGCTGAATCCTTGGCTTTTAAGGCTTTTTATAAAGACTAAGGGTATTAGTTACTAATATTTTTTTACAAAATCTAGAAACACCTATATAATCTCTTCATGTCGGGAAGGTAATAAAATGAAGGTTAAGAACCTATCTTTTTCCTTTTCTGCTTATCCTTCGATCTTCTCCTAAATACTGACAACTATGTTAGGAAGTAGTATGTGCAGTGTTGTTTTTTTAGGTATAGGCAAGACGGATGAGGTGGGCCAAGAACGAAGAACCATCTAGCCGACACATCCATGATGTAATGATTCATTGATATCTACATTTTTTTGTCAAAACTCATGGATTGTATCATGTAAAAGAAGCCATTTTAAATATCTCGATAAGTATCAAGAAGTGGGTATGCCCACTTTATTTATGTATTAGAATTCAGACTTTTAGTCCTAGGCACGGCTGGAAGTTTTCTCGACCCCGCTCTTTCCTACTAGTGCCTGCAGCGAGCGGGGTTTTTCTTGTATCTTTTATTTTGATTATTAATAATAATAAATTATCAATGGCCTTGGCCTTTTATCGATAAAAAATAAATAAATAATACATTAACAACTATTTATGTCAAAAAATTATGTGATTTTGTTTTCTCATAATTTTTATTTTTTCTTTACAAAATACTAATATTTAAATTAAACTATATTAAATTAATATTTAATATTATTATAATAGTTTTATTTTTAAAAACTTATTAAATTTAGTTCAAAATATTGATTTATTTAAATTTATTTATTTATAATAGTTTTAATGAAAATTCTTCATTATTGTAATTGTAATTATATAAATTTATATTAAATAAAATTATATTTAATAAAATATAATAAATTTATTAAAATTCTAATTATATTTCACAATATAATTACAATTGATTAGGCAAGTACTAGCCACTACGTGGCACTTGTTTATTTAGTTGTGCTTTTTTTGTTTCATCCAATATACAAATTATTTTAGTTTTAAACTGGGTTATTTATTTTGTCATAGGCTAAAATAATTATTTTATTTATTTTTCAATCAATATGATTGCTATTTTTTTGTCCTAATCTTTATTTCTATAATTGATTGATATTAATATAATACAAAATATTCAATTACTTGTATTTATAAAAATTATTTGAAAACAATATTTTGCTTTTTAACTAATTATTTAATATAATAATAAACATCTTTATAATTATTATATATTTAATTTAAATAAAATTTTCTTATCTTCAATGGCTACTACTTAGTTTCATAAATTTTTTTTCTGTACTTTGTAATGGGTGCACCGTATCCTTTGAAATCTTATATTAATTTATTATTTATCTGTTTTGCACAAAAACATGCGACTGCTAGTTTTAGCGACTGATAGTTTTAGATGTAAAAACATTATAATCTACCACAACTAACTTCCTATTTCTATCCATTAACTATTTTATTAAAATGTGTCTATTATATAATTCAATGGATATTGGAGTACAATCCCATACCCTACTTCATCGTGCTCTATTTAGCAATTTCTAATAATATTTTAAGTGTATGTAAAATATTCTCTAGTATTAGAGACAATATTATTCACCCTAAATATAATATAATTCTCAATGTTACAATAAATTGTAATAGATTAAATGAATAGTTATTCTCCATGAATACTTATATAAATGTTTTTAGTTTAAAGTGTATGGGTTTCCAATCAATCATACATAAATGAAATTAAAATAAATGATAAAATTTATAGATTTAATTTAAATCATTTATATATTTTTTATTTTAAGAATTCATTGATATTTTTTCTTATATATTTAAACAAGAAAAAGCAGATTTCCACAATCCATGACAATGCTGAAAATCTTCTGGAAAAGATGGGGTACACAATCATTCCAAGAAGCTTTTCAGCATATTTAAACAAATTGAAAATTAAAAAGAAATACATTAGTATAAATTATCAATCTAAATAAGACTATTTTTATAAATGAAAGATAATATATTCAAATGAAATACATCAATATAAATTATCAGTCTAAATAAGACTATATTTCTATAAATGTTCACTTGAATATAACACTATTATTTGAATATATTTTCTTATATTTAAAGTTATAATAAAATCCCTATGAAACTTATGTGTATTCTTAATAATTTGATTTTAATTCTAATTCCATCCCATCTTTGTTGGATGGGAGAGACCCATGGAAATCCTATATAGTTCTGGTAGACCTTTTGCATTACTGGGTCTTCTAACCCATAAGCAACTATATTCCCAACATAATCCACAGTTTTTCCACATGCACCATTGCATATACCTTAATCTGCAGAGCATGAAAAAAATCTATCAAAATATCAACTAAAACATCAATAGAAATTTGAATAAATTATACAATTTTTTTTAGTTAACATATAGGAAACTTACTTATTTGTAGGAACCACAATGCTTCCTAGTGTCAATGACCACATTGATTGGTTGATGTTATATAACTGTCTCAACTGAATTCTCATCTGCACTTCGTACATGCTCCACATCATCAATTATTGATATATGTTCCATTTTCTGCAACAATATATTTATATTTAATATTTTTTTTAATTTAACAATAAACATTATAGATATACATATTGAAAACAAACTAAAATTAATTTGTGATATTGGTTTTCTTTTCATACAAGTGTCTCAACTAAATTCTCATCTGCGCTTGATACATGCTCCACATCATCAATTATTGCTACATGTTCCATTTTCTGCAACAATACATTCATAATTAATATTTTTTTAATTTCACAATAAATATTACATAAATACATATTCAAAACACATTTTTAGTTAATTTATGATAGTTGTTTTCTTGTCATAAGAGTTCAAATTTCCATTCATCTATTGTGATTGTGGGGGTTGTACCCTCACTCATCTATCGTACTCATGTATTGAAATGAGTGATGCAATATATTCATATTAGAAATAAGACTCCTCATGACCTCTCGTCTAAACTCCAATAAGATTAAAAATTCTCATCTATAAATTATAATTAAAATAGATAATTTATAAAATAAAAGAATTTCAAGTTGAACAACATACCAATTGTTGGTTGATGCTAGCATCAACAAGCTTGCAACTGTTATCCAATGCTTTATCACAATCTTCCAATTGTTTCTCTGGCAAAATTATAAGATTCCAGTACCACCAATATAGTTAATAGACAAACGTGATATTGTTGTGGGCAAAGCCTAGGAGTTAACCTTAAAAAAAAATATCAATTATTTGAAGTTCACTAATAGTCTAATAATTCATTTGTATAATTATATATATGTAGTCTAGTGAATTTATAAATACTACAATTTTATAATTTTTTTTTTGTCAAAATTCATGAAGCCATCAAACATACATTTGTAGATATTTATTAATTAATTTAAAAAAATTGTCGTTATATGCTAAAGTTCAATTGATCAATAAATGTTAGTAGAATCTTTTAATTGAATAAATATTTGCCATATGATAAAAATGATGAAGTTTTTGTTGATTATATCATCCACCAAATTTCAAATGGAAAAAAAAAATGATTATAAAAGATATCACTATACACTAATGCTCTAATGAGCTCATATAGGCAATAGAATGTTTTTATTTAATCATACAATATAAAGAAGACTATTTTGAGGCTAGAAAAACAAGTGCCACGTAGTGGCTAAGTACTCACCTTTAATTATAGTAGAAACTATAACAGTATATTAATTTTTTAATTACTATATTTTATATAGTGATAGTAGAAATAATAATTTTTTATAAATTTTTAAGTTATACTAGAAATAATAGTATATTAATTTTTTAATTATTATGTTTTATATAGTTACAATAGAAGTAATAAATTTTTATAAAAGAATTTTTATTAAAACTATTATAAATAAATAAATTTAAATAAATTGATCTTTTAAACTAAATTTTAATAAAACTATTATAATAATATTAAATATTAATTTAATATAGTTTAATTTAAATATTAATATTTTGTAAAGAAAAAATAAAAATTATAAGCAAATAAAATCACATAATGTTTTTACATAAATAGTTGTTAATGTATAATTAGTATATAATAAAAATAAAAATTAAAAAACTTTAAAAATATGAATAAAAATAAATATATATTATAATATCATAGGTTGTTATTTAAATTATAATATATTGTAAAAATTAATAGTATAAACATGATTGCCAAATGGAACAAAATTTATGGATGAGAATAAATATATATAATCTGACAATAAATAAAAAACGTGGTAAATTTTAATTGGTTCACTCCTGTAATAAGACTTCAAACTTCATCCAATGAGATGATCAAAAATTAATTTCTAGATATTATAAAGTTAAATATTTTGCATCTATATTTTACAAATGAAAAAACTTATAATGAAATATAAAATTGAATTTATTTTCATTGGTGTAGAACAGTTCATTTAATCACTAATTAATGAAGAAATTCAAAAATGGATGTAATAGTACTTGCTTAGCCTATCCGCAAGTACTAATAAGAACTGACCACAACCCTGGCTTTTAAGGGGTATCTCAATCTGAAGAGTTTTTGAGGCACAGTTTGTAAATTAGACGTTCTTGGTCGTACTTATTCATGAGTTCTTGGGTGCTGTGATCTGAGAAGTAGTTGAGGCCGAGTTTGTGAGATAGACTTTTTAAGTTGCGCTCATCGATGTCACGTAAATTCTTCTCAAAAATCTCAAATCTCATCTGCTTCTCATGCTCGTCTTTGTAAGCCTTTCCGTGCTTGCCCATCCACTCTTCAAACCTCTTACAGAGGCTTTCTTTACAAGACAAATCAATTTCTTCGTATCCCAACTCTGCATATTCGTCAACAAATTACACAGATTTTGGAAAACAGTATACAAGCTGAAGAAACCCAAACAAACCCATTTTATAAATTCAAATAGAAACTTTATAACATACGTTTACAAAAATGGACTGGATCACTGAATGATCTTTATTCAAATCCGTTAAGTAGAAGGCTTTACAGAAGAAGAGTTAACAAGAAGTTTCAGACTTTCTAAGGGAAGCCACCAACCACCCAAATACATCAGACAGAGAGAAGAAATGTTAAACAATGGAAAAATTGTTACAAGAAGCAATAGATACACCGAAGAGTTGTGGAAGTTTGATCAAAGAATTTATGATATTTGCATATGTTTGTGTATTATATGAGGTCAATTGGTAAGTCCTTTAGTAAATAATAATGTTTGTGTGACAAAGGTCTAGACAAAGAACTGATAACATTAAATCAACTATGTAGAAAGTGGAGATAGAGAGAGTAATGGGTGGAGAGAAAGATATAAGATAAAATATGCAAAGAGAATACACAACGGGGGTCATTGAGTGTGAAACCAATGACATGGCGTAGAGATGGCAGGAGCAATAAAGAACAAAAATGATAGAAACAATGATATCATTCATTAATTTTCATTGTGGAGGTAGTTGTGCCTAGCTGGTATATGATTTAGGTATTGCTTATATTGTACGGGTCCATATTTAGCACTTGGTTTTGCAGGATCTCACATTGTAATTTTAGCTTGTTCAAATAGGAGCCATAACCCTTATATAAAAAAATTAATCTACACCCACAGGCCTAACCTCTACAATATTACGATTCAAATTAAATTTTATCGAACTCCTACTATTCCTTTCCCACATACAATCAATTAAACAAATGTTTACAAAATATACTCCCATGTACTTGCTTTTGGAGGCATTCATTTGGATTCACTTGATGCATGGCATAGTCATGTGATATCATTTACATTGAAGGAGAAAATCATGGGAAGAACTTTTCTTGGCATGCTAAAATCAATTTCAATTTGAATATTCATACTAAAGCATTTATATGGCTGATTCTTCTTTAAATTGAACATTTGGTAAGAGCACAAAATTAGTCCCTTTTCAAAGGGTTGACCTAAGAGAACTTTTCCCTTAGTGATCTACCAATCTTCTAGAAAAGTCGATATATGTATCATTATTCTTTAGAGTAGAGAAAAGTCTAGATTCAACAATTAGAAAATAAGAGATTAAAATTAGTTCCATACATATGTAGAAGTGATCTAAAGGCACAAGCTTGCATGGATAAAAGGAAAGGTATTGTACCAAATTTGAGGCAACAAACACATGAAATCAATACCATGCGAAGAGTAAAGAGAAGTAAAGTTTTTAATCTTCATAAATGTCTTCTATAATTAGTCATCGAGGTAAGTACCCTTCTCTTTTACAATTAACATTCAACATTTTTTTTTTTCATATTCATGCTCCCAACCTGTTTTTCTAAATTAATATATTAAATTTTGGTCTAATAATTTATTTCTATGACAATGTTTTTCATCAATAAATAAAAGTCATGATACTTTTCATTTAAAAGATATCAATATATACGATTGCCGTCATATCAGATTACATAATATAAAATTCTCTTATCAGAATAGATTGATTTCAGGACTAAGAAAATAAGAACTTACTGCAACCCTGGTTTGTAAGAGGCAGATCTTCTTCATACCAATGTTTATAATTACTTTCAGGGCCTTTAAACCCATTAGATCTCCTCGCAGATTCTTTAGCGGTGAGATCTGAGAAGTCGTTGAGCCCCTGTCTGTACGATAGATTTTTTTGGTTGTGCTCATGGATGGAACACAATTGCTTCTTGAAAATTCCAAATCTCATCTGCTTCTCAGGCTCATCTTTGTAAGTCCTTCCGTGCTTGACCATCCACTGTTCGAACCTCATAGCAAGTCTCTCTTCAGAAGATAAATCAATAGCTTCATATCCTAACTCGGCATATTCATCAACATCTAACACAGATTTTGCTTTTGGAAAGCAGTATGAAAGAAGGAACTCTAATAAGCCCATTTCAATTGGAGGTTGATCGATCTAAACTAAGATTCAACAGAGATTATTATTATGTTTTTATAGCTTTTATTGCCTCTCTTGAGATTCTGAGAACCCTAAAAAAATCTTTACAAACAAAAAACATTTTAGATTTTTCTATTTTGTAATCTCATCACATCTACAAATGAAAATGCATTTGCTATAAAACAAAGTGTATACAGATTAGAAACCGTAAAAATAAAAAAATAGTAACTTTTCAGTTTGGAGCATTTTGTTCTATTCTAATATATGCTTAACTGAAAATGGCAACATGCATGCCGCAATTTAAAACAAATATATTAAAAAGTCTACTTTTCTATTTAAAAAAAATAAAAATATTAATTTTTATTCTTTGATTTACATTTACTAATTAAGATGATATTTGCTATTAACTAGCATGTTTTTGTGCATGCAACAGTGTGTCTATAGAAGAAATAAATAAAAAATTCTCAGAATGAGTATGGAAATAAAAGTTCAATGAAAAATAAAACTTAAAAATCATAGAAACAAAGAATATACTAGCAGTCGCATGCTTTTGTGCATGCAACATTGGCCGATAGGAAATTAGATTTATCAAAATGTGAAAAGATCACTAACCACAATCAAATCCATAATGGAAATCTAATAGCTTTATTACTTTTACTTGTTTAATGTCATTATAGGTTCATTTTAACCAAGCAACACTAAAAGAGAGAAAATAAACATTATTTATTTAATTACTCATATAATGACAAAATAATCAATTGCTAATGAGACAATGTCATAGCAATAGAAAGTAATTGAACTTTCTTAATAATGTCATCCATTATAAAAATAAAATTCATTTTTTTCGGAAATTCATGCAAAATGAAATTCAGCAATCATCATTGCTAATCATATCATCAAATATGTTTAGGAATTATTTGACTTCAAAATTCAAAAATATAATTGAAATTACATCATTTAGTGTGGTTATAACGGTCCACAAAACACAAAAGCATAGAAGTTGAGCCTCTTAACAAAGCTAGAGTAATGGTAGCCATAATAATGTTCTAATGAATCATACAAAACATCAACATTAACCCAATACAGAAAAATGGAATTCATTTTTGTGAATCCTCTTGTAAAATAAATGAAGCCACCAACTATGACTCCAACGCTAAAGGCCTCCCCTAGATGTAATAATATCTACATATCATATTTTATATTTTTCTAACAAATTTAGAGGATAAAAGAATTATATTACTCATAAGTGTGTTTTCATAAGTAAGACATGATTATCTATAGTAGCTTATAAATATTTTATTATATATATAATCTATTGTTTATCATATTTATCCTAAGGTGTAATAAGGATTTCAATATTTAATATATATTATAAAATTTAAATAATTCTTAAATAATCCTTCAAATTATATCAATTTCAAAATTTAATATCAACATATGTACTTTCTTCAAATATTTCAACTTAAATTAGTTTTTAAAAAGCACACTTTCTAATTTTTAAACAAATTTTATTAATTAATAATTATTAGGATTTTATTTTTCTATTTTAGTTACACTTTTATCAAGGTATTGGAATAATCTAGATTTTTGAAAAGCTGAGATTAGGAAACCATCAATATGACAGACTAAATTTTTAGAAAACCATCAATATGACATTTTAATTTATTTATAAACCGTAAAAAATTGTTATAGGCAATATTATATTTTATTTTATTATATAAATATATGTTATTTTATAGTATAAATGATAAAATAGAAATTTATTTATAATATTTTAAAATAATAAAATAAGAATGTTTCTAAATTTTAAGATATATAAATATAAATTTAGAAACTTATTAATAATTGCTAGGTTATCATTTAATATATGTAATATATTTTATTTTTTCTCATTATCTATGAATATTAATTTATAATCTTTTTAAAATAGAATATATGATATTTAGAAACTTGCTTAGTTTATTTGTGATTTTTGTGTATATTACCAATTTATAATATTAGTATATAATATATATTTTTATATCATTTATTACATATTTATATTTATTTAAAATATTTTAAAAATAAACATATAAATTTAGAAACTTATATATTTTTCTCATATATTAGTAATTTATAATTATTTCTTAATTTATATTCTTTTTATCACAAATAAAAATCTCTATATGATTTATTATATACTATTATTAATTATTATATGAATTTTGATACTCATTATTTTTTTGAAAAAGTAAATGAAAGACAATAAAATAACTAAACCTTTATTAAAAAAAATCATACGATAGATAGTGACCATCAAATCCCAGGCCAAATATAATATGTCACAGCAAAAAAATATTATTGTTATGTATTTGTAACTGAACCCGATTAGAGATTAACAAATGAGTACTTCTATTTGAAGAGGATCAATGAAATAAGACACTACAACAAGTGTTTCAATTATGGGGGCACATACATGAAAAGAAAAAGAAAGTGATAAAAGTCTCAAAGTACACATACAGAAAATTCTCATGTCATTTTATTATATGCTTCATCTACACGAAGTACTCATTTGAGTATATTAATTAAAGATAAACCTTTGAGAAAGAAAAGTTGGGGGCTACAAAAAAATAGGGTTTACAAATTGCGGTCATCAAGCATACCCAGAAGATCACAGTCACTATTTTTCCAAAAGCCACAAAAGTTAGATATAAGAGGGAAACCCTCAATCCAAAATAGAGGTCATAACAACCTATACAAAATACGAAGAAAGCCCTGAAATATAAAACTCAATATATAATCAAAGCCAAAAGTTACCAAATCGTAAGAAATATAGAACTCAATATATAATTTGTTGTGATCACTGTCATCTGTGTAAAGAATCAGTGCCATTGCTCTATTTCAAATTTGATGGCTTGATGATCAACTTTGATTTCTACAGTCGTTCAGAGGAGCATGCAAATTTGTTGCTTAAAATTTACAGAGCATTCAAAAAAATTGGGATAGAATATCTTTCTCCACACAATAGTTAGAATAAAATTAAAACTTCAGTTAATTCATTTACCTAAAAAACTCAAGAATTTCCATAAGCTCAAGAAAAAGTAGGAATAAAATAGGGGAAAAAACAAGGTAAGTTTCTATTTTTAATTTTGGAATCATTTGCTAATTTTTAACAAAAAAATAAGGAAAAAAAATTGAAGCAGTTTTCATTGTTGGAAAAGAAAAACTATCTGAGAAGGGCTGACAACTATCTGGTATAAAAAAATCATTTCCAGGAGCAAAGCTCCCACATAAAGCCTATCGGCTTAAAAATAGAGAAAAAAAGAGATTTATTAAAAATTTGTAAAGATTGAAAAAAACAATTGGAAATTTATATACCTGTAAAGTAATTAGTATTGAATTATTTCTCTCTCAAAGATATAGATGCATTTTTTTTCACATTTTGTGCTAAGCATATTGATTGAAGAATTCATTAAAGATTATATATTTAAAAAATAATTAATATTTTATAAATATTTTGAAATAAATATAAATAATCTTTATATAATCGTAATTTATTTTTAAACACTAAATTATATAAACATAATTAATATTTTATAAATATTTTAAAATAAATATAAATAATCTTGATATAATCTTAATTTATTTTAAACACTAAATTATATAAACATCATGAAATTGAGAATTGAATGAAAAGACAAATAATATATATTTAAAAATAATAATTTTATTATTTTTTATAAATATGAAAAAATATGTTTCACATAATCTTAATATATTTAAGTGCATGAATTTTAGAAACATTACAAATTTAAAAAATAGAGAAATATTTTAATTTTAATTATTTTATTTTTGAATACAATTAATTCTAATTATTTTGTTACTAAATATTGACATTTATAAATATGAAAAAATATTTTTTGAATAATGTGGATATTGGGCACCAATTTGATGACCCTAGAAAATAATAATTCAGGCTCTGCTCTGATTTGCGATGATAGGTGGCAATGAGCGAATGCATATTGACGATTCTGCTGGCGTCACCGGGTTTGAAAATACTAATGATCGTGTGGTTGGCGCCCTCTCCAATGTGATCAATGCGAACAGGTGTGATCTCTCCATATCTTCAGCTTTTACTAACACTAAGTCTCTCTGCATTTCGTCTGAGCCCGTGCCCACTGCCATTAATACTCCCCCTCTGACTTTATCGCACCCCATTTCTGATGGAAAAATTGATAAGGTTGTCATTAATAACTAGGCCTTTGCTTCAAAAGAAGCTACCCCTTCACCCTTGCAATCAACTGCTGCCGTTAAACCCAAATCCTTCTTGGAGGTGGTGGCGAATTCTGCTCCTGCCATTAGCTCCGATGCAAGGTTTACTTTTGCAACAAATAATGAAGCCAGACAAGCAGGTAAGAACCCTAGGAATCCTTCCTCTTTCGATGTTTCTCCAAACCCTGAAATGATAGTGGAAATTTTGAAGGAAAAGGCTAGGTTGAGGAACTCTACTATTTTCTTTTCCGCGGTTGAAATTGATAAGGTTCCTTCTAGAAATTTTTTAGATGATTGGTTCCATAACTTCTGGAACCTAAAACTTGGCTATCACACTTCATTTTGTCGACAGATCTAGAAGGGATTGTTTGTTATTTTCTTTAATAACCATGAATCTCAATCTGCTATCCTCAAAAAACAATACTGGATTGTTAGAAACACCACGTTTCAAGCTCTGGCTTGGACCCCTGAAGCTATCCTTGATGAAGTTGTTGCCCTTTCGGCTCCCAGATGGATTCTTGTTAAGAAAATCCCTCCCTTTTTGTGGCATTTCTTGTCGCAACTCCTCGAACCCATCGGCAAATTTGTTAGAATGGATGATTCCATCTGTTTGGTTCCGCACATGGATGCTAGAGTGTTAATCTTGCTTAACCCGGATAAAGATCTCCCTAGCGAATTAAACATTGTCATTACTAATGAGGTTTTCTCTTGTCTTATAGAGGTTCTTGGTGGGCTTAATGCCTATTTTCTTTGCAGGAAAGAGGGGCATCTTAGAAAAGATTGTCCCATTATCAAGCATAATAAATCTCCTAAAGCAGCTAACCCTACTGTCTCCTTAGAGTTCAATCCCCCTGAACCTACTATTTTTACCTCACCTAAGTCCATTCCTCTGCCCTCAATTAATGTTTCTTCCCAGTCAAGCTTGGCCTCTCAGTTTCCGCTTAACCCCCCATGCTCTGCCCTACCTAACCTTGAGGACTCTTCAGATGGTTTCCAAACTGTTTCAAAAAAGAGGAAAAAATGTGGCCCCAAACCTAATAATTCATCTCAACCTACCACTTCCTTCCCTGCTCCCGCTTTAAACTTCGAGCTCAATTCTCAACTGAATTCCACTCCCTCTTCGCATCCCTCTGCTGCTAACTCCAGTGAACCTTCCACCTTGGCTCCGTCAACTGGACCTAAACTTTCGGTTAAGAGTTTCAAAGAGATTGCTGATGATTTTGTCTTGGAAGTCATTTTGACGGCTCCTAGCTTAGATAGCATCTCAAATATGGATCTGGATCCTGCATCATCATCCCTCTCAGATAATGATGATCTCCTCACTTCGAAGAGGAGAGGGAGACCTCTTGGATCCAAAAACAAAAATTTTGCGACTAAAAAACAAAGCAGCTCTGGCTTCGTGGGAGTCTCTCCTATGGAGGAAGTTGCGTGTGCTGATGTGTCTAATCTCAAAATGATTTCCTCATGAATTGTGTTTCATGGAATATTAGGGGACTAGAATGTCCCGATAGGAAATTTGTTGTCAAGAGTTTTCTCAATAGTATCAATTCTATCGATGTCTTGATGTTGCAAGAAATAAAAACTACTGGATTCACTCCTAAATCCAACCTAAATTTTCTTTGGAGCAATGAGATTAAGTTTGTCACTAATCACCCTCATGGCAGAGGAGGTGTTGCCATCTTGATTAACCCTAAATGGGAAGCCTTCATCAAGGATAGTGGTATCTCCCCCTGCAACAGAGCTATCTGGGTCATGTTTAACTATAATAATAAAGATTTTGGTATTTGTTTTGTTTATGCTGCTAACGATTATAAAGAAAGATCAAATATTTGGTCCTGGCTTACCTCTCTCCCTGATATTCCCTGGCTGCTAGGAGGGGACTTTAATATGATTGAGTCCCAGGAAGATAAAATTGGAGGACTTCCATTCTCTTGGAAAGATCAAGAAAAGTGTCACTGGAATATGCTTAAGCACTCTAAGCTCCTCTTTGACCCGCTGACTAGGAACAAAAATACTAATCCGGGGCTTTGGCACACCTAGTGCAACATTCAAAAAGGCCCATCCAGAATTTACTCGAGGCTGGATCATTTTTATCTCAATAAGAATTTTTTTTTAGTGGCCCCTGATGCCCAGAATAACCTGGTCTTAGTTTTGCTTACTACTCTTTTAGATCATCACCCTATCTCGATTTCGGTCAGGTTTAGTTGTTCCCCTAACAGTAGTAGGGTCAACAGTCCCAAGTTTATTCTCAATACCAACCTTTTGACTGATGAAGATATTCTTTCTACCATTACCATTATTAGACACATTAATAAATTTCACTACCCTTCCATTTCTCATGCTGAGAGGTGGAATATGAATGTGCTTACCTGGAAAAATCTGCTTAGGACTGTTGGTCAAAAGAAAGCCAAGGACTTTAGACGTGCTGAAACTAGGCTTGTGGCCAACCTTTATGATGCTGAGATTGATATTCAAGACAATCTGGATAATCCCCTGCTAATCCCCCATCTCGCTTGTGCTAAGGATGCCCTTAGACAACATCAGCAACATAAAACTCATGGTGCTAGGATTCTATCCAGAGCCCATTGGCTTCAATTTGGTGACAGAGGTAGTAAGTTCTTCTTTAACCTCATTAAGCAAAAGCATGCTAATGAATCCATTGATAAGATTGTTATTGATAATCATGAAATTAATGACTTAAATAGCATAAAGATGGAATTTGCTTGCTTTTATGAAATGTCATTTTCTTCTGAAGACTCCATGGAAGCTAGCTCCCTCAGGGAACAATGCAGAAACATTATTTCCAAAAGGATCATGGATAGTGATGCCTCCTTGCTCAACAAGCATATTTCCCTGGATGAAATTGAGAACTCTATTAACTCCCTTAAGAATGATAAAACTCCTGGCCCTGACGGTTTGCCAGTTGAATTTTATAAAGCTAATAGTAAGTGGATTTGCAATAATCTGCTTGAGATCTATAATGAAGCTATTAACTCTAGCTCCTTGGGATGCTCCATTAATAGGGGAATTATCAAATTAATTCCCAAGGATGGGGATAAAACCCTCCTTAAGAATTGGAGACCTATCACTCTCTTGAACATCTCCTATAAAATCTTTGCTAAAATTTTGTTCCGCAGACTTGAAACCATCCTCCCTAAGTTTGTCTGCTCTACCCAAACCGGTTTTATTAAAGGTAGGTACATTCTTGAAAATCTAATTACCAGTTGGGAGGCATTGGATTGGGCTAAACATTCTAATCAGAATGCCTCTATGTTTTTGTTGGACTTTGAAAAGGCTTACAACAGGGTTGAATGGAGCTTTATTACTATGATGCTTAAGGCCTTTGGCTTCCCTCCCTTTTTTTGCAAGTCTATTCAGATGTTGCTTAGAGACACTTATGCCCAAGTTGACATCAATGGATCTCTTTCGGAACCCTTTCCCTTGGGGTGATCCATCAGGCAAGGCTGCCCTTTGGCTCTTGCCCTCTTTGTTATTGCCTCCGATGCTCTGTTTTACATTCTCAGAGATGACTCTCTATCCCCTGCGGTCAAGGGTATTACTCTCCCTGATGATAATGAGATTATCAACTGTCAATTTGCTGATGACACTGCTATATTCCATGAAGCCTCAGAAGAGAATTTTGCTGCTATGAATAAAAAGCTCAATATTTTTTGTGATATTTTTGGGGCTCGTCTGTCCCAGGCCAAATCCATTTGTCTTGGCTGGAAAGACTAGCCGTCTGATTGGTTTAACAAGTATGGTTTTCAATGGGGAGGCCCTTGTAAGATTGTTAGGTATCTTGGCATACCATTCTCCATGGAACCCTCTCTTAAGGAAATGTGGCTTTGGGTCAAAGATAAAATCTTCAACAAATTGAATAAATGGCATAATAGGTCTTTATCTCTTGCTGGTAGAATTCAAGTCTACCAGAAAAGTCTCTCTTCCTACCATATTTATTATGCCTCTACCTAGATGTTCAATGACTACTAGGTTGCTGAAATTCAAAAAGCCATCCGGAATTACCTCTGGTCTGATGGCAAAGGTAAAAAGAAATTGCATTCTATTAAATGGGAGTGGTGTCATGTTGACAAGCTCCTTGGGGGTTTAGGGCTAAAGGACCTTAAAATTATTGGCATTGCTTTGGCCTCCAAATGGATCTTTCATGATCTTGATGGAGATGATCCGTGGAAAGTGCTAATTCGAAACAATATTGAAAGAGGTTTCCCCAAGAATGCCAAATTCTGGAAAAACCTACCTTTGAGTGATTTGATTTGTGGTAACTTTCCTATTGTGGTCCAAGGTTCTACCATTTTCAAATCCATCTGGAAGGCTTGGAACCATGTTAGGCCGTACATTAAGAATACAATCTTCTATGATGACAAACATCTCCATGGTGAAAGATCCATTTGGTGGAATCTGCAGCTTGGTGGTAAACCTTTAGCCCTCTCCCAAGGATGCTCTGCCAAGCAATGGGCCACCTGGGGGATCAAGCAATTTATGGATATCTTTGAAAATGACAAACTCATTCTATGCAGGGATGAACTGAGGAATAAGTATAACATTCCTTTTTCTCATAAAAAGACCTATAATATGATTCTCAAAGCCACTAAGGACATTCCCACCCGCTGCCACGTTGATTCCAGCAGCTACTTGAACATTAAGTGGTCGGATGGTACCATTATTACCAAACTGAAAGCCAAGAATATCTATGCTGTTATTGATTACAATGAATCCATTATCAACCATGTCAAAAAGAATTGGTATACTAATCTGGATGTCTCCTCTTGGAAGAAATTATTTGATAAACTTTGGAAAAGCTCTATTGATCCTAAAATTAAGTGTTTTAAATGGCTCTTAATTCTGGATAAACTTCCTATTAGGAAGGATTTTTCTGATATCACTTACTGCAACATTTGTAGGACCCCGAAAATGGGGAGGCATATTTTCTTTGACTGCAGCTTTGCTAAAGAGGTTTGGCTTATGTTTGGTATCTCTATCCCTACCAAGTTTAACATTTTTGAAATTATTACTGGTTTTATTGATGATGCTAAAAAGGACATTAATCTATTTTGGAATATTCTTTCTTCTAACATTTTATGACAAATTTGGAAATGTAGGAATGAGGAAAGGTTTCAAAATATTCCCAGGGTTCTTACGAAGTCTTTTCAAAGTCTCACTCATTTTAAAATTTTCTTGCAGGTTCAAATTGCCATGAAAGTTGATAAAGATAAGTTCAAAAGGCTTCTCAGAACTGGATACGCTACATTCTTTGCCACTGAGCTGAAGGATGGGTACTTTTGGAGGCGTCATATGGACAATCTCAAAATCTTTAATCAAACTATCAAGCAGCTTAACAAGGAAGTCAAGAGGAACAACAAAGATACTACGGGGAATATGATCCTCATGCTCAATCAAATTCATGATTAGAAGAGCATTGTGTGGATGGAAGGCACTATGGGGTGGACCACTTGGGTGGACACTCATGATAACTTGCTGCATTAGTTTTTGCTTTCCCTAGTTCCTTTTTGTGGTTATGTCGTAGTCTTATAACTTCTCGGGGTTGCTCTAGTGCTGAGGCTTTGCCTCTTGTAAATCTTTTTTGATACTCTGCGGTTTCTTTTTGTATCGTGAACTCCTTATATTTAATATAAAAAAAATATTTTTCATATATTTTTTAATTATTTGATTTATGAAATTTTAGAAATATAACAAAATTAAAAATATAAAAGCTTTATATTTTTATTAATTATTATTTATATAACATTTATTATTGATATAATAATTTTGATATTTTTATATAACATTTGTTACCATATTAATATTTATACATATAAAAAAATAACTTTTATATTATCTTAATTTCTTATAACTATTTAAAATGAGATAAAAAGTTGTGAGTTATTCAACACATTTATATTGCTTCCAGTTTAATTTGCTTCATTCAAACAGAGACAACCCAAGTTAAAACAAACATCTAATTCAAACATTTTTCTAATGATGATAGTTTCAATCATTGCCAGTTTCCCAATAAGCATCAAATAATTCACTTGAAATTAAATCAAATATTTGTATGTTGAATTGAATTTCAAATAATAGAAATAAATTATTGCAAAACTTTTAGCTTCAACCATGGATACAACCCATACATGAGACATGTAATTTTATCTTTTGGCCATTTGCCTTGCTTCATCTTTGATAAATGAATTAAAAAACATATTAAACTCTATTGCTAAACCAACAATGTATTGTCTGGAATTATGAAAGTAAATCTTGATAGAATGCTCTATTGTGTAATGTATAAAAAATGTTCCAAAAAAATGGTAATGGGTTAAAAGATATCATTATACAAACATGTATTTGTGTTCTTTTGAAAATGATAAAAACCATTTCTCATCTAGTCTACTTTCAAATGACATAATTTACACAAGAGTAAGTGGATTTGTAAGTTACAGTTAACCTAATGTGGTCATATTTTTTTTTAAAAATAAATATATATTTACTCAAGGTAAACAAATCTCTAATTAATTTGAACAAATGTAATCGCAAGAAATGATAAATGATCACTATTTTCTCCACAAAATATTCAAACAAACACTAAATGAAACCTACTCCTACTCCTCCTCATTTGTATGGAAAATATGATATAATGTGTTTCTGATTATCAGATGTGAGTTTTTGTGGTGCAAGTTGATTTCCTTGCAAGCCAACCTGCATCAAGTATCACTAACCAACAATTAACATGTGGAATTTGTTAAATCATATTGGAAAGAGCTCACATAAATGCTAAACAAAGTTGAAACAAAAGTCAATTATACTTCACAACAGAGGAAAATAAAAGAAATTGAATGGAACGGTCCCAAAATTTCAGAAATTACTCAACCCCTCACTCTCAAAGCACAATATGGAAAGAGGCTAGACTCCTCAAATAAATTTGATCCTAAAGTAAAACTCCCAAAAGTTTTAATCACAAAAATCACTCAACAAGAAATATCTTCGAATAATGTTTAAAAAAAGATAGCCAAGAGCCTGACAACTAAATCTCTTTGGCGTAGAGCCAAGGATAGAGGGGTATCCATCGGAGCAACAATCATGGCCTCATCTCTTATGGTGTCATAGTCTTTGCACTCAGTGAGACTTGATCCTTAGTGGACTTATTCAAAACCAAACAAGTTCACCAACAACCCATTAACATTTTTTTTCTATTTTTCAATCTCACATCTACAAGTAAATATGCAGTTGCTATAACACAAATTGTGTACAGATTAGACATCATTTAATTGGGAACATATCGATTTGGAGCAAATTATTTTATTTTAATGTATGTTTAACAAATTCAGATTTTTCTATTTTGTAATCTTACACCTGCAAGTAAATATACAGTTGTTATAACACAAGTTGTGTACATATTAGAAATCATATAATTGGGAACATATCAATTTGGAGCAATTTAATATATTTCAATGTATGCTTAAAAAAAGGAGCTCTGCAACTTTCTTGCTCAGCTGGTTTTTGAATTTTCAAACTTACTTAACACATGCTCGCCTTCCATGACCTGGATTCTGGTTATCTCCCTCAAGACACAATTTCCAAGGGCATTGTTGTTACTACTGGGACCCAAACCGTGGAAGAATATAAGATGACAAACCCTCATGTGGTCTTTGTTATTCCTTCTGCTAATCATGCAGGTACTCATGTTGTTGTAAATCTGATCCCTACTGAACATGTTCAGAGAGCTCGTACATCCCAGAAAGATTCAGTGGACACTTTTGAGAAATTGTTCCCATATGTTGACTGCAAAGGTACGCTAGTTTTTTGTTCTTTTGGACCCGAGGCTTCTATCCCTGTGCCAAAATTCATAAATTTTGCTAAAGGGACCAAAATTTGTCTTCCATATGTGGTTATGGATCGTGTTGTATCTTCAATGAGTTTCACGTTGGTTGGTTGATTATTCTCCTTCCATCCAACCATTTATATGGTGCATCGATGGGTTGCTGCTTGTTGGAATCTGAAAGGGAGCGTGCAGGCCAGTGCAATCCATGAGGGACATTTCCTCTTCAAATTTATGAGGGAGGAGGACTTGAGTAAGGTTCTGACAGGTTCCTGGATGTATGGGAAACATGCTCTCACCTTGTCCAAATGGAGACTAGGATTTGACCTTCAAAAGATTACCCGTGTTTGGATTTGAATACTTGGTCTTCCCTTAAGAGTTGTGGGATGGGCTAGTTTTCAAGTGGATTGGAGACTCCTTCAGTCAATGGGTGGCTTCTCATGTGATTACCCAGGGTAAGTCCAGGTTGGTATTATCTCTCTTTCAAAGTGTCAATGTTGCTATTAATAGCACCCTCCTCAATTTTATTACTCTTGATTCCAAACGTGGTAAATACACCCAAGCACTTGTCTATGAGAATGAGGTGGTTTTCTGTCAGAAGTGTGCTAAACGTGGCCATGTTATTGCTGACTATAAGATGGAAAAAAGATTCAAAAAAGAAGGGAAAATGTGTTGCTCCTCCTAGGGTGAAAGTTTCTAAGGGTGACCCCTCTGGGTTAGGAGGTTATCCTTTCACGGATGGGTTATTCAAAATTTTGAACTCCTCTATGGAGGAATCTCATAAGTTTATGTGCAGGGATGGAAAATTGCAGGTATCTATTTTGGGTCTAAATTTATATACTGGTGATGACTAAGTTGTTACCCCTTCTCTTCAAATTGTGGGTGAGGTGTTTTACGAGGAGGGTGAAATCCTTTCTTCCCCCTCACCAATTTTAACATCTCATATGGGAACCCTTGGGATAGGTAACTAAAAAGAATATGTAGCCTTCTCAGCCTCTAATTGTGGTTTTTAGTCCCTTAAAGTTGCTCTAGGTGAACGGGTTGATGCCTAGCCCAAGGATAGTAGTGCTTACCCAAAAACCTGGCTTTGAAACTTGCTCTCCTAAGTCTTCTACACTTTGTACTATGGAAAAAGAATGGAATATCAACGGGAAGAAGACAAAATCCTATAAAGTTGATGTGGGTGTGGAGAACAGTAAAGGAAGACCCACGAGAAGAAGTTATAGAACCAAGGAGATTGCAAGGGAAATTTCTAGTGACAAGAAAAGAACCCTAGATTACAATATCAAACATAAGAAACAAAGTTCATCTCTTGGAACCTAAGGGGCCTAAATAACCCCCAAAAGAAGTACGCTCTGAAAGACTAAATTAAAATGTTTATATAGATGATGTTCTCATTCAAGAAGCCAAAATGACTCTTCAAACTTACTCTCATGTTGCCAATAAAGTGTGGTTTTGTTCCTCTTTCCTGATTAGTGATGCTAGTGGGGCCTCGGGAGGATTTGTCACAATGTGGAACACTAGATGGGTTAAGTGGGAACTCCAGTACCTCTCCCCTAATTTCTTGATGGTCTCTTTTTACAATGGCTATGTGGACTGGAAGATAATTAATGTTTATGCTCCAAATACTCATGCTGGCATATTGACTCTTTGGATTAATAATTTCTCTATCATTATTGATGACCTAGACTCTCTTTGGATGATGGATGGGGATTTTAACTCCCCCCTTTTTCCCTCGAAAAAGATGGGGGGAGGTGTTGGAGCTTTTCCTTGCAAGACCAAACTTGAATCAATAGATGGGCCATATTCTCGGGGTAGGCACTCAAGTTTGACAAGAAAACAGTCCAATTGATGAGGATTGAAAGGAATCCTCCTTCTTCTTTGAGCTCCACATCACTCAGGTGGGTATTGCCTTATCTGTACACTCATGACATCCTTTTGGTGAATAAAAGGTCTGCAGATACATTATTGTGGAATAGTTTTTAGACCCCTATGGGTATCCAATACCCCAATGAAGCCAAATCTAATGCAACAGCCCTATTTGCATAGAATGAGTCTGAAACCTAGAAAAGGGACCTCCTACTACTACTACTATCAACATGAAAGGGAAAGGTATTTGATTTGAAAGATTGATGTTGGGTTGAATGGACCCTTGAAACACCCTTAGTCTCTCATAGACCAGTGCCTTATCCAATGGGCTACAGAGTCAAATACCATATTGCAACAGAGAGCTATGAAACAAGAAGACAATACATTCAATTATGTTAATGCCTTACATCAACATACATCATTAGTCAGATCTCACTTCAACAATCCACCTGTGTACCCATATATGCTATTACTCATTCAAAGGATTTTAACCCTCCCCTTAGAAGAGACCTCTAAATAAGTAATACATTAACCAGCTTCTACTGGAAGACAAGCACGAGACACCCTTGATATCCCAACTCATACATATCTAAAAACTAACCTTGAACTTAGTTATCTCTGTGAAGACAACTCTATTGCAGACACATAGGAAATGCAAATAGAAAGATTAAACACCCTTGATGCTATAATCAACAAATTCAAGATTCAAATGGAGACAATCTGATAACAGTACAAATATATTGAATATCATACATAAGACAAACTATTACAACATGTATTCTATTCTCCCAAAACCAGAGAGGAAAGAGGGAACTCTATATGCAGAGAAAAAGAAATATTTACAAGGCAGAAAACTGAACCATCCAACCCCTCTTACAGAAAAACTTCTACAATATATACCATCAGTCATCTTGGGATCCCAAAACAGGATGCAACAAGCTAAGGATGATTGAGGTAGGGTTTTCACCCACCAAACCAACTAAATCAGTCAGGAATTTATTACAAGGATGAAAAACCAAGCAATCCAGTCGGAATAGATCCAAAAACAATCTCCATCAATGAAAAATCTCAGAGTACTGTATTGGAGATCATGAATCTACCATGAAAATCAATCTAATCAGCCACCTGCAGCGCACCTCGAGCAAGAAAACCCATTCCTTCATGACACAATACTCTCTACAAACAATCATGAACTCTGGGCCATTCTACAGCAGTTGATATGATTAGTTTCACCAAATCCAGCCGCTCATGCATTAAAAACTAGTCCTTCCTGTCGCTGAGAAACCCTAAAATATTCAAATTCTGGAAATAACGGTTAGCTCATAGCGCTAGCAAAGAATTAATGGTCAACATTCAAATCTGGACTAACTTTATATCAGCACTGTTAGATCCTTATCTTTCCCAGGCTCATCAGCTTAACCCTTATAGGAATCCTGGTTTACATTTATCTTAGTCGGGAGATCGCTAGATGAAAGGTTAACCCAAGTCAAAACTCAGAGAACTGGCGACTGAAGCCTTCACCCATTCATGAGATCAAACACTTAACTCATCCCTTTACTTAGCGAATCGGTGAATACACATTACTCTTGACCCTGGTGACAAACTGGTGAATAGGTGACTGAAGGCCAATCTCGTATTCGCGGAATGTTTTGGCTAACTGCTATTTCATTTAGAGATCTAGCGACCACCTCATTCGCCCATTCGCCAAACATTTTAGGATATCGTTATTTTATTGCGAGAACAAGTGAATAGAGGGAAAGATGTCAGAACCGCCAAATACTTGCCAAAGCTATTAAATTTTCAGATGCCAACACGGGCCCTCCCTATGCCACTTGTCATTATATTACTCATTGAAAACTACCCGATCACCACTAACAACGCCAACTGTTTGTCTAGACTTGACCCACCTCGGACCTTTCTGACATCAAGCAAGATCAATGACCGTCGTTAAAGCGTTGACTTAAATAGCGTGCACCTTATCCTTGCAGTGTAATGACAGCCACAAGATCATGTCAGACCTTAACCTACTCCACAGGCCAAAGACCTCAGGCCCACTAACACATCCCTGTCATCAATAGGTGGACCAATTAACATCTGACAAATCAGTACCAACTGGCAAACGGTCCCACTGAAGAAATGCTGACACATCAACCCCTCAACCAATGAAAAACATGTATGTCAGCACCAACTTGTCAGAGGACCCACATTAACATATTTTATTTTATTTTCCCGCGGTAAACATTAACCCCATGCATTCAGTGAACAAGCAACTGAAGCATCTTCACTGAGTCGCAAGAAGATTTACTTAACCATGGTTTAACTCAGAGAACACACGAACAAGACCTTTCACTGAATCGCTAGAACATGTCATAACCTTGGGTTACATTGTGAGAATAGGTGAATACACGTCTTCGCTGGGTCGCCAGAAGATATCCTTGACCATGAGTTATATCTTGAGAATGCACGAACAAAGGCCACCGCTAGGTTACTAGATATTTCATGGCATGATTGTTTGATTCAGCGACTTGGAGATAACTGTGTTCGCCAATTCGCTAGAAGTTAAAGCATTGATCACCTGGAATAGGAGAATATGCGAACACATTGTCACTTATTCGCCGAATGAGAAACATAACCGCCAAGAACTTAACTACATCCTGACCTTGACTTAACCCGCACCCATCTGGAGAACACACGAACAAAGGCCTTCACCAAGTCACAAAATGTTCATTTAACTCTGGGTTACACTATGAGAATGAGTGAACACATCATTCACCGAATCGTTGAACACTTACAGCACCACCATTTATTCTCCAAGATTCAGCGACCAAAGGAAAACTTTAAACCCCAGCCAAATAACATGTCAAACCTGCCAAACTTGGAGGGTCAAACATGAAGCACAGTCACATATTCACTGAATCATTTTATGTAGGACCCAAATATATTGAGATTAAAGCATAGCCGTCAATCAAACAGAAGATCAACGTTGCTCACTAGGTCGCTGAGAGATACAAGCCTTGACTGCATGATTCCGCGAATGAGAGATTACCACCATGCCAGGTCACTGAATGTTTATATAAAACCACCAGACATCAAGTGAATAAGAGACTATAGGTTCACGCAATCGCCAAATAAAAGAGGTTACAACTTGAGGATTAGGAGAATGCATGACTAAAGCAAAATATAACATGCATTCGCGGGTTCACTGAATATCACAGAAGCATAAAGTAATATTACCCGATTCAGCGAACACGAAGACAAGGAATAACCACGTGCAGAAAGAGGAACTTAAGTGGCCCGAAAAGGTAACAGAGAAATATAACCAGGCCAAGACATATTAGGGTTTGACCCTCCATCGGCTAGAAATATGAATTTTGACCTAGGGTTTGAGCCAGAGGCATGAAAAATAATTGCTGAGACCAGAAGAAAAAAGGTACAGCCATGAAATTTTTTGTAGGGATAGACCATTTTCTGAGGATTTTTCCTATGACATGAAAATGGGCTAATAGGAGGGACTACTCTGACAACATGGATGACTTATCAGAGTTTATAAATAAAGTTGGACTCTATGATTTGGATCTATTGGATTCCTCTTTTACTTGGACCAATAATAGAAAAGGGGATAGTCTCATCCACGTTAAGCTGGATCGAATCCTTGTCTCTACTAATTGGGACCTAGGTTGCAATGCCTGACTAAAAACCATTCCTACAACTGTTTCTAATCACAACCCGCTACTTTTACATTGGTTTGACAGTCCCCCATATGGCCCAATCCCTTTTAGATATGAGATCATGTGGGCTTCCCATCCTGATTCAGGTTTTGTATTTAGAATTGGTGCAACACTCCAATCCAAGGTACTATTATGTTTAGAGTGTCCCAAAAGCTAGAAATTATTAGAGATAATGTGAAAAACTAGAATAAGGTAACTTTTGGTGACATATTTAAGAAGAAAAAGGTCATCTCCTCCAAGCTCAAAATTCTTCAAGTTTTCATGGCTAAGGGGGGCTCCACTCACTCTCTTCACCTTGAGGAGGAAATTTGGTGCAAGAAATGAAAGTTAAACCTTGAAATAGAGGAAATTTATTGGAAATAGGGATCTCGGGTCTAATGGTTGAATGAAGGTGACATGAACACCTCTTTCTTCCATAGGTCAGCTAGTAGACACCGTAAGAGAAACTTGGTCCAAAGTCTGTTGAATGACCAAAATCAAGCCATCAATGAAAATGAGGAGATGAGTCAATTAGCAGTGAACTATTTCAAGAACGTGTTTAATTTGTGAGCCTTATCCCCCTCTTAATGGTCAAGAAGAACTATTAATTGAGCATATCCCTACTACTATCACTCTTGAGGATAATGAAAAATGTTTTGGCAAGGTTACCATTGAGAAAGTGCGAGATGCTCTCTTCTCTATGGGAGCCTTCAAAGCCCTGGGGCTTAATGGATTTCCTCCAAGCCTTTTTTTAGGATTATTAGGACATTGTTGGTCAGGACATTAATTCAACCACTAGATACTTTATCCAAATAGGAAGTGTTCTAAGGAAAATTAACAAGACATTTATTTCCCTTGTCTCCGAGGTCCCTGACCCTAAACAGTTGACTGATTTTAGGCCTATCAGCCTTTGTAACACTATTTACAAAAAAAATTCTCAAGTGTTGGTCAACTAAATCATGCCTTTCCTTGAAACTGCTATTGGAGGTTGTCAAAAGGATTTTGTCCCGAGTAGACAAATCTTGGATGCAACTATCTCTCCTCATGAAATTATTCACTCCATGGAAAAATACAAGGAACTAGGTATAGTCCTCAAGTTGGATATTTGTAAGGCCTATGACCATGTTAATTGGGAGTTCCTATTTAAAGTTTTCTCCAAGATGGGCTTCAATGAAAGGTTTATCAATCTTATTAAGGAGTGTGTGAGCATTGTGAAGTTCTATGTCCTCCTCAATGGTTCTCCTAGGGGTTTCTTTATTGTCAAGAAGGGGATCTATCAGGTGGATCCTCTTTCCCCTTACCTCTTTATCATGATTGTTGAAGTTATTGGTTGAAACCTATTCAAATTTTATCAAGAGAGAAGAGCTCATGGTGTCAAAGTTGCATCCACACTCCCTCCTTCCCTACTCTAGTAATTTGTTGATGAAACCATCCTCTTTGGGAGAAGCTTGGTGATTGAGATTAACGAATGGAAGTCTTTCCTCACCTTGTATGTTGATATCTTTGGTCATCATATTAACTATGATAAGAGTTATTTATACTTCTTCAACACTAAGGAGGATATATAGGTTAGAGTAAAGAAGATCCTAGGCTATCAATGTGTTGAACTTCCTGGTTTGTACTTGGGCTTATCTCTCATGTTTAGGGATGTCACTGCAACCTATTGGAATTTCATTTGGAAAGAATGCAGAATAATATTTCTAGTTGGAAAGGAAAGCTACTTAGTGTTAGATATATGAGGAACTAAGAGTGGGGGAGTGAATCAATATAAATAAGAAATGAACTAATTCAAACACTAATTTGATTATGCTTTTAAATAACTTCCATACAACCAAACATGCAAGTGTAACTATGAAATAGAAGTAAAACAATTTAAACATCCACAAAGAATAACACATAAAACCACTATTTTATCCTGGAAACCCTTGTTAGAGGGTGAAAACCACATTGGGGATGATGCCCATGAATCACTTCAACTGTAGTAAAAAGAGTTTTCCCTATTAGGAGCTTACAATACTTGGTTAGGTGCTCACCTAGTTAGAAGTGACTAGTACCTTGTTAGAAGTACCAAAAGACCTGTAAGGATCTACCCTACTAGAGGATTAAAAATCCAACTAAGAAGTCACCCTGTTAAAGGATTTATACAATAAGCCATGTTAAAGTCCACCCTATTAAAGGATTTAACTTGCTGCAACTATTAGGAGACAACAATAAACTGTCAGCATGAATGTTAATGAATGTTGTTAGTAGGGAAATTTGGATGTTGATTAGAGATGATTGAGTTGTTATATGTTACATTCATGACTAGGTTTTTCATTGATGTTAACATATATGCTTTCTAGATAGAGTTAACAGAGTTATAGGAACATAATTATTTCACGAGGTTCTATGTTGATGAATTGAGTTTTGCAAAGATTTATTTGAATTCAGGAACATGTTCTGATGATGTGTTTGTAAGCACATAAAAATTTATGCATATATGTTTGAGTTATGTGAAGTTTACTGAAGATTGTTCACGCTTAGAGTTTCCAAGAACTGGAAACAGTTACTCAAGATTTATTGTTTCGGCAAGGTTGAAGCTAATTTAGCAAGGTTGATATGTTGTTGATGAAATATTCAGGATGCTTGGATAAATACAACATAATCTAATTTGCATTCCGTGAAGACTTGTAGATGATGTGAAGCATGTTACTTCTTTGTGAGCCGACTACAGATTAATAATTCTATGGAAGTGTTTAGATGTAATGTAACATGCATTATAAATTCTTATTGATGTCATATATTATTAAATTTAAATTGATAAATCCATTTGGCTGACTCAATAATCATTAGGACTTGGTATAAAGGAAATGAAAGTTTATTTGATGCAAGAGGGTATCATAAGGATATCATGCGGTCATGAAATGTTGTATGAGCTTTGAATGCAGAATCTTTATTATCAGAGTAGAAGCTGATGTTTTTGGTTTGTTGAGGACTTCAAAGGAACTGTACATGCAAAGAGAGTTTTTGTTTTAGTCAATTCATCCCGAAGATTGTTTAGTGAAGATAGTCTTGAAGCAATTTGGATAGTGGGTTCAGTTGTCTACGTTTTGTTTCTCAATCAACTCCTCATAGGGTTGGGATCTTTTAGTAGGGATCCAAAGTCTCCTAACAGGGACTCATATGTAGTGATTGCATTGTAAAAGACTTCTAACAGGGTCTATAATTTTACAAGGAAATTTTATATTAGTACATCATTTTGTGGGCATCATTCCCACTCAGGTTTTCCCTCTGATCAAGGGTTTCCTTAGTTAACATATTTGGTGTTATTGTGTATGTTTATTATCTTGTGGTTATTGTCGATATTGATTATTGTACACACTAAATAGTGCACTTCTCTAAGTCATTACATCCAAGGAGATCCATGAGTGTGAAACCTTAAAAGTGACCTAGAGCTCTCTATGTATGGAGTTGCAAGATTATTAAAATTGCTCTTAGCTAGATCTATTAAGCTTATGACCTTGCTAGTCAACCACACAATGAGAGATTCAAATGAAGACAAGGGAAATAATGCCAATATCCCAAAGAATCACTATGAAATGCAATGCAAATGCTATACTATGAATGAAAGTACAAGCTAAGCTATGAAAATGAAAGTACAAACTAAACTATGAAAGGAAAGATGCAAGTATTACAAAGCCTTCCTAGTTAAACTATGTGAGCTAATCTAAAGCATAAAGGAAACTATGCTATGAATGCCATGATAATGAAACTAAGATGAAAGAATGAAGCTAAGATAGAATGTAAATGCTAAGAATGCTCCAAATCTCCAAAGCTCCAAAGTCACCTAGAAAACCTGTAGCATAACATTAGTATTCAAAAGATGGATCCTAGAATGAGAAGAGAGCTCTCCTTTTAAAGGAATTGAAAAGGAATGGACCATGGAGATTAAGAGGCAAAAGATTTAATCAAGGGTGGAGCTTGAAAGAGGAACAATCCATGTGCACAAGTTTCCTCCAATGAGAAATAAGAGTTGACTTTTGTGTCCCATATGAGACAAAAAGTTCTTTTCTTCTTTTTATAAAATAAGAATAATGCTTTATTTATGCAACTTAGGATAAGAGGAAAAGTGGGGGCTTTTTATTTAATAAAAGGGGAGGGAATTCCTTTTAAATAAATAAAGACTTAGGATAAAATGGTTAGCCCATAGAAAATAATCGAATAAATGATAGAAATAGGATTTGATCAAAGAAATTGATATAATTGAAAATATTGATTCAGGGATTTGATAATTTGCTGAATGGGGGCCCAAAGTCTAGGTGACCATTTTAGGGTGCATACATTTGCCCCTCTTTGACTAATGTGAGATCAATTGGAGATCACATGCAGTCAAAGAATGAAGTTAAAATGTGAGATCGATTTGGGATCACAAAACAATCCAGACATGTGTTTGACGGATGGGAACATATCAGGACAAAGGTAAGCATAAGCTGACAAAGATAAGCTGAAAGACAAGACCAACACCTGTATAGTTAGGTGACAATCAAGTCTCAAATAAGAGATAAGAATCTCAAGGTTCAATTGATAAGCTGAATCAAGGATTGAAGCTGATAGGTATTGCCCCCTCGGAATCGAAATTAAAATCAGGTAGAGGAGAAATAGTAAATTAATAAACTTGATCAAGTCACGAGAAATCATAATCAAAGATGAAAGACCGATTAGATAACCATCAAGCAGTGAAGATATGCCCCAGTTTGACTAGGTTTGACTGAAAAGGATATAGATTAAGGGTGAAGTCAAATCTTAGAGAGATGGATCGAATGAAAGTGAATGAAAGACTAGAAGGTTGAAAGAGATGGAAATGAAGGAATGAAGGTGCCCCAACAAATATCAAAGGATTAGGCCTCAAATGGTTAGCCAACTATGTAGAAGAAGGAGAAAATTTTGAAATGTGATTTTGACTATCAAGATGAACTCAGATTTCAATTTCGAGTCCGAAAATGGAACCAAGATGTCAAAATTAGCTAGGGGTGCAATTTTCACGCAATTTTGAGGTGTTTTGAAATTTGGGTCAAAAAGTCAAAATGCTATAAAAGGGGTAAAAAGGTCAATTTCAAAAATCATTTGTCTTTTAGCGATTTGAGAATCTTAAGAGCTTAGAGAGAGAAAATGGCCCAATAAGTAGCAATCCCAGTTCACAAGCATCGATTTGAGCACGCCCGGTTGCACAACCGGCCTCCACAGTATGGTGCCCCAGTATGTTTTCAGAAAAACTTGCCCCTTTTGAGTCATTATGAGAATTTATGTCATTTAAAACATGTTTTTAAGATTTTTAAAATTTAAAATTTTAATTTGGGCAAAAGATCGTATGATCTTTTGCAAGTATCGCACCCTTTGAGGGAAAATGTCATGTGATACTTTGTGGATCAACATAGTATCGCATCGGCATTAAGTCCAGTATCGCATGATACCAAAATGTTGTGCGATACTAGGTGAAGTATCACACTTCAAGATACTATCGCACTGCTATAGGAAAAATTATCGTACAATACTTTATCAAAAAAATAGTATCGCACAGTTTAAAAATTTGACATGTTTTAGTGCTTTTGAGCAAAATGACATGGGTCTAGACAATGTTTTCTTTTTAAGATGTTTTGTACTGATTTTTAGACATCCATCATGATATGTTCTAACATCTGGCTTGGTTTGATGGCTTGCAGGGGCACTTTCTGGCACTACTCGTTAGAGCACCGAAGGTGACGGGGTTACGATGCGTCCGAGATCTGGATGATCTAGGTCGGGAAGACTTGAGGGCGATGGGCTTTGGGTACTTACTACAGTTGCCCCACATTTGAGTTGACCATGGGTTGTTGACTACGCTAGCTGAGAGATGGCATAACGAGCACAACACCTTTCATTTACCTACTGGAGAGGTATCGATCACTCTGGAGGACGTCTATTGGATTCTCTGAGTGCCTAGCCATGACGATCCTGTAAGTATAATCATGTTTATAGATAGTCATAGATGTAAAGTTTCCATATAATAGAAACTGACATGATTGTTTGTTGGCATAGGTATACTACAATCAGGATCCTACCGAGGGACGACAAGCCATCTAGGGTATGTTCCAGGATGTTACCATTATAGACAGACACATCAGCTGGGATTGACTGATGGATGATTTTGGTAGGGACTTCCCAGTACCTTGCATTGTTGCTTTGATTATTGCACATGCCCTTATCACTAAAAGGAGTCAGAAGTGTTTTTCACTAGGATGGGGTGGGTTGTTGGTGGATCTAGTGGTGCACCCATGATGGATGGCATGGGGCCCAACCATATTGGCCGATATGTACCATGAGCTCCACGAGATAGTCTATCGGGAGATCAAGGCCTGGGCATGTGGTGCTATCTTAGCATAGGTGTGGGTGTGGGAGCACATCACTGTGGTGTGACTATGAGTGCAACCGAGGGAGCGGAGAAACCCCTTTATCTATAGGTATGCAGGGTTCCTGTCACAGCCTCATAGTGGGGATGTGAGATATTACAAGAGGGTACTAGATGAGCTGACTTCCTTTCAGTGGAGGCCATATAGGACTATGGAGCTATGGGGGGATGTAGAGGATGAGTTGAGTTATATGCTATGTAGCCAGCCACTGGTAGGTTGGCACCTAGAGATTGTGGAGAGGTTTGTTATTACGCGTGTCTAGAGGCAGTTCAGGCAGTAGCATTGGGTATCGACTGAGAAAACTACTTATGCTTCATGGTTGGCTACCGATGCTGGATTACCATAGGTAGTACAAGATATAGGTGCAATTCACAAGGAGCCATGAGACTATCTCCTAGACATGGCAGATGCAGGGGCTGATGCAGCCTAAAGAGCATAGCAGTGGTGGGCTCCATTTCCTAGGTTCACTGTACCTAATGCACAACCAGCAGCTCAAGGAGATGATGGAGATGATGGGGATGGAGGAGATGGAGGGGATGGAGGAGGGAGAGGGAGAGTTAGGGAGATAAGGAAGGTCTCTCGATCAGGTGGCTGAAAATGGCCACGGGGATAGGGATCTGCAAATGAGGGTGATGATGTGGCGAGGCCAGCTCACCGACAGGTGGATGCTAGGTAGGATCAGCCTATGGGGGGAGAGGACCTGAGAGTGAGGATCCAAGTACTAGAGATAGAGATGCAGCATTTGTGGATCATTATAGCTACCAGAGAGTAGCAACTGACTGATCTGAGGGCCAAGATAGAGCAGCGAGAGAGAGCTTTACAGGGTGCCATTGCAGAGAGCCAGAGAGAGGTAGCACGAGCTGCATATTATCATGGTCTCTATATACAGGTAGTACTAGCGGGTCAGAGAGCTCCTCCCTACTCAGCGATAGCTGGTAGATCAGATATGGTACCAAATGTAGCACCACCTCCGCCACCACCAGCTCCACATGATGGTGCTAGCAAGTCCTAGGTCTAGGTTTTAGGTTTTAGATGTTTTATACATATCATGAGACTTCAATCCAGATTTTGGGATCCTAGTTTGTATATTGTATCTTGACATTCATAAATGAGATTTACTAGATTTGTGATATATCTTGTGTATTTGTCTCACTTGTGATGGATGCATCAATTTTTATATTATCTTGTCATATTACTCAAAATGTATGTTATAAATGCTCATGTATATTCTCTCTCATAGATGTATGTTTAATTCTCATGTGTATGATATAGACTCATGTTTCTGAAAAATGATTCTCTTTAGAGATATAGATATGATGATAAGATTAACCCCAGGAAAAGGATGTGAAAGACAAGGAGCAATAGATATGATTTAGAAGAAGGGAAAAGATGAGTGCAGGAACCTAAAATGTAATCTACTATGAAAGTGGTTGACTTGCAAGGTCACAATGCCAATAGACATCTAATAATCATTATCAAGCTTTATTGGTAGCATCGTAATATCATACAATACTCACTAGTATGACTATGGGTATATGAATATGATCTATATCAGATAGGAATGTGGAAATCCCACCTAGGCACCAAAGACATGTAGGTCAAGATGACTAGTGCAGTGAGATTACCTAAGTTTGATATGGCAAGATTATACTTGCATCAAGACACAGGGAAAGTCAAGATGACTATAAGTATGCACTCACACAAATAGTCAAGGATAATATCTTGTAGGTCCCAATGTCAAGTGGCACAAGCATAAATGCTAATGACAGTTAGGACCAACAAAATATACCGACAAGTAGAAAAAGCAATAAAACATGTCCTCATGCCCTCAGTCTTCTAACTATGCATCATCGAAAACTATCTTTGGGAGAGAACACTCATCAAATAAATCATCATAGACAACACACAAAGAAAACAAAGTCAACCAAGTCTCAACGAGTCAAGTGTTTAAGTGCGTGTGTGTAGGCCATAGAATCAAACTTTGAGTATCACATCTGCCAGCGAGAAATATCACCTCATGGTAGACTATGGGTAGGACATCTGATAAGTGTTGAGAAACACTTGATGTTAGGATAGTGTTGAAAAGGTGGGGTGGTGTTGAAAAACACCATTTGCAAAGTGTCCCAAAGACCAACGCATCCTAGAGACCAAAGCTAACATAGTTGTGCCCCCTAGACACAAACAAAGACCAATTCCAAACCAAGGAAAAAGGTCAAGGCATGATGGAGAAAGGCTAAGTGTCGAGAGCGCATGCTACGAAATAGGGGTGCTAAGGCCTCAAGTAGCACCCGTTTCCAGGTTTTCACCACTTGGATATTTTTTTTTATTTTTTTATTTTTTTTGTATTTTTGCTACCAAGGCGCCTGTTTCTAGGTTTTCACCAAGGCACTTTTTTTTATTTTTTTGTATTTTTTCAGGACTTAATATGTTTTTTAGGATTTTTCAGCATCATATATGAATTTTTTTGTGATTTTTTTAGGATCCATAAATATATACAAAGGATGCCCCCAAATAGAATAGGCATCAACCTTCCAAGCAAGATTATATCTTGTAGTCCCAATGTCTAGCAAGGTGGAGCACAAGAGGGATTAGCAAGCTCGTGGAAGAGATGGAAGACAAGAGAATGAAGGAGAATGAAGGGAAGAAATCCTCAAGAGAAAACTCCTCAAGAGTACCCAAGCTAGGGAAAAAAATGTCATGCAAAGCACATTTGGACAAGCAATGAAAGGCCAGCATAGGATAAGTCACAAAGGTGTAATGCAAAAGAAGGAAAGGATGCAGTCCAAAGGAGTAGACATGTCAAGAGGCTTTATAGCATCGTGTTTTACTCTTTTTTATTAGATCAAGACCAAAGGGGAAAAAGGATAGAAAAAGGCTAGAATGAATGAAAGAAAATAAATATGAAGGCTAAACATGAATGGAATGAAAGGAAGATCATCATAAGATAGCTCACAAGATATCCAAATGTTTGTGTATAGGTCAACATTGTCAAGATCAAAGAGGGAAGACAGAATGGATGAATATGTAGAAGAACTACGCATGATGCCTGATTACCAGATTTTCATCATAGTACTTATCCAAGGCGCCACAAGGGAGTGGTTTTCACCATAGGATGAATTTATTTCTCTTTACTTTTTCTACCGAGGCATCTATTTCCAGGTTTCCACCAAGGCACATTTTTCAAAAAAAAATTTTTTTTTGGAAGAAGGAAATTTTTTTAGATAATGCTCCTTGAAAGGATAAACCATGATATGCAAAGGATTCAAAATGATATGCTCAAAGATGCTATTAGGAAAAGGAAGATGGAAGAGAAAAATGGAGGATAAGGTTTTATGTAAAGCGAGTGAGGTTGGAAGATAGGAGGAATAGGAAAATGAGGAAAAAGGATAGATGGTAGAAGGATAATGAATGGAAAGATTGTGAAAGGGTAGATGGAAAGGAAGGTAAGATCAAAGTCAACACACACCTTGAAGGGTGGCGAGAGGATGGAGGAAATGTGAATGAAGGAATCTGAGAAGGAAGATGGTGAATGTTTAGCAGAGGTTGCGTTCAGGCGCATGGAATGGAAGAATGTTTTTGGAAGAAGATGAAGTGGAAGCCTTTGGAAGATTGAATGTCAACTTCACTCGTTTCTTAAAATTAGACTCTTTCAAGAGAGACTTTGAAATCCATATAGCCGTAGGCTTTTCATTTCTTTTTGATGATTTAGAGAGAATATCTTCAATGATGGATTTTGGAACCCATACTTGTCTTGTAGTTTTCTTCGTAGATATCTCTTTTGACTTTATGTGTCCATGTCGATTAGAGGAGACATGGTGATCTTCTTTTTTTGATGGATTCTTATATTGCTTCTTTTTCTTGTATTAAACATTCAAGTTACTTCCAAAAGATTTGGGACTTGTGGAAGAAGAAGGATATGACTATTTAGATGGGTGGGTGGATGAAAAGGATTCAAGGGTATGCATTTGTGTTGATCTTGAGGAAATATAGGAGATGGAGGGACATAAGGACCCAAGATGGATGATGAATTAGGAGAGTTAGGAGGGGAAAGTGAAGGGACATAAGGGCCCAAGATGGAAGGAAGATGTGAAGCCCTTAGTATTGGTGGAGGAGGTCCAAGGATGGATGTGGAAGATACAAAAGGATAATCAATAAGTTCATCAACATCTATATTACAACCAAGGACATCAGCATCTATAGAGTGAGCATTAGGATTTGCAATAGGATCATGAACATCTTGAATAGGAGCAACTTCTTTGATAGGATTGTTAAAAGCTTGCAAAGACTTAGGAAGAGTAGAAAGTGGAAGCGAACATGGAGTGGTAGAACAAGAAGATGGAAGACTTTGGTCTTGACAAGGAGCTTTGGATATCATAAGCATATAATTTTTTTAAAAATTTTCAATAGGCTTAACATTGGAAGTAACAACACTATTTTTAATAACTTTAATGGAAGTATCATCTTTAGAAAGTGCAAGTGTAGTAAGATTATTTTGATTGTCAATAAGCTAAATGGTGTAAGTAGTAGCTTGATCTTGCTTAGGAGAAGACTTAAGACATGGTGGAATGAATGAGAAAGGGTGTGCAAGATCAAAAGAATCATGAAATCGATAAGAGACATCATGAAAAGGATTGGATGACATGGAGGGTTCTTGATCTTGATCTTTCTTTATGTTTTTTCCTTTATCATTTTTAGAGTCCTCTTGACATGGAGCCACTTCTAAGGAAAAGAAAGCATGTTGAAATTGTATGGAAGACTTTGGAAGAGATGGTGAAGGATTAGCTGAAGTAGGAATTATAGCGCATAAAGTCTCAGGCTCTTTAGGTTTAGCATGATTGAAAGTATTTGTAGCCAGATGAAGGTTAGCTTGGGCTTCTTTAGGAGGTAGTGCTTGAGGGTAACTATAGGGAACTGCATGAAAAGCCTTAGGATCTTTGTTGGATGAAGGATTTGTGAAAGGTTTGAAAGACTCAGAAGCTTAAGGAAATGTATGGGTATTAGAGGAAGTAGAGGATGGAAGAGAACCATCACAAGACAAAGGTCCATCATTAACATGATCTTGCTCGAGAGTGTAATCTTTATTTTTAGCATGAGAGTTCTTAGAGGAGAAATGCTCATAGTATCTACATTTATAATCAGCATGGAAAGCTTTCTCTTCCTCAATAGAAGTAGATGTATCATATTGTTCACAAAAAGCATCATAGTCTCTTTCAAAATCAGAGTCATATGGATCACCATCACGATCTATCCAATGTGATGACCCATTTCCAGTAAGCACGAGCACACAACTAGGAGGACTCTTAGGAATAGAGGTTTCATAGGTATCACTATATGGTTCATCATCATAGCCATCATAGCCATCAAAGATGGGTGTGTCACTCTTCGTGAAAGAGGTATCATAAGGATTAGCATGTTGCTCATCATGGTATGTCTCGAGAAGAGAAGTAAGGCTCTTGGGAGAAGTAGAAGAGGAACGAGATTGTGAAGAAGAGGAAATTGAAGATCCTGTGGAGGAGGAAGACTTGGATAATGAAGAATGTGAATAATGTCTAGAAGAGTCATGGTAAGACTTGGAAGGTGAAGAAGAATGAGAGGACTTAGATGATGAAGAATGTTTGGAAGAAGGAGGTCATGACATGATTATGTCTATGATCCTAGCAAAGGCATCTGATTCAATCAATTTTTTATTTATTTTTGCCTTAAATTTGTCACCCATGAGATATATAGAAGGACTATTGGAGGAATAAAATTCTTCAAATTGAGCAATGAGTTCAAGATCATCTATTTTCAAGAGAGGTTCCATAACAAGGTAGTTGAAATTCATGGTTCTAGAAGAGGAGGAATCAAGCATGAAAGAAATGAATAGATGAATAGAAGAAAGTAGACTAGATAATAAGAGGAAAAGAATCAAGAAGGAATGAGGAGTTTATGAAGAAGAGGAAAAAGCATGAAGGAAGAAGAAAATGAGAGACTAGGAAGACATGGGAGATGTGGAAGAAAGAAGACCAAGAGTCATTTTGTGCAAATTGATACCATTTGAGTTCATTTGGATATTGAGAAACATGTCACAGTACCTAAGATCCAAGATCTGGACTAACCAAGGAAGACTGGAAGTGACACAAATCAACTTCGGATTGCAAGTAGCAGTGAGATAGCAAAAAGACTGTGCGATAGTTTCCAGGCTAACAGAGAGATATAATTTCTCCAGGTGATATTTTGCATAAGGCAGTACGATAGTTTCTAGGCAGCTTGTATGATACTTTCTAGGTAGGTAGGGTGATAGTTTTGCAGCAGTGAACTATCGTGTGATAATTCTCAATACAGTGCACAATACAGTTTTAGGATCGTACGAATCTCGACCAGTGAGTGCTAAAAATCTTAGTTTTAAGGGCAGTTTGGTCAAAATTTTAGTTTGAAGGTTGGATTTTTTATTTCAAGCACAGTGACAACAATAAATAAACAATTTTGCAAACAATAGGTGATCAAACATGTCATAAAACACTTGAAACAAGGGCAAAAGCAACCTTGCCAAGACAAGCAATTGTGATATCAAAGCAATAAAATCTTATGAATGCTATCGTGATGTTTGATGTTTTGAGAACGTTTGCATGGGTAGATCATAGCAAGAACACTTCAAGCACTTACTAGCCTAAAAATAAAATAGCTCAATACTTAACAACTTGGCCCACACTTGATGTCCCATTGCCTCACACAAAGTGGTTGCCCACAATAGATATTGGCTTTGTCGTGGAAGTGCCGATAACACAACCAAAGGAACAAGGATGGTAAGTAATCTTGGGGTGATCCAATTTAGTCCACTAGGATCAATCCTTGTACCAAGAAGCTAAGTGGCAAAATAGGGTGGCTTCTATCTAATGGTTCTTAATAAGGGCTTCCATTCGTAGCACCCCTCTTGCTCCCCAAATGGACTCCTTACCTTGTGGAAAGTAACGGACCTCACGGCCACAAGAGAACCTTAAGCATTCTTGCTCAACACTTTCCTCATGGTCACAATCCCACAAGTATTCACATCAAGCGAAGACAAGCACTATGTCTACCAAGGTTTTGTGTCCTTGATAGCCTTGAGTTTATAGTGGGTTGGAATAGCTGGCGAAAAGCTTGTCCCCACTTGGGTCATTCCTCTTGATTTCTCAAGAGCAAGCCCGCTAAAGGATTCTAAAAGCTAAACAAAGAGTGGATCAACCTTTGAGTGTCAGGATTTCTGTTTCACCTAAAGGGTGAAGAGCATAATCTCCTAGCTCAAAAATATCTCCAAAACACACCAGGCAAAGATTTAATTACCCTCTTGCTTGCAAAATCTAAAGATGGGTCAAGATTTTTTGGTTCACCACAAGGGTGAAGAGCATACTTCTCCTACCACCAAAAGACTCCTACAACAAGATATTAAGTGCCTATGAAATGAAACAACTAGTAATTGCCACACTTGAAATGAAATAAATAACAAGCACACTTTTTTTTTTTTTAATGCTTTTGGGCAGCCCTGCAAAAACCGTTAGTAGCCCTTGTGCACGCAATCTTTTGGAAAAATACTTAAGCAAGAGGCACCTACAACCACAAATTGTTATCCCCACAATGGTTAGCAAAACAAAAATCCAAATGAAATCTGGAAATCAAATCTGACTAACCACAACAAACTAAACCAGCAAGCTAATTAGATCAAAACTTGGCAAGAAAGAACCAAGAAACAACTCACTGCCGAGTACAGGTGATAGTATAGTCACCAAAAATATCGTGTGATACTTTACAGTATACTGGGGTGATAATATCCTTCTGGGTGATACTTTACTGTACCTGTAGGTGACAACATGTTCCAAAAAGTGTGATAGAACCTGCAAAGGCCGAGCGATACTTTAATTGGTAAAGTATCATGCCAGTATATAATGAACTATCACATGACACTGGCAAAGTATCACATGATATTCTAAGCCAGAAAAACTAGAGAGCCGAAAATGACGTTACAATATGATAAAAAGTTGACGAAAATGCATGAAATGAAGGACAAAATAATGATGCTCTACCCCACGGTGGGCGCCAAAAATGTACACACTAAATAGAGCACTTCTCTAAGTCATTACATCCAAGGGAATCCATGAATGGGAAACCTTAGAAAGTGACCTAGAGCTCTCTATGTATGGAGTTGCAAGATTATTAAAATTTTTCTCAGCTAGAGCTATTAAGCTTATGACCTTGCTAGTCAACCACACAACGAGAGATTCAAATGAAGACAAGGGAAATAATACCAATATCCCCAAGAATCACTATAAAATGCAATGCAAATGCTATACTATGAATGAAAGTACAAGCTAAGCTATGAAAATGAAAGTACAAACTAAACTATGAAAGGAAAGATGCAAGTATTACAAAGCCTTCCTAGTTAAACTATGTGAGCTAATCTAAAGCATAAAGGAAACTATGCTATGAATTCCATGATAATGAAACTAAGATGCAAGAATGAAGTTAAGATGGAATGTAAATGCTAAGAATGCTCCAAATCTCAAAAGCTCCAAAGTCACCTAGAAAACCTGCAGCATAACATTAGTATTCAAAAGATGGATCCTAGAATGAGAAGAGAGCTCTCCTTTTAAAGGAATTGAAAAGGAATGGACCATGGAGATTAAGAGGCAAAAGATTTAATCAAGGGTGGAGCTTGAAAGAGGAACAATCCATGTGCACAAGTTTCCTCCAATGAGAAATAAGAGTTGACTTTTGTGTCCCATATGAGACAAAAAGTACTTTTCTTCTTTTTATAAAATAAGAATAATGCTTTATTTGTGCAACTTAGGATAAGAGGAAAAGTGTGGGCTTTTTATTTAATAAAAGGGGAGGAAATTCCTTTTAAATAAATAAAGACTTAGGATAAAATGGTTAGCCCATAGAAAATAATCGAATAAATGATAGAAATAGGATTTGATCAAAGAAATTGATATAATTGAAAATATTGATTCATGGATTTGATAATTTGCTGAATGGGGGCCCAAAGTCTAGGCGACTATTTTAGGGTGCACACAATTACAAGCTTAAGATTTGATAGAGTTTAATTTACTTGTTAATTAATCTCACAACTGATTCACCCCCCCTCTCAGTTGTGTTGGTGGACTTTGATTTCTAACACAAACTTGATTTGGAAAGATAGCAACTCCTTTGCTTAATCAAATCCTTTGTAATCTTTGAACATTGACACACTGTACTGCCTCTGACTCTGATTGCAACACCCAAATTCATGATCGCAACCCTAAATCATGTGATTTATTCCACCTTTATACTACTGTTCTTAAGTCGGCTAAGACTTGAAAAATGTTTTACAAGTTGGCCCACCAAATTGACCAAACTGATAAAAAACTACACCAATCATACCTAATGTAGACACCTAAAAATAGTCAAGTTAATCCAAGTGAGCAAGCAAAAGGAAAAATAAAAAATTAATTAAAATCAAAGCCAAAGAGGGTTAATTAAATAAAAAAGATCAATTTTATTATGCAATTAATTTTAATCAAATTAATTGTATAGTTGAATTAAATCAAATCTAACCCATTCAAGGGGTGAACATGGCTAAGAAAATCAATTAAATCAATTAAGTAATTCCTAAAATTTATCACCCACCACATGGGAAGGAATTAAATCAACCAATAGAAATTGAGAATTGAACTCACATGGATCAAAGCCAAGTTAATTCTCTACCACTCATCTTGAGAATGAATTTGAGCCACTCATTTTGTCAATTTGTCCCAAGCTTTGAGAACAAAATATTTAAATTGTCTCACCATTCAAAACCATCAACTTGACCCAATCTTGATCATGGTTAAACTTACTCCACCCCCTAAGCTTGAGAAAATATATAAATAGAGACCAAAAATTAGGAGAAAAGGATCCATTCTCATTTAGTTAATTGCATCCATAATAATTTTTAGTGGCTAATATTCGCCAATTGGCTAATTTTAGAAATTTGAGAATCCAAATTCGGCTAATAATTCAAGATTTAAGGCAACCTAAATCACCACATTTTTACAAAATTTTGATTTAGAAATATTTAAATCGCAAAATAATTTATTTTATAAAAAACTTGAACTTGAAAATTTGCCACAATATTCGATACATGATTAGATTTGATTTGCTATAATTTTAGAAGTTATTCTAGAAATTTAAATTAATTCTCCAATAATATATAATGATTATTAGTTACTGTAGGGATCTATCACCAACTTTTAGTTTCCACTACTGACTTAAAGTATAATCTAGTGACCCTCATTATATTCTATGAGGTAAAAATGTTACTATTTGGTTTGTAATGCTTATGGGAGCTAAAATTTCTTTCGGATTGTTGATCTCAATATAAATCAATGTCCTTGAAGAAATTTTGGGCCCCATTAGTATATAAAAATATCAATACATTTGTCTCACATAATACAATGAGGTTATTAGATTATATTTTAAATAAATGTGTTGGTGAATAGATTTGTCCTCTTTTTAAATAAACTTGAAGTATACTCTATGCCTTATAAGACAAATAATTCATCAACAATTGGGTAAGCATCAAGGATGATGAACTAAAACTGATTTGGAACCTGAATGAAGAATCTGTAATTCAAGATTACTAAGGAGTTGATGATTAGATAATGCAAGATGATTAAATCAATTTTATGTTGTCATTGATGTCAACTAGCTTGACAGTACTTATCTTGTAAGTTACTATACCAACACATCTGAAGAAAGGTGGAAAAGATGAAGAACAGAGAAATCTACATAAGGAAGATGTACATGTCAGATGAGGATGAGGAACACATTGAGTGACTTGTTGATGAGTCTATGACTTGTTGGAATTGACTTCATTATGTTGCATTCATCTATAGTAAAGAACAGAGCTAAAAGATATAGAGCAGTGTTGTCGGTAAACTAAAGCACTTACAGTATACATTGACGGAGTGTAGTGTATACCAAGCACAGTATTAACCAAGCGTGTGTTCATCGAAGCATTTCTTTGTTAACCGACGAGAACAGAAAGAAATTAAATGATCAGTTTAGTCGTTAAGATTGATGAGCTAGAAAGTTTATGATCACGACGTAATAGATAAGGTTTGTTATGGAGATCGACGGCTAACATAATTGAAGGAATATTTAATGGAGCATATTGAAATGAGTTATTGACACATTAGCCGATGAAGCTTAAAGCAGAAAAATCTATGAATATGATTAAGTGGCAAAATCTGATGGAGGAGAAGAAAATGATTTACTCGTCTATATAAGAGACTAGGGTTTCACTGTGAAAATAGGCCAGAAGAAGAAGAGACTACAGAATTATCACGTGAAGAAGGTTTCATGCATTCTGATCATACTAGTGATTGAGAACCAAGCTGCAGAACATTTATCAAGCTATAAAGAGTTATTACGGATGGACAATAAGTTAATACATTGATGTATCTAAAGTGTTATATTGATCAGGAGGATTTGTATGAGCAAAATATCAATCTGTAATCTACAATTAAAGTTGTATTAAGGCAGATCATCTACTGTTACATATTTAACCATTGTACATAGTCAAATCTCTTAACTGAGTGGACTCAGAAAGTCTTTTGATGTATCATTCATTAGAGTGAACATTGTTATCTTGTCAACCCCAGAGTGACTGTTGGTTGGACAATAACTTCTAGTCTAAAATCCTCTAACAAGGTCACACCTAACAGTGCATTTGTAAACCTTTAATAGGGTTGGGTCTTCACCGACCTCACTTCAAAAGAGTGAACAATTTTTGGGTTGCTAGTCCCAGGTGGTTTTTCCCTTCACAGGGTTTCCACGTTAAATCTCTTATGTTATGTGTTGATTGTGATATTTGTTTGTTATCATTCTTTGCATATTTCATATTAGATTTGATTGGTAACTACTATAAGTTTTAGACTGACAATCGGTAAAATCAAAGACAGTGAAAGTATTTCTGTTTACCGAGCAGCAGAAATTGAAGTATTTGTTTTGAATTATACATTTTGATTTGGGATAGTGTTTAACTGATTCACCCCCTCTTAGTTATTCCAACAAAGGATTGCTTCCCTCTGAATTTTTTAAAGGTTCAACTTCCTTCTCAGATATTCAATAAATTTTTAACATAAAAGTAAACACATCACATTTAACCTTAAAGTGTTGAAGGATCTCTCAGATACTCATAGGTATCGAGGAGTTTCAAAAAATATAATGATGCAAAAAATCAACTACTAGGAAGCAAAGTTCCTCTAACCTCCTTAAGAAAAGGAACAAAACTATAATAAAAAGCTTAGAAAAAGAATTATCTGAGAAGTTGAATAATAGCAGTGCATAAACAATTTATGCGAAGAATAAGGTATAGTAATTCCCAAAGTAATTGATATACCACATGTTTCAATTCAAAGATTCAAACCAAACTTTGCATTTATATATTCACACTAAATCCAATCAAAGTCATAATTCAAAAAAAGACAATTACTGTTCTTCCAGATAAATCTTTGCTACTTTAATCAAAACAAACTAAAAGTATCTAAGAGCTACTCCTATCATAAAATTCTAACCCTTCCAGGTTTAATGCTCCAGCATTTATAGTTTGAGATTCGAGAGAGCCTCCAGAAAAACCTAGCCTCTCGGACACATAGCAGAAACAGTTAAAAACCAGTTACACATTTAGATTGTAGTTTTAAAATGCATGTCCTTAAAATGGAAAAAGCTAGAAAATCACCCAGAAATACACCATCTTTGTTCATTGATCTTCTGACGTGTCAGGTTTAACCAACTTCCAAGTTCTGAAAGTATTAATTAACTCTTGTGTCAGCTATAAGTGCAAATTCTTTAATCCAATTAACTTTTCCCGAACTGCATTCTTTTCCCATTTCAGTTCTTGAATTTTCTATAACTGTTTAGGCATTTGTCCTCTATTCAACAACAACATAGATTCCACATTGGTGATCTTGGTAAAATCCTGAACCATTGGCTCTTCATTTTCCTTCAAAGTACCCATGGTATCAACAAAGACCTTAATCATAGCATCGACATCTCGATTACCTTCATCAATTTGTAAGATGTATGATGAGCTTACTATCTTGATGTCTATTAGGGTATTAGCATGCATGTCCTTAACCTCCTCTCCTATTGCCCGAACTCGTGAGATTATAGCTTTGAATAATGAACCTTTCCAACCGAGATTCTGTTTCAGAATAAACAACATACAAGGATCAACTAGTTTCATGGGATTCTTTGCTAAGAACTGGGCTACCCCATAGGTTTCTATCTCTTGGATTTGAGTACAGATAGCCATGCACTTTTCCTCTTCCAATTCCCAGGTAGGAATGAGAGTTTGTATTTCTCCAAGAAAAGCTTCACCATCCATACAGGTAGATACAAATTCTCATATGAAGGTACTTCCTTCATTAGTGATACCATCTATCCAGGCCTTCATAACCTCTATCAGAACCTTATCCTATTGCATTTGATTTACCAAATTTTTGCATTCAGCTGAATTCAGATCAAAACTTTATGGAGACTAAGCAAGCGGCAATGCTCCAACATTAGTGAGGGAAGAAATGAACTCAGCCATGGTGATCACTAGTTGTTTCAATTCACATTTCTCCCTACCATCTTTCTGCGACTGGTCTAGCATATGATCAGCTGAGAACTTGAAAAGATGGTCTCTTGAATCCCTGGTTAGAACACCAAGTTCCATCTTGGTAAACTTGAAGTCCTCAGCTTCAGGCTCTTGAGCTTGTTCCTTAGGTTTAAAGGTCGCTATCTCTGCAGTTACTTTTCTGGTAGAGGGATCCGTGGACAGTCTTGCATCACTTTTCATCTTTTTAGCTTTAGGCATTTAGATGGAATACTTTGTGATGATTTCCTTTACTGGTAGTGAAACGTGCTTGAAATTTTTTCTTTTATTCACTGAATCAGTTAACCAAGGAGGAATTGAACTGGTGACCATTTGGTTGTCAAGCATTTTAGCAGGGGTGTCCTCAGCTTAGAGAACCTCTGGATTACTAGTAGGTATTCCTTGATCTTTCTCCTGTTGCTTTGGTGAAAAAGAAATATCCTCATCATTGATTTCAATGTCAATGTAATCGGCCACAGGGGATGCCATCTAAGAGTGACTCTCTGATCTTGTTCTAGCTCTCGTCCTTAGTGTAGTAGGATGTCCATTGGATGCTACCTTTTTCCTAGGAGATGAAATCTTACCTTCATTAGGAATAAAAGGAGACACATTAGGCAAGGCATGATTCACATTTATTAAAATAGAGTCTGCATTTCTTTTTTTCGAAGGGGGTTTCTTTGTTCCTTTCTACTTTTTCTTTGTCAACCAAGCTTTCGTAATTCCAAAAATAGTTCTAGCCCTTAGTTTTATATCATCTTCTTCTTTTCATGTCCAATCTATGGCTAGGGGACTCTCTGTTTCTAGAATATCAACCTCTGAACCTATGATTTTGGAATTATTCTCCTCTACCCCTATTGTATCAAATTTCAACTACAGCAACTCAATCTGTGGAACTAGGAGTCTTGAATAATCCCTTTTCCTTACTACCTTTTCATCGCTGAGGTCTTCCCATAAATATTCAATGTGTGAGCTAGGTGATGGGTGATTGCTTAGACTCATAACTTGTCTAGAAAAGCCTTTATTAACAAAACCTCTTCTTGGTTCATAGGACTGTATATGAAAACTCACCAAATTGCTACCTATCACTGAGGCATCCATCATGCTATTGTAAACCAGGGTTCCTAACTTAATTGGAAACATTGAAGCCCATTTTTCTTCTAGAAAACTATTCTTAACCACTATGAACAATTGCCTACAAACCTCAGCTAATATTAAACAATCAAAGGAAAATCTAGGGAGCCTGAGAGGTTCCTCATCAAAACCTCCAATCCGAATAAAGTGAAACGCGAAAATTCAACATGAAAATTCCCATAAGTTTGAACTAACTTCTGGGCTTGCAATGATATTATCTGATTTTGAATTCCCGCCAACTATTGACAGTCTTCCAAGGAAGACATCATGGACTCATCTGTAATCTCCCAAAATCCTATCTTTTCTCAATATAGGACAATACTCATAAACATTTAAATCTTCACTCCATGGGGCATGTGGAATAGCTCCCAGATCTTGTGTGCAGGCAAGACAATATATCAAATAAGAAGACATGAAGAACTCTTTCTTAATTGCTTGAGCTTGTTTGAGTTGATCTCGCAAAAAATTGGCAATGATTTCTGCCCAATCAAGATGTTGTCTCCCTTCCAAAATATCTCTATAAAGTGATACATCCATTCTTCAAAAAGGAGAACCTGCTTAGACCCTTTTACTCGATGAAGTAAAACCATTATATCATGAATAGGAGGCTTCATATGGTCTTTGGTCAAGCCTTTAGGCAAACGGGACCCTCCTTTATAATTATTTTGGGTCCATTTCTGGGCCATGTAACTATGGTGTTTATCTATATTTTCTCGGAACTGAGCAAGAGACTGGGTCAGGGTAAAACTGGAGAAGGATTCATTTGGGATTTTAAAAATGGACATGACAGTTTCCCTAATCAGAGGTATTAAAGTCTGACCTTCACCATTCAGTATGCATTTAGACTTGATATCATATCTATTGATGCATTGTTGAATTAACTCCGGGCTTACGACAAACAGTGGAAAAATCGTAGCTTCTAGCAACCCACTTGACAAAATCTCTAGACTATACTCTTTTGCTACACATTCTGTGAGATGAACAACCATCTCTTCTACCTCAACCCCTAAAAGGTCTATGTCCATGATAACAGGGGCATGAAACTCCATGTTCTTGTAGTTCCCAAAGAAATCCATGCTAGACATCATCTTGTCTACTGAAAAACTAACCAAAGCAACCCGCCTTCTTCAACAAATATTATCAAATAGGAATAGGAAATAAAAGAGAGATTTTAGTGGCTACCTATTTTCCATAGACTCAAGAAAATAATTCCCTCTTCCATAGCTGAGACTCCGCTGGATTATAATATAAAAGAGAGTTTACAAAAATACTTATATTTTGAAAAATCATGTCGTGAAGGATCAAATTAATGGGCATTAATTGGAGGCATTAATTGGAATGAAGTGGGTAATGATGACTTGACAATGGGGCATCCTTGAAATCTGCATTCCTTATAAGTATCATTAATCTTTCCTTAAGTAATATCCCCCACTTGTGTTAAAGATTTCCTTAATTGCAACCCAAAACTTCACTTCGGATTTTCCTCGTGGCTCCCATCTTTTCAAGATTGTCCACATTTATAACTTAACAATTACTTCACTACTATAATACCCCAAAATTGGCACCTAATAAATTCAATCAATTTTGGTGCATTTTCATCAATTTCATATCTTCAAAGTCCTACTTTGCTAGGCAATTTTCTCTCTCCTACCTGACTTAATTTGACTTGATGTCACTTGCAAAAACCCTAATTTGCAATAATCAAATATTAAAATTAATTCCTAAAGTCTTTGACTTAATTGGCTAAATTATCCCTATGATAAATCAATTTAATTCTAAAGTCCTAAGTGCTTTAAATTAAATTAAATCTACCCCCTTTAGCTAATTACTCATAAAAAGGAATTAATAATTGCTTGATTATTCAAATGGACACTCATTTTGAATTAATAATTCATAATATTCGAAAGGTCACCCTATGTGGCAATTTCCATTCTTTAATTAAATACTTCAAGGCATTTTTGTCTCAAATGGGAATGAAGAGTTAGGAGTTTCAAATCAAGAACCTCTTCATTCCCTCTCCGGGCTTCTCTATTTAATGGAACTTCTTTTCTCACTCAAAAAAGGGCAATTTTTGAGAGCATCCTTACTATAGAAAATTTTAGTCTCATCTAATTCAAAAGCTTTTTCATTGCATAGTTAATCTCATATCTCATTTTAGTATAATTGCATATCATATTAGATTAAATTTACTTATTTGTTCTTAGCATAATATCACCTTTATTTCAAGTGCTCTAAATAAATCTGCATTTCATATCTATTTCAAAAAAAACATTTCTAGATTAATTGCATTCATCTTATTTTAATTTCAGTTTTTGCATATCTTCATTATAGCTTTGAAAATCCTCCATTGTGGGATTGGTCTATGGTTGTTGGCTCTCATTCTAAGAGTAATTATACACCCTATCCACATAGGAGGCAACAGGTCGATTCAATCAATGTTGTGAGATGGACAATTTATGTTTATACTCACAATCTCATGATTGAGCAATGACTATGTTGCGTTTATGCTTGATTTAGAGGTCACATTCAAGCACACACATTTTTGGCACCCACTGTGGGGCAGAAAAGATCAATTTTTGGCCTCATCCTCAATTTTTCTGATAGGGAATTTAAGCTCTGCCACGTGTCCGTACTGTCTATGTACAGATTCTTGCATGAGAATCTAGAGTGTGTCACGTGAAGTTTCACCCTTGTGGCACTCTCTCACGTGAGATTGTACTGTCTTGCCCCAGACCCTGCACTTTCTCACATGCCATGGAGTACTTCCTCATGCGAGACCTGGTCCCAGTTTTGAAAATTTTCCAATTTCTGTCTTTCCAGTTTCAGATTTCTGACAGTTTCCTATTTGCTGGTATTTACTATTTCTTTATTATTTTTATAGCATAACAATTTTCTACAGGATGATTTGATGAAGAACTAAAACATGCTAATGGTTTGATTGTAGGCCGATAGTCGAAGACTTGCTAAAATGTTGTCTTTTTTTCCTACTTTCATTCACATAGTATAAATAGGGCTCCGTTAAAATTTCTTAGGAATTTTGAGAGTGAGTAGGAATTTTGGCTCTTCATTACGTGGAGGTGATGACCATGAATGAACCCAGAATTCTAATGATCTTACTAATATGATGAATTCTTGGGGAAGCGGAGAAAGGTAGTGAATGTTTAGCACTTCTATTCGCTAGGGGATTATGCTCCTCTCCTTGAGAGAGAACCAGAAACCCAAAAGCGTGTAGATTTGGTGGAGTGAAACTAACTCGGTGATGAATCTTCTTGATGTGTTTGGGTGAGGAAATGGGGTAGAGAAGTATGCTCTTCTCTCTTTGAGAGAAACAAAAAATTAGACCCTCGAATCTAAGCCAAGTTGTGTCACCTTTAGAGGGCCTGCTGAAAGTTGAACCTTCGGGAACAACCCAAATGAGTATGCACCTATCGCCGGTGATTCCACCTCACTCTAATAAAGAATTTTTTGTTGAGTCTAAAGACTCCAAAACCATGTTAGCTTCCTTCTCAAGACTTTGACTATCATCTTGAGAAGGATCTGTCTGTTGTATTGAGTGGCACCACTCTAAGCCCTGCTTGTGGGGGTGTACAACTTTCAGATGTTGGTGTGGATGTGAGGCCTCAACCCTGTATCGGGGGCACCGAAGGTTAGCATGAACAGAAGCCTACTAAGAACTTGTCATAGCTAGTGGCCTACCCAGTTCACCTCCAAAAGGAGTCATAATCTTTGTGCAGGGAGGGGGAAGAATCTCTCTCATAGATTCCCATCATAGGCATACACCTAGACATTTGGAGGTGGTTGCAAAACTAGCCCCTACTACAAGGGTAACCTTTGAACATACACTATTGTGTCCTTGGAAACACCAAAAACATGGGCGCCCTCTAGGGGGTGACATGGCTATGTGAGGTGCACGTATGCGTATAAGAAATGGGGCAAAGGTTTTGTCTTCTCACCAATTTTTTGTAGGACTAAGCTATGTGTTTGTTATCAAGTCTTAAACATTGTCCATTCATTATCAAACAAAGACTCCCCTGATGCTATCAAGTTGCTTTGTCCTTGACAGGTCTATTAACGACTACTTCTGTTGGCAATTTGGCTAATGTGGATGCATAGATGTTGTCATTATGGCAACATATGATCTCTACTAAGAGCACAGAATCTAGAATGCAAGTATGGCAAGTTGAAGGAAGAAATTGTCTAAGTATGGATACAGTGATCCTGACAGAGCACCCGATGAAGATTTAGTTGGCGACGTCCATTGGAGCAATATTTTTATTTGCACAGTTAACTAAAGCTTCTACAGAGTATGAGGATACCTCATCTCAGTGTGCATAAAGTTTGGAGTAGTACAGATGAAGTTATTCAAAGTTTACCAAAGATAGTTTTTGCAGACATAACAGTTTTGGAGACAGTATTAGCGAAAGAGTTAAGGGATTATTTTTGCTTGTCAAAATAATGACTTAACATTATGAAGGGATGACATCCTAGATGTTTACTCTTGGATAAAGATTTTGGAAGCTGACCATATAAAGTTATTAGCTCTAATAACTCATATATTAGGCATACTTGAAATGTAATGATAAGTATATGATATGATGTGTGAAAAGAAAGAAAAGGATAACTTGCGATAGTTGTATATTGTGATAGCAGCAAAGGCTATTGATGCAAAGTTTTAAGCAGTACCATACTATAGTCAAAAACATTTTGTATTACCTTTTTGGGCAGTGAGCTCAGCTGGTGATCAGGTTTTGTAATCTAACTCCTAACAGGGTTAAGGCTTCTAACAAGGCCTAAAGTCCTTTAACTAGGATAGATCTACTATATATTGTAAATTGACTCTTAACAGGGTCCAATATCCCTAACAAGATACTTTTGATTAGTGATCTTTGTAGGTACCATCCCCACCGGGGTTTTCCCTTGGCCAGGGTTTCCTCGAGAACATATCATGTGTTATGAGTTCTTTCTATTTACTACTATGTTTGTTAATCAACTTGATAATCTTTGTATGCACTAAAGTAATCTGCTATATCCATAAGTGGGCAAAAGTAAAAGTTTGGAAATACTGATTCACCCCCCCCTCTTAGTATTTCCTATTTCTAACAATTGGTATTAGAGCACAGTTACTCGGAGAAGGAACATTCAAGGAAAGCTTAGCAGCTTGAGTAAGATCTCTATGGATATGGATCAACTTTAGAAGAATCTTGAAGAAGCTCTTGAACAGATTGATATGCTTACTGATGAAAGAAACTCCTTAAGAAGAAAGTATGAAGATGCAAAGAATGCTATTGACAAATTAAAAGGTAAGATTGAAGATCTGAAATCTGAATAGAAATCTGATATTCTTGTTGAAGATTGTGATGAATTAGAAAAAGAAAATGAGATCCTTAAGCATGAGCTGAAGATAGTAAATCTGAAGCTTAGTATGAAAGATGGAAATTTGAGATTTGATAATGAAAAATTGAAAATTGAGAATGAAGATCTAAGATCAAGACTTGAAAAGGAAACATCCGAATCTGAAAAAGTAAAGGTTCACTATGTGGAACTTGAGAAGTATAATAAAATTGTGAAAGGTGAATTAACTCAATCTAAACAACAACTTGAAAGGCTATATTCAAATAGTGATAGGACTGAAAAACAAATTTCTTTTGAAGAACCATTCTTTGATAGAACTGGATTTGGATTTAGTATGTTTAGAACAAATCATGAAAGTAAGAAGCCAGATCTGAAGACATCTGAAAGTATGGAGGAAATGAAGCTAGATGAGAACACATTGGAAGATCCACCTAAAGAAGAACCACCTAGAGAGAAAGAAGAATCAAAGCAAGAAGTATCAAAATAGGAAGAATCATCTAAAGGTATGCAAAGAGAATTCAAAGGTAGATGTTTTGCTTGTAATACTATTGGGCACATGAAGAGAGATTGCACAGGTAAGCAATTTAAACCTCTTAATGGACATTGTTATAATTGTCATAGTTTTGGACATAGAGCTAACAAATGTAGAAGACCTAAAGTAATTTTGAATAATTATGATAATAGAATGATTGGGAATACTAACAATGTAGATAAGAGATCTATTGAAGAAATGAATAAAAGAAAAGTGGTAGTATGTTTTAGATGCAACAAAGTAGGACATATTGCTAAAAATTGCAGGTCACAGATTAACCAGCAAGGATAGAGATTTGGAAACAATGGAATCATTTGTCAGATATGCAACAAGTTTGGACACTCAGCAAGAGTTTGCAGAATGAACAATGGAGGTTATCATCATAACCCTAACCCTAGGAACAATGCAAGAAGGAATGAAAATGCAGGAAACAAAGAGAAAGGTTGTTGTAGCAATAAAGATGAAGTAAAATTTGATAAAGGCACAGATCAAGGAGGTATATTCAGCATTGAAAGTGGTCAGGAAGGTAATGTAACTAATGGTAAGGATGAATCTTTACTTGACCCTTCTTTAAGTACTTAAATTATGTAAGTTTCTATAGTTTAGGACTTAGGATTAGTGTAGATTAGGAATTTGAATGAGTTAAGTTTTGCATAGTTAGATATAGGTTTGTTATGTTGTACTAATGCTATGGTTAAGTGCACAAAAGAAAATATTGTCTTTTGCGAGGTCGCAAAAAGTTTTATGGTTGCAAGTTTGTAGAATCAGCTTTTTAAGGTTTTAGCGGCAAAATGAATGAATGCGATGTCAGATCGAGTTAATGTGAAGTGTTATAAGGTCAAAATCAAAGTTATCATGATTACAAAGTGATTGAAAAGATGAGAGAACATGTAATCAGATAGTTCTATGAAGTTGAGGATGAAGATCATTTGAAGAGAATCTTGAAGCCTCTTAGAACTTTATTGATAACTAAGAGAAGAACAATTCTTATAATGGGAGGCAAAAAGGAGGAAGTACAGAAAGAGACTGAGAAAGCAGTAATGCAAGTTCTTGCAGATATAGTTGTAGGAAAGCATGTTGAATCAGATCCTCAGCAGAAGCAATCAGAGGAACCGCATGTAGAGGAAGTTGGTATTGAAGAAGTCCCATCTTCTTCACATATCAATATTGGCAAAGAATCAATGGACATTGAAGGAACCAAAGTGACACTAGAGTCAGATGATGCAGTATTTCATGATCTAGGAAACATTGTTGACAATTTGGCTTTAGAAGAGCAAGAGAAGATTATAGAATCAGAAAAGGATACAGAGGTAGAGGAAGCACCAGTTGTATCAGAATCAGTTCCAGCAGAGCAGACAGTTAAAGGTAAACAAATTTTGACAGAGGTCACTACCCCTAGTGCACCTGACAGTAAGAAGAGAAAAATTGGTTCAATTTTTGAAGACCTTGGAAAAGAAGTTGAAGATGATGATCAGCTTGAGTTCATCACATCTCTTAATAAAATTATTGGAAAGAATAAGAAGGTGAAGGACCTTGAAGGCAAAGTTAGAGTTTTGACAGAGAAACTTGAGAGTGTGATCAACACTAAGGTATTTGAATCGGATCCACTTGAGAAAGCTAAAATGGTAATAAAATCTTTTGACTCTGAATTTTCTAACTTAAAGGATATTGCTAGAATAAAAGTTCAGGAAGCCTTTGAAGCAGAAATGCAACAAAATTTAAGTGTAAATATTCAAAATGATATTGGTAATTTGGATGTATGCATTAAGAATTTGAGGAAACATTTTGAGATTGGAAAGAGTTTTTATATACAATGCACAAAATAAAAAATCCTAACAGCTGAAGAAGATAAGAAGATCAGAGAGAAGATAGATGCAATTACAGCTGAGACAAACACCTTGACAAGCCCAAATGTAAAGATAAGTTCTGTGGAGAAGAACATAAGGAAGTTAAATGATGAAATTAGAATGTTAGCAGAGGAGAAGAATGGAAAGATGATCAGGATTAACATCTTGATAGAGCATATTTCAATCAAGACCTCAATTGTTGAAGACCAAATTGAGCAGTGTCTTTCAGCAAAGACATCTTTTTAGAAGTTTATCTTTAATTCCCTGCAAGCTTGTCAGACAGCAGCATACAGATTGAGTACTCTGCTCAATGTTGTTGAATCCATTAGGAAGATATGGGAGAAATATTTTGAATCATGGAAGTCAGAGTTTGGCGACTGTGTTACAAGCCTACCGGCTTTGCAATAGCTGATAACAAGGTATCAAGTTTTTTTATTGAAATTTTTGTACACCCTATCTTTGTCATTGTTGTCAAAGGGGGAGAGATAGTAGAAAATTGATAATATGTTGAGGAAGGATACTCATAGGGGGAGATATTCTATGGAGTACAATATTGTATATGTGTTGTATAACATTTGGCCATAATTTTGTGTAAATGCTTTGAAGTTTTGTTTGCACACTTAGCCAATTTTCCCATATGTTGCCACCAATGACAAAGGGGGAGATTGTTGGCAATTTGGCTAATGTGGATGCATAGATGTTGTCATTATGGCAACATATGATCTCTACTAAGAGCATATAATCTAGAATGCAAGTATGGCAAGTTGAAGGAAGAAATTTTCTAAGTATGGATACAGTGATCCTGACAGAGCACCCGATGAAGATTTAGTTGGCGACGTCCATTGGAGCAATATTTTTATTTGCGCAGTTAACTAAAGCTTCTACAGAGTATGAGGATACCTCATCTTAGTGCACATAAAGTTTGGAGTAGTACAGATGAAGTTATTCAAAGTTTACCAAAGATAGTTTTTGCAGACATAACAGTTTTGGAGACAGTATTAGCGAAAGAGTTAAGGGATTATTTTTGCTTGTCAAAATAATGACTTAACATTATGAAGGGATGACATCCTAGATGTTTACTCTTGGATAAAGATTTTGGAAGCTAACCATATAAAGTTATTAGCTCTAATAACTCATATATTAGGCATACTTGAAATGTAATGATAAGTATATGATATGATGTGTGAAAAGAAAGAAAAGGATAACTCGCGATAGTTGTATATTGTGATAGCAGCAAAGGCTATTGATGTGAAGTTGTAAGCAGTACCATACTATAGTTAGAAACATTTTTTATTACCTATTTGGGTAGTGAGCTCAGCTGGTGATCAGGTTTTGTAATCTAACTCCTAACAAGGTTAAGGCTTCTAACAAGGCCTAAAGTCCTTTAACCAGGACAGATCTACTATATATTGTAAATTGACTCTTAACAGGGTCCAATATCCCTAACAAGATACTTTTGATTAGTGATCTTTGTGGGTACCATCCCCACCAGGGTTTTCCCTTGGCCAGGGTTTCCTCGAGAACATATCATGTGTTATGAGTTCTTTCTATTTACTACTATGTTTGTTAATCAGCTTGAGAATCTTTGTATGCACTAAAGTAATCTGCTATATCCATAAGTGGGCAAAAGTAAAAGTTTGTGAAATACTGATTCACCCCCCCCTCTCAGTATTTCCTATTTCTAACAACTTCTTGTATCACAACTGCTTGATCTAAACCATTGTGCTTGTAAACAAATGCTTGAACTCCTCAAAATGAGCTTGCTGATTAAACCATTCTGCAAACCTGTCAGGAAACTAGATTTTTTGTCAGACATCAATTCAGACTATACTTCAAAATTCAACTTTTGCCTTGAAAATTGTGTCAGACTTGTAGATTTTGTCCTTTTCTCCCATGAAGTTTTAGTTTCAAGGCACTTTCTTGCACAAGACTTTGTTTTCTTGCACGAAGTTGGTGTTCTCTTGTGTGGCCTAGTACAATCTCGTGCAAAACTGTAGCACAATTTTCCAAAATAGAGAACTATTTGCAAGTGACTGTTTGACTTTTTATCTGATCTACTTTTTGCCTATGGTCTGCTCTTCTATTTTCCTATTGTTTACCATCAAAAACTGGTTGTCTCGAGTTAGGAATCGATCGCTCTTTGCTTCAACTCGTGTTGTCTCTCATTAGTTTACCTTATCACTTTATGCTTTTGTACCTCACATTGTGATAGTCTTATCTCAGCTATTCTAGCCATCTCTTTTGATGACTCGTACTAGGTTCATCTTGCATCTTGGCTATTCTAGCCATTTATCTCCTTTTCATTATCTTCGAGATAGAGTCTAGCTTTATCCTGAATCTTTGCTCATTACATCTTTGTCTATGATTGTCACGACTAGAAGTGGCAAGACTTATCCCATTCAGAATACTGATCAAGATTGAAATAAACCTCATAATCAGGACATAGGTCATTCTAAATCCGTTGCAAAATATGTACTTTGTGAGAAATCCTCAAGCTCTTCATTGAGTACTTTGAAAGATAGTTTGTCTCAATCATCACCTCTGATCTTCCAAGAGTGCTTTAATCCTTTGTTTGAATCACAATCTGGTTTTTCACTCCAAGAACAAGACAACTCCTACTTTCAAAACAATTCATTATTATGTGGCTTTGGAAGATCATTTCCTCAGATAAATCCTGCTATTAAAATTGTTAATCTTGCTGAAGATAGTGACTCGCTTGAAACTGTTGATCCTATTAGTCCTATTCACACACCAAAGGTTACATTAGCTGTACCTTTTTGACATTGTTCACATCACTTTACTAAAGCTTTGATTGCCTCATAGTCTCATCTTGACAAGATGGGGACCAAGAATCTGTTTGACTTTCAATCAGGCCAATATGGCCAAACTCAAAATGAATCTCAGAATAACTAGTACCATGGTCAATCTTCTCATGACCAAAATTAGACTCAACAAAATTAGTCTCATCAAAATCAATCTCATAATGACGATCAATCTCACAACAAAACTCAAGGTGATTAACAAGTATCATATAACTATCGCCCTCCTCCATACGATCAAAACCAAGATGATCAACAAGATCAAATACCAAGCATATATGAGATTCTTGGTAATGAGGATGATGTAATTACTTAGAATGATATAAACACTGCTAAAGCCAACAAGAGTCTCATTAAAATGATGGAAATCATTCTTTTAGAAGAAAAGGAAAATTACTTTCTTGAGTTGGCCAAACAAGGGGCCAAGCTACCCTCAAATTTCCAAGTTGAAACTATTGTAGCTAAAGAAGAAGAAACTAAAACTGCTAAGCTACAAAAGATGATTCAAAGCATGCAAGATCAAATTAATCAACTGACAAAAGAAAAGGATAAGCCCACACAACAATTCACATTGGAGAGTATATGTCCTTTTCCCTTTGATAAGCATATTCACATGCCTACTTTTCCAAGAGGAGTGGAGTTGCCCAAATATGACAAGTACATGGGTACAACCGATCCTCAAGATCATCTAAGGGAGTTTGGTGCCCTGTCTATGGAATTCATGCATGACCAAATGTATCTTATGAGACTCTTTCCCTGTAGCTTGGGTGGGCTAGCTATGGAGTGGTTTTGTTGATTGCTTCCTGGCATTAAGACTTTTGATGAGATCGCTAATCTTTTCCTTCAACATTACTCTCACAACATTCAACATTCTATCAACATTCAGGACTTGTGTAACTTGAAACAATGATAGGGAGAGTCTTTCTTGTCCTTTCTCCAAAGGTGGTGACAACTATGCATGAAGTATCCTCATAAATTGCTTGAATCTGAGAAACTTGATATCTTTTTGGACAATCTTCTCCCAGACTTTGGATATCAAGTACAACTATAAGGTCCTTTGACATTTGACAACATGATCAAACAAGCTATAAGGATAGAAGCCTTTATGATTAAAAAGGGAGAATTAACTCCGAATAAGGACAATAAGCAAGGATTCTCCACAAACAAGGATAAAGGAAAAGCTATTAACAAGAATAGGGATGTGGTAAATGATGGAGTGGTTGATAATGTCACTGAAAAGCCTTTAAAGCCTATCTTCAATCTTACTTCTAGTATGCAAGCAGCTAAGGCTGTTGAAAAGACCACCACAGATAATCAGAAAAATTCAAGGTTTTCTAGGAACAAACCTTGGGCCTCTCGACCCAAGTGTGACTTCACCCATTTGGGAGAGCCTCTTGATATGGTCTTTAAAACTCTTGCAGAGAGCCAGGTTCTTACTCCTTTGGAAAAGCATCTTTATGACCCACAACCAAGACCTCATTGGTCGAATGACAATGATTATTGTAGCTATCACCAAAACATTGGTCATAAGACATCTGCTTGTCTTCAGCTAAAGCAAAAATTTCAAGATCTCATTGACAAGCATGACATTCTTGTGGAAAACCATAATAAGAATTTGGACCATCAAGCATTTAAGAATCCTTTCCCTCCTCATGAGAAAGGTGAGTCTTCCATAGCTAAGAACAATAATGCCAAGATTAATTATACATACATGGCTATGGATAATGTCATCAATATGATTGAACCTGTTGGAGTTGAGTATTGCAATATGGCTTCTTCTAAGGGGAGTGGTGATGTTCCCAAACCTAGGATTCCATTCATCTTGCATCATTCCACATCTTGTTCATCTAAATCTGAACAAACTCAAGATTGTGCTAATGTGGTCACTCGGTCATGTGGAAGAGTTGTGTTGAAAGGTCTTGATCCTCTGAAGAAAACTATGGGTAATGATTCTTTGAAACAAACTGTAGACAAGGCTGCTCCGAAACAAGTTGTTGATAAAGCAATTGCTAGTCCAACCAATAAAGTTTCAAAATCAACCCCTATGCCTAATGTTGCTAATTACAACATCTTAGATCAAATCCAGTGAACTAAGGCTCAGATTACCATCTTTGAGTTATTGAAAATCTCGCCTACTCATAGGCAAATTCTGGATAAGGCCCTTACCGAGGTGAACATCCCCAAAGACCTTGATCTTAATCGATTCCAATCTATGGTGGGTCACTTGACCTCACCTCACTATTTATCCTTCTTTGAAGAAGATGACCACTCACTGAGTCACCCACATAATGCTCCTCTGCATATAGAAGTGATGATAGGTCCTAAGTGTGTCCATCATGTGCTTATTGATAATGGTGCTGGTCTTAACATCTCTTCTACCAAATTGCTTACTTAACTAGGTTATGATGAGGATTGCATAGAGTCTTGTAGAAAGATTACCATTAAGGCTTATGATGAAGAAGAACACAAATCCCAAGGCTTAGTTGTGCTACCTATATGCATAGGACCTATTGAGAGAGATGTCACTGTTTAGGTCCTTGATATTCCTTTGGCATACAACATTTTGTTGGGTAGACCATGGATTCATGAGATGCAAGCTATTCCATCCACTTACCATCAATGCATCAAGTTTCCTTTCCATGGTGCAGAAGTTACTATTCCTGCTAATACCAATTATTCTTGCAACACTCTTGCAAAATCTGTAGATAGCTTGGTTCCAACAAACAGAGACTCCACTGAGTTCTATGATGCTAAGCTTAGGGAAATGGAACAAACTTTTAAACTTAAGGATACAGGCATGGGAGAGTACCGAATGGAACCTGTGCTATCCCTGGCAGCTTTACCTTCATCCCCACACTCTTATGGGAGACCTTTTGAAGATCACAAACTTTCTGATAATCCTCCTCAAACAATTTATGATGGTGCCTTTGTGTGAGCCTCCACACCTTTAGAAGATGAGGATGAAGAGAGAGCTATCAAGGCTTGGATTTATAAAGGGAAAGAAATAGCTGAGTAGACTACTCCTCTAGATTTAAAATAAGAACCCTACAGTGAAGGCTTCAAGATCATGAAGCGCTTTGGGTACAAGGGGAGTGGTCCTATAGGGATAAATGACAATGGTTTGCTGGAACCCATTGAAGCTACTGGTCTTCGCTCAAAGGACACTATTGGCTTAGGATTTAAAAAGACTTCTTTCCATTTAGGGATGAAGAAATTTGTGTCCATACTTGAACTTGAACCTGAGTCAGAATCTGAAGATACTATACCAGAGGTAAATCCAGAGGCCAACTTTGATGAAGACATCTTTCCTTATCCCATACCTCCAGATCTTGCTACGCTCTTTGAAGAGCCTGATGAGCCTATCATTCCTGTTCATATGATAGAGATTGAGCCTGATAATGATACCTATTCTAAGGCTAGTTCTGATAAAACCTCTTCAGTGCATGAATTCACTTATGAGAAATGGAAAGAAACATTGACTAATGATCCTCATTTTACTGGTGAGCGATATATATACTCACATTTTGAAAAGATGTATGAACAAGAAAAACTTCAGCAAGTTTTTAATGCCACCGAAGATGATAATGAGTCTGATGATGATGCTAATGCTAATGGAATTCCTACATCAAGTACTAACTCACATGAATATGAGTTTGATTCTTTGTATGTTGCTACTTTTGATGTAGAAATTGATACTATTCATGTATATGAGAGACTCCTCGAAGTAGGTGAAGGGTCTAGTGTTAGGTCACACGAATTAGATGCCATAGGTGTTAACATGTCCTCAACTTTTGACGTAAGTTCTCATAGGGATTCAAACACTCCTTTGGATGAAATCACTTTAGGCCTTGACTTGCTCATCAATGATTTTGATGGCTATACCGTGAACATAGTTGAACTAGCCATTAATACTCTTTTACTCCGTCATCCTGATCTTATTGACTGGAACTCTCCCTCCTCATCCAATGAAGTCCTAACATTCTAGAATGATTACACTCTAGCCTGTTACCTTCATGCAATTGAGCCTGTAATGTCTTCCACCAGTGAATACAGTGTCAGCATGACAGAAGGGGATATCAAGTATCTTAGTGAGAAAATTAAAAGAAGAAAAAATAAGAGCTCTGATGGTGAAAACCACATTGTGGCAGTATCAGAGCCAAAAATAGTAAAAATAAAAGATGTATCTGAGGGTGAAAACCTCTCTGAGGCACCCAAGGATGAGATACTTGATACTCTCCTGAGTCATTTTCAAGAGAGATCACTAGTTTTGATAGAGCTGAAACAGCCAATAAATTTGGGTACAGAGGCTACTCCACAAATCATACATCTAGCACAGTCATTGTCTACACAAGAAAAAGAAGACTTCACAAATTTCTTTCGAAGTAAGAAGATAAAATTTACATGGACCTACTCTGATATGCCTAGATTGGATCCCAATCTGATCATGCATCATTTGTCCATCGCACCAGATATCAAACCTGTCAAACAAAAGCTTCCAAAGATGCACCCTCATGTAACACTTTTGGTTAAGGCTGAACTAGAGAAGCTTCTTAAAGCTGGTTTCATAAGAGTGATTGATTATGCTGAATGGATTTCAAACATTGTTCCAGTCACTAAGCATGACAAATCTATTTGTGTATGTATAGATTTTTGAGATCTCAATAAGGCATGTCTAAAAGATGACTTTCCATTGCCTAATATTGATATGATAGTAGATATGACAGTAGGTTATGAGATGTACTCCTTGATGGATGGCTTCTCTAGCTATAATCAAATCAAAATTGTGATAGAGGATCAAGAAAAGACCACTTTCACATGTGCCTAGGGCACCTTTTGTTGGAATGTCATACCTTTTGGGCTTAAGAATGCCGGTGCTACATATCAGAGAGCAGTTACTACCATTTTTCATGATATGATGCATAAGACAATGGAGGACTATGTGGATGATACTTTAGCCAAAAGTATGCACTGAACAACTCACCTTGAAGATTTGGGTCCCATTCTTGATCGCATGGAATAGTTCAGTCTCAGACTTAATCCCAAGAAATGTGCATTTGGTGTCACTTCCAAAAAAATCTTGGGTTACATTATTTTAGCTAAGGGTATAGAGGTTGATCCAGAAAAAGTGCAAGCTATTATGGATATGCCTCCACCTAAAAACATAAGTTAGATGAGAGGTCTTCAGGGAAGGTTATAGTCTATTTGGTGGTTTATTTCACAGTTGGCTAACAAATCACAACCATTCACCAAAACTCTACACAAAGGTTTGACCTATGAATGGAATGAACAATGTGACAAGGGATTCACTTAGATAAAACAATATCTTAATAATCCACCTATCTTGATGCCTCCCATTCATGGGAAGCTTCTTATACTATATATTTCAGCCACAAGTACATCTTTGGGTGCTCTCCTAGCTCAAGAAGATCATAACAATAAAGAGAGAGCTATCTACTATATCAACAGAACATTGGTTTCCTATGAGATGAATTATTCGGTCATTGAAAAGGCTTGTCTAGCTGTAGTGTTTGCATCTCAAAAATTGTGACATTATATGTTGGCTCACACTATGTGGCTTATTGCAAAAATTGATCCACTAAAGTATCTATTGAGCAAATCTGCCCTCACGGGTAGATTAGCTAAATGGGTTATGATTCTTAGTGAGTTTGACATTGAATATGTGGAAAGAAAAGCCATTAAAGGACAAGCGATTGATGATAATTTGGCAGAGGCTCCTCTGAAGGATCACCAACCTCTAAGTATTGAATTCCCAGATGAATCCATCATGCTTCTCACGCATCAGTCTTGGAGCATGTTCTTTGATGGATAATTTACTCAACAAGGATCAGGTGTGGGCATCTTGTTTGTAACACCTCAGAGGTACTCATTACCAAAAGCATATAAAATGTTGTTTCCCTGCACAAACAACATAGTTAAATATGAAGCTCTCATTAATGGTATGAAGATAGCCATTGAATGGCGTGTAGATGAGCTCAAAGTTTTTGGAGACTCTCAGTTGATCATTAATCAAGTCAACGATGTCTATCAAACAAAGGATGACAAGCTAATACCTTACAAAAGAATGGTGGATGATCTCAAGCTATACTTTGCACACATTTCTTTTTAGTAGATCCCAAGAGTAGACAATAAGGCGGTTGATGCCATGGCTACTCTCACTTCAATGCTACAGATGCCTGAAAATGATTTCAGACACAAATTCCTGGTAGAAACATTATGCTACTCCGCCTATGACATCCCTGAATCTAGGATGATCTGTTTAGTCATTGGACATGACTCATCCCACTACCACCACATCATTTCCTACCTCTGGGACCAAATAATTCCTAACACTTATACCTGGAATGAGAAACGTAACCTCATTCGTACTACTTCACGGTATGTCATCATAGCAAATGACTTGTATAGACAGGGTTTAGATGGTACTCTCCTTAGGTTTCTAGAACTGGATGAGTCCAAACATGTGTTAGCTGAGGTACATGAAGGTATCTGTGGCTCTCATTCGAGTGGTTTGACGTTAGCTCATAAACTTATTAGAGCTAGATACTACTGGCCAGATATGGAGAAAGAAGTTGTTCATTATGCCAAGACTTGTAAGCAATGCCAATATCACAGGAATCTGATTCATGCTCCTACTAAAGAACTTATTCCTTTTATCATTTTTTGGCCATTCCAACAATGGGCCTTTGACTTGGTAGGACAAATTCATCCTTCTTCTTTAAGAGGGCACAAATTCATAATCACTGCTACAGATTTCTTTACCAAATGGGTAGAAGTAGTTCCTCTAACCATTGCTGATGGAAAGACTATTGCTATGTTTATACTAAACTACATCATTTGCAGATATGGTGTACCCTCATCTATTATCACTGACAATGGGGGACAATTCAAGAACAAGGACTTGACAGACTTGTGTGCCAAATTTAGGATTATTCAGCATTGGTCATCTATCTATTATCCTCAGGGTACTAGACAAGCAGAAGCTTCCAATAAAACAATTCTCAAGATTCTGCATAGAACAGTTCACAAATCTGGTAGAGACTGGCATCTCCAAATTAATCCAACTTTATGGGCCTATAGAACAAGTATCCAGACTCCAATAGGGGCTATGCCCTTCACCTTGGTCTATGGGGCAGATGCAATATTACCTATTGAGGTTGAGATTCTTACATTGCGAGTCTCTCTGAAGGGCCTCATCACTGATGAAGACACAAGAATATCTAGGCTTCAAGAGCTTAAACTATTGGATTAACATTGGAAGGTGGCATTTGATCATCTTCGAGCATACCAAAAGAGAATGTCAAAAGCATACAATAAAAAGGTCAAACAAAGAGAATTCCAAGTGGGTGACCTCGTCCTGACGGAGAACCCCAAGAATCAATAGTAGAGAGTCTAGAAAGGAAAGTTTGAACCAAACTGGCTTGGTCCATACATTGTTATTGCAGCATTTGGATCTGGTGCTTACCGACTCTCCACCACTAAAGGAGAACCACTCAAAGAGCTCATCAACGCTCTTCATCTGAAGAAGTTCTATAACTAGCATTCTCTATGTGCTCATGTACATACTTATTGGTCCTGAAAAAATCCTAAAAATGATATATTGTCAAAAATCCTAAAAATTGTAAAATGTCCTAAAAAATGATCATCTTAGTGAAAACTTGGTAAATAGGTGCTTTGCTATATCTATTATCCTGGTAAAAACCTGGTAAACAGACACCTTGATAATACTAAAAAAAATAGAAAATTTGAAAAAAATGAAAAAAAAATACAAAAAATGAAAAATACAAAAAAAAAAAGAGATATTCAAAAAAAAAATTTAAAAAAAAGAGAGAGAAAAGTACTAAAAAATTGAAAAAGAAAAAAATGTGCCATTGATGAAAACCTGGTAAACAGGTGTCATGGTAGCAAAAATAGAATCTCTGCCAAGATGGTGAAAACCTGGTAAACAGGTGCCACTTGTTTCTTGAAGATATATCTCATCTCAACATCACTTGTCTCTTAGTTTCCCGCTTTAGTCTCTTTGTTTTTCTGCTTTAGTTTGCTTTCCTGCTCTAGTTTCTTCCTTTATTTCCTACTTTAGTCTGTTTCCTACTTTGGTTTGCTAGCTCATGCAATTGCCTTCAGTTGTCTTCAAGATTTTCCTTGACTCTTCATAGATTGGAACTAGTTCACACTTGGGGGCACCCACCTGGTCTAGGGGGCATTGTCTTATTGCTTTTGAAAACTCTTTTTGGGCATTAGTCACCAGTGGTTCTCACTGTGTCTGCCTGCTGATGCCTAGCTACTTTTGAGATTTCTCTCCATGAGGATCTCTCATGTATCGGTCACCAGTGGTTCCCACTATGCCTACCTACTGATACCTAGCTCTTGTTTGACCTCTCTCTTTCGGGATCTCTCCCTTACATCAGTCACTAGTGGTTCTCACTGTATCTGCCTGCTAATGTTTTGCTAGTATCTCTAAGATTTCTCACCTTGAGGATCTCTCTCGTATCGGTCACCAGTGGTTCTCATTGTGTTTTCCTACTGATACTTCATTAGCTTCTCGATATCTTCTTGAGACTTCATCTCTCATGATGGTCACCAGTGGTTCTCACTGTGTTTGCCTACTGTCGCTATCCCGTCGAGACTTTGAATGTTATCTTTCTGATTTGACTCTAATTTGCTTGAACATGAACATAAAATAAAACTAAAAATGGATTGGTGGTTCTCTAAGGCATGCTAAGCTTTGTTTTCTTTGAGTGCTAGTTTGTTTGCTTTGTTATTTCCTTTGCTTTCTGTTTGTTGGTTTAGTTCCAATGATCCAATGAATTCATTTAAGAGGGGTTTCTGTCTATAAGAGCCTTCATTTTGTATTGGATGGCCATGCATACCTTGACTCCTTTTATATGGATGCTTTGGTGAGGTTGGTTCTTCTCCTTGTCTTTGAGTGACTTTTTTCTGCTACTGGTGAAATTGTAAATGCTCATCCTATTACATGAATGTAAGGGTCACTGTGAGCAATCTTTGGCAAAAGAAGGAGCTCCTGCATGTTTGGTGTGTTTTTTGCAAGCAACATTCATGTCATTCTAGCAATTGCACTTTGATGCTTATGTTAACTTGCTAAATTAAAAGGAATAGGTGTTCAGGTCATTTTAGCTTCTTATGCCTTAATGCTTACATCTCATTCCGACAAATCTAAGACCTATGTCATATTCATGTTCTCATAATTGCAATGTTAGTGAGGATTATATGTCATCTTGCGATCATCCCATGCTTAAATGAACTCTATGATGATAATATGATGAGTCCAACAACCAAGTCCCTAGGCTTGCATTTTCATTCTAGGCTTGCACTTTCTAGGCTTGCATTTTCATTTTAAGCTTGAATTTGAGATGATATCTTGTTTCTCTCTTAATTGTCTTCATCAAAGGTTCTCATCTTTTGTTCTGGGTTCTTCTTGGCTGCACAAGTGTCCAATCCTCGCTTTCGATCTTCGAACATATCTATCTTTTTTATTAGTACCTGTCATATATTGCTAAAATCTTGCATGAGATGATTAGTACCATATACATTACATATCCATTGCATTTTCATTTCATTTCCATTTGCAACTACATATACATGTGCATCCACTATAAGAATAAATCATACATTACACATCTACATACATTCTATCCATCTACCACTGCATTTCACATTGCATCATCATAAATGAAGCATATTCATAAAATAAAATAAATAAAACATGTGCATTTCATACATTTCTATCCATACATCTAAGCATATAAGAAAACATCTCATAACATCATACATCAAGGAAATATAAAAAAAGTATGATGATATCAAAATGTTGATGTCGTATATATATATATATATATATATATATATATATATATATATATATATATATATATATATATATATATCTTGATCAAATGTCATATACAAAGAAGAAGGTGCTACTCAAGCACAGTATCAAAATGGACTACAATACATCTCTCAAAAATGAGTTGCAAAAACAATATATACATCAAGATCCACTGCCACTTGGAGGAGGTGGAGGTGGAGGAGCCTGCTGTGCTGGTGCCTAAGGGGGTGGCATTGGTCTCTATGGTGGAGGCATGGGCCGCTATGGAGGTGCCTATGGAGGAGCCTGCTATGCTGGTGCCTATGGAGGTACTGGAGGAGGTTCCTATGGAGCTCCTGCATACTCAACAAATAGTGGCACCTGCTTTGATAAATCTGGAACAACCCCGTAGTATGCTGCATAATAGTATGCTACGTAAGTAGCCTCGTACCTCATCTCCATCCTAGAATGTGCCAACTCAGCCCATAGCTATCTGATCTCAGCATCTCTATCAGCAACTCAGGTCTCCTCTTTGATAACTCATGTGTGATAATCATCACACTCATGTTGTACCTACCATACTCTCTCATGGCTCTTCCTGAGAGCCTCCTATAACTATGGTGTACCTGCTCTAGCTCTAATATCAGGCATATTTGTATCATCATCTAGAGGTGCCTACTGCGAGGTGTCATCTAAACGGTATCTCATGGACCTCTACTATATACCACTACTCATAGCTCTGGGATCTGAGCCCATGGTCCTAGCAAGGATACTCACCTATCTTGCTCGAGGCCTCAATGCTCTTTGCCTAGGTCTCTACTGTGGTGCCTACTATGGTGGTGCCTACTACTGTGGTACCTGTTGTGTAGCCTGCTACTATATAGGCTACTATACAAGAACCTACTGAGCCAGTCACTATTGTACCAGTGCTGACTGCTGCTGTGCTCCTATGCCTACAGGATTTGTAAATCTAGGATAAGGACGTGCAGTCAGCTGATCTCTGTATGCAAGTGTCACCCCTACATTGGTGACATCCACCATATAATCCCATCGTGCTCCCCATCTGAATCTCACTACTGGTCTGTCCAACATCCTCTACAGCATAGTGCCCCAACCACACTCTAATCTATGTTGACCTCAATCTGGTACAAGGTAGCAGCTCAAGAACATCACCAATACCATAGACAATGGGTGAGCATCACCGTATCTGTGCATAAGATCCTCCTAGGAGATGGCCTAGCCCATCACTAAATCATCCTTGAAGATAGTCCTCAAGGCTACTATACCCTACCGTGACTGTGTGTCGTACTCTATGCGAGTACCATGAATGGGTATCCTCAAGATCCTATATATATCCTCTAGGGTCACAGTCATCTCCCCCATAGAAAAGTGAAATGTGTTCATCTCCGAATGGAAACGCTCTACCAGTGCAGTAAGAAGACCGTGATTTACCCGAATGTCAGGTAGATCACGCAAGTGTCCTAGACTGAGAGCATCAATATGTGCACCCTCAACATCTGTAAGCCTCTGAACTAGTGTCATAAGGATGGGGTGGTGTGATTAGAAGGTGACATCCTAAAAGTCAACCTGCAAAGCAAGTGATGACATTGGATTAGTAACTTAAACACGATGATTTTCAACACAACAATAGCAAAAGCAGCAAGGCATCTATCCTAGACATGGCTCTATGATGCTCTACTTGGCTGATCTTATGCAATTTGGCAAATTTTTGACAAAAACTTCAAATTCTGCAGCAATTTTTCACACGAGAAAACCATTTTATTGCATGAGATAGGACTTCTATGTGCGCGAGGAGGGGAAATCTTGCGCGGGACCCACTTCCAGCTCGCGTGAGCTTTTAGCCAGAGCCCGTGTGACCTTGCATGAGGAAACTACAAGTTTTCATGAGAGGAGATCATGGCCAGTGTGAGGAAAGTACTTCCTCACACAAGATTGAAAGAACATGACCTAAAACCTTCCTAGATCTTCCTAATTTGACCTAAAAAGCAATACAAATTGAAATACAGGGAGGTTTATCGACTACTTATAGGTGCGTCATACTTCGGTGGCCGAGCGTGTCATCAGGAGCACTTGAATTGATGCATATGTAGTGGAAGACCCTCCATTTCTCTCTCAGAGCTTAGAATCACTAGAAGATGAAGGTGAATAATGAATTGAAAATGACCCCTCCGGGCCTTATATAGCTTTTGACCTAATTTTTGAAAGTGCTATGTTTTGCATAAAAATTGCACCCTTGGCTAAATCGACTGCTCTGAATCCATTTTTGGGATCAAAACTGAAATCTGACATCTCTAGATAGCTCAAAATCATGTTTTAAATTTTGTGACCCTTTAGGATCAGACACTTGTGCAGTCACCCTTCTAGCGTCATTTTCTGGCCAGATCCTCATCTTTGCATCATGTTCTTGAGATCTTTGCTCTTTTCATCAAGTCAACTCTAGTCAAATTTGGTCAACCATGGTCAAACTCAGTCAACAAGACCTTTGGATCACTTCAAACTACTTCTAATCTGCTTTATCTTCTGGATCTTCGATCTTATCTTTATCTACAACCTCTTGCTATCAATCATCATTTGATGTGTCATCTTTTGATTTCGCTCCTGAGGGGGCAGGACGATTGCATCATTGAATCTTGTTGAATCAATTCTTGAATCAGTCTAATCTGAATTATCAGTTCTCATTACTTGGGGCATCTTGGTGCCTCGCATCTTGCTATCTTATCATCTATCTTTTTGGTATTTGAGCAATCTAACTTAGATCCTCGAGAATCAAGCTTCATTCTGGAGATGGTTCTCAAAATCTTTTGGGTATTGGGGCAATCTAACCCTAATTCTTAGGAGTCAAGCTTCATTCTAGAGATGGCTCTCAAAATCTATCTTAGACCATTATCTGGGCAATCTAACCTAGGTCTCAGAGGGCTAAGCTTCGTGTTGGGGTGATCTAACCCTGATTCTGGAGACAGTCCTAAATCTGCATCTTCATCAATTGGTATTGGGGCAATCTAACCCTGATTCTAGTTCTCTTCTAAGGCCATTGTCTTTGCAATCTAACTTAGACTTTGGAAATTCTCATCATCTATCAATTCAAACTATTCTTTGAATCAACGCATTGTTCGCACATCAATTCAAAGAGGGGCAAATGTAATACCCCAAAATTGGCACCTAATAAATTCAATCAATTTTGGTGCATTTTCATCAATTTGATATCTTCAAAGTCCTACTTTTCTAGGAAATTTTCTCTCTCCTACTTGACTTAATTTGACTTGATGTCAATTGCAAAAACCCTAGTTTGCAATAATCAAATATTAAAATTAATTCCTAAAGTCTTTGAGTTAATTGGCTAAATTATCCCTATGATAAATCAATTTAATTCTAAAGTCCTAAGTGCTTTAAATTAAATTAAATCTACCCCCTTTAGCTAATTAATCATAAAAAGGAATTAATAATTGCTTGATTATTCAAATGGACACTCATTTTGAATTAATAATTCATAATATTCGAAAGGTCACCCTGTGTGGCAATTTCCATTCTTTAATTAAATAATTCAAGGCATTTTTGTCTCAAATGGCAATGAAGAGTCAGGAGTTTCAAATCAAGAACCTCTTCATTCCCTCTCTGGGCTTCTCTATTTAATGGAACCTCTTTTCTCATTCGAAAAAGGGCAATTTTTGAGAGCATCCTTACTATAGCGAATTTTAGTCTCATCTAATTCAAAAGCTTTTTCATTGCATTGTTAATCTCATATCTCATTTTAGTATAATTGCATATCATATTAGATTAAATTTGTTTATTTTTTCTTAGCATAATATCACCTTTATTTCAAGTGCTCTAAATAAATCTACATTTCATATCTATTTCAAAAAAAAACATTTCTAGATTAATTGCATTCATCTTAGTTTAATTTTAGTTTTTGCATATCTTCATTATAGCTTTGAAAATCCTCCATTGTGGGATTGGTCTATGGTTTTTGGCTCTCGTTCTGAGAGTAATTATACACCCCATCCACATAGGAAGCAACAGGTTGATTCAATCAATGTTGTGAGATGGACAATTCATGTTTATACTCACAATCTCATGATTGAGCAATGACTATGTTGTGTTTGTGCCTGATTTAGAGGTCACATTCAAGCACACACAACCGCTAGCTTACATCATCTATCATTTCAACTATTATGTCACTCCTTGATCCACTCACTATCTACCCTTAAACTCCTTTGAACTGCTTTGAACTTAGTTTCAAAGAGGTTCAAAGTGGTTCACAACAAAAAGGTGATGTAGACCAAGGCCCACCTGCATAAACCAATTGTTAGAAAAATAATCTTTGATTGAACTACTTCAAACTAATTTGAACCAAAGTTCAAAGAGGTTCAAAGTGGTTCATAGGTAGATAGGCCTTGGGAAAAACTCAACTAGGGAAAGCCGACTTTGGAAAGAATAATCTTAGAGGCTTTATCTTGAAAATTAGATGGCTCAATGAACTAGGAGGACTTTTGGGGAAAAATCAACATGGAAATGACGTTGGACCAGACTTTAAATGAATGAACAAAGAAGGCTCAAAGACACTTTTACATGGTGACTCTAATTGGCCCTAACATTGGCTCTATCTAGGGATTTCATATTCCCAAATGTGCATAGAACTCTGAAAAATTGGTTTCACAGAAAAGATAACCATAAGGGAAAGAAAACTGAACGCAACAACACACCAAAAAGGAAAGAAGGGAAAGTGACTACTATGTACAGGGACCCTAACTGGATGCGATATCAGAGCTTGCACAACTTAAGGTCTTGCCCGTTATAAGTAAAAGGCAGACTGACACTATCCGGGTAGGATAAGCAAAAAGCATTTGAACCAAGAGCTTTTGAAATAATGAAGGGACCTTTCCACAAAGACTCAAATTTCCCATGAGATCCCTTGGGTTCCCGCCTTTTATCCCATAATAACACCTCATCTCCTTCCATGAAATTATGAGGATGAGCTTGCATGTCAATGATCTATTTCACCTTAAGTTAATGCCTTGTAATATGATCCACCAAGTCATCTCTCTCTTCTTCTAATTTATTCATATACATAATACATTTTTCCAAAGGATCTTTGAAATATTGTTCTTCAATTACAGTCTGGAGATTAGCTATGGAGAGTTCCAAAGTTAAAGACACAAGAGCACCTATCCCATAGACCAGTTTGAAGGAGCCATCCTGATTTCTCTTTTCAAAGTAGTTCTGTCAGTCCATAAAGCTTCATGAAGCTTCTTATGCCATTCACGAGGATTATCATCCATCAATTTTTTTATTATCGCCACCAGGTTCTTATTACTGGACTCTGCTTGACCATTCTCTTGCAGGAAATAATCAAATGAATGAGCTAAAGATATGCCATGTTCATAATAGAATGCTGATATTTCTTCGGAAGAGAAATACATAGCATTGTCCGCCACTATCTTCACTGGTATCCCAAATCTAACAAAAATGTTATTTAAAAGGAACTCACATACAACTTGGGAATTTTCTTTCTTGGTGGGTATGGATTCAACCCACTTGGTGAAATAATCAGTGGTAGTTAGAATGTAAATATGTCCAGCACTCGACAGTGGATTCAAAGGTCCCACAAAATCTATTCCCCACTGCTTAAAAGGTTCATCAACAATCACGGGCTTGAAAGGAAGAGCAACAAGCTGAGGCCGTCCAATAAATAATTGTCATTTTTCACAATTCTAGACATAATGATACGCGTCCTTAAACATTTTAGGCCAGTAAAAATGATTATGAAGAATCTTGAATGTCATCAAAGTGGAAGAAAAGTGTCCTCCACAGGCTTCATCATGAAAAGCCTTCAATAACTCCTTTTGTTGCACAGCGTCCACACATCTATGAAAGGTCCCATCTACATTCCTCTTATACAATATATCCTAGGAAATTACATATCTAGAAGCTTTCAATTTCAAATTGTGCCTTTCTTTAGGATTCAGATGTTCGGGGCACTCACCATAGGTAAGGAAATATGTAATATCAGAGAACCAAGGGTCTGTCAAACTGACTAATAGTTCCATGGGTACCTCATCAATTTTTTGAGATGTATTATCATTCTTTGCTATTAATTTACATAAGCCCTTCCCCCTTATCAAATTGGTTGGCTTGATAATCAAGTCATATTCTTGAATTTTTTCTATCCACACTACCCTATTGTTCATGCCAATCTCCTTTTGAGTCAAAATACTCTTTACTGTAGTTTTAGGGACAAAGACTGTACAATGGGAATGAAGTATATAGTACTTGAAATGTTTTATTGATTTTACCACAATAAAGGCATGCTTCTCAATCTAGAAATATTTGAGCTCATGTTTCTTTAAAGGTGTGCTCATAAAAGCAATGGGTTCTTCCTATCCTTTCTCATTCTTTTGAGTTAAAATGCCAGACAGTGTGTGCTCTGAAGCATAGTAATAAATGATGAAATCCCTCTTAAAATTGGGGTTGGTTAGCACAGGCACTTGAGATATTGCTGACTTAATCTCATTAAAGGCCTTGCACCCTTCTTCATTCCATTTGAAAGGAGCCTTTTCACTTAACATATCCACCATGTGTCTGGTAATCTCCAAAAACTCTGGGATAAAAGCCTATAAGAAATTCACCTGGCCAAAAAAAGATTTTAAACCACTTTTGTTTGACGGTAGACTAAGTTGCTGAATTGCCTTGACCCATTCAAGATCAATCCTTACACCATCTTTTGAAACAATATGGATTAATAATTTACCTTCCTCAACAAAGAAGGTTGATTTCTTAGGATTCAAGGATATGCCATGGTTTCTACACCTCTGGAGAACTATTTCAAGATCCTTTAAATGGTGGTTTCTTCTTTTTGAGAAGACGGTGAGATCATCTAGGTAGACTACTATGATTTTATTTTGAAGATCCTCAAAAGAAGAGTTCATTGCCCTCTGAAAGGTTGCACCAGCATTAATCAACCCAAATGGCATCTGGTCATAAGCATAAGTCCCCCAGGGAGTTATAAAAGTTGTTTTGTGTTGATCACTGTTTGCCACACTGATTTGATTGTACCCGGAATAGCCATCAAACATGGACATCATTTTAGATCCAGATACAGCTTGGAGAACATGTTCCATTACATGTAACACATAATTATCTTTTAAACTAGCATGGTTCAAGTTGCGAAAATCAACACATATCTTGATATCACCATTCTTCTTTCTTACGGGGACTATATTAGTGATCCAAGTCAAATGATGTATAGGGGTATGTGCAGGATCATGGTATGCCAAAAAGTGGCAATGTGAAAAAGAAGTCCTGATTGAAAAACAACTATAACTTTTAAATAGTATAACATTTTTGAAATATGAAACATGCATCACATTCTATGTTTTTCCTACTATAAGAAGAATTTTTTTTTTTTTCAATTTGATGAAGTTTAGACTAAGTTAAGGTGGTCAGACATGGGATCTTTTATATTTTAGAAAATTTGTAGTGGAAAAATAATAATAAATTATTTATTTAGAAATAAAATTATAAAAAAATATGTGTCACATCTAGACATGAGTCTACGACTTATATCTAGAATCTTGTAAAAAAATATTATCAGTTGATTATGTTTAAGGTGCTCAGACAGATACCTACTTCTTATCTTTTTCCTGAAATGTTCATACTATTGATAAACTGATTGGAAAATAGCTATAACATGATGAACTACAACTGATTTGGAACCAGAATGAAGAATCTGTAATTCAAAGATTACTAAGGAGTTGATGATTAGATAATGCAAGATGATTAAATCAGTATTATGTTGTCATTGATGTCAACTAGCTTGATAGTACCTATCTTGTAAGTTACTATACTGACACATCTGAAGGAAAGTGAAAGAGATGAAGATTAGAGAAATCTACATGAGGAAGATGTATATGTCAAATGAGGATAAGGAAAACACTGAGTAACGTGTTGATGAGTCTATGACTTGATGGATTTGACTTCATTATGTCGCATTCATCTATAATGAAGAATAGAACTGAAAGACACAAAGCAGTGTTGTCAGTAAATGAAAGCATTTCAGTATACACTGACAGAGTGTAGTGTATACCAAGCACAGTGTTAACCGAGCTTGTGTTCACCGACACATTTCTTTGTTAACCAATGAGAACAGTATGAATTAAATGATTAGTTTAGCTGATAAAGTGATGAGCTGTAAAGTACCTCAATTTCAGTGATAATAGATAAGGAATGTTATAAAGATCGACAACTGACATAAATCAAAAGGATCTAATGGAGCAGATTGAACCATGTTATTGACACATCAACCGAGGAAGTCTAAAGTGGCAAAATCTATGAATATGATTAAGCGGCAAAATCCAATGGAGGAGAAGAAAATGTTTAACATGTCTATATAAGAGACTAGAGATTTCATAATGAAGATGCCAGAAGAAGAAGAAACTATAGAATTATCGCGTGAAGAAGGTTTCATGCATTATGATCATACTAGTTAATAAGAACCGAGCTGCAGAATAGTTACTGAGCTACAGAGAGTAATTACCGACTGACAATAAGTTAATACAATGTTGAATCTGAAGTGATATATTGGTCAGAAGGATTTGTATGAGCAAAATATTGATCTGTAATCTGCAATTGAAGTTGTATTAAGGAAGATCATCTACTGTTACATATTTAACCTTTGTACATAGTCAAATCTCTTAACCGAGTGGACTAAGAAAGTCTTATGATGTATCATTCATAGAATGAACATTGTTATCCTGTCAACCCCAGAGTGACTGCTGGTTGGATGATAACTTCTAGTCTAAAATCCTCTAACAAGGTCACACCTAAAAGTGTGTTTGTAACCTTTAATAGGGTTGGGTCTTCACCGACCTCACTTTAGAAGAGTGAATATTTTTGGATTCCCGGTCCCAGGTGGTTTTTCCCTTCACAGGGTTTCCACGTTAAACCTCTTGTGTTATGTGTTGATCATGATATTTGTTTGTTATCATTGTTTGCATATTACATGTTAGATTTGATCAGTAACTACTATAAGTTTTAGACTGATAATCGGTAAAAGCACCGATAGTGAAAGTATTTTTTTTTATCAAGTAGTAGACATTGAAGTATTTGTTTTTGGATTATACATTTTGATTTGGGATAGTGTTTAATTGATTCACCCCCCCTCTCAGTTATTCCAATAATTGGTATCAGAGCTTCGGTTTCTTAGAATAGAGTTTTAAGGACTTCAACACAAAGGTCTCAAGATGTATAAGAGGGAAGTGCCTAGACTGAACAAAGAGAACTTCCCAGTATGGCAAAGCTGAATGTTGTTGCACGTATCTAGAATTGGGAACTCAACTGTAGACCCGATGAAGAGTGGCTACATTGCACCGCCCACTGGTCCTTGAACCCTTGATCAACTGAGAGACAATCATGAACACAATGTCACCATGATGGAACTTTCTGCTACCAGTATCGATGCTGAATTTGAAGACATTAAGCGATGCGTTACTGCCAAAGAGATGTGGGACAAGATAAATTTGATATATAGTGGAGATTTGAATGTTAAGAGAGCTAGAGCAGAAAGTCTTAGAGGTCATTTTGATGATATGAGGATGAAGGAAGGTGAGAACATAGTGCAATATTCAAATAGATTGAAAGAAGTAGTACATGCCATTATAGCATCTGATGGAGTTATTGATGATGAAACAATTATAAGCAAGATTCTCAGAACCTTGTTGCCAGTTTATACAATTAGGATCTCTGAAATTCATGAAACAAGGGTCGTATCCAATATTACCCTTGGCACACTGATCGGTAAGCTTACTACCTTTGAGTTAAACAACTTTGACAATAGTATTGTTCCTTCTGTTGAATCTTCTTTCATGTCTTCTTTGAAGATTAGTAAGTCTAGCAAGAAAATTAAGAATGATGATAGTGATAGCAATACCGATGATGAACTTGATGAGCTTGAAGCTCTTATGGCCAGAAGATTACCCAAAAGAAAAGGAAGATATAGAGGTAAGTTACCATTGGCATGCTTTAATTTTAAAGAGGTTGGTCACATTGTTGCTAGATGTCCACAAAAGAAAGATGATGATAGATCCAAAGACCGATCGGAAGGTAGCTATGGGAGAAGAGTCAACAGAGGCTACCGATACAACAACAAAGACAACCAAGATAGTTATGACAAAGTAAAAAAGGTATGCTACATAGCTGAAGATATTGAATCTAAATCTGACACTGATGATGATGTAGAAGTAGTATTTGTTGCTATGAAAGATGATTCAGAGGAAGAAGAGAAACATGAAGAGACAACATTAATCTCTAGAGTAGACAGAAATGATACATGGATCATAGACAGTGGCTGCACACATCATATGACCAGTGATGTAGAGAAATTTGATCAACTTGTTGAATACAATGGAGGATTTATGAGAATGGGAAATGATGCACCTTGTATGGTAAGAGGTAAAGGTTCATTGATGATCAATGATAGAATAAAATGTGAAAATGCATATTGGGTAGATGGACTAAACTATAACTTGTTAAGTGTGGCACAGTTGAACAATTCAGGCCACTGACTTGCTTTTGAGATTACAATGTTGAAAATCTATGATGATGGAGAAAGACTTGTCGGAACTGGTACACAATCCAGAGGTAAGCTATTTTATCTTGATATGCATCAGTCTTCTTGTTTGTTAATGAAAGATGAAGATGCATGGTTGTGGCACAAAAGATTATGTCATGTAAATTTTGATAACATGATCAAGATTAGTAAAAAGAGAAGAGTTAGAGGTTTGCCTAACTTGTCTAAACCAGATCATGCTATGTGCCATGAATGACAGAAAGGTAAGATGACTATGTCTAGTTTTAAAAGAAAAGACTACTCAACAAAGAAGATACTTGAGTTGGTTCATACCAACCTATGTGGTCCTATGAGAACTCAGAGTTGTTTTGGTGATAGATACTTTATTCTTTTTGTTGATGACTATACTAGACTTATGACTGCTATGTTCTTGAAAGAGAAATTTGAAGCTTTTAAAATGTTTAAGTGGTATAAAGCTAAGGTAGAGAAGGAAATTGGAAAGGAAATAAAATGCTTAAGATCTAATAGAGGAGGTGAATTTATCTTTAATGAATTTACTAATTTCTATAATGAGCATGGTATTAAGAGACAGGTCTCTACACCGAGGACACCACAACAAAATGGCATTGCTAAGAGAAGAAACAACTCAATCATTGATTGTGCTAGAACACTAATGATACAGAAGAATGTTGCTTAGACATATTGGAGAGAAGCTGTCAGTACATCTGTATATGTTCTTAACCGAGTACATTTGAGGAAGGCCACCAACTGGACACCATATGAGCTATGGATTGGACACAAACCTAGTGTAAGTTATTTCAGAATTTTTGGAAGCAAATGTTTTATTCTAAAAGATGAGAGAAATGAAAAATTTGATTCTAAAGGAGATGAAGGAATATTCTTAAGATATTCTACCAAGAGTAAAGCATACAAATGTCTGAATGAGGTTACAAATAAGATAATTGAAAGTACTACTGTTTGTGTTGATGAGTTTGATGACAAGAACATAGAGGATAGTCGAAAGGAACTGGAAGACTATGGCAGATTCACTTACATTGAACATCTAGAGTATTAACCAAAATCATAACCTGTGATAACCAGTCAGTGGGCAAATAACCCTGAGGAACAGGAAGAGGAAATCAACAAACAAAATGGAGCTACCGAGAAAGCTAATGAACCTGAATAGGATAATCAAGAAGGAAGAGACAAAATACTGGCTAGATTTTTTAGGAGACACCATCCTAAGACACAGATCATTGGAGACAGACAAGCTAGAATGCAAACTAGGAGCAAAGCAAGACAAGGTACATGTTTAGTTTGTGAATTTGAAACAAAAAATGTGAAAGTTGCATTAGAGAATGAGGAATGGATTAATGAATTGACTGAAGAAATAGAGTAAATGGAAAAGAAAAAAACTTGGAGCTTAGTACCCTGACCAAAAGACAAAAATGTTATCGGTACTAAATGGATATTCAAGAATAAACTGAATGAAAATAGTGAAGTTACAAGAAATAAAGCTAGATTAGTGTGCAAGGGATATGCACAGGAAGAAGGCATTGACTATGGAGAAACATTTGCACTTGTTGCTAGATTAGAAGGTGTTAGAATGCTACTTGCATATGTTGCACACAAGAAATTCAAAGTCTATCAAATGGATGTGAAGTTAGCATTTCTAAATGGCATACTTAAAGAAGAAGTCTACATAGATCAACCGGAAGGATTTGTTGATCCAAAAAATAGAGACATGGTAGGTAGATTACACAAAGCCTTGTATGGTTTGAAGCAAGCACCAAGAGCATGGTATGAAAGACTGCATACTTACTTGCTAAGTATTGGATTTGTTAGAACAAGTGAAAATAAAAATCTGTATATGAAAGGTAATACTGATGACACTATTCTTATTGCTGAGATATTTGTGGATGATATTATTTTTGGAGGACAAGATCATATATGAAAACCCTTTGCTGATGAAATGCAAAAAGAATTTGAAATGTCTATGTTCGGAGAGATTAAATTCTTTCTAGGATTACAAGTGATTCAGCAAAGTGATGGCATACTCATCACATAGTTTAAGAACATAAAGTAAGTATTGAGGACATTTGGCATGGAAGATGCCAAACCTATGGGAACACTGATGCCTACCGATTGCAAACTAACAAAGGATGATGAAACTATAGAGGTAAACTAGACACTTTATTGATCCATGATTGGTAAACTAATGTATGTGTTACAAGTAGTAGTTGTCATTGCACCAAAAGATCAACCTATTAATTCCTGATACAACCACTAGACTTATAGAACACAAGAGGTTGTTAAACCATGTCATGAATCCCAAAGGGAGACATTGGCAGTTAGTCCAAAAATCACCCCCTCAACGTCACCCGAGGGGATTCGAACCTGTGACCAAGCTCTTATACCACTTGTTACAAGTAGTAGTTGTCGTTGCACCAAAAGATCAACTTGTTAATGCCTGATACAACTGCTAGACTTACAAAACATAAGATGCTATTAAACCATGTCACGAATCCCAAATGGAGACATTGGCGGTTAGTCCAACAATATGTAGTTCACAATAGACCAGATATAGCACATGCTGTGGAGATTGTTGCTAGGTTTGTTGCTAACCCTAGAGAATCACACATGATTGCTACTAAAATAATCTTAAGATATTTGAAAAAGACATAAGATTATGGCATTTGGTATCCTAAGGAAGGAAAGTTTGAGTTGAAGGTTTACACTGATGCTGATTCGGCTGGAAATGTAGATGATAGAAAAAGAACCACTAGAGGAGCATTTTTCTTTGGTGAAAGACTTGTAACCTGGAAAAGTAAAAAGAAAGCTTGTATTTCTCACTCAAAAGCTAAAGAAGAGTATGTTGTTGCTGCTACAAATTGCTCAAACATTGCATACATCAAGCAAGTGTTGGAAGGAATGAACGAGTTTATCATTGACCCAATGATTATATACAGTGATAACACTAGTGCTATTAACATTTCGAAGAATCTAGTGATGCACTCTAAAAAAAGCATATGTCTATTAAGTATCATTACTTAAGAGAACAAGTGTAGGAGAGGAAAGTGAAATTAGAATTTGTTACATCTAACAAACAACTTGCAGACATCTTTACAAAGCCTCTACCAAAGGACACATTTGAATACTTGAGCACTAGACTTGGGGTCCGTCCCCTGTCTATTGGTCACTAAGGTGATCTAGATGTTGCATCAGCCTACTCATGTCAGAAGATCATTCATATTGATGCAACATAGTTTCAACTTTGAATCATGTTCAAGGTTGTGATTAAGTTTGGAGAATTGAGACAGATTGAGATATCAGTCTATAGAGATACAAAGAATGAACAACAAAAAGTTACTTGGCTACCAAAAGAGCTACTTGTTTATTTATTTCTTTGGCATTGTTGTTAAAGGGAGAGATAAATAATATTGAAAGGAAAAATAAATAAAGGGAGAGAAACTGCACCAATGAGAACTATTTGAGGGAGAGACAATCTGAAAGGAACAGAGCATTGAAGATTAGTTACTGAGAACAGAAGTAGAAACAAGAGAACTAAAAAGAGCATATCTGATGACAAGCATTACAATATTACAAATGTTGAGTAACGTAGTGATTAAACATATTAAGTCTATTCAACTTACAACATTTGTTTACAGATTTATAGAATACATATTTGGTATGTGTATGGTACAGTTCATATTACTTGAGTTGCCATCAATGCCAAAGGGAGAGATTGATGAACTACAACTAATTTGGAACTAGAATTAAGAATTTTTAATTCAAGGATTACTAAGGAGTTGATGATTAGATAATGCAAGATGATTAAATCAGTATTATATTGTCATTGATGTCAACTAGCTTGATAGTACTTATCTTGTAAGTTACTATACCAACACATCTGAAGGAAGGTGAAAGAGATGAAGAATAGAGAAATCTACATGAGCAAGATGTATATGTTAGATGAGGATAAGGAATACACTGAGTAACCTATTGATGAGTCTATGACTTGATGGAATTGACTTCATTATGTTGCATTCATCTATAATGAAGAATAGAGCTCAAAGACACAAAATAGTGTTTTCGGTAAATGAAAGTATTTCAGTATACACTGAAGGAGTGTAGTGTATACCGAGCACAATGTTAACCAAGCTTGTGTTCACTGATGCATTTCTTTGTTAACCAATGAGAACAGTATATTAAATGATTAGTTTAGCCGATAAAGTGATGAGCTGTAAAGTACCTCGATTTTAATGATAACAGATAAAGTTTGTTATAAAGATCGACGGCTAACATAAATCAAAAGGATCTAATGGCGCAGATTGAACCGTGTTATTGACATATCAGCCCAGGAAGTCTAAAGTGGAAAAATCTATGAATATGATTAAGCGGAAAAATTTAATGGAGGAGAAGAAAATGTTTTACATGTCTATATAAGAGATTGGAAATTTCATAATGAAGATGTTGGAAGAAGAAGAAACTGCAGAATTATCGCGTGAAGAAGGTTTCATGCATTATGATCATACTGGTTAATAAGAACCGAGCTGTAGAATAGTTACCGAGCTACAAAGAGTAATTACCAATGCAAAGTAAGTTAATACTGTGTTGAATCTGAAGTGATATATTGGTTAAAAGGATTTGTATGAGCAAAATATTGATTTGTAATTTGCAATTGAAGTTGTATTAAGGCAGATCATCTACTGTTACATATTTAACCATTGTAAATAGTCAAATCTCTTAACCACGTGGACTAAGAAAGTCTTATGATGTACATTCATAGAATGAACATTGTTATCCTGTCAACCCCAGAGTGACTGCTGGTTGGATGATAACTTCTAGTCTAAAATCCTCTAACAAGGTCACACCTAAGAGTGTGTTTGTAACCTTTAACAGGGTTGGGTCTTCACCGACCTCACTTCAGAATGAATATTTTTAGGTTGCCAGTCCCAGGTGGTTTTTCCCTTCACAAGGTTTCCATGTTAAATCTCTTGTGTTATGTGTTGATAATGATATTTTTTTCTTATCATTGTTTTCATATTACATGTTAGATTTGATCGGTAACTACTAGTTTTAGACTGATAATCGGTAAAAGCATAGACAGTGAAAGTATTTTTTTTTACCGAGTAGAAGACATTGAAGTATTTATTTTTGGATTATAAATTTTCATTTGGGACAGTGTTTAATTGATTCACCCCCCTCTCAGTTATTCCAACAATTGGTATCAGAGCTTTGGTTTCTTGGAACAGAGTTTTAAGGACTTCAGCACAAAGGTCTCAAGATGTATAAGAGGGAAGTGCTTAGATTGAACAAAGAGAACTTCGTAGTATGGCAAAGCCAAATGTTGTTGCACGTATCTAGAATTGGGAACTCAACTATAGACCTGATGAAGGATGGCTACATTGCACCGCCCACTGGTCCATTAACCCTTAATCAACTAAGAGACAAGCATGAACACAATGTCACTATGATGGAACATAATGCTACCTATACCGACGCTGAATTTGAAGACATTAAGGGATGTGATACTACAAAAGAGATGTGCGACAAGCTAAATTTGATATACAGTGGAGATTTGAATGTTAAGACAGCCAGAGAAGAAAGTCTAAGAGGTCATTTTGATGATATGAGGATGAAGGAAGGTGAGAACATAGTGCAATATTCAAACAGACTGAAAGAAGTAGTACATGCCATTAGAGCATTTGATGGAGTTATTGATGATGAAACAATTATAAGCAAGATTCTCAGAACCTTGTTGCCAATTTATGCGATTAGGATCTCTACAATTCATTAAAAAAAAGGGTCGTATCCAATCTTACCCTTGACACACTGATCGGTAAGCTTACTACCTTTGAGTTAAAGAACTTTTACAATATTATTGTTCCTTCTGTTGAATCTGCTTTCATGTCTTCTTTGAAGATTAGTAAGTCTAGCAATAAAATTAAGAATGATGACAGTGATAGCAATGCCGATGATGAACTTGCTGAGCTTGAAGTGTTAGAGTAATAGATATATTTGACTTTATAATTAAATCATTTCGATTTAATTACTTAAGTCCTCTATTATTCTTTTTCACTTAAGCTATCTCTTTTAGGTGCATAATAATTAATATTTCTATTAATTATTATTGCACAACCTAGTTTTTTGTGGCTTTAGGGTTTCTGTTCTTATAAGCCACTTTTGTAATTTTTTCATTCATTCTCTCTTAATACAGTTTGAGCTCTAACATTTTGAGCACAAGAGGGTTTTGCTTTTTCCATATTTTTGCTTCATTCTTTGTGACAGGTTTATTGCATGCAGCTGGATCTTGGAGTTGAATCTGATATTTCATCAGTTTCTACATGGTATCAGAGCCTTGCTACTGCAGCTTGTTCAAAGTTTACTGAAGCTGTGGATCTAGCCCTTTCTTTCTGGGGTTTTTTCAATTGTTTTTTATTAGATTTGGGGGGCTACTTTTTTTTGGAGCACTTTGGGTAAAAACCAACCTCACGGTTGTATCCAAAAGGCCCAAAAACCCCTATTTCCATATAAAATTCGACCTATTTGGCATCCGGGACATCTGAGAAATTTTTTTGCCCTATTAGGGCCGTACGGCACGATTTTCAAAAAAAAAAATATTAAAATTTTTTTGAAAAATGCTATTTTTTTCAGCGCTCCGGAGCGCGCCGCCAACTCCCCGCCGCCGCGCCACCCCGGCGCCACCGGAGCTCGGCCCCTGCGCCACCGCGCCGCCCGCGGACCGCCCCGCCTCCTCCCGGCCCGGCCGCTACCCCAGCTCCGCCCGGCCGCCGTTGCTCCGCCCGGCTGCCCGCCCGGCCGCCGCCGCCGCTCCGCCCGGCTGCCACCGCTGCTCCGCCCGGCCACTGCAGCAGGTGACGTCACCTGCTGACGTCACCTTCTTTTTCCGGCGCCGTGAAATTTTTCCGGCGATCTTCAAAATTTTTCCGACCGTTCGGTTATGACATCATGCTGATGTCAGCGATGGCCCAGTGACGGTCATACGACCGTCAAATTTTTTGCCGTCCCTGGTTTTTTCCAGAGAGCTTACATTTGGGGGTACTTGGGCATTTTTGCTCCTACAGGGTTCATACGGACTCGAAAATCGACATATGATATATCGCCGGAAAGTCTTTCCAAGACGGACGTAATGATGCTGGTTTGGTTTTCTGATTCAGCCATTTGAGCTCTCTTTTTTAGCATCAAAGTCAAGGCTTCTCCTTTCCTCCTTCTCTGCATCTGGAGTCCAAGTTTTCTCCTCATTCTTTGTGCTTTCAGTTATTTGCTGTACGGGGGTTTGTTTTATACATTGTGGGGGGGGTGTTTTTCATTTCTGTAATTTACTTCAGAAAAGACCCTTCTACCCTTGTCTTCTTCTTCTCTCAATGTCGGACCCCTCTGTGGCCCGGCTGACACCGCACAATTACCATACATGGAAAGCACACATGACCAGGCTGCTCATGTCACGTGGCTTATGGTCATGTCTGGATGAACACCAACCTGTTCTGCAGCGTCCCTTTGAAATTCTTCAGCACAGGAACAAAATGGATGAAGCCATGGGTTTGATTGCACTGAACATCTCTGACAGTCTCTTATTTCACCTGGAAGGTTTGACCACTCCTAGGGCTATTTGGAGCAAGTTTTCAACCTTGTTTGGTACAGTCAATGAATTCTGGAAGCTTCAGCTTGATGCAGAGTTGACCTCTTTGACTCCTTCTGATTTCCCCACTATAGAGGACTTCTTGATGAAGTTCAAGTCTTTGCGTACAGTTTTGCAGGGATGTGGAAAAATCAAGACAGATGATGAGTGTATCTATTTGATACTCTCAAAGTTGTGAGGACAGTACCAGATCTTTTTTTCCACTTTCTACTCCACCATGGATGCTTTGGGTACCAGACATGTTATGCCCTCTTTTGAGACTTTCTGTGACAGGTTGACTCGTGAGCAGTCCAAGATCACTCAGATGGATTCACTTGCAAGTTCACAGTCACAGGCATTGCTTGCCAAGACACTTCAGGATTCTCAGAAGCAGAAACCGAAGCAGATATCTGATTCCTCTTCTCATCACTCTACTGGCCCACCATCTTCTTCTAAGAAGGAGAAATAGAAGACTGAGAGCCCTTCATGTTCCTATTATCAGAAGGGAACACATGATGAGTCACTTTGCTATCAGAAGAAGTTTGATGGTTACGAGAAACAGATAGCGGATTTGCAAGCTCTTCTTCAGTAGAGCAATCTTTCCTCTCCATCCTCTTCTGGCTCACAGGGGTCTGCTTATCAGTCTTCCTCTATCCATTCTACAGCTGGACAGGATCTTGGAAAGGGTCATGCATTACGGGCTTCTGTTGCATCACCTTCACAGGTCCCTTGGATACTGGATTCAGGTGCTTCTCACCATATGGCATCTTCTCGGGAGATCTTCTCTTCTTTTGAGGCTTCTCCTATTTCCCATATTATCATTGGGAATAACACTGTTATGACTGTCTGTGGGAAAGGCACTATATGCATTCAGGATGGCACATTCAATGATGTGTTGTATGTTCCATCTCTGTCTTCAAACCTTCTCTCAGTTTTTCAGATTACTCACAGTGGGTCAGGGAAGACAGTTGAGTTCACTCCAGATTCAGTCTTCATCTGAGATAGTATGACAGGAAGTATTGTTGCTACAGGGACAGTTGATCATTCCACCCGTCTCTACTCCTTCTCACACTTTGGTCCACCTTTGCCAGAGCACGACTCTCCTACTTTGAGAGAGCATCATGTGGTACAGTCAGGTCGTTTGAACCTTTGTGTGGTTCCTGAGACTACTGTTATGACTGCCATGCCACCACCTGTTGAGCTTTTTTCTGTTCAGCCGGATTCTTCTTCAGCACTGCTTGATCCTCCAGCTCCATTCATCGAGCCACCAGGTGCAGTTGTTGAGGATTCTTCAGAGGACACTCATCTCCTCTCTCATGACAGTGTCAGCACACCTGTCATACCACTTGCATTGGGGATTCCCTTTCAGGATCCTCGTGTCTTCTCATTTAAGCATCAGCTCGGCCTTCCAGTGACACCTCATCCTTCGAGGTCACCTCTTCAGCACCCACTGACCTTCACTCCTCTGCATTGGAGTCACAGTGGTTTGCTCATTGCTCCAGGGGTTCTTTCATTCTGGGGGGCTCTGGAGCCTCGACCCTCTCTCTCGGGGGGGGTTGGTAGCACGCATTGTACTTATGCCTTTGAGAGAGTCTCTTGAAGTCATTCCTTCTTGTCTTTGCTTGCTTTTTCATCTCTTTTTGGAGAGGAGTTTTTCCCACTGGGTTTTCTCCTTTACTCCAGTTTATAGAGATTTCCTTGTACTGGGTACCTGATCAGGCCTTGTTGCCGGGACCCATTTTTTTACTTTCTTAGCTGTGCTAGGTTAGCTTCCTCCTGAGCTACGCTTAAGGGGGGGTGTTAGAGTAATAGATATATTTGACTTTATAATTAAATCATTTCGATTTAATTACTTAAGTCCTCTATTATTCTTTTTCACTTAAGCTATCTCTTTTAGGTGCATAATAATTAATATTTCTATTAATTATTATTGCACAACCTAATTTTTTGTGGCTTTAGGGTTTCTGTTCTTATAAGCCGCTTTTGTAATTTTTTCATTCATTCTCTCTTAATACAGTTTGAGCTCTAACATTTTGAGCACAAGAGGGTTTTGCTTTTTCCATATTTTTGCTTCATTCTTTGTGACAGGTTTATTGCATGCAGCTGGATCTTGGAGTTGAATCTGATATTTCATCAGTTTCTACATGAAGCTCTTATGGCCAGAAGATTACCCAAAGGAAAAGGAAGATATAGAGGTAAGTTACCATTCGCATGTTTTAATTATAAAGAGGTTGGTCACATTGCTGCTAGATGTCCACAAAAGAAAGACGATGATAGATCCAAAGAACAATCAAAAGGAAACTATGGGAGAAGAGTCAACAGACGCTACCAATACAACAACAAAGACAATCAAGATAGTTATGACAAAGGAAAAAAGGTATGCTACATAGTTGAAGATATTGAATCTGAATCTGACACTGATGATGAGGTACAAGTAGCATTTGTTGCTATGAAAGATGATTCAGAGGAAGAAGAGAAACATGAAGAGATGACAATGATCTTTGGTATAGACAGAAATGATAAATGGATCATAGACAATGGTTGCACACATCATATGACCAGTGATGTAGAGAAATTTGATCAACTTGTTGAATACAATGGAAGATCTATGAGAATGGGAAATGATGCACCTTGTATGGTAAGAGGTAAAGGTTCATTGATGATCAATGATAGAATAAAATGTGGAAATTCATATTAGGTAGATGGATTGAACTATAACTTGTTAAGTGTGGCACAGTTGAACAATTCAAGCCACCGACTTGCTTTTTAGAGTAAAAAGGTGAAAATATATGATGATGGAGGAAGACTTGTCAGAACTGGTACACAATCTAGAGGTAACCTATTTTTTCCTGATATGGATCAATATTTTTGTTTGTTAATGAAGGATGAAGATGCATGGTTGTGGCACAAAAGATTATGTCATGTAAATTTTGATAACATGATCAAGATTTATAAAAAGAGAAGAGTTAGAGGTTTGCCTAACTTGTCTAAACCGGATCATGCTATGTGCCATGAATGTCAAAAAGGTAAGATGACTAATTCTAGTTTCAAAAGAAAAGACTACTGAATAAATAAGATACTTGAGTTGGTTCATACCGACCTATGTGGTCCTATGAGAACTCAGAGTTGTTCTGGTGATAGATACTTTATTCTTTTTGTTGATGACTATACTAGACTGATGACTATTATGTTCTTGAAAGAGAAATCTGAAGCTTTTAAAATGTTTAAGTGGTATAAAGCTAAGGTAGAGAAGGAAACTAGAAAGCAATTAAAATGCATAAGATTTGATAGAGGAGGTGAATTTATCTCTGATAAATTTACTAATTTCTATAATGAGCATGGTATTAAGAGACAAGTCTCTACACTGAGGACACTACAACAAAATGTCATTGCTGAGAGAAGAAATAGGTCAATCATAGATTGTGCCAGAACACTCATGATACAGAAGAATGTTTCTGAAACATATTGGAGAGAAGCTATCAGTACAGCTGTATATGTTCTTAACCGAGTACAATTGAAGGACACCAACCAGACACCTTATGAGCTATGCTTTGGACACAAACCTATTGTAAGTTATTTCAAAATTTTTGGAAGCAAATGTTTTATTCTAAAAGATGAGAGAAATGGAAAATTTGATTCTAAAGGAGATAAAGGAATATTCTTAGGATATTCTACCAAGAGTATAGCATACAAATGTCTGAATAAGGTTATAAATAAGATAATTGAAAGTACTAATGTTCATGTTGATGATTTTGATGACAAGAACATAGAGGATAGTCAAAAGGAACTGGAAGACTATGGTAGATTCACTTACATTGAGCATCGAGAGTATCAATCGAAATTGTAACCTGTGATAACTGGTCAGCACGCAAATAACCCTGAGGAATAGGAAGAGGAAACTGATGAACAAAATGGAGCTACCGAGCAAGCTAATGAACCTGAATAGGATGATCAAGAAAGAAGAGATAGAATACTGGATAGATTTTTCAAGAGACACCATCCTAAGACACAAATCATTGGAGACAGACAAGCTAGAATGCAAACTAGGAGCAAAGCAAGACAAGGTACATGTTTAGTTTGTGGATTTGAACCAAAAAATGTGAAAGTTGCATTAGAGAATGAGGAATGGATTAATGCAATGACCGAGGAAATAGAGAAAATAGAAAAGAACAAAACTTAGAGCTTAGTACCCCGACCAAAAGACAAAAATGTTATCGGTACTAAATGGATATTTAGGAATAAAATGAATGAAAATGGTGAAGTTACAAGAAATAAAGCTAGATTAGTATGCAAGGGATATGCACAGGAAGAAGGCATTGACTATGGAGAAACATTTGCACTTGTTGCTAGATTAGGAGTTAGAATGCTACTTGCAAATGTTGCACACAAGAAATTCCAAGTCTATCAAATGGATGTGAAGTCAGCATTTCTAAATGGCATACTTGAAGAAGAAGTCTACATAGAACAACTAGAAGGATTTGTTGATACAGACAACAAAGACATGGTATGTAGATTACACAAATCCTTGTCTGGTTTGAAGCAAGCACTGAGAGCATGGTATGAAACATTGCATACTTACTTGCTAAGTATTGGATTTGTTAGAACAAGTGAAAACAACAATCTATATATGAAAGGTAATACTGATGACACTATTCTTATTGCCGAGATATTTGTGGATGATATTATTTTTGGAGGAAAAGATCATATATGCAAAGCCTTTGCTAATGAAATGCAAAAAGAATTTGAAATGTCTATGTTCAGAGAGATTAAATTCTTTCTAGGACTACAATTGATTCAATAGAGTGATGGGATATTCATCACACAGTTTAAGTACATAAAGGAAGTATTCAAGACATTTGGCATGGAAGATGCTAAACCTATGGGAACACTAATGGCTACTTGATGCAAACTAACAAAGGAGGATGAAACTACAGAGGTAAACCAGACACTTTACCGATCCATGATTGGTAAACTAATGTATGTAGTTCACAGTAGACCAGATATAGCACATGCTGTGGGGATTGTTGCTAGGTTTTCTGCTAACCCTAGAGAATCACACATGATTGCTACTAAAAGAATCTTAAGATATCTAAAAAAGATAGACGATTATGGCATTTGGTATCCTAAGGAAGGAATGTTTGAGTTGAAGGTTTACACCGATGCTGATTGGGCTGGAAATGTAGATGATAGAAAAAGCACCACTGGAGGAGCATTTTTCTTTGGTGAAAGACTTGTAACCTGGACAAGTAAAAAGAAAGCTTGTATTTCTCAGTTGATAGCTGAAGAAAAGTATGTTGCTGCTGCTACAAATTGCTCAAACATTGCATACATCAAGCAAGTGTTGGAAGGAATGAACGAGGTAATCATTGACCCGGTGATTATATACTGTGACAACACTAGTGCTATTAAAATTTCCAAGAATCTAGTGATGCACTCTAAAACAAAGCATATATCTATTAAGTATCATTACTTAAGAGAACAAGTGTAGGAGAGGCAAGTGAAATTAGAATTTGTTACATCTAATGAACAACTTGCAGACATCTTTACAGAGCCTCTACTCAAGGACACATTTGAATACTTGAGGACTAGACTTGGGGTCTGTCCCCTATCTATCGGTCACTAAGGTGATTTGGATGTTGCATTAACCTACTCATGTCAGAAGATCATTCATGTTGATGTAGTATAGTTTCAACTTTGAATCATTTTCAACGTTGTGATAAAGTTTGGAGAATTGAGACAAATTGAGATATCAGTATACAGAGATATAGAGAATGAACAACAAAGAGTTACTTAGCTACTGAGAGGGCTACTTGTTTATTTGTTTCTTTGGCATTGTTGTCAAAGGGAGAGTTAAATAATATGAAAAGGAGAAATAAAGTAAGGGAGAGAAATTGCACCAATGAGAACTATTTGAGGGAGAGACAATCTGAAAGGAACAGAGTATTGAAGATCATTTACTGAGAATCGAAGTAGAAACAGGAGAACTAAAAAGAGCATTTTTGATGAAAAGCATTACAACATTACAAATGTTGAGTAACATAGTGATTAAACATATTAAGTCTATTGAACTTACAACATTTGTTTATAGAGTTGTAGAATACATGTTTGGTATATGTATGGTACATTTCATATTACTTGAGTTGACATCAATGCCAAAGGGAGAGATTGATGAACTACAATTGATTTGGAACCAGAATGAAGAATTTATAATTCAAAGATTACTAAGGAGTTGATGATTAGATAATGCAAGATGATTAAATTAGTATTATGTTGTCATTGATGTCAACTAGCTTGACAATACTTATCTTGTAAGTTACTATACAGACACATCTGAAGGAAGGTGAAAGAGATGAAGAATACATAAATCTTCATGAGGAAGATGTATATGTCAGATGAGGATGAGGAATACACTGAGTAACCTATTGATGAGTCTATGACTTGATGGATTTGACTTCATTATGTTGCATTCATCTATAATGAAGAATAGAGCTGAAAGACACAAAGCAGTGTTGTCGGTAAATGAAAGCATTTCAGTATACACCGATGGAGTGTAGTGTATATCGAGCACAGTGTTAACCGAGCTTGTGTTCACCGACACATTTCTTTATTAACCGATGAGAATAGTATGAATTAAAAGATCAGTTTAGCTGATAAAGTGATGAGCTGTAAAGTACCTCGATTTCAATGATAACAGATCAGGTTTGTTATCAAGATTGATGGCTAACATAAATCAAAAGGATCTAATGGAGTAGATTGAATTGTGTTATTGATACATTAGCCAAGGAAGTCTAAAGTGGCAAAATTTATGAATATGATTAACCAGACAAATCCAATGGAGGAGAAGAAAATGTTTTACATGTCTCTATAAGAGACAAGAGATTTCATAATGAAGATGCCAGAAAAAGAAGAAACTACAAAAGTATTGCGTGAAGTAGGTTTCATGCATTCTGATCATATTGGTTAATAAGAGCTGAGCTACAGAATAGTTACCAAGCTACAAAGAGTAATTACCGACGGACAGTAAGATAATACAGTGTTGAATCTGAAGTGATATATTGGTCAAAAGGATTTGTATGAGCAAAATATTGATCTGTAATCTGCAATTGAAGTTGCATTAAGGCAGATCATCTACTGTTACATATTTAACCATTGTACATAGTCAAATCTCTTAACCGAGTGGACTAAGAAAGTCTTATGATGTATCATTCATAGAATGAACATTGTTATCCTGCAACCCCAGAGTGACTGCAGGTAGGATGATAACTTCTAGTCTAAAATCCTCTAACAAGGTCACACCTAACAGTGTGTTTGTAACCTTTAACATGGTTGGGTCTTCACCGACCTCACTTCAAAAGAGTGAATATTTTTGGGTTGCTAGTCCTAGGTGGTTTTTCCCTTCACAGGGTTTCCACATTAAATCTCTTGTGTTATGTGTTGATCATGATTTTTCTTTTTATCATTGTTTGCATATTACATGTTAGATTTGATCGGTAACCACTATAAGTTTTAGACTGATAATCGGTAAAAGCACAGACAGTGAAAATATTTTTTTTTACCGAGCAGCAGACATTGAAGTATTTTTTTTTAGATTATACATTTTGATTTGGGACAGTGTTTAACGGATTCACCCCCCCTCTCAGTTATTCCAACAATTGGTATCACAGCTTCGGTTTCTTAGAACAAATTTTTAAGGACTTCAGCATAAAGGTCTTAAGATGTATAAGAGGGAAGTGCCTAGACTGAACAAAGAGAACTTCATAGTATGGCAAAGCTGAATGTTGTTGCATGTATCTAGAATTGGGAACTCAACTGTAGAGCCGATGAAGAATGGCTACATTACACCGCCCACTAGTCCCTTAACCCTTGATCAATTGAGAGAGAAGAATGAACACAATGACACTATGATGGAACTTGCTGCTGCCTATACAAACTCTAAATTTGAAGACATTAAGGGATGTGTTATTGCCAAAGAGATGTGGGACAAGCTAAACTTGATATACAGTGGAGATTTGAATGTTAAGAGAGCTAGAGCAAAAAGTCTAAGAGGTCCTTTTGATGATATGAGGATTAAGGAAGGTGAGAACATAGTGCAATATTCAACAGATTGAAAGAAGTAGTACATGCCATTAGAGCATCTGATGGAGTTATTGATGATGAAACAATTATAAGCAAGATTCTCATAACCTTGTTGCCATTTTATGCGATCAGGAGCTCTACAATTTATGAAACAAGGGCCATATCCAATCTTACCCTGGACACACTGATCGATAAGCTTACTACCTTTGAGTTAAACAACTTTGACAATAGTATTGTTCCTTCTGTTGAATTTGCTTTCATGTCTTCTTTGAAGATTAGTAAGTGTAGCAAAAAAATTAAGAATGATGATAGTGATAGCAATGCTGATGATGAACTTGATGAGCTTGAAGCTCTTATGGCCAGAAGATTACCCAAAGGAAAAGGAAGATATAGAGGTAAGTTACCATTGGCATGCTTTAATTGTAAAGAGGTTGGTCACATTGCTGCTAGATGTCCACAAAAGAAAGATGATGATAGATCCAAAGACCGATCGGAAGGAAGCTATGGGAGAAGAGTCAACAAAGGCTATGGATACAACAACAGAGACAACCGAGATAGTTATGACAAAGGAAAAAAGGTATGCTACATAGCTGAAGATATTGAATCTAAATCTAACACTGATGATCATGTAGAAGTAGCATTTGTTGCTATGAAAGATGATTCAGAGGAAGAAGAGAAACATGAAGAGATAGCACTGATCTCTAGAGTAGACAGAAATGATACATGGATCATAGACAGTGGCTGCACACATCATATGACCGGTGATGTAGAGAAATTTGATCAACATGTTGAATACAATGGAGGATCTATGAGAATGGGAAATGATGCACCTTGTATGGTAAGAGGTAAAGGTTCATTGATGATCAATGAAAAAATAAAATATGAGGATGCATATTGGGTAGATGGACTGAACTATAACTTGTTAAGTGTGGCATAGTTGAACAATTCAGGCCACCAACTTGCTTTTGAGAGTAAAAAGGTGAAAATCTATGATGATGGAGGACAACTTGTCAGAACAGGTACACAATCTAGAGGTAACCTATTTTATCTTGATATGGATCAGTTTTCTTGTTTGTTAATGAAGGATGAAGATGCATGGTTGTGGCACAAAAGATTATGTCTTGTAAATTTTGATAACATGATCAAGATTAGTAAAAAGAGAAGAGTTAGAGGTTTGCCTAACTTGTCTAAACTAGATCATGCTATGTGCCATGAATGTCAGAAAGGTAAGATGACTAAGTCTAGTTTCAAAAGCAAAGACTACTCAACAAAGAAGATACTTGAGTTGGTTCATACCGACCTATGTGGTCCTATGAGAACTCAGAGTTGTTCTGGTGATAGATACTTTATTCTTTTTGTTGATGACTATACTAGACTGATGACTATTATGTTCTTCAAAGAGAAATCCGAAGCTTTTAAAATGTTTAAGTGGTATAAGGCTAAGGTAGTTAAGGAAACTGGAAAGGAAATAAAATGCTTAAGATCTGATAGAGGAGGTGAATATATCTCTGATGAATTTACTAATTTCTGTAATGAGCATGGTATTAAGAGATAGGTCTCTGCACCAAGGACACCACAACAAAATTGCATTGCTGAAAGAAGAAACGGGTCTATCATTGATTGTGCTAGAACACTGATGATATAGAAGAATGTTGCTCAGACATATTGGAGAGAAGTTGTTAGTATAGCTGTATATGTTCTTAACTGAGTACAATTGAAGAAGGACACCAACCAGACACCTTATGAGCTATGGTTTGGACACAAACCTACTGTAAGTTATTTTAGAATTTTTGGAAGCAAATGTTTTATTCTAAAAGATGAGAGAAATGGAAAATTTGATTCTAAAGGAGATGAAGGAACATTCTTAGGATAATCTAGCAATAGTAAAGCATACAAATGTCTGAATAAGGTTACAAATAAGATAATTGAAAGTAATAACATTCATGTTGATGAGTTTGATGACAAGGACATAGAGGATAGTTGAAAGGAACCAAAAGACTATGGTAGATTCACTTACATTGAACATCTAGAGTATCAACCGAAATCGCAACCTGTGATAACTAGTCAGCAGGCAAATAACCCTAAGGAAGAGGAAGAGGAAACCGATGAACAAAATAAAGCTACCGAGCAAGCTAATGAACCTGAATAGGATGATCAAGAAAGAAGAGATGGAATACTTGTTAGATTTGGCAGGAGACACCATCCTAAGAGACAATTCATTGGAGATAAACAAGCTAGAATGCAAACCAGGAGCAAAGAAAGACAAGGTACATGTCTAGTTTGTGAATTTGAACCAAAAAATGTGAAAGTTGCATTAGAGAATGAAGAATGGATTAATGCAATGCATGAGGAAATAGAGAAAGTAGAAAAGAACAAAACTTGGAGCTTAGTACCTTGACCAAAAGACAAAAATGTTATCGGTACTAAATGTATATTCAGGAATATACTGAATGAAAATGGTGAAGTTACAAGAAATAAAGCTAGATTAGTATGCAAGGGATATGAACAAGAAGAAGGCATTGACTATGGAGAAACATTTTCAATTGTTCCTAGATTAGGAGTTAGAATGCTACTTGCATATGTTGCACACAAGAAATTCAAAGTCTATCAAATGGATGTGAAGTCAGCATTTCTAAATGGCATACTTGAAGAAGAAGTCTACATAGAACAACCAGAAGGATTTGTTGATCCAGGCAACAGAGACATGGTATGTAGAATACACAAAGCCTTGTATGGTTTGAATCAAGCACCGAGATCATGGTATGAAAGACTGCATACTTACTTGCTAAGTATTGGATTTGTTGGAACAAGTGAAAACAACAATCTGTATATGAAAGGTAATACTGATGACACTATTCTTATTGCTGAGATATTTGTGGATGATATTATTTTTGGAGGACAAGATCATATATGCAAAGCCTTTGCTGATGAAATGCAAAAAGAATTTGAAATGTCTATGTTTGGAGAGATTAAATTCTTTCTAGGACTACAAGTGATTCAGCAGAGTGATGGGATATTCATCACACAGTCTAAGTACATAAAGGAAGTATTGAATACATTTGGCATGGAAGATGCTAAACTTGTGGGACCAATGATGGCTACTGGATGAAAACTAACAAAGGAGGATGAAACTACATAGGTAAACTAGACACTTTATTGATCCATGATTGGTAAACTAATGTATGTAGTTCACAGTAGACTAGATATAGCACATGTTATGGGGATTGTTGCTAGGTTTTCTGCTAACCCTAGAGAATCACACATGATTGCTACTAAAAGAATCTTAAGATATCTGAAAAAGATAGAAGATTATGGCATTTGGCATCCTAAGGAAGGAAATTTTGAGTTGAAGGTTTACATCGATGCTGATTGGGCTGGAAATGTAGATGATAGAAAAAGCACCACTGGAGGAGCATTTTTCTTTGGTGAAAGACTTGTAACTTGGACAAGTAAGAAGCAAGCTTGTATTTCTCAATCAACAACTAAAGTAGAGTATGTTGCTGCTACTACAAATTGCTCAAACATTGCATACATTAAGCAAGTGTTGGAAGGAATGAACGAGGTAATCGCTGACCCGGTGATTATATATTGTGACAACACTAGTGCTATTAACATTTCAAAGAATCCAGTGATGCACTCTAAAACAAGGCATATATCTATTAAGTATCATTACTTAAGAGAACAAGTGCAGGAGAGGCAAGTGAAATTAGAATTTGTTACATATAAGGAAAAACTTGCAGACATCTTTATAGAGCGTCTACCGAAGGACACATTTGAATACTTGAGGAGTAGACTTGGGGTCCATCCCCTGTCTATCGATCACTAAGGTAATCTGGATGTTGCGTCTGCCTACTCATGTTAGAAGATCATTATTGTTGATGCAACATAGTTTCAACTTTGAATCATGTTCAAGGTTGTGATTAAGTTTGGAGAATTGAGACAGATTGAGATATAGGTATACAGAGATACAGAGAATGAACAACAAATAGTTACTTGGCTACTGATAGAGCTACTTGTTTATTTCTTTCTTTGGAATTGTTGTCAAAGGGAGAGATAAATAATATGAAAAGGTGAAATAAATAAATGGAGAGAAATTGCACCGATGAGAACTATCTGAGGGAGATATAATCTGAAAGGAACAGAGCATTCAAGATCGGTTACTAAGAACAGAAGTAGAAATAGCAGAATTGAAAAGGGCATATCTGATGACAAGCATTATAGCATTACAAATGTTGAGTAATGTAGTGATTAAACATATTAAGTCTATTCAACTTACAACATTTGTTTACAGAGTTGTAGAATACATGTTTGGTATGTGTATGGTACATTTCATATTACTTGAGTTGCCATCAATGCCAAAGGGAGAGATTGGTGAACTACAACTAATTTGGAACCAAAATGAAGAATCTATAATTCAAAGATTACTAAGGAGTTGATGATTAGATAATGCAAGATGATTAAATCAGTATTATGTTGTCATTGATGTCAACTAGCTTGACAATACTTATCTTGTAAGTTACTATACTGACACATCTGAAGGAAGGTGAAAGAGATGAAGAACAGAGAAATTTATATGAGGAAGATGTATATGTTAGATGAGGATAATGAATACTCTAAGTAAGCTATTGATGATTCTATGACTTGATGGAATTGACTTCATTACATTGCATTCATCTATAATGAAGAATAGAGCTGAAAGACACAAAGCAGTGTTGTCCATAAATGAAAGCATTTCAGTATACACCAACGGAGTGTAGTGTATATAGAGCATAGTGTTAATCAAGCTTGTGTTCACTGACACATTTCTTTGTTAACCGATGAGAACAGTATGAATTAAATGATCAGTTTAGCTGATAAAGTGATGAGTTGTAAAGTACCTCGATTTCAGTGATAACAAATAAGGTTTGTTATAAAGATCGACGGCTAAAATAAATCAAAAGGATCTAATGGAGTAGATTGAACCATGTTATTAACACATCAGTTGAGGAATTCTTAAGCAGAAAAATCTATGAATCTGATTAAGCGGAAAAATCCAATGGAGGAGAAGAAAATGTTTTACATGTCTATATAAGAGACAAGAGATTTCATAATCAAGATGCTAGAGGAAGAAGAAACTGTAGAATTATCACATGAAGAAGGTTTCATGTATTCTGATCATACTGGTTAATAAGAACTGAGCTATAGAATAGTTACTGAGCTACAGAGAGTAATTACCGATAGATAGTAAGTTAATACAGTGTTGAATTTGAAGTGATATATTGGTCAGAAGGATTTGTATGAGCAAAATATTGATCTGTAATCTGCAATTGAAGTTGTATTAAGGAAGATCATCTACTATTACATATTTAACCATTGTACATAGTTAAATCTCTTAACCGAGTGGACTAAGAAAGTCTTATAATGTATCATTCATAGAATGAACATTGTTATCCTGTCAACCCTAGAGTGACTGCTGGTTGGACGATAACTTCTAGTCTAAAATCCTCTAACATGGTCACACCTAACAGTGTCTTTGTAACCTTTAACAGGGTTGGGTCTTCACTGACCTCACTTCAGAAGAGTGAATATTTTTGGGTTGCCCATCCCATGTGGTTTTCCCTTCATAGGGTTTCCACATTAAATCTCTTGTGTTATGTGTTGATCATGATATTTGTTTGTTATCATTGTTTTCATATTACATGTTAGATTTGATTGGTAAATACTATAAGTTTTAGACTGATAATCGGTATCAAAGCTTTGGTTGCTTAGAACAGAGTTTTAAGGACTTCAGCACAAAGGTCTCAAGATGTATAAGAAGGAAGTGCTTAGACTGAACAAAGAGAACTTCATAGTAGGGAAAAGCTAAATGTTGTTGCATGTATCTAGAATTGGGAACTCAGCTATAGACCTAATGAAGAATGTCTACATTGCACCGCCCACTGGTCCCTTAACCCTTGATCAACTGAGAGACAAGCATGAACACAATGTCACTATAATGGAACTTGCTGCTTCCTATACTGACGCTGAATTTGAAGACATTAAGGGATGTGTTACTACCAAAGAGATGTGGGTCAAGCTAAATTTGATATACAGTGGAGATTTGAATGTTAAGAGAGCCATAAAAGAAAGTCTAAGAGGTCATTTTGATGATATGAGGATGAAGGAAGGTGAGAACATAGTGCAATATTCAAATAGACTGAAAGAAGTAGTACATGCCATTAGAGCATCTGATGGAGTTATTGATGATGAAACAATTATAAGCAATATTCTCAGAACATTGTTGCCAGTTTATGCGATCAGGATCTCTGCAATTCATGTAACAAGGGTTGTATACAATCTTACCCTTGACACACTGATCGGTAAGCTTACTACCTTTGAGTTAAACAACTTTGACAATAGTATTGTTCCTTCTGTTGAATCTGCTTTCATGTCTTCTTTGAAGATTAGTAAGTCTAGCAAGAAAATTAATAATGATGACAGTGATAGCAATACCGATGATGAACTTGATGAGCTTGAAGCTCTTATGGCCAGAAGATTACCCAAAGGAAAAGGAAGATATAGAGGTAAGTTACCATTGGCATGCTTTAATTGTAAAGAGGTTGGTCACATTGCTGCCAGATGTCCACAAAAGAAAGATGATGATAGATCCAAAGATCGATTAGAAGGAAGCTATGGGAGAAGAGTCAACAGAGGCTACCGATACAACAATAGAGACAATCGAGATAGTTATGACAAAGGAAAAAAGGTATGCTACATAGTTGAAGATATTGAATCTGAATCTGACACTGATGATGATGTAGAAGTAGCATTTGTTGCTATGAAATATAATTCAGAGGAAGAAGAGAAACATGAAGAGACAACACTGATCTATAGAGTAGACATAATTGATACATGGATCATAGATAGTGGTTGCACACATCATATGACTAGTGATGTAGAGAAATTTGATCAACTTGTTCAATACAATAGAGGATCTATGAGAATGGGAAATGATGCACCTTGTATGGTAAGAGGTAAAGGTTCATTGATGATCAATGAAAAAATAAAATGTGAAAATGCATACTAGGTAGATGGATTGAACTATAACTTGTTAAGTGCGGCACAGTTGAACAATTTAGGTCACCGACTTGCTTTTGAGAGTAAAAAGGTGAAAATCTTTGATGATGGAGGAAGACTTGTCAGAACTGGTACACAATCCAGAGGTAACCTATTTTATCTTGATATGGACCAGGCTTCTTGTTTGTTAATGAAGGATGAAGATGCATGGTTGTGGCACAAAAGATTATGTCATGTAAATTTTGATAACATGATCAAGATTAGTAAAAAGAGAAGAGTTAGAGGTTAGCCTAACTTGTCTAAACCAGATCATGCTATGTGCCATGAATGTCAGAAAGGTAAGATGACTAAGTCTAGTTTCAAAAGCAAAGACTACTCAAAAAACAAGATACTTGAGTTGGTTTATACCGACCTATGTGGTCCTATGAGAACTCAGAGTTGTTCTGGTGATAGATACTTTATTCTTTTTGTTGATGACTATACTAGACTGATGACTGTTATGTTCTTGAAAGAGAAATCTGAAGCTTTTAAAATGTTTAAGTGGTATAAATCTAAGGTAGAGAAGGAAATTGGAAAGGAAATAAAATGCTTAAGATCTGATAGAGGAGGTGAATTTATCTTTGATGAATTTACTAATTTCTGTAATGAGCATGGTATTAAGAGACATGTCTCTGCACCAAGGACACCACAACAAAATGGTATTGTTGAAAGAAGAAATAGGTGAATCATTGATTGTGCTAGAACACTGATGATACAAAAGAATGTTTCTCAGACATATTGGAGAGAAGCTATCGGTACAGCTATATATGTTCTTAACTGAGTACAATTGAAGAAGGACACCAACTAGACACCTTATGAGCTATGGTTTGGACACAAACCTACTGTAAGTTATTTCAAAAATTTTGGAAGCAAATGTTTTATTCTAAAAGATGAGAGAAATGGGAAATTTGATTCTAAAGGAGACGAAGGAATATTCTTAGGATATTCTACCAAGAGTAAAGCATACAAATGTCTGAATAAGGTTACAAATAAGATAATTGAAATTACTAATGTTCGTGTTGATGAGTTTGATGACAAGAACACAGAGGATAGTCAAAAGGAACTGGAAGACTATGGTAGGTTCACTTGCATTGAACATCCAGAGTATCAACTGAAATCGTAACCTGTGATAACTGGTCAATAGGCAAATAACCCTGAGGAATAGGAAGAGGAAACCAATGAACAAAATGGAGCTACCGAGCAAGCTAATGAACCTAAACAAGATGATCAAGAAAGAAGAGATAGAATACTAGCTAGATTTGTTAGGACACACCATCCTTAGACACAAATCATTGGAGACAGACAAGCTGGAATGCAAACTAGGAGCAAAGCAAGACAAGGTACATGTCTAGTTTGTGAATTTGAACCAAAAAATGTGAAAGTTGCATTAGAGAATGAGGAATGGAGAGACCATCCTCATAATCCCACTTAAACACATCTCTGTATTCAACAAGTAACCTTCTTAAGTCCTCCTTGTCAGATGAAGTACATGTCTAACCAATAGAAATCCATTTAGGATCACCATCATCTCCTATATCAATTTTGTTATATTCCTTAGAATTGTGTGCATAATATACCTTCTCTTTAATAGTGCTATCATCTTTTCTTCTGAACAGATGTTCCAGGGAAATAAGGCCTTTGGGGATTTTATTTCCTTTAAGCTGAATAATTCCTTCCTTACTTGCAACATTTTGGTAAACCTCCTTACACTCATTACTAGACCCCTCAAAATATATATCAGAAAAACTTGTAGCACATTCCATAGAATCTCCGAGCTGAGAATCATTGTCAAATACTTGCCAATTCTCCACATTATCTGGTATTCTCATCTTATAAATCATTTCTATTTGATACTTCTAAATTTTAAAGTCGGGATGGGGTAATAACAATGAAGCCAATACTGCTAAGGAATCTACTTTAGTGTTTTGGTTCCTGGGTATAAATTCTATGGAGAAAGCATCAAAGAAATCAAGCTCATCCCATACCAAGTTCCTATAGTGTTTTAACTTTTCATTCTTAACAGAAAATTGTCCTCTCACTTGTTTCACAATCAATTCAACATCTCCTTTCACAACTAATTTCTTAAATCCCCTCAGCTTTGCTTCCTCTAATCCCAACAACAAAGCTTTGTATTCTACAATATTATTAGTATTTCTAAAATCTAATTTGAAAGAAAAAGGAATGCATTCTTCATTAGGAGGAAAAAGAACTACCCCCGTGCTTGATCCTAAATTTGAACAGCTGCCATCAAACTCCATCTTCCATATGTCTTCTTCCTTAGGAGTGGAAACTTCACTATCTTTTTCCATATCTATCAGGATAACATAATTACCAAAATGAAACTACTCATACAAAATTTGGGCTTTGGGATTATCTGAGGGTACCACTGTGTATTTATTCTTAGGCTTAGGTTCAAGTTGTATCTTCTTCTTCCCAACCAGGATGATTGCTTCAGACAGATCCATTTTTATATCCCCTCCTAGATCTTTACAAAAGGTTCTGCTGAGAAGCATACCATAACTGGCCGGAATATCTGCTACCAAGATTGTTAACTTTAGACATTTATCAGGATATGCAGAAAGAATAACTTGGACATCTTTAACTTGACCCATCAATGGTACTTATTTTCCATCCATAGAATAATAGCAGCCAAACATTTTGGTTAGGGTGAGACCTAAAGCTCTTGTGACTGGAGCATGCATGATATTATCTGATGCACCAGAATCAATAATGGAATTGCTAAGTTTTTGCACATTCAACAACAAGGAAATGTAAAAAGGATTAGGCTTCATTTCTTCAATTTCAGTTTTGATAGAATTGACAAAGGGACAATCCTCCGAAATCTGTGGAGTGTCCTTGGACACAAAAACAAGAGGCTCTTCAATTGTAGTTGTCTCACCTATTAGGGGTTTATCTGATTAAGAACTTGAACTAGATTCCCCTTTCACATATTTTACCAATCTATCTAGTTCTTTGGAGTTCATTTTCAGGTATTCAGCAGGAGAAATGGAAGTTGTTGACTTGCAAAATTTGACAAAGTCAAAAGGAGGAGAAACTGGATTACCTCTAGGTAAAATCTTTACTTCAAGACTTTTTGGACATGCAAGAGTCTCTCCATATCTAGTTTCTTTCCATTTAGCATCAGCATTAGCAGCAATTGAACCAGGGACAAACTTTTGCATTCTTTGATTTCTTGTTAGAATTGCACAAGGAGAGTCTTGTAGAGTTGCTAAAATACTTCCCCCTCTATCTGAATTTGGTTCATATTCCAGATAAAAAGAACTGGACAAACCAATATCAGGTAACCCTTTCTCCTCATGCAACTCTTCTATATCAATGGTGTCCTTTGTTGCATTTATTTGAAGACATCTTAACTAGTTAGGACAAGTTTCCCCATCATGATCGGTTGTTAGATGAAATGAGCACATCTTTTCCTTTGGAGCAGATTCAATATGCAATCTAGGTTGTGAGCTCGTCAAAAGAGGAGTTTTTCCAGGAAGTTGATTATACTATCTTTGGCTAACATCCTGATAAGGAGATTGATATGGGGAGCTAGCCTTATTTTGTTGTCTCTTGAGCATGGCCATATCATTCATCAACCTCTGCATTAAAGGATCTATTGTGGTAGATGAGGAGCTTCCTAAGTCCTGGACTTCTCTTTTCCATTTACTAGCTAGTATAAATGTATCTTCAAGTTGAATAGCTTGTCTTTGTGCAAAAACCAAATTGGCCACTCCGTCATTTAATAGGTGAAAAATTATATCAAGTGGGACAACATTCAAGAAGAAGATCTTCTTATTCTCATCACTTGGTGCAAAATTTTCAAGTATCCTTTGCAAGATTCTATTAACTTGGCCATAAATTTAGGCATAGGCTCATGAATTTCTTTCTTGAGCTAACTAAGTTGGAGCAATAACAAAATCTCATTATCAAGAGTTTTAAATCTCGCTTCAAAAGAAACTCTCATGTCATTCCAATTAGTGATTGAACCATTAGGTAAATGACTGAACCAGTCAGCTGTAGTGTCAACTAGGGTTCCAACAAAAAGCCTGACTACTACCTCTTCAGTAGGGACACTAATAATACCACATGCAGTATGGAAAGCACTGAGATGATCATCAGTCATTACCTTTCCATCTCTGCTGAACTAGGCAAGACTTGATTAGCACCTTTAGGAAGATCACTAGGAGGGTTAGCTCCTAAATTCAATGGGCTGATATTCTAACCACAAGGTTGATTGGCAGCCAAGTTGGGAAACTAGAAATTCAAAGGTTGGATATTAAGAACAGTGGGTACCACAATACCTAGAGATATAATAGCTTGAAAAGTAGGTGGAATAGCAGGCCTGAATGGAGGTGATGAAGGCCGGCTAAAGGTTCGGGTCTTCTTCTTCTTGGGGGTGTCACAATTAGGTGAAAAACTTAGATTTCTCAAGGCTTCAAAGTCTTCATCAACTAATCCCCTACTCTAATCACCTCTGGTGTACCTTTTTTCTGCCAGCTTCAGTATGGGGTTTGATCTTAATTTCTTGTAGGGTCGTGCACAAGTCTATTAACTACAACTACCTCTTGAGCAATGGGTATACCCTTCAGGCATTCAACTATTTCTTCTTCTTTCTTGAGCACCTCTAACACTTGATGAAACTATTGATTTTTGCGCCTAAATTTCCACGCTAGTGCAGCTAGGCTTGAAATTATGTCTTCTTGTGTGTCTTCAAATCCTAGGTTAGGTTGAAGCATAGGAAACACATCATTGTGTGGTAACACCATCTTGTGGCATTATAACAATGGAGAACCTAGTGTTTTATACTAGACTCTACCCACTAGAGTCGCCAAAAATGTGTTGGTGAACAGATTTGTCCTCTTTTTAAATGAACTTGAAGTATACTCGATGCCTTATAAGATAAATAATTCATCAACAGTTGGGTAAGCATCAAGGATTGCTTCCATCTAAATTTTTTAAAGGTTTAGCTTCCTTCTTAGATATTCAATGAATTTTTAACATAAAAGTAAACACATACACCTTTAACCTGAAAGTGTTGAAGGATCTCTCATATACTCACAGGTATCGAAGAGTTTCAGAAAATATAATGATGCAGAAAATCAACTACTAGGAAGCAAAGTTCCTCTAACCTCCTTAAGAAAAGGAACAGAATTATAGTAAAAAGCTTAGAAAAATAATTATCTGAGAAGTTGAATAATAGCAGTGCATAAACATTTCATGTGAAGCATAAGGTATAGTAATTCCCAAAGTAATCGATATACCACAAGTTTCAATTCAAAGATTCAAACCAAACTTTGCATTTATATATTCATGTTGAATCCAATCAAAGTCAAAATTCAAAAAGAGACAATTACTGTTCTTCCAGATAAATCTTTGCTACTTTAATAAAAAAAACTAAAAGTATCTAAGAGCTACTCCTATCAAAAATTTCCAACCCTTCTAGGTTTAATGCTCCAGCATTTATAGTTTGAGATCCGAGAGAGCCTCCAAAAAAACTCGGCCTCTCGGACACATAGTAGAAATAGTTAAAAACCAGTTACACATTAGACTTTAGTTTTAAAACGCATGTCCTTAAAATAGAAAAATCTAGAAAATTGCCTAGAAATACACCATCTTTGTTCATTGATCTTCTGACGTGGCAGTTTTAACCAACTTTCAAGTTTTGAAAGCATTAATTAATTCCTGTGCTGGATGTAAGTGCAGATTCTTTAATCCAATTAACTTTTCCCAAACTACATTATTTTCCCATTTTAGTTCCTAGATTTTTTGTAACTGTTTAGGCAGTTGTCCTCTGTTCAATAGCAGCATAGATTCAACATTGGCAATCTTGGTAAAATCCTAAACTGTTGGCTCTTCATTTTCCTTCAAAGCACCCATGGTATCAACAAAGACCTTAATCATAGCATCAGCATCTCGATTACCTTCATCAATTTTTAAGATGCCTGATGGGCTTACTATCTTGATGTCTTTCAGGGCATTAGCATGCATGTTCTTAACCTCCTCTCCTATTGCCCGAACTCATGAGATTGTAGCTTTGAATAATGAACCTTTCCAACTAAGATTCTATTTTAGAATAAACAACATACAAGGATCAACTAGTTTCATGGGATTCTCTGCTAAGAACTAGGCTACCTGATAGGTTTCTATCTCTTGGATTTGAGTATAGATAGCTGCGCACTTTTCCTCTTCCAATTCCTAGGTAGGAATGAAAGTTTATATTTCTCCAAGAAAAGCTTCACCATCCATACAAGTAGATACAAATTCTTGTATGGAGGTACTTCCTTCATCAGTGATATCATCTATCTAGGCCTTCATAACCTCTATCAGAAACCCTGTTACATTTTCTTTACCATCTTTTTTCTTTCAGCTGAATTCAGATCAAAACTTTGTGGAGACTAAGCAAGCGGCAACGCTCCAACATCTGTGAGGGAAGAAATGAACTCAGCCATGGTGATCACTAGTTGTTTCAATTCACATTTCTCCCTACCATCTTTCTGCGACTAGCCTAGCATATGATCAGCCGAGAACGTGAAAAGATGGTCTCTTGAATCCCTGGTTAGAACACCAAGTTCCATCTTGGTAACCTCAAAGTCCTCATCTTCAGGCTCTTGAGCTCCTTCCTTAGGTTTAAAGGTTGCTATCTCTGTAGTTACTTTTTTGGTAGAGGGATCCATGGATAGTCTTGCATCACTTTTCATCTTTTTATCTTTAGGAGTTTGGATGGCATACTTTGTGATGATTTCCTTTACCGGTAGTGAAATAGGCTTGAAACTTTTTCTTTTATTCACTGAATCAGTTAACCAAGGAGGAATTGAACTAGTGACCATCCGATTGTCAGACATTTTAGCAAGGGTTTCCTCAGCTCAGAGAACCTCTAGATTACTGGTAGGTATTCCCTAATCTTTCTCCTATTGCTCTGGTGAAACAAAAATATCCTCATCATTGACTTCAATGTCAATGTAATCAGACACAGGGGATGCCATCTGAGAGAGACTCTCTGATCTTGTTCTAGCTCTCATCCTTAGTGCAGTAGGATGTCAACAAGATGCTACCTTTTTCCTAGGAGATGAAATCTTACCTGCATTAGGAATCAAAGGAGACACATTAGGCAAGGCATGATTCACATTTATTGAAATAGAGTCTGCATTTCTTTTTTTAGGAGGGGGGTTCTTTGTTCCTTTCTGCTTTTTCTTTGTCAACCAAGCCTCTGTAATTCCAAAAATAGTTCTAGCCCTTAGTTTTATATCATCATCTTCTTTTCGTGCCCAATCTATGGCTAGGGGACTCTCTGTTTCTGGAATATCAACCTCTAAACCTGTGATTTCAGAATTATCCTCCTCTACCCCACTTGTATCAAATTTCAACTACAGAAACTCAATTTGTGGAACTAGGAGTCTTGAATAATCCCTTTTCCTTACTACCTTTTCAACGCTGAGGTCTTCCCATAAATCTTCAATGTGTGAGCTAGGTGATGGGTGATTACTTAGACTCAGAACCTGTCTAGCAAAGCCTTTATTATCAAAACCTCTTCTTGGTTCATAGAACTGTATATGAAAACTCACCAAATTGTTACTTATCACTGAGGCATCCATCATGATATTGCAAACTAGGGTTCCTAACTTAATTGGAAACATTGAAGCCCATTTTTCTTCTGGCAAACTATTCTTAACCACTGTGAACAATTGCCTATAGACCTCAACTAATATAAAACAATCAAAGGAAAATCTAGGGAGCCTGAGAGGTTCCTCATCAAAACCTCCAATCCTAATATAAGTGAAACTTGAAAATTGAACATAAAAAACTCCCATAAGTTTGAACTAACTTCTGGGATTTCAATGATATTCTCTGATTTTGAATTCCCACCAACTATTGACATAGTCTTCCGAGGAAGACATCATGGACTTGTCTGTAATCTTCCAAACCCTATCTTTTCTCAATAAAGGGTAGTACTCATAAAAATTTAAATCTTCACTCCATGGGGCGTGTGGAATAGCTCCCAGATCTTGTGTGCATGCAAAACAATATATCAAATAAGAAGACATGAATAACTCTTTCTTAATTGCTTGAGCATGTTTGAGTTGATCTCTCAAAGAATTGGCAATGATTTCTACCCAATCAAGATGTTGTCTCCCTTCCAAAATTATCTCTATAAAGTGATACATCCATTCTTCAAAAAGGAGAACCTACTCAGACCCTTTCACTAGATGAAGTAAAACCGTTATATCATGAATAGGAGGCTTCATATGACCTTTGGTCAAGACTTTAGGCAAACGGGACCCTCCTTTATAATTATTTTGGGTCCATTTTAGGGCCATGTAACTATGTTTTTTATCTATATTTTCTTGGAACTGAGCAAGAGACTGGGTTGGGGTTAAGATGGTGAAGGATTCATCTGGGATTTTAAAAATGGACATGACAGTTTCCCTATTCACAGGTATTAAATTTTGACCTTCAGCATTCAGTATGCATTTAGACTTGATATCATATCTATTGATGTATTGTTGAATTAACTCTGGGCTTACGACAGACGGTGGAAAAACTGCAGCTTCTAGCAACCCACTTGACAAAATCTCTAGACTATACTCTTCTGCTACACATTCTGTGAGATGACCAACCATCTCTTCTACCTCAACCCCTAAAAGGTTTGTGTTCATGATAACAAGGGCATGAAACTCCATGTTCTTGTAGTTCCCAAAGAAATGTATGTTAGACCTCATCTTTTCTACTGAAAACTAACCAAAGCAACCCCCATTCTTCAACAAATATTATCAAATAGGAACAGGAAATAAAAGAGAGCTTTCAGTGGCTACCTGTTTTCTGCAGACTCAAGAAAATAATTCCCTCTTCCATAATCGAGACTCCGCAGGATTATAACAGAAAAGAGAGAGCTTACATAAATACTTATATTTTGAAAAATCATGCCTGTTGACACTGAAAATTTCAGGTTCTAAATAAACAAAACGTCAGGGAAGTGTTATCTTCAATTTTAGTTTTATATAATTTCCCTATGTTAAAAAAATTAAAATGAATAAAAAGGCATATATGTTTGTCATTATTCTATTTTCAGGTATTAGGTTGTTAGTTATTTCAACTAATTTAATGCATATTCATTTTGAAATAAAAAATAATTATAAAAATGATAAAAAAAGGTGGCGAGAGGGAGTTGAACCCTCGACCTGTCAAGCCAACCTTTTTCCTACCTACCTACCCTCCTACCCCCTAACCAGTTAGTCTATTTATTTTCTTCGAGAGGATTAGGAGGAGAAACTAATTTATTTACTTTTCCATGTGCAGGTGAGAAGTCAATACAATTTCTTACACAGGGAGTAATCCTTTCCTTAATTACTTTTCAAATCAGTAATGACAATAATATTTTCCTATGTATTATTTATTTTCTTGATTTTCAGAAAAAAGAATGGGGAGAGTGAGTTGAACACTCAACCTCTTGACCCATCCTTTTTCCTACCTAACTACCCGACTCTACCCTTACTGATTGACCTATGCTATTCCTTGAGAATGTATGTATAAATAAAGATATTAATATTAGATTATTGAATTTCCTTTTAATAATTTAGAAATAAACTATTAGGAAAATAAGTATAGTGTTTTTCTTAAATATATGTGTTTCAAAGAGGCTTTATATTTCATGGTATTATTGTGGTTACCAACATGATTGTTTTTAATTTTAATTTATAATTTACTCCTAAAAACCCTAAAGTAAAGAATATGATAAGGTAAATAATGTGATAAAGATTACTATGTTTTAGGGTTGTGAAATATTTTTGATATTAATTTTAGTTTTCATATACCTAATTGTAATCATATAATTTTACATTGTTGTAATTTTATTTTTAATTTTAAAATTTTAACTTGTAGGGTAAAAGGGCTTAAGTGATTATACATTACCATTGCAATTTATTTGTAAATAATAATTAATTGATTTCTCACCTTCATTTTTAGGGTTTGTATTTTGAAATATTTTATTTCTAAAAAACCTTAAATTTTTTCTATTAGATGGTTTTTATAATGTTAGGGTTGTTATTAAATTTATACTTACCCTATGTGAAGTTATTTTAATATTATTGTAAATTTAGGGTAAATGCCCCCTATTAAGGGTGAATTATAAAACTATTTACCCTAATGTTTTTAAAGTATTTCTATGTAACATTGCACTATGTTTGTGAATAGATATATTTTAAAAATAAATATAAATGCATTATGTCTTATTTTGAAAATAAAAGTAAAATTTTAAACATAATGTCATATTTTTATTTAATGTTTTAAGTATTGTCTTATTAATGAAATTTCTTATGTTTTGATAATTAATGTGGGCAACTTATAATTAATATTTAATTTTTATTTATACTCCACTTTATTTATCAAATACATTTATAAAGTATGGCATGAATTTATTTCAATTAATTATTAATTAATAAATGAATGATAGTGGTCTTTATGAAAGCCTAATATATTATGAATATAATGATTTTGATTTTAGGTTTTATCAAAGAACTATCTAATGTCGGGTGTTTTTGTGCAGGCATTAGCATGAGGATTTGGACTATTATGCACAACCACCTAAAATATAATAAATCAAACTTGTTGTACGGGAAATATTTTTCCCTAAAACCATTATTATGGTTTATTTTATATTTTATAGGGTTAGTTGCCAAGATTAGGTCCTGTGAAGGGGCATGTCTTTTCACAGAGAACCCTTGGAAAATGTATTTATATTGAGATAAATTTGTAAACAAGGAACATCATGACACAATTGGGAAAATCTCCCGGACTACGGATTTGGACCTAATTTTCAAATTTACAAGTGCAAATGTCAGATAAGTTGTTTATGCTTTTTAAGGTTATATAGTTTTTTTATTTTCAATTAGTTTTTCAGATTACTCTATGAACTAGGGTATCCTACTATTTTATTTTCCTTGATTCATTTGTTTAAGGTTAATTTGTACAATTTGAATAGCAATTGCAAGGTCTGTGAACCTGTTGTTGTTCCTTTTGGCCTCTTAATTTGGGTTAAAATCGATAGGACTAATTGTATAAATTATTTTGAATTTGTGATTCAATGGAAGCCTATAGGATGATGGTCTTGCTTTATAGGAGTGAGTTACCTTAAAACCATCTCTGACTATACGTATGATTGAATGTAATTGACTCTATTCCCAACTTTGCATCAGGCACTGATCTCATTTCATTTAAAATTTTTATTTGGTTCTTTCTATAGTTTATATATTTAAATCTGATATATCTCTTTACAAAGCATTCAATTAGGTTTTAGTAATAATTCTAAGCTTTAATTTAGATTTCAAGTAATTTAGCTATTAGGAGATTATAGTTTTTTCCTCCAAGGATTGTTTACCCCTTTGGAAGGAATTATTGTATTGTCTATGCATGCATTTTACAACACATGGCATTGGTGAATTCAGGCCTACCAGCCTTGGCTCAATCAAGTTAGAATTGCAAAGGCACTTGTGTGTGCCTGTAAGTTGGCCTCAAAACGGTCCAATGTTTTTGAGCCCCAAAAAATTGGCGGCTCTGCTGGGGAAGCTATTAGTAAAGGATAGTTTCAGAATCTTTGGTTACTATTAAAGAGACTCTACTGGGATAAATGACTCATAGTAGTTATATTTCTCCTCACAGAAGGTGAGGTGGCAACTCTAAAGCTCAGATTCATGTGAAGCCTATGTTAGGGAGAAGATCTCTAAAGATTAAGTTGCTCGTTGAACTAAAACCAAATAGGAGAAATAAGAAATAAAAAAGAAGATGTTGTATGTGTCTCCCAAAAAGAAACCTGACAAAGATGAAGTTCAAGATTTTTCCTTTGAGTAGTTCCCAAGTTCAAATCACCATAGCCCAATGAGTAACAATGAGTATAGAAATAATTTTCCATATTCTGAGCCTGGTAATCAAGAAGTTGTGTGTGAACAGGAGCAGGAGGATAGGAAGATGGATGAAGTAATTCAGGGGATGATTAGATTGGAGAATAAAGATAAGAGGATGCTCATAGCCCTTAGAAGATAGCCTGACGAAGCTCTTAGGAAGTTGCGAATAGAAAGGGAAAGCATTATTTCACCTTAAAGAAGAGATGCTGAAAGTAGGGAAGTAAATAATAATGAAGCTATTCAGGTGCCGATTTACACTCCTCCCCACAGAAAGAACAATGGTCATATTTTTAACAACAGTTACATTAATCCTATGTTTGAACCAAACAATGAAGAAAGGATTATAGGAAGTGACAATGATTAGTTTAAGGTTTTTTTTAATCTAATGTATTACATGGATAACGAGCGGGGAAACAATAATGATCACTATGAAAATCAAGACAATGCACAAGGGACTGCAAGGAATAACGGTGGTTGGGAAAATCAAAATCGGGATAATGAATATAATTTGCATGATTTGCAAGTACAGTTTGTGCATAATGGAAATATCTATAGTTTAGTCAATAATGGTGAACACAATCACTCCCAGTATGGTGGAGGTGGACAAGAGCAGAGAAATAATGATCATTTTGGTCATAATTTTAATAAATTTGAGCAAAATCATAATGAGAGGCATTATGAAAATTTGCAAGGAAATAAAAATATTGATAAAGGATATTATAAAATTCAGCAATATGAAAGAGATATTATAAATAATAAAAAAGATGATTCCCAACAACTTAGAAATGATCAAAATCATTTGAAAAGTAGAAGTGATCAACACTGCAATATCATTAAGCATCGTGAGAAGAACAATCAACAACATGTTAGTAATTGCAGAGTAAATAACAATCAACAATATGAAGATTTACGTGAGCAGTTGCATAATTCCAAACTGGAGGAGGGGGAAGGTGATTATTGCAAAGAGAATATTAATATAAATCATGATAACAATGCTCAAGATAATAGAATAATTTGCCAGAGTTATGGTTTTTATAATCAAAATGAAAATGATAAGATGGATCAGCAGCATGTTGAGACACATCACCAGCAAATATAAAATAGACATTACTCTAATTTGTATACGCATAATGTACACCAATGAATGCACTAGTCTGGAGATTCATGTGAGCATCAAAATGATAATCATCAGCCTGCGCAGAGGGAGGAATGTCAAATAAATAATATATATTGTCAAAAGCAAGTGTAGCATTCGGGAGGCTTGCATGAGTAGCCATATGAACTATCACATCACTCCTCAATCCGCTCACTATATGCCCTTGAACTCCTTTGAACTTCTTCAAACTCAGGTTCAAAGAGGTTCGAAGTAGTTCACAACAAAAAGGTGATGTAGACCTGGTCCCACCTGCATAAACCAATCGTTAGAAAAATAATCTTTGATTGAACTACTTCGAACTACTTTGAATCGAAGTTCAAAGAGGTTCGAAGTGGTTCACAGGTAGATAGGCCTTGGGAAAAACTCAACCAGGGAAATCCAACTTTGGAAAGAATAATCTTAGAGGCTTTATCTTGACAATTAGACGGCTCAATGAACTAGGAGGACTGTTGGTGAGAAATCAATAGGGAAATGACGTCAGACTAGACTTTAAATGAATGGACAAAGAAGGGTCGAAGACACTTTTACATGGCGACTCTAACTGGCCCTAACAATATGGTAGCAAGTGATTATTATAAAGTCTATTCCTTAAACCCATCAAAGATTTCCACATTAAGCCTTATAATTTTCTATAAAAAATCTATTTTTTTAAATAGAAGTATTCACCATGGTGATTAATTAATTTATTTTTTATTGTTGGAGTTTCACCAATATTTTCTACAAAAAAATTGTTATTCAAAAATAATCGCCAGTAAGAATACTTTTTTTTTTCAAAAAAAATGAGAGATTCGCCAATAGAAATTAATATTTTTTTTCAAGAAAATGAAAGATTCACCAAGATTTTATATCTTTTTTAAGAGGGGGGTTTCTTAAAGATTACTCTAATTTGCATCGTTACCATAGGCATTTTGATTTGAAAGCATAATTTTATCATGTTATCATAATTGAGCAAAGATAGGCATTGAATTAATCATAATACCATTTAAATTCTCATTTTAGAGTTCTCTCTAATGGATGCTAGCTGAGAGCATTGCATTAGCTTCTTTAATTAGAGATCTATGAGATGTTATTACATTTAGATTTCAATTCGGTATTGTTTAAAAGCTTAATTAGATTCAATTGACTTGAGATCTTAGCAAATTAATTTTGCGAAGGTATTCAATATACATAAAATGGTGCCCGTCGTGGGGCAAAAGGTCTCTACTAATCAAATATCATGTTTATTTGCTAAATTTGTATGACTTTGTAAATGAATTCTCTATTTTATAGGTGCAGTAGTGTGTACAAGCAGAGAAGTAGCATGTACAAGGAAAATTTTGACCCATCTATGTGAAGAAATAGCACACCTACATAGAAGCCTGACGCATTTGCACCAAGTGTCAATGCATAGCATAACTTTCTATCTTCTATCTTCTATTCTTTCAATGCTTATACCTTGACCTCGTAGTGCTTACAATTACTGTTTTAGCACTTACATTATTTTTTGTCATTTTAATGATGCTTTATTTAATTTAACTATCAACATTTAAAAAATTATGTAGGGCATAGGGAAAGTTAAATAACACTTTTAATAAATTATGTAGCACATACAGTAGTCAAAATAATACGTATAAATCTTTTTGTAGCGCGTACTACTGGTTATTTTGAAATTTAAATTATGCGGAGTTAATGATTGATTTTTTGTGTCTTGCAGATGACAAGACATAAAAAAGTCTGAAAACTAGAATCTAGAGCCAACGTAGAGGATAAACAAGCAAAAAGGAGGTTGAAAAAGGAGAAACAAATCCATTTGAATAACTTTTTGGAAGATTCCAAGAAGGAAGGAGAGGCTTATGAGAGGTATATGCAAATAACTCAAGCTTATAAGTCAAAATTTGCATCACTTAATTGAATTTTTATTCCTTAAAATTCACAAGTATTAATCAATTTGAGGAAGGAAAAAAAACTTGATTTGCTTTGATTTCTTCACATTTGCCATGAATTGTGTTGGACTAACATTTTTGAGAAGAGGATGCTAAGGAGCTTGAATGATTTGCACTACGTTAGTATAGAATGCATAAAATGAAATAAAAAATGCACCTAACCTTTGCTAGCTTAAAAAAGGTATGCCTAAAACCTTATGTATTTTCTTAAATTGTGGCAATTTGATTTGAAAATCTACCATAATTAGAGACCTATTATTGTTTGTTGGATTTGCTAGTAGGCCTATGCTCTTCACTTATTTTAGTGAATCAAAATGTCAAGCCTATAAAATTCTTCAATTAAAAGAAAGGTCAAGGAATGAACAAACACATTAAATAAAGCCTAAAATTTTGTGGAAGAGAATATTAGGTGATTATGCTCTTCACCTTTTAGGTGAATCAGAAAGCTAGAAGTACTCAAATCCCCTTAGATTAAAAGAGTCTTCTAAATTGAACCATGATTATTGTGTTTATAAGTGGAAGGTAGTAGGGATATGCTCTTCACCTTTGGTGAATCAAATTCCCAAACCTTCTTTTTCATTTCATTTCATTGCTTTCATGTTGAACATGTTAGAAATCTAGTGGGCTCACCTCCCAAGAACATGCCTTAACGAAGCTAGTGAGAGGGACAACCCAAAGTGGGATACAATTTCTTTTTCCACAATAATCCAACCCACTATAACATAAAATGCATTCATCCTTAATGGGGTGAATGACAAAGAAAGATCAAGAATCGAACCTCCTAAAGTAGTCCTTCAAGATTGCGTAAAACTTCAACATACCGATGGTAAGAGGCCCCTATAATGGGGGATGAAACTTGATTTTCTTTTGAACAAAATCTATACTGTCACCTTGGTAAATTAGAAAGCCTACCTTATTAGAACCATGCTTAAAAGCCAAATTTGACTTTAGGTAGATTGCTTGAAGTGATTTCTTGTAAAAGACTAGTGAAAGCATTCTCATATACTTAAAAATCATGCTTGTTGATTTGAGCTTCATCCATCCATATGGCCTCTAATCCAGGTTTCTCCTTCCATTCTATCAAGTACTCTGTGTACTTGTTCTAGCTATTTTTCTTCACCTTGGTGTCCAAGATTCTTTCAATTTGAGGTGGTTGAGGTTTGGGAAATTGTTTGAGGTCAGCTTCTACTTCATCTATTTGTTGTGGTTTTTCTTTAGTTTCTTCACCTTTGTATGGTGTTAAGTCACATACATTGAAAATAGGTGAGATTCCAAAATCTAATGGCAATTCAATTTTATAAGCATTTTGACCATACTTTTCCATAATTTTACATGGTCCAACCTTCTTGGGTAAAATCTTTGTGTGCTTAAATTTAGGAAGTCTCTCCTTTTTTAGAAATTCCCAAACTAAATCTCCAATTTCAAAGTGTACCTCTCTTCTCTTTTGATCTACCTATTGCTTGTACTTCTAAACTAATTTTTGTAGTTGCAATTTAACTTGGTCATGCAACTCCTTGATGGATTCAACAAATTTCTCTCCATTTGCACTAATTGGGTCTGTACTAGGAATTTTTTTGAGTTCTAATATCCCCCTTGGATGCATTCCATAAAGAATTTGGAATGGTGACTTCTCGGTACTTCTAATGATTGTTTTATTATATGAAAACTCTTCTTGAGCTAAGATTGAATCTCATTTCTCTCCATGTTGTTTTTTGAGGCACCTTAGAAGATTCCCTAGTGACCTATTAACAACTTCTATTTTCCCATCTGTTTGTGGGTGATAGGCTGATGAAAATGACAAATTCATTCCTATTTTCCCCCACAAAGTTCTCCAAAAATGACCAATAAATTTAACATCCCTATCTGATAATATGCTCAAAGGAAATCCATTAATCCTTGCTACTTCTTTGAAAAATAGATCAACTATGTAGGAAATATCATTAGTGGACTTACATGGCAAGAAATGTGCCATTTTTCTAAATTTTTCCACAACAAAAAAAACACTATCATAACCCTTTTGTGTCTTGGCCAATCCCATCACAAAATCCATGCTTATACTCTCCCATGGTCTTGAGGGAATAGGTAAAGGCTGGTACAAACCTGCATTGGTGCTTCTCCCTTTAGCTTTTTTTCAAATATTGCATACTTGTACAAATTTAATAACATCTACTTGCATCTTAGGCCAAAAATAGTGTCTCCTTACCAAGTCTAATGTCTTATCTAGGCCAAAGTGACTAGACATGATACCACTATGTTTCTCTTGAATGATGTTGGCTCTCATAGAGCACTTAGGAATGCATAGTTGTCCTCCTTTAAAGAGGGGTCCTTCTTGTATCAAATAGTCTAAAAATTCATGATTGTATTTTTATTCAAATAAATGCATACCTGGTATATCTCCTTAAAGTATTCATTAAGTATTCAACACTTTTTAACTAAATTTTAGAGATAGTAAGAACTCTCCTACTTAGCGCATCATCAAATTTGTTAGCAAATCCTTTCTTGTGCTTGATAGAGAAGGCGTAGGCTTGTAAAGTTTCCACCCATTTCATGTGCCTATGACTCAATTTGTCTTGGTTGTTTAAGAAACTTAAGGCCTAGTTATCCATGTATATAATGAATTCCTTGGGTAAAAAGAAGTGTCTCTGCTTTTTGAGTGACTGGAATAAGGCATAAATCTCTAGATCACAAGATGAATATATCCTTTTAGCCTCATTTAACCTTTCACTAAAAAATGCTATGGTTTTTCCCTCTTGGCTTAAGAAACCTCCTATGGCCACAAGACTAGCATGACATTCAATTTGAAAAACTTTATTAAAATCAAGGAATTGTAGGACAGGTTGTTGGGCTACCTTTTGTTTAAGGAGTTCAAAGGCTCCATTATCTTCCTTGGTCCAAAAAAACATACATTTTTGTCCCCCTTTTATGGTATCTAACATAGGTCCACAAATCAAATTGAAATCTCTTATAAATTTCCTATAGAATGTGGCTAAACCATGAAAACATCTGACTACTACAATAGTCCTAGGGGTAGGCCAGGGAATAATTGCATTTACCCTGTCTTGGTCTATCTTGAGAATACCTTTTGAGATTAAAAATCCAAGATATGGGAGTTCTCCTTGCATAAAACTTCACTTGTCCATGTTGATCATCAACTTCTCCTCATGTAGCTTCCTCAACACCATGTCTAGATGCTTTAAATGCTCTTCCTTAGTGCTGTTGAAATTTAGAATATCATCTAAATAGACTATAAAAAAATTACCTATAAAATCCTCGAGGACTTCATTCATGAGCCTCGTAAATATACTTGGGGCATTGGACAACCCAAAAGGAATCATCTTCAATTCATATAACCCCTCATTTGTTTTAAAGGCCATTTTCCATTCATCCCCTGGCTCAAGTCTCATACGATGGTGCATACCCTTTAAATCAATTTTAGAAAAGTATTTTGTACCCCCCAAACAATCAATTAAGTCTTCTATTCTAGGCATGGGAAATTTTTACCTTATTGTAATTTTGTTGAGGGCTCTAGAATCAGTACAAAGTCTCCAACTTCCCTCCTTGTTGGGTGATAAAATTTTAGGCACTCCACATGGTCTTAAGCTCTTGCTACCCAAACCCGATTCAAGCAACTCCTGGATCTATTTTGACATCTCCTCATTCTGCTGGAGTTTTAGCTTATAAGTTGCCTTGTTAGGAAGTGTAGACCTTGGTATGAGATCTATGCAATGAATCATCTCTCTCATTGGTGGTAAAATTTTTGGCATTCCAGCAACAATTATCTCTTTGTGTCTTTCAAGGATTGAGGCCACTTCATTATCTACCTTTGGTCTCTTCTTTACTAATTTTTCTACCTTCAAGATTGAACCTCCATTTTCTGCTATTTCTTTTGTCTCAGTCTAATCCTCTACAATAGTTTGCACCTTTTCTTTTAGGGTAGGTATCAATGCAAAGATCGGTCCTTTTTCACCCTTAACCTCCTTGAGGAATTCTTTCTTACCCATCACCATGACTTTTGTTTCTTTTGTCTTTGGCTCTTCATGATTTATTTCAGTCAGAGGTAGTAGTTCAATTTTCTTCCCATCTTTGGTTATGGAATAGGTACTCCTAACACCATCATGTTGTGCTTTAATGTCATACTTCTATGGCCTCCCAAAAGCAGATGACATGCATCCATGCTTACAATATCAAATACAACTTATCTTTGCAGGCTCCTATTTGGAATTCTACCCAAAATTGTTCCTCTACCAAAGTCTGTTGTCCCATGTTAAGCCATGAAACCTTATATGGGAAAGGGTGGGGGATCCTTCTTAACTTCAATTTTTCTACCATTTCCAAGGAAACAAAGTTTTTAGTTGAGCCAGATTCAATTAAGACTTTACATACCTTTCCACCAAATTTGGAATTTGTTCTGAAAATTGATTTTCTTTGAACTGGCTCTTGATACGTAGAAACTTGTAGAAGTGTTCTTATCATCATAAGGGCTTCTCCCTTCTCAGGATAACTATAAAAATTAGACGTGTTTTAAAGGTCTGTTTCTTGTGCTAAATGTTCTCTCCTTTCTCCATATGAGCTTGGACCTACCTTTTCAGGACATTATGATCTATGTGCCCTTCCTAATTATAGTTGTAACACTTTATAGGTCCATTTCCCCTTCCTAGAGATCTACCTCTAAAATTTGGTCTTCTTCGTCTAAAATTTCCTCTAAAATTATCAAACTTGTTTGGTTCTTGAATTGTCTCAACTTGTGAGTTGAAATTTGGACCTCTTCCTCTTGATTGACCTCTTCCTCTAGAAATTGTTGTCTTCCTTTGCCTCTAGCATTCTGCTCCCGCCTTCTTTTGATCTTTTCATCCACTTTGAGAGCAAGTTGATAACATTTATTCACTATGTTAGGGCTTAGTAGATTAAATTCTTCTTGTATACCAATTCTCAAATCATTTAAGTACCTAGCCACTTTGATGCTTTCACTCGCTATAGTTTTTGACCTGAGACATAATTTATGAAACTACTATGTATAAGTGTTGATATCAAGGTCCTTTTGTCTCATATTTTGCCTCTTCTTGTGTAGTTGGACCTCATAGTATTTTGTTATATATATGTTTCTCTTATCATTGCCAAAATTTTCTTCCACGAAGAAATTTTGTTCTTAACCACTTTAATTCTCTCCTCTTGGGTGAAAAACCACCATGTTAATGTTGCTCCCTTCATCTTTGATTGTTCCACTTTCACCTTTTTAGGTTTTGTGATTCCTTCACATTCAAAATAGATTTACAAAGCCTCTATCCAGTCTAAGGATACCTCAACATCTATTGTTCCACAAAATACAGGTATCTCATTTTCCTTGCCTCCCAAAGATTCTAAAGCCTTAATAAAAGGATTTTGGTCTTGAGGAATCTTATACTCTTCTTATTCTCCTATTTCTTCATCTTCTTTATCAATATCCTAACCCTTATTCTTTTCTTCTTCTATCCTTTTTGTTTTCCTTTCCACCTAATCCAACTTATTCTCTAATTGCTCTAACCTTTCTCTTAGCAGTTTATTTTTCTTCTTCTGACATGTACCAAAATATTCCACATGATGGTTTCCATGTACCATGTCAAAAGATGATTTCCATGTACTTTCCACCATGTTTTCACCAACAGATTCTCTATATGACATGTACCAAAATATTTCTTTCAAGGAATGTAATTAGGCTCTGATACCAAAAATGATGTAGAGTCAACTTTGGAACACAACAAGAGGATGATTAAACTCTTGGGCCTCAATAAAAGATGTCAAACATCAATGGTATGGTGGTTCAACACACAATTCCAATAAATTCAAAGAGGAAGTAGCATTACATCCACTAGTCCACAACTAGACCACAACCTATCTTAAGAACCTACACTTTGATGAACTACAACTGATTGAATATCTAAATGAACTGAAGAAACAATTATTAGAGATCACCGAGTACTGAAATGATATGTAAGAGAATTAAATCAGTCAATATGTTGTCATTGATGTCAACTAGTCTTGATAGCACTTATCATGTTAGTTAAAAACAACTAAACATCTATTGAAGGGAGACAAGATGAAGAACTGAGATATCTACATGAGGAAAAAGATGGATATGATAGATAAGGATAAGGTAAACATTGGGTAACTTATTCATGATTCTATTGCTTTATATTGGTGACTTGAGCATGTTACATTAATCTATTATGAAGAAGATATTTGAAATTGAACAAGTCAAAGTAGTTGGTAATTGAAGATTTTTGTATACATTGAGCCAGTGCAGTGTATACCAATTGACAGTATTAACCGAGCTAGTTTAACTAGTTATCACCGATGCATTTCTATATTAACCGAGTAGATGACAAAATTAAATTCAAAGAAAAGTTGACTAAATTTGATGAGCTGGAAATTGTTATGATTTCAAGGTTAAGGATGAAGTTTGTTATGAGATCCATAGCTGAAAAAATTTGGAGAAGATCTAAAGGATGAGATTGAAACGTGTTAATGACACATCTACCGAGGAAGGTTTAAGAGGCAAAATGGATGAGGGAGATTAAGCGGCAAAGTCTAATAGCTGATATGAAAATGATTTACTTGTCTATATAAGAGATATGATTTTCATTATTGAAACATTTTGGAAGAAGAAGACTGCAAAGATTTTGCGTGAAGACTTTATTCATGCATTCCTGATCAGACTTGTTATTGAAAGAACCAAGCTGTAGAGTTAACCGAGCATCATAGAATCATTTATCGAGTGAAATTAAGTTGAAGACTATTGAGGAAGTGAATATGATTAATGATTAGAGGATTTGTATGGGCTTATCATAGATCTGAATATTTGCAATTGAGTTGTATTTGAATTAGATTAGTACTATATCAGTTTAACCATTGATTCAAAAAATCTCTTAACAAAGTGGACTTAATAGTCTTATGTTCTACCCTTGACATTTGTTGAATGTAAAGTGTTATCTTGTTGACCCCATAGTGAATGTTGGTCAAAAGTTAACTGTTAGTGATAAATCCTCTAACCAGGTCACACCTAATAGTGTGTATTGTAACCTTTAACATGGTTGGCTCTTCACTGAGCTTACTTCAGAAGAGTGAATTATTTTAGATTACCTGTCCTAGGTGGTTTTTCCTTTAGCAGGGTTTCCATGTTAAATCATTGTGTTATGTGTTATTTGTGATGATTGTTTTGATATCATATTTTACATACTACATAATTGATTTGGTCGATAATCATACTGGTAATTGGTAAAGTGAACAGACAGATTGATATTTTATGTTACCGAGCTGCATAATTTGTTGGAATTGTTTTATAAGGTACATCTTTGTATTTGGAACTATAGGATAACTAATCTAACTGATTCAACCCCCTCTTAGTTATTCTAACAATTGGTATCAGAGCACATTGGTTGCTTGGAAGAAAGTTTTAAGGACTTAAGCAGAAAGATTACAAGATGTATAAGAGGGATGTGTCGAAGCTGAATAAGGACAACTTTAATACATGGCAAAGTTAGATAAGACTTCACATATCTAGAATTGGAGAATCTACTATACATTTACTTGACAATGGATACATACAACTGACGGTTGGTCCTTTGACTCTTGATCAGTTGGGAGACTGACATGAACACAATATTACTATGATAGAGATTGCTGCTGCTCTATCTGATGTTGAATTTGAGGATGTCAAGGATTGCACTATTGCAAAGGAAATGTGGGATAAACTTGCTCTAGTTTATGATGGTGATGCAAATGCGATGAGAGCCAAAGATAAAAGCTTGAGAGGTAGATTTGATGACATGAAAATGAAGGAATGAGAGAATATTACACAGTACACAAACTGAATCAAAGAGGTAGTCAATGCTATCCGAGGAGCTGGTGGTATCATTTTTGAAGATACAGTGGTAAGTGAGATATTAAGAACCTTCTTGCCTATCTATGCAATCAGAATATCTTCTATTCATGAAATGAGATCTACACCTAATAGAAATCTTACTCTTGATAATCTAATTGGAAAGTTAACAACCTTTGCGCTAAACAATTTTGATAATAGTGTTGTACCGAGTGTTGAGTCTACTTTTATGTCTTCTTTAAAGATTGGTAAATCTAGCAGTAATCATAATATAAGGAATGAAAGTGATAGTAATACTGATGATAAGCTTGATGAGCTTAAAGCACTTATGGCCCAAAGACTGTAGAAAGGTAAAGGTAGATATAAGGGAAAGTTACCTTTAGCTTGTTTTAATTGTAAAGAAGTTGGCCATATTGTTGCTAGATGTCCCAATAGGAAAGAGGAAGATAAAGACAAAGATTGATCTAGTGATGGAATCTATGTAAGAAGGAACAACACAGGTTATTGACACTACAAAAGAGATAACCGAGATCACAAAGATAAGGGCAAAAAGGCATGTCACCTTATTGAAGAAGATGACACTGACACCGACACTGACACTGATGATGATATTGAGGTAGTGTTTGTTGTAATGAAAGATGATTCTGAAGAGAAGGAAAGGTATGTAGAAACAACACTCATTTCTAAAGTTAGTAAGAATGATACTTGGATCATTGATAGTGGTTGTACACATCACATGACTGGTGATGAAGATAAGTTTGATCATCTTGAGCATTATAATAAAGGTTCAGTGAAAATGGGAAATGACACACCTTGCATGGTTAAAGGAAAATGATCAATTTTATTAAATGATAGAATTAGATGTGATAATGCATACTGGGTAAAAGGACTGAATTAAATTTTTTTGAGTGTAGCACAACTTAATAACTCAGGTCACCGAGTGGAATTTGAAAGAAAGAAGGTAAAAATATATGATGAAAATGGAAAGCTTGTTGGAATAGGAGGACAATCAAAAGGTAATTTATTTTATCTTGAAAATGTTGAGACTTCTTATTTACTAGTGAAAAATGAAGATGCATGGTTATGGCATAAGAGGTTATGTCATGTAAATTTTGATAACATGATTAAGATCGGTATAAAGAGAAAAGTTAGAGGATTGCCTAGTCTAACCAAACCTGATCATGTTATGTGCCATCAATGTCAAAAAGGAAAGATGACAAAATCTAGTTTTAAAAGTAAGGACTATTCATCTAAAGTCACATCAACTTATGTGGTCCAATGAGAAATCAAAGCTACTATGGTGATAGATACTTTATTTGGTTTGTTGATGACTATACTAGATTGATGATAGTAATGTTCTTGAAAGAAAAATCTAAGGCATTCAAACTATTTAAATGGTATAAGGTTAAAGTAGAAAAAGAAACCAGAAAATAATTGAAATGCTTAAGGTCTGATAGAGGAGGTGAGTTTGATTTTGATGAATTCACTAACTTCTATAATGAGCATGCAAGTTTTTGGACCTAGAACACCACGACAAAATGGAATTGCTGAAAGGAGAAACTGATCTATTGTTGATTGTGCTACAACATTGATGATTGAGAAAAATGTTGCACAAATATACTGGAGAGAGGCAGTTAGCATAGTAGTATATGTCCTGAACCGAGTTCAACTAAAGAAAGATACAAACAAGACACCCTATAAGTTATGGTTTGGATACACATTGAGTGTAAGTTATTTTAGAATTTTTGGTAGCAAGTGTTATATTATAAAAGATGATAGGAATGGAAAATTTGACTCTAAAGGTAATGAAGGAATATTCTTAGGATATTCTACTAAGAGTAAATCTTATAAATGTCTAAACAAAGTTACTAATAAGATGATAGAAAGTGCTAATGTAAAAGTTGATGAGTTTTTTGATAAGAATGATGTAGAGAGCATGAAGGAACCAGAAGACTATGGTAGGTTCACTTATGTTGAAGATCCAGAGTATTTACCGAACCCACAGGCTGAGTCTACCGAGCATCAAAAAAATGCTACCAAGAATCAGCAAATGGAAACCGAGAATCAGGAAGAAGCTACCGAGCAAGAAATTGCACCTAAACAGAATGATGTGTAGAGGAGAGATCAAGTGCTAGCTAGATTTGTTAGAAGACACCATCCTGAGAACCAAATCATTGGAGATAAGAAAGATGGCATGCTGACCCGAAGTAAGTCAAGACAAAACACATGCTTAGTTTGTGAGTTTGAACCTAAGAATTTTAGGGATGCTCTTGAAAATGAGGAATGGATAAATGCTATGAATGAGGAGATTGAACAAATTAAAAAGAATAAGACATGGACTTTAGTGCCTAGACTGAAAGATAAAAATGTTATCGGTACTAAGTGGATTTTCAAGAATAATTTGAATGAAAATGGAGAAGTCACTAGGAATAAGGCAAGACTTGTATGCAAGGGATACACATAAGAAGGAGGTATTGACTATGGTGAAACATTTGCACCAGTTGCTAGACTGGAAGGGGTTCACATATTACTTGCTTATGCTGCACATAAGGGATTTAAAGTATATCAAATAGATGTGAAATCATCTTTTTTGAATGGAATTCTTGAGGAGGAGGTCTACATAGAACAACCAGAGGGGTTTGTTGATCCGAATTAGAAAGACATGGTATGTAGACTGCACAAAGCTTTATATGGATTGAAGCAAGCACCGAGGGCATGATATAAAAGATTACATGCATATCTTATCAGTATTGGCTTTTTAAGAACTAGTGAAAATAGTAATATGTACATGAAAGGAGATTCTGAGGATAACATTTTGATTTTGCAATATTTGTTGATGATATAATATTTGGTGGACAAGATTAGATTTGCAAATCTTTTGCTGATAAAATGAGAAAGGAATTTGAGATGTCAATGTTTGGAGAGATTAAATTCTTTCTAGGTTTGTAGATTATACAACAGAAAGATGGGATTTTCATCACTCAATCAAAATACATTAAAGAAGTATTGAAAACCTTTGGCATGGAAGATGCTAAACCAGTGGGAACACCGATGGTAACTAGCTGAAAATTGACAAAGGATGATGAATCTACCGAGGCAAACCAGACTCTGTACCGATCTATGATTGGTAAACTGATGTATGTAGTACATAGTAGGCCTGATATTGTACATGCAGTGGGGATTGTGGAAAGATTTTCTACCAATCCTAAAGATTCACATATGGTTGTAGTAAAGAGAATTTTGAGATACCTGAAGAAAATAGAGGACTATGAATTATGGTACACATTGGAAGGAAAATTTTAACTTAGAGTTTACACTGATGCAGATTGGGCTGGAAACATAGATGATCGAAAGAGCACAACCGGTGGAGCATTCTTTTTAGGCGAAAGGCTTGTGACTTGGATTAGCAAGAAATAAGCATGCATTTCTTAGTCCACTGCTAAAGTAGAGTATGTTGTTGCTATTGCAAATTGTTCAAATATAGATTGGATCAAACAAGTGTTGGAAGGAATGAATGAGGTAATCACTGACCCAATGATTATATATTGTGACAACACCAATGCTATAAATATTTCTAAGAATTATGTGATGCATTCAAAGATAAAGCATATATCTATTAAGTATCACTACTTAAGGGAACAAGTTCAAGAGAAGCAAGTACAATTGGAATTTGTAACATATAAGGAACAACTTTCTGACATCTTTACTAAACCATTATCGAAGGATACATTTGAATATTTGAGAACTAGACTTGGGGTCTATCCCCTGTCTACCGATCACTAAGGTGATCTAGAGGTTGCATCAACCTACACTTATCAACAGATCATTCATGTTGATGCACATAGATCACCCTTTGGATTTTGTCTAAGGTTGTGAAAGATTGTAGAAGCTAGAACATAAATTTGTTTATCTGTACACTGAAGGTACATGATATGAACCAAACAACAGAGAAATACTTGGTTGCTATAGAGTTGTTTGTATATTTTCTTTGGCATTGTTATCAAAGGGAGAGAGAATGAATATGAAAAATTAGTTATTGAGAACACACAGAAAGGGAGAGACTTGAGTATTTGTTGCTGTGAACAAAGGGAATCTAAGAACTGAAAAGATCAAATCCACAGGGAGAGTCTTCACTTGTAATGTTGTTATATTTTGTAGTGATTAAACATATTAAATTTGAGCTTACCAAGATACCACATATTCTTACATAGTTGTAGAATACATGTTTGGTATGTGTATGGCATATTTTCATATTGCTTGTGTTGCCATCAATGCCAAAGGGAGAGATTGATGAACTAAAACTGATTGAATATCTGAATGAACTGAAGAAACAGTTATTAGAGATTACCAAGTACTAAAATGATATGTAAGAGGATTAAATCAGTCAATATGTTTTCATTGATGTCAACTAGTCTTGACAATACTTATCATGTTAGTTACAAACATCTGAACATCTGTTGAAGGGAGAAAAGATGAAGAACTGAAATATCTACATGAGGAAAAAAGATGGATATGACAGATAAGGATAAGGTAAACATTGGGTAACTTATTGATGAGTCTATGGCTTTATATTGTTGACTTGAGCATGTTACATTAATCTATTATGAAGAAGAGATTTGAAATTGAACAAGTCAATGTGGTCAGTAATTGAAGATTTTTGTATACACCAAGCCAGTGCAGTGTATACCGATTGACAGTATTAATCGAGCTTGTTTAACTAGTTATCACTGATACATTTCTATATTAACCGAGTATGGATGAAAACATTAAATGCAAAGAACAGTCGATTGAATTTGATGAGCTGGAAATTTTTATGATTTTGAGGTTAAGGATGAAGTTTTTTATGAGATCCATGGCTGACAAAATTCCTAGAAGATCTAAAGGATGAGATTGAAACATGTTAATGACACATCTGCTGAGGAAGGTTTAAGAGGCAAAATGGATGAAGGAGATTAAGCAGAAAAATCTAATGGCTGATATGAAAATAATTTACTTGTCTATATAAGAGATATGAGTTTCATTATTGAAACATGCTAGAAGAAGAAGACTACAGAGATTTTGAGTGAAGATTTTATTCATGCATGCCTGATCAGACTAGTTATTGAAAGAATCGAGCTGCAGAGTTAATCGAGCATCACAGAATCATTTACCGAGTGAAAGTAAGCTGAAGAATATTGAGGAAGTGAATTTGATTAATGATCAGAGGATTTTTATGGGCTTAGCATAGATTTGAATATTTGCAATTGAGTTGTATTTGAATCAGATCAATAGTGTATCAGTTTAACCATTGATTCATAAAATCTCTTAACTGAGTCGACTTAATAGTCTTATGTTCTACCCTATGACATTCGTTGAATGTAAAGTGTTATCTTGTTGACCCCATAGTGAATGCTGGTCAAAAGTTAACTGTTAGTGATAAATCCTCTAACCAGGTCACACCTAACAGTGTGTATTGTAACCTTTAACAGGGTTGGCTCTTCATTGAGCTCACTTCAAAAGAGTGAATTATTTTGGGTTACCGATCCCAGGTGTTTTTTCCCTTAGTAGGGTTTCCACATTAAATCATTGTGTTATGTGTTATTTGTGATGATTGTTTTTCTATCATACTTTACATACTACATAATTGATTTGGTCGGTAATCACAGTTAGATATTTACTAGTAATTGGTAAAGTGAACAGACAGATTGATATTTTATGTTACCAAGCTGCATAATTTGTTGGAATTGTTTTATAAGGTACATCTTTGTATTTGGAACTATAGGATAACTAATCTAACTGATTCACCCCCCTCTCAGTTATTCTAACACACTTTGCTATTGACAACCGAGTGACCCTAAGAGAGTTCCTTGTCTTTATGGTACCAAAATACATCAGACATTTCAAAGGTCTCAATAAAAATTTGATTCAGTGTTAACATGACCAAAGAAATTTGTTTCACGTGCATTGATTTGGTTCCTCAAATATCTTAAGGTACTTCTATTGCACAAAAGCTCCATTTCCTTGTAGCCCTACCTACTCGGTCTTTCCTCAATAAATCCAATTGCATCCAAATGATATTGAAAAGTAATGGTGTATCTAAATACCATTTTTAGAGCTATTTTCATTTCCCAAAGGCCAATGTCTAGCCATCCCAATACCGGGCTTAAAACTTGTTGTCTCACAGTAGTCTACAAGGCCTAATTTGGGCTAACTAATGAAGCAACTACCTTTTCTAGAGATTGTCTTCACAAAATTATATTTGGAATGTCTTCAAGGTATTGGAAAACACTTAAATCCATAATTAGAGCCTTTGTTCCAATAACCATCAAAAGATATGGGGTTTCACAATTAAGATACTAGGTGGACATATGAGGATGTCCACTAGGGCATCAATTTTTTGTCATCTCCTTGCATGAATTTATAAAGAAAATTAGAATCTTAAAATACATGGTCTTAGCTTGGAAATATCCTAAGGCCATTGAAAACCAATGGGGGAAACTCAAACTAAGACCATTTTTCTCCCAAAGCCCTGGCATGGGCTCCTTCCTGGACTAGTGCTCACAAAAACGTGGATTCCTATCTACTGAAAAAACCTCAAATCCTCAAATCAAATTCAAATGAAAGATAATAAAATACCCTAACTCATTCTAATACTCTTAGAGCCAAACAAGACCGTACAGATCCATATAATGCACTACAATAGCAAAAAATGTAGGAAATGTATTGTTCTGATTAATTCTTCATGCCATAGCATACATAATGAGTTTCAAAACATCACTAACTAATTCTCTATGCCCTCCAAGACCTAATAGAATCATCAAATTATCTATTTCCATCAATTATATTCAAATGAGACTATTGGGTTTCCCTCCTTTGGCATTTTGCCAAAGTTGCTATCTTTGCAACATGCAACTTTTTCTTGCTTTTAGCATATTTTTGACAACACACATGTAAATGATCTTTCTTTTATTCTCCTTGTCTACCTACACACAAAAACATACTAAGACACCTATGACACCTAAAACATAAGCCCAAAACATGAAAATAATGTCCTAGGTGGCTATGAGCCAAGTAGGCTTATAAGATTGCCTAATAAGGTCATGCTAGCACAAGATTAGGACTTTATTGAAAACTTACAAAATCAAACCAAATTATATCCACTGATCCACTTAAACATTATCCTTCCTAATCCTTGTCCTTGTGTAGTGCCCTTGCACCAGGATCTTTAATGAGGGTGGTAAATATTGGGTGATTGCTAGCTTCAATAACAATGCATTTACAAGGTGTAGGATTAGTGGGGTGACATGATTCCATTGTTAGAAATGGGAACACTGAGAGAGGGGGGGGGGGTTGGTGAATCAATGTTCTACATAATATTACTTTTTCTTTACTCTTGAAACTTAACTTAATTGCTTATGTACTAAAATGAATATCAATGCAAGTAAGATAAACAACCATAACACATAACACCAAATATGATTATGGGGAAACCCAAATAGGTCAAAACCCTAGTGGGAATTGACACCCACTAAGAACTGCACTAGTGTTTTATGATCCCTGTTAGAAGATCTTGCAACCCTGTTAGGAGTTGTTCTTTACAATGCTTTTAGTACAGTGACCTAGTCAAGGTTCGGACCCTGTTAGGAGTCTTTTATAGTTAACTCTATTAGGGGTGAGGACACACTGTCCTAGAGCTCACTGCTCAAGTGGTGAAGGCTACAACCTTTTGGATCTTAGATACACACTATATCTGCAAGGTGAACTGTTGTTGTGACACTGCTTGTCTGATCAGTTCCTTTTGTGTGCTTATGCTTTAGACTCTTGTAAAGAACTACAACATTCTAACCTCTCTTTGCATATCTCTACTCTACTCTTACTGATTTCTATATCTCATGCCCTATTTGATTACACAGGTGCATGTCTTATTTATATGCACATACAAAACTCTTCATCAAGTCGGCCTATAACTAATTACATACATGCTTCCAATTGAATTGGCTCAAGAGTGATTACATACAATCATATTAGCATGTCTATGACCTAAATATAATAGGCGCATAGCCTTTAAAAAACAATATTATGATTGCTAATCAAAATACAAATAGTTGGCTCCATGCTCTGTTCTATTCTGCCGCTCACTATCTGTGTCACTTCATCTGACTCTAACTTGCTCATACTAACTCATATCATCATGTGCTCCTAGAATTAGCATGAATACATACTTATAATCTTATCTTCAAGGGCACATGTCATAACTCTGTCATACGCATGTGCGTTGATGCTCTGTTCTTCTGGTGCTCTGCTGACTGTCCAGTCTTCCATACTTAGCCAATTTATGATGTTCTAACTACTTGTGTTGAGTCCATAACATCATATAACTTTGTTTCAATAATGACAACACTAAATATAGTCATGTACATCAGTATAGTCAACTTGCCAACATCCATAATATTAGAGTTTAGGATTAGTCATTGGAAAATACTAGACATGAATGATTTAGATGGCCTAGTTTCAAGATTAGATGGAGGATTGGGTGTAGGGATTTATGGATGGCGGAGATTGAGAATCGTATAAAGGTGGTGAGAAAAAGGACCTTGTAGAAAGGTGGAGGTTGAGACATAAATGAGTGATAATATGTCAATTTGGATAGAGGATAGTATTGAGTTATGTTGTAACATCTAGACATTAATCATTCATAAAATATAGAAATAATTAATAAACTAAATATAATGGTTACTTAAAGTCAAATAGTCAAACACTTAGACTAATTTTTTTTCTAAAATATATATAATAAATTCTTTGATTATTATAATTAAAGTGCAGTTCCATTTACATAAAACTCTAATAATTTTATGTATAGATGCAAGAAAAACACCTTAAAACTACATTGATTTTATATGCATGAAAAAATAATTATAGTAGCCATGCTCTTCCATAATAATTTAAAACTCTTTCATTTTCTTTCTTTGTAACCTAACATGAAAGAAATAGAGTATCATCAAGGTGATATTCACCCTACGAATGTTAAAATTCCAATGAGCTATTCCATTGGAGGAACTCAACCCATAAAAAATGATCTAATAGTATGCAACCAACAAGAATGATATAATCTAAGGCACTCGGTGAATCACTGGCAAGATAGCATAGCTATACACTCACAAAATAAATCCACATGTCGATCAACCTAAGTAATGTACTTATGAGTGTTAATCAATGACAACAATGGTTAGACCATAATATGTCCCAAATATCTCACTAGATATCTAGACATTTAATAGGTACTAGACATATTTTCAAATTTGACTTTTTTTACAATTCCATGTCAAAATCCTTAAATTAGAAACATCCTAACCAAAAAAAATATCACCAAAAAAAAAATTCCCCAAGCATCCATAAATGATAAGTGTTTTCCATCTTGAAGAAAAACCTCCATTGTTTCAACAAGACCTTCAAAAACAAGGGTTGCGTGTAGCTGGAGTCCCAGCCTAATGGAGCATGGTGGGATTGCTTGGTGCAATTACAAATGAGTGATATGGGATTAGTGGTTTCAGAATCACTTTGAAGAAATAAATGCCTTAAGCACATAAGATCACTCTTCATGCCAGCAATGAAAAACCATTTTCAAAACTATGTTGTTTATGCATCACACTTTTTAGGAAAATTAGGAAAATGTCCATCGTTAATGCTATTTTCATTAACATTTTTCAGTTTTCTAATGTTTGGTGGTATAGGACCTTCTAAAAACTTCCCATTGAGCCTTCTACTTCACAATAGGGGGAGCAACAATTGGCGAATAGCCCCAAGTAAAAGTATTCTTTTTTATTTTTCAGAAGGGTAATGTTATTTCCTATTTGAGAAACCCAAACTCTACACCATATTCATCAAATTTAGAGAGGATTAAAGACCCACAAAACTTCTAAGGTTGTTACATGCCCAGAAGGCGATGGAATCTCTCCCACAAAAGCATTATTGTCAAACAGTCTATAAACAAACAACAATGGGTGCTCTTTATCACAATACAGATCACAAATATTAATACTATGTAACCTATCATGTGGCCCTAACTGAAAAGTAATTTATGTACTTAAAAATGGATCAGTTGCATATCTAAGTGGAAAATATCTGCAGGAATGGAACCACTTAGTTAGTTTGAATTCAAGTGGTTGTTTACAAGAAATCATAAAACAATTAGCACCATTGTGTAGGTACTAGATAGAAGAATATTTATCCTTAAACTTTCATACACATGAGTGTTGAGCATTAATTAGCCTGTCTAACCCCAACCCATTTAGCCTTGATACTGGAAGGGATCTAGACAGTTGATTATTGGCTAGATCAAGCAAGCGAAGTTTTGTCAAAATACCCACAGATGGTGGTATGGGGCCACTGAAACTGTTTGAACTCAAGTCCCTCAAAAATATCCAAATAAGCTCATTACCAAAAGAATTGAAGAACAATGGAATATTGATAAACCATGGTACAAGTTAATTCTAGAGTGTTGATTTTCTTATAGAAAAGTAAGCTCTTTCAAGTTGCCTAATTCATGTGGAATATTTCCAGAAAAGCCACAGCCTATGAAAACCCTGAAGAGACAATGTGTTATGACAACAGACTAATTTTGAACACAAATTACTAATAATTTAAAAAAGATGAACTTACAAGCTCTCAAGGCTGATCAAATTTCCAAGGGTGCTTGGGATGGGTTCGGTCAGTTCTTTATTGTACGACAAATTGCACTATCCAGAGGAAACAATAAACTTCAAAATATTACAAAATCTCAGTAATCTCAAGAATATCGTTGAATTCTTCACCAAAAACAAAATCAATAGTCAAATTTACTAAATATTTTCCAAATTCATCACAAAACATGCCGAAAAGCATGCATTAACATTTGTGGAAAAACCTTGAAGCTATTTCTACGTGGAAATGAAAGTTTCTTACCAAAAAGAAAGCTAACAGATTTTCACAGGAAAAGCATTGACATGTATGAAAATCTTCAGAGAACTTAACAGTGAAGATTCATAACTCAACCCTAAAATGGTACATCTATTCTCCATAAAGTGAATGTGAGTGGTATAGTAGGGGCTCACCACTCCAACCACTATGAAGAAAAAGTTGTGTAAGATTAAAGAACAATTAGCCCTTACTCTCCCACTAGTTTCAGCTCCACGTCTAGCTGCTCCTCCTCTTATAGCCGCCTCACCTTCTTGAACATATTTCCATCTATAATGGAATACACAACATATTAGTCCTGGGAAATATGTCTGTACATAGACTATGAAAACATGCCTTTTCATGGAACTGAACTGCACTACACTTACAATTGCGATAAAAAATGATGTGCACCATGCCTCTTCTCTGTGTCTACCTCCTCCCACTCCTCTTCATGGTCATGTCCACCACATTTTCCCTCAATACAATGAATCAAAACCCTAGTGTCTCAAACAAGACAATGTTTAAGGAGACGACCTTGCTCAGGGCCATCATCTCGCATCTGTCCTGGATGTATGCGCAATGTGGAAGCATAAATGATGCATGTGAAACATTTTCTGAATGCCACCTACAAACCCATGCATTTTTCACCAAATTTGTTGATTGATAAAAGAAAAAACCACCAGCAAAAATAGTTCCTCCCAATCAGGAAATGAGAATAATATAATGAAAAATCAGCTAATATAATGAAGCGGAGAAAACCATAGGTTAAAAGTTTCTCTCACAATTTTTGAGGGGCTGATTAATTGCAAATAAGCACATGAAAAATTTAGTCTCCTACCTTAACGACAGGGACTAATAATGATGTCGCTTGTATGACTGACAAAAACAATTAATTTGTAAAATTTATGAAGGTTGATGTATTTCCATTTATGGGGATGATATATAATTTTATTACGGTTTAACCCACCTCTCAATTCGCAAGATGTTAAAGCTTCAACTACACGCCAATCAAATTGTGGAAATGATTAAATCGAGGGCTTTCTTTGACCTAAACAAAAGTAGATTTCCTAGATTGTGGTTGCAATGTATTATCGATAGTGTGGCAAAGTTTCATAAAAAATATTTTCGCAAGATTTTCACTAGAAAAAAATGATGTATAGTTTCATATAAAAATTTTATGGTATTAGCACTTGCAAAAGCATAATCTCAACTCCCTCTTGTAAACAGATCTTAGTTCCCATTGAATATTCATTTAATAGGTGCACATATCTTGTATCGAGCTCAAGAATCTGAAATGTTGTCTCATGGAATGCATAAGGGTGAATTTTTTTTGCTAGATAATATGGTTGGAAATACTTTGGTCAATATGCATGCTAGTTGTGAAGCATTAGACAAAGCGAAGGAATTGTTTGAAGGCATCAATTTCATAATATGTTTTGATTATGAGAGATACACAAAAATGGATTTATTGTGACTTGAATTACATTTTAGTATGGGTTAACAAGTTTATTCGAAGCGCCAAAACAAAGGTAAATTAAATGTGAATTGTTGTTTTGTGTACAAGATGTCAATTCTAGAGTGAAATTTTTTAAGTGATGATGGAAAGTGAATCTTTATAGGTTTCCAAAAAAACCTAAAAAGAAATTTTAAGCTTGCAAGGAAGACTTGAGGGATAATATTGCAATAATGGTATTTTGCATATGGATAAGTGGTGATTCTTGAAAGAAGAAGAAAATAGTTACAGTTATTCAAAAAGCCAAATGTGAAGTTGAACACCACACTCTCTTTAGCTTTTGATTAAAAACTTGTTTCACACTCCAAAACTAGTCTTCAACCGAATCAAACTTTGAGGTATGTCGCTTGCCATCATTTTGGTGAGTATTTTTTTTAGGAATATCTACTTGAAACGATCATTTTCTATTGTGGATCATTTTTTGGTTGTTGTGCTTCATTTCAAACTAAAGCAATTTCTCTTTGCTAAAATGAAGGCAAGAATTGCTTTGAAGGAATCAAGTAACTTAATTGTTAGTTTAACAATGTGACAAAGATCATTGCGGCAAATTCTCATTGGGTGAAAAAATATATTTAGGTGAAAAGATCTATTGATTGAGTTTATTTTTCAGTTGTTGTTTCTACTTGTCTTGGAATAGCTGCTTTCATTGATTTCTCAAAGAATACTATGTACGATTGTAAAAATCTAAATCTAAGAGGAAAATTAGTTTACTTTGTTGAAAACAAAAGGTAATTTCATTGTCATATTGGGATGAGCTATGGTGCTTCATTGTAACTATTTTTTGAACTAAAGTTATGGATTGTGCTCAATTACATCATATTTAACTAAATTAGAACACAAATAGACAACAAGAAGGAGCTAGATGACATCATCAACCCTGAATTAAAAATTCAAAACTACCCTAACTGTACCAACATAGGCATGAGATTCATATTGCAAAAATTAAAATAAAGTATCATCACCTTCATTAAGATAATGAGAGATGGAGGACAACATTGAATCATACGAGGAATATATAACACATATAATCCATAATGTTAATAAGTTTTTATTTTTTGGGTGGTCAAGGAAGCAATGTTAGCGTATTAAAATTGGCAATGTTTTTTTTTTAATTCATGCTATCAAAATAATTACTATTGCATTTTATTTTCTCTATACTTTTTTTGGATAAACCATTGTAAGGAATATCTCTATTTTTTCAGTTTTATTCTTACTTTTCCTCTACTTTATGCTTTAAGGAAAACTATATCTATTGTAAACTTATTCATTTGTAATTAATGAAATTCTTCTTTCATCTCACTCTTGTTCTGAATTTTTTCTTTATGCACTTGCAAGTTTATTCTTTCTTTCTAGTTAGATCCAATGTTTGCAAGTTAGCTAAAATCTTACATGGCATCAAAGCACAAAATTTTACATGGTATTAGAGAAATTTGATCAATAGTGAGTCATAGGATCTCATGATGCAGGGGCATTCTAGGGTACTCAATGAATCTGCATGGAGGTGTGTTATTTTTGTTCTGTGGTACTGTTGGCAATTTGGATGAGTTGGTTACATAGATGTTGTCATTATGGAAACATATGATCTACATGAAGATCGCACAGGTCAGAGAGCTAGTATGACAGAGTGCAATGCAAATTGTCTAAGTATGAGACAATGTGTTTTTGCCAGTGAACCAGCAGACAGTTTTGATTAGTGATGTTGATTGGAGTAAGTTCAGTGCTTGCGTGCTTGAACATAGTCTCTATGGTGACTATTGAAGACTCACCTTAGAGTGCAAGTCAGTACGACATGTACGGAAGAAGTTATGATAGTTTTTTTAAAGATAGTGTCAAGCCAACAGGATAGAATATGAAGACAAAATTGATAAAGAGTTAAGGGATTATTTTGTTTATCAAAATAATGACTTAACAATATAAAGGGATGACATCCTAGATGTTAACCCTTGGGTAAAGCTAATTTGTAATATGGTAGCCGACTAAAAATTTATTATCCTTAATAACTTGTATAAATGTAATTGTAAATTGTAAGAAGGATATAGTGATATGATGTGAGATATATGATGTATATGTAACATCGATAGTGAAACAGCAGTGAAGAGATATTGATGCAAGTAGTATAAGGTTATGTACCTTGACCTACTTTTGTAATTAGTGAATATTGTACATTACTTGTTTGGGCAGTGGGCTCATCTAGTAATCACATTTTGTACTACCAACTCCTAATAGGGTTGAGGCTTCTAACAAGGCCTATAGTCCCTTAATCGGGACTGAGACACTATATGCTTGTAATAGACTCCTAACAAGGTCAACATCCTTAACAGGATACTTTTGATTAGTGGATCTTTGTGGGTACCATCCCCACCGGGGTTTTCCCTTGGCTAGGGTTTCCTTGAGAACAAATAATGTGTTATGAGTTCTTTTGTTTTATTGCTATGCATGTTATTTAGTTTTCTATGTTATGCAAGCATTAAGATTATCTGTTATATCCATAATTGGGAAAAAGTAAAAGTTTGTAGAATACTAATCCCCCCCGTCCTCTCAATATTCCCTATTTCTAACAATTGGCATCAGAGCTTAGTTACTTGAAAAAGAATCATTCAAGGAAAGCCTAGCAGCTTGAGTAAGATCTCTATGGATATGGATCAACTAGAGAAGAATCTTGAAGAATCTCTTGAGTAGATTGATATGCTTACTAATGAAAGAGACACTCTGAAAGGAAAATATGATGATGCAAAGAACCTCATTGAGAAATTGAAAAACAAGTTGGAAGATCTGAAATTTGAAAAGGAATCTGAAGTTCTTATTGAAGATTGTGATGATAATTTAGAAAAAGAAAATGAGATCCTTAAGCATGAACTGAAGATAGAAAATCTGAAGCTAAGTCTGAAAGATGGAAATGGCAAGAGTGAAGCAAATCTGAAATCTGAGAATGAAAGTCTAAAGATTGAAAATGAAGAACTAAAATCTAAGCTTGGTAAAGTAACATCTGAACTTGAGAAAGTCAATTTGTAGCATGCATAACTTGAGAAATACAATACAATTGTGAAAGGTGAACTGACTCAATCTAAGCAGCAACTTGAAAGACTATATTCAACTAGTGAGAAGATTTATGAACAAATATCTTTTCAGAAACCATTCTATGATAAAACTGGTCTTGGATTCAATACATTCAAAACAAATGAAGAAAACAAGGAACCAAATCTGAAAATATTTGAAAGTATAGATGAGAAGAAGTCTAATGAGACTAACAATTCTGAAGATACACCTAAGGAAGAAGAACCACCTAAGCAAGAGGAATCACCTAAAGGTATGCAGAGAGAATTCAAAGGTAGATGTTTTGCTTGTAATACTATTGGTCATATGAAGAGAGATTGCACAAGTAAGCAATGAAACCCCTTAATGGTTATTGTTATAATTGTCATGGTTTTGGACATAGAGCTATTGAATGTAGGAAACCTAAATTTATTTTGAATAATAATAGTAGTAGAATGTTTAGGAATACTAACAATGCAGATAAGAAACCTACTAAAGATATGAACAGAAGAAATGGAGTAGTATGTTATAAATGCAACAAGGTTGGACACATTGCTAGAAATTACAGATCACAGATCAATCAACCTGGACCAAGATATGGAAACAATGGAATTGTTTGTCAGATATGCAACAAGATTGGACATACAACAAGGTTTTGCAGAATGAACAATAGAGTTTTTCATCCTAACCCCAACCCTAGAAATCATGCAAGAAGAAATGAAGATGTAAGTAACAGTCAGAAAGGATGCTGTAGTAATTCAAATGAAGTGAAGTTTATCAAAAGCATAGATCAAGGAGACATATTCAGCATTGAAGGTAATCAGGAAGGTAAAGTATTAAAAGGTAAGAATGAATCTTTACCTGACCCATCTCAAAGTACTTAATTTATGAAAATTACAGTAGAATAGGAACTTAGATTAGTGTATAATTAGATATATGATGAATTGAGTCTTGCACAGTTAATGCAGGGTATTATATGATGTTCTAATGCTATGGTTAGGAGCGCAAAGAAAAATATTATGTTTTACGAGATCACAATAAGTTTTAAGTTTTGCAAGTTAACAGAATCAGCTTTTTGGAAATAAGCAGCAAAAGAATTGAATGCAATGTCAGATCTAAGTGAGATTGAAGTAATAAAAGGTTATGGTCAGTATTATTTGATCATCAAAGTGAATTCAAGTGTTAAGGAGATCGAAGAGCAGTGATTGGAAGCATTTAGCAAGGATTTGGTGAAGGATTTATGTGTCAAATCTACGCAAGCCCTAAAATCATGAAATCGAGGTATTTTACTTGGCAGATCTTTGAATTAGTTAAGGAATTAGAAGTAATCATGGATATTTCTTTGATTCACAATGTCAGAGATAAGAATAGACCTAAGATGAAAAGGGAACCAGTAGAACCCTTGGAAGAAGATCCTACGTTAGCTTTATCATCCGTACCAAATAGACTTTTACATCTAGAGAATGTTAGAAGTTATCTTGGATGCAAACTAGAGACTATCAGTGATAGTGATTTCACCAAGGAATATTAGAAGATCTATAATCAGGATATGTCATTGAGAGTAGGATTTGAACATTTGAAAGATAATGAGATCATTAAGTATGCATTACAGCATGAATTTGATAATGAAGAATGTACTAAGATAATCCTAAGTAGAATTCATAATGGGAAGTTTTGGTTAGAAGATAGAGTGTTAGATATCACAGCCGATTTGATTCATGAAATTACTGGACTATCTAAAACTAGAGCCATTCCTTTAAATGAGAAGAACAAGAGGAAAATATTCATTGACAACACAAATTCATCCTATAATGGTAGAGGAATTATGATTAGTAAGATTCAACAAGATGATGTCAGATACTTGTGCAAGATCCTAACAACTAAGTTTTGTGCAAACTCAAGAGAGGATGACATGGTAGTTGGAATGATACATTCAACTTATCTGATGTGTGTTGATAAAGTAAAAGTTGATATGTGTGAGATTCTAAGAATTCAATTGTTTGAGAATTTGGAAAAGATAAAGAAGACTAAGTATGCATAGTTTAGATTCTCATCCTTAATCACTTATATTTTTTTTCATTTATTGAGAAGATTTACTTACATCATTGGAAATGACTGGAATGATGGCCAATCTACAATGGAAAGGATTAACAAAGTATATCTAAGGTATTTTATTGATAAAGTAGATGAAAGTGCAGTACTGGTAATAAAGACATTTTAGAATTTAGTGACAAGTAGATCAAGGATCCCTAAGTCACTTGTGGAGAAATATAAAAATGAGATATGTTTCATGGCTGATACTGACTTTTCTTACATTGAAGTAGTAGAACCTAGAATAGAGTTCATAGACCCTCTTGGCTATGAAATATCTGAGATTGAGACTGAAGAATATGTGAGCAGGTTACTTAAGTGCAAGATTGATGTTCACGATAATAGGTTTGGAACCTTTGAGGAGAACTTCAACTCCACAAAGACCTTACTTGAAGAGAAACAATCAAAGAAAAGAGTTGAGAGTACAATTAAGAGAATTTTAAAAGATATAGGGATGATAGAGTAGGAATTCTTAGTAGCTAAGAACACAGCAACAACAATTAGAGAAATTGGACAGAAAGAAGTTTTGTCTGTACCACCTCTATCATCAATCCACCTCTATCATCAATTGCAGTACAACAAGGAGCAACACCAGTTAAGGTGAAAGTGGAAGAAACAAAGAAGGAACAAGAAGCAATAATACCCACTAGATCAACCTCCTCCACGCCTAGCAAAAGAGTAAAAGAAATTGCTACTGGACCAGGTAAGAGGCAGAAAACATTGGTACCACCAGTTCCAAGGAAAATTGCAGAAATCAAAGATGATGACACTTCTATTAAGAAGAAAACCTAGAAACCCAAAATTGAAAAGGTTAATGAACCGATTATTCAAGATGGAGATTTCACAAAGATGAATAAGTATTATGATCTCTATGATTATGTAGAAAGATTAAATCTAGAAAATGCAGTGGTGAAGCATTTGATTCTATTTGATAAGAAGTTTGATACCATTCAGGGTAAGATACCTGATGACTTATACAAGAAACTTGTGAACGGGAAGAAGAGAGCATCAGAGGAAGACACAACTATTAGAGAAAATCTTGTGAGGAAACTTTGTGATGTGAGAGATGATGAACACCTTAAGCAGATCTTGAAGGCTCTAAACACCCATTTGAGGACAAAAAGGAGAACTATTCAGATTATGGGAGGACAGTATGAAGAATTCAAAGTAGAAATAGAGCAAGCAATCATCAAGATTATGACAAAGAGTGCTGGAGAACCATTAGTTGCAGCAGATCAAGCAGGTGAAGTAGAACAAGATGGCATTCCCTCTCCACCAGCCATAAACATTAAGGATACAACTATGAATGTTGAAGGAACTAAGATCACCTTGGATACTGATGATAATGTATTCAAGAATCTAGAAAACATTGTTGACAGTTCAACTTTTGAAGAACCAAATAGAATCAAAGGAGAAGAGCAGACTCAAACCATCATTGAAGAACCCAAAGTGATAGAGATGCAAGTGCCTATTCCCACTAAAGAAGAAATTAGTCTTACTCCTAAGACTGGAAAGAAGAATCAGATTGGATCTATGATTGAGAATCTGGGAAAGGAAGTAGATGATGATGATCAGATGGAATTGATCACATCCTTGAATAAGATCATTGGAAAGAACAAGAAAGTAAAAAGTCTTGAAGGATGTCTAAAGGATCTTACTGAGAAGTTACAAGGTGTTGTAACTACACAAGTTGTAGAAGTTGACCCTATTGAGAAAGCAAGAAAGGTAATGAACGCTTTTGACAGTGAGCTCACAAATTTATCTGGTATAGCAAAAGTCAAAGCTCAAGCAGCCTATGAGGCCAAAACACTTTTGTACATTAGCCAAAATATCAGGAATGATATCAATAATCTTGATATTTTTATAAAGGAGTTGAGGAAGAATTTAGAAAGAGGTAAATCCTTGTACATTGAGTGAGAGACCTTAGTAGCAGAAGAAGATCAGAAGATGAAGTTGAAGGAAGCAGAAATTCAAAATGAATCAAACCTTCTTTCAAGCCCCAATGTGAAGATATTTGATGTTGAGAAGAAAATTCGTAAGATATATGATGAGATCAGAATTTTGCAAGATGAAAAGGACATGAAAATGAAAATATTCACTCTTTTAAGAGAGCACACTTCTATGAAGTTAATTATTATTGAAGTGCAATTGGAAGAATGTCTTTTAGCTAAGACATCTTTTCAAAAGTTTAGTTTTGAGAATCTCCAAGCATGTGAGATAGCATCTTATGGATTATGCACACTACTCAGTGTGGTAGATTCAATTAAGAAATCATGGGAGAAAGAGTTAGAGGCAATAAAGATTGATTCTATAGATTGTGTTGCAAGCCTACCGGCTTTGCAATATTGAATCAAGGTATAAAGCTTTTTGAACACAGTTTTGTAACCCTCCTTACCTTTATTTTGTCATTGTTGTCAAAGGGGGAGAGATATATAGCAAAAAATTGATAGGAAATTGATAAGGATTGATACTCTTAGGGGGAGTACTATATAAGAGATAAGATTTTTGGATTCATAAGGATAGTATATATATATTTTATACTATGGCCACAATTTTGAAGTTTTTGAGTCTAGGACTTAGCCAATTTTCTCATATGTTGCCACCAATGACAAAGGGGGAGATCGTTGGAAATTTGGCTGATTTGGTTACATAGATGTTGTCATTATGGCAACATATGATCTACATGAAGATCACACAGGTCAGAGAGCTAGTATGATAGAGTGCAATGCAAATTGTCTAAGTATGAGATAGTGCATTTTTGCTAGTGAACCAGCAGATAGTTTTGATTAGCAATGTCAATTGGAGTAAGTTTAGTGCTTGCGCACTTGAACATAGACTCTATGGTGACTATTGAAGACTCACCTCAGAGTGCAAGTTAGTACAACATGTACGGAAGAAGTTATTATAGTTTTTCTAAAGACAGTGTCAAGCCGACAAGATAGAATATGAAGACATAATTGATAAAGAGTTAAGGGATTATTTTGTTTATCAAAATAATGACTTAACAATATAAAGGGACAACATCCTAGATGTTAACCCTTGGGTAAAGTTATTTTTTAATATGGTAGCCGACTGAAAAGTTATTAGCCTTAATAACTTGTATAAATGTAATTGTAAATTGTAAGAAGGATATAGTGATACGATGCGAGATATATGATGTATATGTAACAATGATAGTGAAAGAGCAGTGAAGAGATATTGATGCAAGAAGTATAAGGTTATGTACCTTGACCTACTTTTTTAATCAGTGAATATTGTACATTACTTGTTTGGTCAGTGGGCTCATCTAGTAATCACATTTTGTACTGCCAACTCCTAACAGGGTTGAGGCTTCTAACAAGGCCTATAGTCCCTTAATCAAGACTGAGACACTATATGCTTGTAATAGACTCCTAACAGGGTCAACATCCTTAACAAGATACTTTTGATTAGTGGATCTTTGTGGGTACCATCCCCACTGGGGTTTTCCCTTGGCCAGGTTTTCCTCGAGAACAAATAATGTGTTATGAGTTTTTTTTTTTATTGCTATGCATGTTATTTAGTTTTCTATGTTATGCAAGCATTAAGATTATCTGTTATATCCATAATTGGGAAAAAGTAAAAGTTTGTAGAATACTGATTCCCCCCCCTCTCAGTATTCCCTATTTCTAATAGGTACTCTGTTGTATCTTTAACCGACAATCTCGGTTATTGAAGGAATCTTGGTCACTGAAGGAACTCGGTGAAACTTCTTGTGCTCGGTGGAACTTGTACTCGATGATGCCTGTGTTGCTCGGTGTTGCTTGGCTTGGTTGGTTGTTTCACTAGTGCTTGGTTATTTCTCTGACACTCAGTAGTTCTAGTTTACCAACTGGGGTTCTTGGTGGTTTGGTTGGCCAACTTGGTGCATTTATTGTTGGTATCTTTTGTTGTATTCTCCTATGTAGATCTAGAGGTTGAAATGGAGAATTAAATGTTTGTAAGGCTATTTAAGAGCTGACTGTTGTTGCATTTAATATTTGTTTGTAGTAGAAACTGACTTGGCTTAGGAGTTAATTATTTCAGCCAGTTGACTTATTGATGCAGGAGCATCCTAGGATTCTTGGCAATCCTGTATCAACCAAAAACATATTTTTATTTGAAGGTAGATTGTTAGTTTTCATCTTGGTTTGATGGTTTTCGTGCTCGGTTTGGGAGACTGGTTGCTTGGTTCCTGTGGTTGCTAGGGTGCTCGGTCTTTGAAGAACACTCAGTAGCTAAAGGCATCAGTTTCCCGATGCTTGGTGATAACTATGTTGCTCAGTCATGCTTGGCATGGTTGGTTTACTGGCACTCAGTTATTTCTTCTGATGCTTGGTGTTCTTGCTTACCGACTAGATTGTTTGGATGAATTGGCTTGGTCGACTAGTGCATTTAATTTGGGTCGTGCTCCTCAAGTTATGGATTGACTGTTGGACATGTGGGGACCTAGATCTGGTGTGGTGCATTCTTCTATGCGGATTTGATGATCGTTTGGGCCATCTTGGAGAGTTTATTTATTTTGTAAGGCTATTTGAGATCCGACTGATGTTTTGGCATTTAATATTTGTATATCCTATTGAGCCAACTTGTGGCTGGGATTTAGTATTTAAGTAGATGCTTGGGTAGTTGTTTGGGCAAGAGTTCTAGGCATGGTACGAGTTAGTAGCCTGCGAGCTTAGGAATAGGAAGATTGCTTAGAAGTTTGAGTACGAGTTTAGATCTTTCCTAGGTGCCTACCAGTGTGTTGTGTGTTGTAGACCTGGGCTAGTTGAATGCCGATGTTGGGGAAAAGATTTGGATCCTACGAGATCTTGTAGACTGTTATTTGCTTTGTACTTGGCCATAACCGGGAAGGCCTTATAGCCTAACACATTGCATGTAATCAGTGATTTGTTGAATAAAGACTTTTGTTTCATTTCAAATCTTGTATTTTTTTTGTGTATTTCTACTGCATATTAGTTTAGCTGCAAGGTCGGTCTGTCCTTAATTAGATTCACCAACCTTGACTATGTCAGGTGGTATCAGAGAAAAGTTTATTCTTGTTTGAGAAAAGTCTGTTCCTATTGGAGACGAGTGGATCTTGTGTGTCTGTATCTAGATCTTGATTTGAAGATGCCTCTGAGGAGAAATCGTGAGATGTCAGAGGAAGAGGCTGCTGGAGAATTTAGTCTTGATGATTTTAGGGCTTTGCAGAAACAAGTGCAAGACCTACAAGAGGAGTTGAAGAAGAAGAAGAAGCCTACCTTGAAAGAGGATAGTGACGATGAATCTGAGGAAGAAGATCATTTTGAAGAAGTTGTAGAAGAAGCTAGAGATCCAGAGGATAATCAAATTCTGAAAGCTATGTCTAAGATTGGAAAGAGACCTAGGATTGAAGTTTCTACATTTGCTGGAAGCCTTAGGCCTGAAGAATTGATTGATTGGATCAATGAGATTGATGAATACTTTGAGTATGAAGAAATAGAAGATCTTGAGAGAGTTAGATTTGCAAAGACTAAGTTGAAGGGTCATGCAAATATTTGGTGGAGATAAGTTCAGTTAGAAAAAGGTAGAAGAGGAAAAGAGAAGATCACTAAGTGGAACTGAATGGTTGACAAGTTGAAGAAGCAATTCATTCCGGTGGATTATGAATTGGAAATGTTCAAGAAGATGCAAGCTTTTAAGTAGACTAACAAAATTGGTACAGGAGTATACCGAGGAGTTTTACAGACTTCTAATTAGGACTGGTCATTTTGAAGCTGATAAAGAGAAGGTTGCTAGGTATGTCTATGGTTTGAGACCTAGTATTCAAGAAGAGTTACTTCCTATTCGGATGACAACAATAGGAGATGCTTATTAGATGGCATTGAAGATTGAAGAGAAGTTAAATAAGAAGTTTGAAGGTAGATAGAACAATAGAAACTGAGGAGGTAAGACTAATGAGACAGTTGCCAAAGGTAATGTGACAGAGAATACTAAGCCTAATGTTGGATCTAGCAGTGGTCAAATTACTAAGAATGCTGGACAAAGAGGAAGGTGGAAGAATGAGTTCACTGGTACTTGTTATAACTATGGTGAAGTTGGTCATAGAAGTTGGCAGTGTCCTAAGAAAAGAGTTGCATTAGTTGCTGAAGAAGACATTGAGAATGTTCCAAAGAAAGGTGAATGTCTTGTCACTAGAAGATTAGATGCATGTGTCTCTGAACCATTGCAAAGGAGAAATTTGTTCAAAGCTAGATGTAAGTGAAAAAACAAGGTATGTAATGTCCTAGTTGATGGTGGTAGTTCTGAGAACTTTGTTTCAGAAGAAATGGTTAGTAAATTGAATCTAGAAAGGAGGAAGCATCCTAATCCTTACCATATTAGCTGGATTCAAGATGTTTCTAAGGTTAGAGTGGAAGAGTAATGCTTGGTTAATTTATTGATTGGATCTTACCAGGATGAGATATTATGTGATGTGTTGCCTATGGATGTCTCTCATCTGTTGCTCGGTAGACCTTGGCAGTTTGACATAAATGTGTTGTTTGGTGGTCGTGCTAACACTTATGTGGTTAGGCATGAAGGGGCTCGACATAAGTTGATACCTTTATAGGAGATAGGAGTTAAAGGATGTGGATTTATCAGGTGTTGTCCTTATGACAAACCTTAGAAGCACAAGGTTGATGAACCTATTCCTGTTAAGTCTAGTTTGAAGGAGAATGATATCTCTGAAGAGTTTGTTGAGATTAAGAAACATATGATTTTGCTGGCAGAGATGGTTTAATAGATGGTAACACTTATGACACAAAGGGATGTAGATGATACTGAGTTGATTGAGGAGGATGAATCTTACCGAGGCACTATTGTGGTCGGTAGTGGTCAAAATTGGTTGGTATCAGTTGTAGACCGGAAAGATAAGAAAAGTGGAATGCAGAAGAACTTGTTGCAGGCTGAGATGAATGTAGTGAAAACTACTTGGGATGAAGGGAAAGAGGAGATATGGGTGAAGAATAGATTTGGCATACCTATTCTGATTCCCTTGAGGCGTTCCTGATTTCCGTATGAGAAAATCTTTCTTACCTGGGGTGTCTGATGCATGAGCATCCTAGGATTCTTGGCAATCCTGTATCAACCAAAAATATGTTTGTATTTGAAGGTAGATTGTTAGTTTTGATCTTGGTTTGATGGTTTTCTTTCTCGGTTCCTGTGGTTGCCAGGGTGCTCGATCTCTAAAGAATGCTCAGTAGTTGAAGGCATCAGTTTCCTGATGCTTGATGATAACTATGTTGCTCGGTCATGCTTGGTGTGGTCAGTTGACTGGCGCTCGATTATTTCTTTTGATGCTCGATGTTATTGCTTATTGACTAGATTGTTTGGATGAATCAGCTTGGTCAACTGGTGCATTTAATTTGGGTCACACTCCTCGAGTTATGGATTGACCGTTGGACATGTGGGGACCTAGATCTAGCGTGGTGCATTCTTCTATGCTGATCTAATGATCGTTTGGGCCATCTTGGAGAGTTTATTTATTTTGTAAGGCTATTTGAGAGCCGACTGATGTTTTGGCATTTAATATTTGTATATCTTGTTGAGCTGACTTGTGGTTAGGATTTAGTATTTAATAAGTAGATGCTTGGGTAGTTATTTGGGCAGAATTTTTGAGTGTGGTAAGAGTTAGTAGCCTGCGATCTTAGGAACAAGAAGATTTCTTGGAAGTTTGAGTACAAGTTTAGATCTTTCCTGGGTGCCTACCAGTGTGTTGTGTGTTGCAGACCTAGGCTAGCTGAATGCTGATGTTGGGGAAAATATTTGGATCCTATGAGATCTTGTAGACTATTATTTTCTTTGTACTTGGCCATAATCGGGAAGGCCTTACAGCTCAGCACATTGCATGTAATTAGTGATTTATTGAATAAAGACTTATGTTTCTATTATACACTAAGTTTGCACCCTTGTTTCAAGTTCTCATAGTCTTGATAACTTAGTATAACATGGGAATCATCTTCAGGTTGTGGGACCTATGCTAACTGAGATGAGACCTGCAGGTTCTAGGCTGGTTCCTCTTGGATAATCACCTTAATTTGCTTCTTGATAGGAAATTAAAACTTTGAGGTAAAAGGGATAGAAGGAATGCTTGAAAGGGAAATGACTTGAAAGAAAACTACCTACTAGGTGATACACCGAAATGAAATGAACACAATACACTGACCAAATTAGCATGAAAGCTCTCAGATCTAATAGAACACAATCATCCTAAATAGGCTTGCATAAGTATTTCATAGAGAGGCCTGAACAAAAGACACAGACTGTGACCTGCAAGCAAACGTTCTTTTCAGCAAAAGGGGTACAGGAATGAGACAAAATGACAGGGGGCTGAAGTATACCCACAAACTCACTCAAATCAGATCAAACACAGTAGTACACAATTAAGCTGAAAGAAAGAAGGGCCCTGGAACTCCAATATTTCTCTAACAAAGCCAGTATATTATATTCAATAAGAGAAACACAGACAAGGGAAAGACTAGAGGGTAGAACAAATGCCACGAATAGCCTCTATTGAATCTGAGATTTCAATGAAAGATCAAAAACTATAAAAGTCAGAGGGCAGAAAGAATGCCACAGATAACTCCTAGAAAAAGAAAAATTCTTTTTACAAAATGTAAACTCTGAGCTCTAAAAGCTCTCAAAAAACAATATATACCTCCTATTTTGCATGCAGGTAGGAGTCAAAACCTAACTAGGGTTACATAGATTTGCATTAGAATAAGAGCTAACCCTAACTCAATCAAATCTGATCATAAATGTATCTTTTCAACATCATGGCCAATCAAACTACAAGTTTATGTGCCCATCCCTGTACTGCATCCACCTACGAACAAGAAACCTTGATCCATCAACCTTCCTGCACAAAGTTGACTCACCATGAATGCTCAAAATGGTACTTCCAGGAAACAAGAATTGACCTATGATGGCTGCCCAGACCTCCCTCATCATCTTCACAACTACAAATGTCCTGAAGACATAAATTCTTTAGCTACCTCTGCAGCCACAGCTTGTTGAATCCAATGCTGGCAAAAAACCTTTGCAGAGATATTTAAATTTGAAAATTAATGGCTAGCCGGTCAATTTAAAATGTGGTCGTTGATATCCTTCATTTCCCAGCAAACAAACAGCCTAGATCATCCTGACAATAGTCACAAAACCTTCTTGAAAAGTCAAAGTCCACATCGGCACACCACAACCAATGAAAATCAAGCATGTCGACACATTTTCCATCCTAGACCCACCTTGACTTTCTTCCCTTTAGTCACTTAGTGAATGTGCGACTGAAGACCTTCTAACCCTGGGCCCAGACTTGCCACTTGTTAATCTTCCATTCACTTTGACTGCCTTATCAGCAACACCTTGGCGACCTTTCTAACAATGGACCCACTGCAACCTAGATTCCAATCCAATGACGGGCACATGATCTCATAGCCCCTGAATATTCCTTCTGATCATGTGCCAGCCGTTGATCCTTTTAGAACTGGGACCCCATTGACACACAGGTCCACCTACAAGTCCTCGTCATCTCTTGATAGCCAATCACAGGTAAGCACATAAGTAATATGCAGCACTGGACCCACTAACATTTACCTTTACTTTGGCCAATCAAACGTTAGCATGTCAGCATGACTTGGCACAGACCCACCTGAAAAAACTTGAACACTTAGCAAATCTAATGACGGCTGTAAGATCGCATGTGTCAAAAAAGGGCTATGCGAAGATACGCCAACTATTGATCTTCATCCTATTGACATTCCTGTAGATGTTTTGACACTGTCCCACTGACATATTCCAGTCATCACTTCGCCGACCAATGAAATTTGAGCACATCAGAACACGAGGACTCACCTGACAAAGCTTTGACAACAAAACAAGATCGATGGTCAGCACATAATCTCATAGCTCTGACACAACCCATGAGATCATGTGCCAACCATTGGATTAAAAGTGATACAGCTTTTTGGGCCCGCTCTAACAAACCTCTAAATCACCCCCTTCGACCAATAAAAAATGAACACGTCGGATGATGTGGCAGTGGACCCACTTAGCAAAGCACTTAACTCTAAAATATTTTAGCGATTATGCAACCAAAGGAATTCACCAAGTCGCTTAATGAAACTCTTAACCTCAGTTAAGTCTAGAGAATACGCGAATAAGGTATTCACTAAATCGCTGAACCAAAGGTCTAACCCGAGGTCAAACTGAGAGATTGCCTGACTAAAGGGAAAGAATAAAGTGCACATGCTAAATTTAGGGACTTAAGTGGCTGATAAAGTAACTTGAAAATAGAAACTAGCTTAGGGTTTTCAAGGTTTTTTAAGCACAACGGCTATATTTTCAAACTTTAAACTTGCAGACCAGGGGATAAAATAAATTGCAGAGGCCAGAAGAAAGGACATAAAGCCATAAAATTTTCAGGGGTGCTTGGCAAGATTAAAATGCAGACCCTGGGATAGAATTAGCCAAATTTGCATGTAATAGGAAAATTTGGGTAATAGTTTCATTTCAGATCTTGTATTGTTTTGTGTATTTCCGTTGCATATTGGTTTGGCTACAAGGTCAGTATGTCCTTAATTGGATTCACCAACCTTAATTGTGTCACTTATGGCTGAAGATTAGTATTTAAGGAGTGTTTGGGTAGTTGTTTAAGGGTGGATCATAGGAGTGTAAGTCAGTGATTAGATCTGGATCGTGCGAGATCTTGAAGATCAGATTGTTATCTGATAGTTTGTGATAGTTTGAGCTAGTGGTTGTTTACTTGGAGACAAGGAGATATCTTGGTGGCTTGCGAACTCAAGTTCTGATCTGCCTTAGGGTTTCCATCAGTTGCTAACTTGTTTCAGGGCTGGACTAGCTAGAGTTGGATTGGATCTTGGTTGATCTTGCAGAATTGTTTCTGATTGTAATTGGCCCTAACCCGGAAGGCCTTACAGTCGGGCATGTTAATGAAAATTTAGTTGAAACAATTATTGTGTTGTGTTATTCCGCATTGTGGTGTTTGGATGCTTGTGGGGACTATCCTTAATTGGATCCTCCTTGCTCGCCTTGCGTCATCTCATCATTAAATCCGATTTGCATCACATAAAATTTTAAGGTGGAAGATAAGAGTCCATTTTAGCATACTAGGCTCTATGTGCCTACTTGAGGCTATAGAGTGACTACTTAAGTTTGCATACCATTTAGATGAATTTTGTACATACCCTTATGGTTGCTCCATGTAGATTTCCTCATTTACATCACCATGAATAAATACATTCTTCACATCTATGTGGTGAACCTCCCACTTTCTTGTCATTGCAATAGAAAGAGCCAATCAAATGGAGTCCATTTTTTCCACTACAACAAAATTCTTGCCATAATCAATGCCAAGAACTTGTTGAAGTCCTTTGGCTACCAACCTTTCTTTGTATCTATCCACATGCCCATTTGTTTCTTTCTTAGTCCTATAGATCCACTTACATTCGATAATATTGTGATTGGAAGAAAGCGAGACCAAGTTCCAAGTTTGGTTTGCAATGTGGGAGTTATACTCCTCATCTACGGTTGCTTCCCAAAGTGGATTCCCTACCAATCCTGATAAGTCAAAGGATTAGATCCTTGAATTACGTAGGCATTCATTGGCATGATAGGATTGGTATTTGAAAGTGCATGAGGGGCTTGACATATCTCAGCTAAGTTGATGGTTCTTTGATTTCTCATAAGGGAATATGAATCATCACCAAATGCCAAATTAGGGACTGGATGTGGATCCACACATGCATGATCATGTTCATTTGAATCATATTCAAAAGTATCATAAATCATATTAGAATGACTAGATGTAGCATATTAGATATTTATAAGAGGAGGAAGCACAAGAGTGGTGACATGTTGTTCTTGAGATACATGTATAGGGATGCTTTCGTCAAAGTAGATACTTCGCTCAATAAAGAATGTTTCTATTGAAAGATCTAGAAGCTTATATCCCTTAACACCATTTGGCTATTTGTACCATCATAAAATATAAGCACCTAATATGTTTATATAATTTCATGATTGTTTAGGAAACACCTTAGTGTGTTTTCATAGTAGGACTTCATATGGAACCAAATAGACACCTAAATACAAATATAAGTCCTCTATCATTTTAATCTCATTTAAAATTAAGGAAAGCCTTTTTTTTCTAAGTGTGCTCCTTGATTTTTTTTCCCAATCCAATATTTCATTTCATCACCTAGGTCTTATGTTACCATTTGTGGCCTTTGTGTCTATACCAATCTCAAACTCAATTGTACTTTGTAATATGGCATCCCTTAATTGTTCAGGACATATGGTCCTGATATGAGCTATAATTGGGTGGAAAATAATTCTTAGGGTGTCATGTTCCTAGGAACATAAATCCTTGGGCATTTTGTTCCCTAGCTTAGGCCCAAATTGAACTTGGGGTCTCGTCTTAGTGATTTAGTGGGATACTTGGATTTACAATCAAATTTCTTGAGTTTTAACCTTTGAGATGTTGTGAAAGGTATATATATAAACACTCTTTCCCCTCATTCTGGTAACCATGATCAAATTTTTTGCATCTATTGTCAATCATCCACGTTCAAGATTTCAAGGCAAGCATCCCCACATTCAAGATCTAGATTTATTCTTCTTAATCATTCAAGGTGTTATTTCCCTAGATCAAGCTTCTTTCCCTCATTGAAGGCCTAGCAAAGGAGTGTTCTATCAAGAAAGGAGATACACCCACATCTACATCTTCTTTCATCTTATCAGTCAAGTATTATGGTGAATTACAACATCCATCACATAAGGTTTTTTATTCCATGATTTCCTTTTGGATTTTTGTGTAAAGTCCAAACTATTGCATCAATATATTTGATCACATTCAAAGAAGCATTTGTATTTCCAAGACCTATGGCATATTCTATTTTTTAGATCTAGCCTTTTCTATATGACAAAACACTTTCACTTATTTCATTTTAGTTCAAGATTGACATCAAACAAGATTTTGACTAAGGAAAACTCCTCTATCCAAACTTCTTTATTTTTCTATGTTTTGGTATAGGTAGTGCAACTATAGGACTTGATTTGGCAAGTACACTATTTTTCAGGAAGACTACAATTGGATTTGGGAAAAAAAACCTAGGTATAGAATTCCCCATGCTTTCTATTCCTAGGAATAAAATTCCCAAGGCATTTTGTACCTAACAATTCTTCTTCAAATTTAGATCACAAGTCGGTATACTTCTTAGATCCCCATTTTAGGTCATTATAACTTTTTGTCTGCTTTATGTTAGTTTGTATTTTTGAAAGCTGCCTATATTTTCTTATTTATCCTTCTATTATGCATCATCATATCATCTATATAATTTCAATCCATCAATAAATGAAGAATCATTGACTCACTTAGAGCTTAAGCCCTACTTGAGCCTATTGAGGCATCTTCCTTCCGATTTACATTAGGAAAAGGGGTCTATCTACCACTAACCTTCATTTTTATTTATTGTACATTTTGGTAAACTTGATGCACAACATTTCCATTCTAATTTTTTTTTTAGATCTCCTTTATGTGCTTGGATCTAATACATTTCATCTTTACATCAAATTTGGGTAATTTTCATCATGGAATTTAGTAAGTTAGATTGGTGTGTGATAAATTATATTATTACAATTCTCCTACCCTTTATTAATCACATGGAGTGAATAATATACCCTTTCATTTAATGATTTTTATATTCCTTCATGGTGTTATTGCATATGGTATTATGATACTTTCAAATATATTTCTTCCTTATGAGACATGTTTCAAGACTTTTATCTATATTTCATATGGTTTTCTCATTTATTTTTTAACAAAATGCATCAAATATATTGATGACATAAGGGTCTTTGTTGATGAACCTAAATATGAAATTAGCATAGATCACCTTAATCCTCATCCTATAGTGTCTATTTATCATGAGGGTAGAGATCAAGCTCCTAATGATCCCATTTTAGTGAGACCTAGATCCTCTCCTCCTCAACCCACATTAATGGATAGTCTTAAGGAAGCTAGTTTATGCACTTCTTTAGAAGACCTTAAACAATCTTCCTTTTATCAAAGCATTCATTATAATCCTGAAGTTAAGAATTTTATTAATGATTTATCTCCAATAATAACATTAAGTAGACATGAAGAGATTGATAGACCTTCTTCTTCTCCACCTCAAGAAGATAAGAATAGCACGATAGGAATCCTAATATCCCTAAAGAGAATATTTCCCTTCCTATTCCTCTTTATACCACACACTTTCATAAAATCAATATGAATGCCCTTTACCCTCTACATTAAAGGCTAATTATAATGTGGGTTATGGTATTACTACTCAACAAGGTTATAGTGGAAAAGGTCTTGGTATTAATGATCAAGGTATAAAATCCCCTATAGATCCTCCTACACAATTTACTAGATATGGTCTAGGATTTATACCTCAAGCCACAAATTTTCCTTCTCCCAATCCTTCTTTATCTCAACACAAACATCCTCTAGACATTCTTTTAATAACACCATCTATTGTCACACCTCCTTTTGATGGTTGCTTGGTTGCTAAAATAATCTTTTAGAGACTTAAATATGATACTAAGATTCATTTTATTTTTTATACATTTTCCAAAGAATCAAATACCTATTAACGGTGATTTTTTATGTCTTTTTCATCATAGCAAGAAACATTCTCTTGCTGATTGTATTGAATTTAGACATTTTTTCCAAGGTTTAGTAGATAGATCTCTTATTTTCTTAAAAATGGATCTTATGCTTTTTCTTGATATAAAAAGTACACCTTAACATATCTCTTTCCTATTATCTTGTTCTCCATTGTGTAATCTTAATAGCTTACATCATTTGTGGTTTTTTATTTGCATGGTGTTCTTTTTTAGCAATGTAATAGATCTTTTCCCTTATCCTTCTGCTTGGGGGGAAAGGTCTTCCTTTATCTACTTCATTCCTCCTATTTAGGATCTATTATCTCTTTTTTGGTTGAATCTTTTATACTATGATGTCCTTCTATGTATAGAATTGTTTGTTGAGTATATTTCTCTTTAGGAGATTGATATTCTTGTTACAACTTCTTTGCTTGGAAGTGTCTATCATTTAATGAATTTTATCACTAAGTTTGTATAATGTGACATCCTTTCTCTTTCTCTTTTCATGGAACCCATTCCTCTCTCTTTGGGGGATTTCATTGTTTATAGAATTACATTCTTTGATGCATGAGATACTTTGTTTCTCACAAGGACTTTTTCATCTTTGTTAACAATATTTTTCATTCCTCATAGAGCATGTCTATTATAAATGATATTCCTCTTAGGGAGTGAATGATTTCTCTCCTCAGTGTCAAATCTCCTACAAATATAGTCCAAGGTGACGACCAATGCTCATTTTTAGGAATAAGATAGAGTAGTTGTTACACCAAGAATGTCAAATTGTGACAAAACCGGATATTATTGAAGAATTGATGAATAATCACTCATTGTAATATGATAGAGATTGAGCATGGAAACACTTGCTTGAGAATCAACTAGACACTCACAAATGGAATATTGGTACATTCTAAGTCTCAAATAGAGCCATGCAACATGTGTTACAAGTTAATTTCTAATCTAGTAAGTATAGGGGGGTTACATCAAATATGTCATCAATGACAAGGTACAAAGAAGGATGTCTCTTTATATTAGTGTGTGTACAACATTGTAAGGAAACTCAGGTGCAGAAACAACTTCCTACACTAATCTCTTAAGGAAAGTATTGTGCAAATTCTTTTTAAATCATTACAATTTCAGATTCATTAATCTACTTAACAAATAATATTGCAGCATATACCATACATATAGAAAATAGATAGAGAAGATTGAAACACATAAACACAAAGATATGCCGGTGGGGAAAAACCTTTCGGTAAAACAACCCCACCCCTCCAAAACCTACACAATGTATTATCTTCAACACAAAGGTTACAACACACTTGCAATGCAAGTTCTTTCAGGAGATGAGAGACAAGTAACATAACTGTACACCTGTAAAACTGTGTCTCTCCCATAGAAGCAACATCATATATATAGACTCCTCAGGACCCAACAAATACCCACAAAGGAGTTGGGTGTCAATCATGGGCTCAACCACCAAGACCCATGCACAGAGCCACATGTACACAGCTGTTACATGCAATCCCAAGAATAGGTGTCTATTCCTAGAATAGACTATGATAGCTTGTCATAGAATCCGCCAAAAATAACGGTCACAAGAGAAGTGTAAGAGAATCTATCATACCAGCCTATTTTTGGCATATTCTCTTACACACACCAACCACTCCTTGGGCACCCAAATAGGCCCAAGTCATAAGATGCTCTTACACCTATCATAGCACATTCCTTAAATAGCTCTTACGCGTCATAGGAATTTGTCATAACCATTTCAACCATGATCTCCTTACACACAATTCAAGATGCCAACACATCAATTGAAGTGACACATCAACATGCCAACTAGACATGTACACTCACACTTAATTACATTATTTGCAAGAAATACATTTTACAAAACAAATAAGAATAGGAATTATCCAAGGTTGAGACACCTTATTCCTAACAAACATAATTGATGCAAAAGAATACAACATCACATAATAAATATGTAAAGCTGAAAAATGACAATGATGCCACCAAAGGATGTGCTGCAAATGATTGTTGATGATGCACTTTGATTGGATTGATGTACCAAGGAAACACAAGAGTAATTAACTCCCCTAGCTACTAGTTGGAGGACAGATTGATGCAACATGCATTAGGTGGACCAAAAAATCTTTCCCAAATTTTATTATTTATTTTTTAAAACTTATAAAAATGTGTTTGAAAACATTTTATTGCTAAAACACTTTATTGCATAATTTAAAGAAAAAATTATTATTATTTCTTTCTTTTTCTTTTTCTTTCTTGGATTTTCCATTTCAGTGATTAAAATTTCCATAATTAGTCTATAATAGACATAGAACACTATTGGAAGAGACCTAACTAATGTCTATGCATTACAATTGAAAAACTAAGTTCTGAATTCTGAAAGTTCAATTTTTTATCGTAGTCATTATAATATAATAACACCACTCTAAAATACAAAAAAATACTAATGTACTTTAAAAAAATGCACCTAAAAAGGAGTAAATATGAATCTGAACAAGGCCTTGAAAGTTGAAAGAATGGGATTATCCAATTTTCTAAAACAATTAGACACCGAAATATGAAACCACTTGAACCAATGTGTAGAGAATGAAATTCTACCCCAAATTAAAAAAAATGCTCAAAAAAGGGAGTTTGAATGACTGAGATACCACTGTTTAAAATCATCTACATAATTAGGGTGCTTGAATTTCCACCACACCTCCAAACATCAAATGACTATAGATTTGGCCTTTGGTGTTAGATTTGGATGAAAAAAAGTCAATCTTGGGATTTTGGACGTCCTCAATGTGATGCCAACCTATGGTTTGCACCATTAAACTCCAATTTTCTTTTGCAATATAAAGCTACAAAATTTAAAACCCCAAAATTGTAGCAAGATTTATGCAATGGAAAACCAATGACATTCTATGGGATTTGATACTATGTAATATTTGGCTATTAAGATAACCACCCGAGATCTAGAGGCAATGAAAAGCATAATATCAAGAGAGAAATAAAATGATAAGAATAAATTGTATTCTCACCAAGAATGAAATACAATAGATTGATTGACTCATCTGGAATCAACTTGAATTCATCTAGAATGAATATTACATAGGAAACCCCTTGGTTTTTTAGCCAAGGTGAGTACAAAGGAGTGAATGAGACAATGACAAGTGTTATTATCTCATTACATGATAAAAAGACAACTTATCACCCACCCAAGGTACAACCACATGTCCACCAGAGGTGGATCATCCTCCAATGTGTAATAAAGTTTGTGCAATATGTGCAACAAAGATGGAGAGTGATAAAGTGATAAGTGTACTAAAGGTGGATTCAACACACAAAGTGGAATGTGATAACATGATAACACCACCTAAAGAGGAAATACTCCTAAAATATCCTATGTGGTCCTTAAGTAAGCTTAAGTAAAGTGTAATATTTGGTATCTGGGTGATAAATAACCAAGGTATTTAATGCCTTAATTACACCAACAGGGTGAAATTTAGGTTATAGTTCATGGCATTTGATGGTTGAATTAGTTAGGGAAATTTTTGATGCAAAAAAATTATAGGAAGGTGCAAATACTTAAGTAGGTACATGGATGCATTACAAGATGTGGTAGATATCTTGAAGTTTGAAAATGAGCTTATGTTTAGTAGATATGCTAAGGGATGAAATGACTTGGATTTATAAATATATTGAAAGGTGGTAGATGTGATAATTTATAATGTGGATTCCCTAAAAGGTGGATGAATCTATTTCAAATATGGTATAGGAGTGTAAGGTTGTTTATTAAGGATTGAAGTATGCCAATTAACAGTTTTCCTATTTGGTTATCTATATGTGTAATCATTGCATTATGATGCAAATACATTAATTTATGATTATATAGGAATTTTGGGGGCGTTGAGTGGACAATGAAGATGTTGTATTAGATATATTTAAGGAATATTAATTTAGATTAGTAAGGAGATTTGGATTTGATGGGAGATACTGAACTTTAACCATAGTTGAAAATAAACAATTTAGCAAGCACTTAAATACAGGTAACTAGTTTTGGATTTTAAGGATTTGGATTAAAGGGCTTCATGTGTTTTGACAATGAGGACATATTGATGAAGGGTACTCCCCTTAATACAAAAAACACATAATAGAAACAGAGAAACAACAATAATTTGCAAGAACAGAAAATGGCTTCTTATTATCTCCACAAGTGTGGAATTCTAAATTTCAGAATTACAATATGCAAAGCCACATGGGCATTCCTCTTACAATATTCTGTAGGAAAAAGCCTTGAATCATTACCCAAATCTACCCAAAACTGCCCTAGACAACACTACAGGCCTTCTTTATATAGGCAATTTCCATCGCCCAAGAAGGTTCCAGAAATTTAGCCCATAGGACCGACCAAACTTAGAATTATTTTATTTTACAATTTATTACATCAAAGTCGGCTCAAAATAACTTTTGAAACCCAAATAGAAATTTTGAAGGAAAATCATTTTCCACCATTTTAGGTGACCCAACTTTCGAAGACTATAAGTCATCACCAGTTGACCCGATTGACTATTATTACCCTATTCCGGAAAGGCCACAAAGTGTTCTATAGGCTTGACTCACGCAAGCGCCCATCACCCAAATTTTCAACCTCATCTGGGGCCTCTAAAGCCTTCAAAATTGAGTTCAAAGTTTTTGTACCCTACTGCCAATATCAAAAATCTTTAATATCTACAAAGCTAGACTTGATCTATCAATGAAACTTTACTGGCAGATTGATATGACTGAGATGAACCTCCACATGTGAAATCAAAACACTTCAAGATCATATGACCAACTTACTAAAAATAGCAAGTTTCCATAAATAGTAGCTCTACACAAGATAGCCCTTATTGAATACAAAAACATAAATATTTTTGGGTGATGCAAGATTGCTCTTACACCCAGGATGCTCCTACATCAGACACCCGGGGTAATTTGAGAAGTGACCCTATCATAACTTAGGTGTGAAGAGGGAAACCAAGATGGTTAACCTCCTTCTTTGTTAGCCATGTTGAATCTTCAACAGGTCGTCCTTTCCACTTGACCAGATATTCTTCATATGTCCTATTCCTTGTGCTTCTGCCAGCACGACTGTCCAGTATGTCTTCAATCTCCTTGGTATCTGAACTACTTGCTGGAATACTCCACTGTGCCACTGTGATCTCATCTTCAACACCTCCTTTATGATACTCTGTCAAATCTGAAATGTTAAACACTGGTGAAATATTTAGCTCACTAGGCAATTCTACCTCATATGCATTTCCTGAATCATTCTTCTTCAGTATCTGACATGGTCCAAACTTCTTCATTTTCAGCTTTTTGTATGTACCAACTGGGAACCGCTCCTTCCGCAAATGAACCATGACTTCATCTCCAACCTAAAATTCCTTACGCCTCCTTTTCTGATCTGGCTTAGCCTTATACTATGCATTCATTTTGGTAATATGCTCCCTCACCTCCTCATGGATGTTCTTCAAATGTTCTGCAAAATCCTTAGCTTCAGCACTACTTATTTCTCCTTTATCTATTTTCCTCAATTCAGATGCATTTCTAGGACTACTTCCATATACAATCTGTGGATGATGTGATGAACCAAACTTCAACTCTTCACTTTTGGCTAGTATCATTATGTGTGCTGCCTTATTTGGAAAACTGGCTCCTGGAATCAAATCCATCTGATGACTGATCTTCCTTGCTGGTGGTAATCCATTAGGTACATTATCAAATACAATATCCTGAAACTCATTCAATGATTCTGCAACTTCTACAAGTACATCTTCTACTTTCTCTTTCCCAGCCTTTGGAATTAAGGTAAAACACATATGCTCATGCCGCATGCCATCTAAGAAATTTCCTCTATCAACAAAAGTTATTCTTGCACTACCACATACCTTTTCTTCAGTCTCCTTCAATGGCTTTAGCTTATGTCACACTCCATCCTTTGTCAAGGAGTACGTATTCACATGACCATCATGTACAACACATCTGTCAAACTACCATAGTCTACCCAACAACATATGACATGCATCCATAGATATGATATCACATAGTACCTCATCTTGGTACCTACTGATCTTGAACTTCACTAGGCACTGTTCACTGACCATGACCTTGTGGTCATCCTGCACCCAGGCAACCTGATATGGATGTGGATGTTTTTGTCTCTTGAGCTTCAACTTTGTCACCATTTCTTTTGACACCAAATTATCAGTACTGCCACTATCAATAATCACATCACAACACTTACCCTCACACTTGCACCTAGTGTGAAATAGGCTCCTCCTTTGCTCAGGTTCATTGTCACCACTCAATAGGACTCTTCTGTTAATCAATGTCTCTCCTCTCTCAGCATCTTGAGAATGCGATGATCTGGCATCTTCGTCTACATATGCAACTCTGGCTTGGCCTTCATTTCTCCTGTCTATCCTTCCTTGGCATTGAGGACATTCAAATGCCCTATGACCTTCTTCTCCATAGTGAAAACATGTTCCACAGAAGCCTCCTCTTCTAGATCCTTGTCCTCTTCCTCTTCCTCTCTAATCTCTATTATTTTGATCTTGGAAATGATTGAAATTATCTCCTCTCTGATTCTGACTGTTACTGGCCTCGTCCTTCTTTTTCAAATCTTCATTTCAATCTCCATATGACCATCCACTAGATCTGCTATCACGACCTCTTCCGCTTTGTTTTCTCTCAAACTTCTTGTTCAATTTTTCCTCTACTTTTAGGGCAAACTGGTATGCCTCTTCAATACTATTCATTCGAACCAGATTCTGCTCCTCCTGAATGCTCGGCCTCAACCCATTAAGGTATTGGGCAACTTTCTCCTTATCAGCTTCTGCATGGCCTATTCTGATGAGGAGTCAATAGAACTCCTTTGTATACTCCTAAACAGATCTTCCTATTTGCTTCAAACTTTGCATTTTATTCAGTAGGTCAAGCTCATAATCAACAGGAATGAACTGTCGCTTCAATTTATCCACCATCCGATCCCATCTTGTGATTTTATCTTTCCCTCTTCTATTTTGCTGCTATTGAATCTCTTGCCACTAGATCTTCGCATGAATTTTCAGTCTGGCCTTCGCAAATTTGACCCTATTAGGATCCTCAACATCTTCATACTCAAAATATTCCTCACATTCATTGATCCAGTCGATCAATTCTTCTAGGTTAAGATTTCCTAAAAATGTAGGAACCTCGATCTTAGGTCTTTTCCCAATCTTGGAAATCACCCGAAAAAGTCTTTCTTCCTCCTAGTTCAAAATTTTGCCTTCTTCTTGATCAGAATTTCCTTCTCCCTTGGCTTCATCCTCACTTTTGTCTCTGACATTAAGATTCATTCCTCTGCGAATCTCTTATTGCAATGCTCGCACTTGTCTCTGGAGTGCCCTAACCTCAGGTGTTACAACACTAGCTCTTCTGCCACACTCCCTTCATGGAGGCATTTTTGTAATGCGTGTTGTAACCCTAACCACGGTCCTGGTGCAAACTGTCTCACAATCGGTGATCTGTTTACACAGAAACCCTAATCCACGATCCTGGTGCAAACTACCTCATAGTCGGCAATCTATTTACACACTCAGGAAGTCCCGCTCTGATACCACTTGATGAAGGGTGCTCCCCTTAATACCAAAAACACATAACAGAAACAGAGAACCAACAATAATTTGCAAGAACAGAAAATGGGCTTCTTATTATCTCCATAAGTGTGGAATTCCAAATTTCAAAATTACAATATGCAAAGCCACATGGGCATTCCCCTTACAATATTCTATAGGACAAAGCCTCGAATCATTACCTAGATGTACCTAGAACTGCTCTAGACAACACTACAGGGCTTCTTTATATAGGCAATTTCCACTGCCTGAGAAGGTTCCATAAATTTAGCCCATAGGGCCGACCAAACTTAGAATTATTTTATTTTACAATTTATTACATCAAAGTCGGCTCAAAATAACTTTTGAAACCCAAACATAAATTTTGAAAGAAAATTATTTTCAACCATTTTAGGTGACCCAACTTCTGAAGACTATAAGTCATCGCCAGTTGACCCGATTGACTATTATGATCCCATTCTGGAAAGGCCATGAAGCATTCTATAGGCTTGACTTGCGCAAGCGCCCGTCACCCAAATTTTCAACCTCATTCGGGGCCTCTAAAGCCTTCAAAACTAAGTTCAAAGTTTCTGTACCCTGCTGCCAATATCGAAAATCTTCAATATCTACAAAGCTAGACTTGATCTGTCAATGAAAATTTACTGGCAGACTAATACGACTGAGATGAACCTCCACATGTGAAATCAGAACACTCTGAGATCATATGACCAACTCACTAAAAATAGCAAGTTTCCATAAATAGCAGCTCTACACAAAATAGCCCTTATTGAATACAAAAACATAAATATTTTTTGGGTGATGCAAGATTGCTCTTACACCTAGGATGCTCCTGCATTAGACACTTGGGGTAATTTGAGAAGTGACCCTGTCATGACTCAGGTGTGAAGAGGGAAACCAAGACGGTTAACCTCCTGCTTTGTCAGCCATGGTGAATCTTCAACAGGTCATCCTTTCCACTTAACTAGATATTCTTCATATGTCCTATTCCTTGTGCTTTCTTCAATCTCCTTGGTATCTGAACTACTTGCTGGAATACTTCATTGTGCCACTGTGATCTCATCTTCAACACCTCCTTTATGATACTCTGTCAAATCTGAAATGTTAAACACTAGTGAAATATTCAGCTCACTAGGCAATTCTACCTCATATGCATTTCCTGAATCATGCTTCTTCAGTATTTGACATGGTCCAAACTTCTTCATTTTTAGCTTGTTGTATGTACCAACTGGAAACCGCTCCTTTTGCAAATGAACCATGACTTCATCTCCAACCTAAAATTCCTTACGCCTCCTTTTTTGATCTGCCTTAGCCTTATACTGTGCATTCATTTTGGTAATATGCTCCCTCACCTCCTCATGGATGTTCTTCAAATGTTCTGCAAAATCCTTAGCTTTAGCACTACTTATTTCTCCTTTATCTATTTTCCTCAATTCAGATGCATTTCTAGGACTACTTCCATATACAATCTGTGGATGATGTGATGAACTAAACTTCAACTCTTCACTTTCGGCTAGTATCATTCTATGTGCTGCCTTATTTGACAAACTGGCTCCTAGAATCAAATCCATTTGATGACTGATCTTCCTTGTTGGTGGTAATCCATCAGGTACATTATCAGATACAATATCCTGAAACTCATTCAATGATTCTGCAACTTCTATAGGTACATCTTCTACTTTCTCTTTCCCAACCTTTGGAATTAAGGTAAAACACATATGCTCATGCCGCATGCCATCTAAGAAATTTCCTCTATCAACAAAAGTTATTCTTGCACTACCACATACCTTTTCTTCAGTCTTCTTCAATGGCTTTAGTTTATGTCGCACTCCATCCTTTGTCAAGGAATAGGTATTCACACGACCATCATGTACAACACATTTGTCAAAGTGTCATGGTCTACCCAACAACATATGACATGCATCCATAGATATGATATCAATTAAAACACTTAGTGCTTCATAAGAGCCATCATAAATTGACTTATTAATTGTGAACAACTTTTAAATGTATTTTTTTGTGACTTTTGATGATTTAACCCTTCATTATTTTCAAAAATAAACCTTAAAAGCTATTATGTTGTCCACTTAAGATCACCTTTTGTACTATTGTAGGCCTAGCCCATATTTCTTATAGATATGAGCACTTTTGATAGCCTTTACACCATTTAGTGGTTCCACTCTACAAATCACAAATTCTAATCAAAATCAATAACTCTATTTTTTATCCCCTTTAAACAAATTTTAACAATTTATGATGCACTAAATCTTAGCTTTCTATTAAAAAATAATTTTGGAAGGGGATATGCTATCAAAATCTCATCTTAAACATCCTTAAATCACTTTTCATCTAACATTGGTAATTGTCTACCCAAGTATCACATTTCAATTGGTCATTTTGAAGATTCCATCATGATTTAATGCATCAAGTATATCACATCTCTTTAGAACCCCTTTATGCTTCAATGAGTGTGTTATACATTTTGATGTTTTTTCTTAGGTATAAAATTATGTTTTCTATCATTCAATGCATTTGCATCTTGTTACATGGTTCTATTGTTTCTCAACTTGCCAATGTTGATTCATTATCTTAGACCATCAATCTTTTGGGCATTTAATCATGTCTAGCTCCCTACACTAATTATTGTTCATTGTGCCTTATGAATTTCAACATCATCTTTTACAAGAAAATTAATGTACAAGACAAAATCCTAAACTACCAAAATATCATTTATAGCTATTATTATCGAAGATATATTATTTTCTCACTAATATAGGTGCATTTCAATTTTTAATGAGAATTAATCTTGTATGTGATTACATCTAGGCATATGTTTTTTCTTTGCACCCTTGAGTGACATTGGCTCAATCAAAATCTTTTATTTGTTATTTTATTTGTTATTAATTATATTCCAAGGACTCTAATCATGTATGCTATGTCCTTCTACTTCATATCACCTTGGGTGACTAAAAGTGATTGGATAATCCTTCTAGGGGTCTTGAATAGGGATTTCATCACCCTAGAGGATGACCCCAACTCCAACATTCTAATGAGGCATAAAAGGAATGGGATGAATCAAAAGAAATGATTCTTGGAAGTGAAGATTTGTTAATCAAGATAAGTCCCAAAGAACTTTAATCCTTCGAATAGTGAAGGTTAAAGATGTGTTACTCCCTTTTTTAGGCTATTCGACATGATTACTTTTCAGCTATAGATTTTTCCTCACATACCCTTGTGCTATGGCACCCAATAACCAATATTTCATCCTAGATAGGAATCAATAACCATATTTTCTTATAATGAATGGGTAAGTTATTAGCCCTAATAAATTAAATACAACATAACTTTGAGTGGTGAGAGGTAGAATCTACCTTGAGTGAGGCCAAAATGCCTCTGTTGGTGAGAGATCCCATGTAATTTGGCAATCACTAGCTACTAATAATCCAATAGATAGCTTATATGTGGACCCACAAGGATTAATACACAACATAAATAATCAAAGGTGGTTATTATGCTTGATAAGTGACGTAGGAGCATCCTGGGTGTAAGAGAAATCTTGCATAACCCAAAAATATTTATGTTTTTGTATTCAATAAGGGTTATCTTGTGTAGAGCTTCTATTTATGGAAACTTACTATTTTTAGTAAGTTGATCATATGATCTCGGAGTGTTCTGATTTCACATGTGGAGGTTCATCTCAGTTGTATCAGTCTGCCAGTAAAGTTTCATTGATAGATCAAGTCTAGCTTTGTAGATATTGAAGATTTTCGGTATTGGCAGCAAGGTACAAAAACTTTGAACTCAATTTTGAAGGCTTTAGAGGCCCCGGATGAGGTCAAAAATTTGGGTGACGGGCACTTGCGCGAGTTAAGCCTGTAGAACGCTTCATGGCCTTTCCGGAATGGGATCATAATAGTCAATCAGGTTAATTGGCGATGACTTATAGTCTTCAAAAGTTGGGTCACCTGAAATGGCAGAAAATGATTTTCCTTCAAAATTTCTATTTGGGTTTCAAAAGTTATTTTGAGCCAACTTTGATGTAATAAATTGTAAAATAAAATAATTCTAAGTTTGGTCGGCCCTATGGGCTAAATTTCTGGAACCTTCTCGGGCGGTGGAAATTGCCTATATAAAGAAGGCCCGTAGTGTTGTCTAGGGCAGTTCTGGGTAGATCTAGGTAATGATTCGAGGCTTTGTCCTACATAATATTGTAAGGGGAATGCCCATGTGGCTTTGCATATTGTAATTCTGAAATTTGGAATTCCACACTTGTGGAGATAATAAGAAGCCCATTTTTCGTTCTTGCAAATTATTGTTGTTTCTCTATTTTTGTTATGTGTTTGTGGTATTAAGGGGAGCACCCTTCATCAAGTGGTATCAGAGTGGGAGTTCTTGAGTGTGTAAACATATCGCCAACTATGAGGCAGTTTGCACCAGGACCGTGGGTTAAGGTTTCTATGTAAATAGATCACCGATTGTGAGGTAGTTTGCACCAGGACTGTGGTTAGGGTTTCAGCACGCATTGCGAAAATGCCTCCATGAAGGGAACGTGGCGGAAGAGCTAGTGTTGTAACACCTGAGGTTAGGGCACTCTAGAGACAAGTGCGAGCATTGCAAGAAGAGATTCGCAGAGAAATGAATCTTAATGTCAGAGATGAAAGTGAGGATGAAGCTAAGGGAGAAGGAAATTATGATCAAGAAGAAGGCAAAATTTTGAACCAGGAGGAAGAAAGACTTTTTCGGGCGATTTCCAAGATTGGGAAAAGACCTAAGATCGAGGTTCCTATGTTTTCAAGAAATCTTAACCTAGAAGAATTGATCGACTGGATCAATGAATGTGAGGAATATTTTGAGTATGAAGATATTGAGGATCTTGATAGGGTCAAATTTGCAAAGGCCAGACTGAAAGGTCATGCGAAGATCTGGTGGCAAGAGATTCAATTGGAGTGAAATAAAAGAGGGAAAGATAAAATCACAAGATGGGATCAGATGGTGGATAAATTGAAGTGACAGTTCATTCCTGTTGATTATGAGCTTGACCTACTGAAGAAAATGCAAAGTTTGAAGCAAGCAGGAAGATCTGTTCAGGAGTATACAGAGGAGTTCTATTGACTCCTCATTAGAACAGGCCATGCAAAAGCTGAATAGGAGAAAGTTTCCTGATACCTTAATGGGTTGAGGCCAAGCATTCAGGAGGAGCTAAATCTGGTTCGAACGAACAGTATTGAAAAGGCATACCAGTTTGCCCTAAAAGTAGAGGAAAAGTTGAACAAGAAGTTTGAGAGAAAACAAAGCGGAAGAGGTCGTGATAGTAGATCTAGTGGACGGTCATATGGAGATCGAAATGAAGATTTGAAAAAGTAGGATGAGGCCAGTAACAGTCAGAATCAGAGAGGAGATAATTTCAATCATTTCCAAGATCAGAATAATAGAGATCATAGAGGAAGAGGAAGAGGACAAGGATCTGGAAGAGGAGGCTTTCGTGGAACATGTTTTCACTATGCAGAAGAAGGTCATAGGGCATTTGAATGTCCTCAATGCCAAGGAAGGATAGACAGGAGAAAAGAAGGCCAGGCCAGAGTTGCATATGTAGACGAAGATGCTAGATCATCACATTCTAAAGATGTTGAGAGAGGAGAGACGATGATTAACAGAAGAGTCTTGTTGAGTGGTGACAATGAACCTAAGCAAAGGAGGAGCCTGTTTTGCACCAGGTGCAAGTGTGAGGGTAAGTATTATGATGTGATTATTGATAGTGGTAGTACTAATAATTTGGTGTCAGAAGAAATGGTGACAAAGTTGAAGCTCAAGAGACAGAAACATCCACATCCATATCGGGTTGCCTGGGTGCAAGATGATCACAAGGTCATGGTCAATGAATAGTGCCTAGTGAAGTTCAAGATCGACGCGTACCAAGATGAGGTATGAATTGTAACTTATAACCAAAAATAGTTAGAAACACATCAAAATGGTTAGTAAAAGGGACACAAGTCCTACCAAGTGTGCCATAATGTGTAGAATAATTTTGAGTGTAAAAAACTACACTAAACAATATAACCTATTCATCCCAAAATACATACAACACTTAGATAAGACATTAGAAGTTGGCAAACATTAATGAAAATAAATAAAGTTCTCACCAACACCAACCCTTGTTGCAACAAGACATATTGGTTGTGTTTGATAATGTTGGATTTGGTAGTATGCGTGAGTGCATTCACCAATAGCATAAGGTTGCATTTAATGGGGGCTTGCTAAAAAGTGTTTGGTTGAGACCAATTTATAGATTTGTCATTATAGGATTGGATGACTAGGATTAAAAGTAAATAACAAAGACTCAAACTGGTTGAGGACCTTGGAATGATAAGAGAAGGAAAAGTGTCATCACATGATAAGTGGAGATGGAGGGTAGATGGGTTGAGAGATAATTAATAGTGGAGATTTCAAGCCATGCCATGAAAAATGAGTATTTTGGAGTACCCTTGGGGGAGGGGCAAGTCCTTTGACCTGTGTGACATGGTACAAAGGATCAATATCAAGACCATGTTACATGTACAAATGACTAGTACCTAGACAATGTCACATGTACGAAGGATATATGCCTTGTGTATGTAGGCCACACCTTTGTACACATGTAGGGGTTATAGATTCTTTTGTCAATGGATTTGACTAAAGTTAGTGTGCGCAAGTGATGGATTAGCGGGTTAATTACTTTCAATGCAGTAGCTTCTAGCTTTGATTGTATATATATTTTTGACATCAATGTTTCAGACCACACTCCACAATCCATCATCAAGATGTGAGAGAATGCAAGAGATGTAAAATTATAAGATGAAAAACAATTAAATAAACATATATCTTTTTTTAATTTGTCGAAAGGGGATAGAAAACTTAGATTGAAAAAAATATTATTATATTTATTTGCATAAAATAGACATTCAAAAACAAATGATTAAATGACCTTATTAATTAAACAATAAAATAATGAAAGAATCAAAATTAGATGATTAATTGGATAAATAGAAAGTGATTCAATCAACCATAGAAAAAATTAGAAAAGAAATGTCTACCCAAGAATAAAGTGACATTATTGATTCCAATTATCTAAAAATATAAACAAGACCAAAAATCAATTATAGTAATTAAACTTTGTTCAATTATAGAAACAATTTAATACATGTCTTTTGCTCTCGGGCATCCTGATGATGGATCATGTAGTATGACTAAAAACTCTACACAATCAAATACATTAAAAAAACTTGTAAAAAAAAATTAACAATTTTTTATATATAAAAAACTACCAATATATTGTGATATTGCTATGAGGATTCAACTCGTAGTTTTTTTATCAAACTCATTGAATCAAAAAATTACACAAAACTACAGAATTGAATACTAATAGCAATATCACAATTTGACTTGCTACTCCTACTTATCAACTACCGATATAATTAATTTTTTTAAATCAATTCTATACACTTTCAAAATTTTATATCTCTAACATTGAAAGTTGTGTATCATATTTCTTATTTTACTATTTGCACGATATTTTACATATTTTTGAACAAATTTCAAGGAAAAAGTAACGTTACGTGATACATTTTTGGTTCTATAGTAAAGGAAGGGTCAATGTTGTTAGAAAATGGTAAAAGCTGACTTAGATAGTTGCGTTTGAAGACACTTAAAGTTGTCCATCATTTTTCTTGGTACAATAAAAACATATGCTTAGATGTAATCACATAAATTACATACAAGATTAATTCTCATTAAAAATTGAAATGCACCTATATTAGTGAGAAAATAAGATATCTTCGATAATGATGACTACAAATGATATTTTGGTAGTTTAGGGTTTTGTCTTGTATATTAATTTTCTTGTAAAAGATGATGTTGAAATTCATAAGGTGCAATTAACAATAATTCTAGTGTAGGGAGCTAGACATGATTAAATGCCCAAAAGATTGATGGTCTAAGATGATGAATCAACATTGGCAAGTTGAGAAATAATAGAACCATGTAACAAGATGTAAATGCATTGAATGATAGAAAATATAATTTAATACTTAAGAAAAAATATCAAAATGTATGTCACATTCATTGAAACATTAATGGGTTCTAAGGAGATGTGATATACTTGATGCATTAAATCATGATGAAATCTTCAAAATGACCAATTGAAATGTGATACTTGGGTAGAAAATGATCAATGTTGGATGAAATGTGATTTAAGGATGTTTAAGATGCGATTTTGATAGCATATCCCCTTTCAAAATTAATTTTTAATAGAAAGCTAAGATTTCGTGCATCATAAATTGTTAAAAGGGGATTAAAAATAGAGTTATTGATTTTAGTAGAATATGTGATTTGTAGAGTGAAACCACTAAATGGTGCAATGACTATCAAAATTGCTCATATCTATTTAAGAAAAATGGGTTAGGCCTATAATATTACAAAATGTGATCTTAAATGGACAACATAATAGCTTTTAAGATTTATTTTTAAAAATAATTAAGGGTTAAATAATCAAAAATCACAAAAAATACGTTTAAAAGTTGTTCACAATTAATAAGTCAATCTATGATGGATCTTATGAAGCACTAAGTGTTTTAATTGAATTGTAACTTATAACCAAAAATAGTTAGAAACACATCAAAATTGTTAGTAAAAGGGACATGGGTCCTACCAAGCGTGCCATAAATGTGTAGAATAATTCTGAGTGTACAAGACTGCACTAAAATTTTTATAAGCTATTCATCCCAAAATACATACAACACTTAGATAAGACATAAGAAGTTGACAAACATTAATGAAAATAAATAAAGTTCTCACAAACACCAACCCTTGTTGTAACAAGACATATTGGTTGTGCTTGATAATGATAGATTTGGTAGTATGTGTGAGTGCATTCACCAATAGCATAAGGTTGCATTTAATGGGGGCTTGCGAAAAAGTGTTTAGTTGAGACCAATTTATAGATTTGTCATTATAGGATTGGATGACTAGCATTAAAAGTAAAGAACAAAGACTCAAATTGGTTGAGGACCTTGGAATGACAAGAGAAGGAAAAGTGTCATCACATGATAAGTGGAGATGAAGGGTAGATGGGTTGAGAGATAATTAATAGTGGAGATTTCAAGTCATGCAATGAAAAATGAGTATTTTGGAGTACCCTTGAGGGGGGGGCAAGTCCTTTGACCCATGTGACTTGGTGCAAAGGATCAATATCAAGACCATGTTACATGTACAAATGACTAGTACCAATACAATATCACATGTACTAAGGATCTATGCCTTGTGTATGTAGGCCATACCTTTGTACACATGTAGGGGTTATAGAATCATTTGTCAAGGGATTTGACCAAGGTTAGTGTGCACAAGTGATGGATTAGTGGGTTAATTACTTTCAATGCAGAAGCTTCTAGCTTTGACTGTGTATGTATTTATGACATCAACGTTTCAGATCACACTCCACAATCCATCATCAAGATGTGAGAGAATGCAAGAGATGTAAAATTACAAGATGACAACCAATTAAATAAACATATATCTTTTTTTAATTTGTTGAAAGGGGATAGAAAACTTAGATTGAAAAAATAGTATTATATTTATTTGCATAAAAATAGACATTCAAAACAAATGATTAAATGGCGTTATTAATTCAACAATAAAATAATGAAAGAATTAAAATTGGATAATTAATTGGATAACTAGAAATTGATTCAATCAACCATAGAAAAAATTAGAAACAAAAATGTCTACCCAAGAATAAAACGACATTATTGATTTCAAGTATCTAAAAATATAAACAAGACCAAAAATCAATTATAGTAATTAAACTTTGTTCAATTATAGAAACAATTTAATACATGCCTCTTGCTCTCTAGCATCGTGGTGATGGATCATGTAGTCTGAAATGTTGATGACTAAAAACTCTACACAATCGTTTGAGTCAAACTCATTGACTCAAAAAACTACACAAAACTACACAATTGAATACCGATAGCAATATCACAATTTGACTTGCCACTCCTACTTATCAACTACAGATATAATTAATTTTTTTAAATCAAATCTATGCACTTAGAAAATTTTATATCTCTAACATTGAAAGTTGTGCATCATATTTCTTATTTTACTATTTGCACTATATTTTATATTTTTGAACAAATTTCAAGGGAAAAGTAACGTTACATGATACGTTTTTGGTACTAGAGTAAAGGAAGGGTCAATGTTGTTAGAAAATGGTAAAAGCTGACTTAGATAGTTGCGTTTCAAGACGCCTAAAGTTGTCCATCATTTTTCTTGGTACAATAAATTTAAGACAACAAATCAATAGTTTGTGTGTGGGGACGATTTTTGAGGGGGATCTTGATTGGGTAATTTTATCATTTTCTTTTACCGAAGTTGCCCTCGTCATTCACTGCGGGTAAATCTAGAGGTGTATAGCGTGCGTACACCACCACCACCTTCTCTTCATCAACATTTGTGCGGCACCGTTGACAATTGAAAATTGAAAACACTTTCTATTGCACGGAAAAATTGATCCCCTTTCCGCATTAAATGATAACACTGCCAAACTGTCAATGTTCAAGTGCTGCCCCCCAAAATTATTTTGTTTAGGTCACTGTGTTCTTGTAAATGTATCCAATAATAATGGTTTAGGGACTTTCAAGGAGTTTGGGTTATTTTAGATGCTTGGCGGATAATGTTTATACACACTAGAAGTCAGAAATAATGTTCTTTAATATTTCAGATGAATAGGTTATATATATATATATATATAAAATAAGATAGTGGTGTAGATATAGTTATGTTATGAAGTGTTTAGTATAGAGTCATATATGTATGATGTACATAGATAATTTAAGATTGAGTAATCTAAAAATCTTACTACGAACATTTCTATAAATATGTGTTATAGAAATCTCAACATAAAAAATGAACTTATATATTTGCAGGATTTTGAGGTTTTTGTATTTTAATGTTGTTTTTCTTATGTTATTGTGTTCAAATTCTTAAAATATTTGATCTTATAAACGACACAAGAATTATTTAAATACTTGATCTTATAGATGACACGAGAATTATTTATTTATTCACTTATTAGCATATATATCTTTAAAATATTATATAAATTATTCTAAAGATATCTAATAAATTTATTTGAAAGTTATCAAAACCACATTTTACACTTACAATATTTCAAAAGAACCAATGTACCTATAAAATGATATATAAAAATTGATATCTTGTACCTCCAATATATAAGAAAAGAAAGAGGCCAAAGTAATAAATATTTTTACCAAATGGATGTGAAAACCATTGTATCAAGGTAAATAGAATATATCTACATACAAGGAATCGCCACTATACATGTATCAAAACTTTTTCTACCTTTTTTGACACAAACTCCTAAATAAATAATATTCTTCTTTTTCTACAAGTAGATATATTCAAAGCTCTTCATATAACACTCTATTAAAATGACTCTTCAACTTTCTTTAAACACCATAAGACACTTGGGTTAATGACATAAGTCTAGTTGTAAGCACCTACATGGTACTAAATTCAAATATTTTACAATACAAAAAAAATAATCTCAAAAAGGTCAAAAAATGATAGTTGAACTAGGTAAATAGCAGAGTAGAGGTAAACATTATGTAAGTTTCGGTTTCCATATATATCAATGTCTACAACACTAATAACCTATCTTCTTAAAATATATTTATATAATAATAAGAGAGTGGTGGAGATATAATTACATTATGAAGTGTTTAGTATATAATCATATATGTATCGTGTACAAAGATAATTTAAGATTGAGTAATCTAAAAATCTTATTTGAAGAGGCTAGGCTCCACAAAGCTACCAACATTTCCAAAAATGTGTGTTATTTATTTATTCACTTATTAGCATATATATCTTTTAAAAATTGTATAAATTATTCAAGGATATCTAATAAATTTATTAGTTCTTGCCAAAGGTTGGAATACTTATGCATTCATGCAAATTCTTTTTTGCTATTAGTTGAACCAATCACACTACCGAATTAAAAAAATTGACCAAAAAGTCTATAGTTTATATTTATTTCTTATTTTAAATAAATATACTAATATCATTTTTCTACAATTTTATTGGTCCATATTTCAAACGGTCACTCCAAAAATCAAATTTTCTTTTATTCCAATTGCATTTTTAATCTACTCAATTTATTACATCACATCAAATGTCAAATGTGGGGTCTCCAATTAAAAATTAACTACCCATATGCCTTTCACAAAATGAATTTGCCTTCAACAATAAGGTGGCATTAAGTGCAAGTCTTCATAAAATTTATTCAAAGAAAATATGATGCGAATTATGAATTTCATTGAATAATTTTCAAACCTTTCTAATATGGACCAGTCAATGCAAATTTTTTTTTTATAAAAAAATAATTAAATATTTTTGTGCAAATATTATCAATATTAAAAATTTTGAATGCCAAGAATATTAAATTCTATCACTATTGTCTATGTCATACATTTTGACTTATTATACACTCTATTAAAATCATGTCTTTTCACATAAGTTATTGTTATATGATTTATACAAAGAAAATATGATGCAATAATTTTGAGATTTCTCCAATATTTGGTAGCTATACTTATGAATTTCATTGAGTAAATTTTCAAACCTCTCTATAATTATGCATACCTTGTTGGTGGAGTACAAATTAAATGCAATTCCAAAATAATCTTCTTCCCATAAATCACAAATATCTTATAAGGTTAGATTGCATATTGAATGCATAGATCATTTTGAAAATCTTTGAACAATTTTAAATGTTTTGTGATTGTGAGTTTGTTCTTACACATGCCTTGATGCACATTGTGTTCACTTGGTTTATGTAGCTTGAAATTTCAAGTTAATTGGTCATAAGAATTCACATATTGAAGTTCATTTCATTTGATATATACTAGTTAGTCTCTACATATTACTCTAGTTTTTAGTTATAGACACAAGATCTTGTTCATCTATTTTTACTTTAGTGTTGAGAATCTCAAAAACCATCTGGAAATATTTTTTGGAAAGTTTGTCCACATAGGAAAGCCAATCTTTGGGCACATTTGCAAGTACCAGGCAACACCAAAAACATAATTCATGGATATCTATAGCTCACCTTCAAGTGAATATTAAGACTATATATGTTACATACTCTTCTACATGCTTTATTCACATCTATTCTTATTAAAATAAAATATTATAGTTTAGTAATGTCATGTTGCAACATTTGCTACTATAATTCGTATTTAAAAAAATTATATTTAACTTTGGCATGAACTTTGACACTTTGGTCCTTGTTTGAAAGTTGCCAAAACCACATTTTACACTATGACAATATTTGAAAAGAACCCATGTACCTATAAAATGATATATAAAAATTCATATCTTGTACCTCCAATATATAGGAAAAGAAAGAAGGCCAAAGTAATAAATATTTTTACCAAATGGATGTGGAAACCATTGTATCAAGATCAATGGAATATATGTACATACAAGGAATCACCACTATACATGTATCACATCTTTTTCTCCCCTTTTGACACAAACTCTTAAATAAATAATATTCTTCCTTTTCTACAAGTAGATATATTCAAAGCTCTTCATATAAAACTCTATTAAAATGACTCTTCAACTTTCTTTAAACACCATAAGGTACTTGGGTTAATGACAAAAGTCTATTTGTAAGCACCTACATGGTGCTAAATTCAAATATTTTAAATACAATTTTTTTTTTCAAAAAGGTAGAAAAATGATAGATGAACTAGGTAAATAGAAGAGTAGAAGTAAATATTGTGTAAGTTCCGAATTTCCATATAAAAGACAATTTTGCAATAGTAGTCTAGACCCAAACCTATAAACTTGATCCTAGACACACTCTAAACTTAATATAGAATTCAAGACATTTCATTAATAAGATTTATCTTATTGAACTTGAGACTTTTCCATATCGATGTCCACAACACCAATAACCTATCTTCTTAAAATATTAAACTTTTTTTACTTGTAATTATTTAATTATAACCCTCAACAATATTATAATTAATTTAATTAGTGGTTATATGTCTATATCTCAACAATATTATAATTAATTTAATTAATGATTATATGTCTCAATCTTATTATTAAATTAACATAGATTAAAGTTAAGGAAAGCTTATCTTGCTTTGCATACTAAGGTATATGGTATTTTCAAAACTTTATTATTTTTTTATAATTAAATTAATTAATAGTTATATGTATGCATCTTATTATTAAATTAGCATATATCAAAATTAAGGAACTTTGCAAATACTAAAATATATAGTATTTTCAAAACTTCATTATTCTTCTTTAAAAAAGATAAAAACTTTCCCACCTCTCATAATATTCAACACTTTAACAAGAATAAATTATGTTGATACGAGCCAAAAGTTCAATTGTTTTAAAATTGTTTTTAACTTTTAAAACTTCCATCTTATTTCTCTAAATAAAAAAACCATCCTTGTTTTCATAATATTCACCACTTGAACAAAAACAAATCATGTTATGATGGACCGAAAGTTCAACTATATTAAAATTTCCATTCCCACTTATTGTAGTGGGAATTATTTACCCAACTACATGAAATGAATGGAGGACACCTAATTTGAGGCACTATCCAAAGTGAGGCCCAGGGACGGTCCAGATTCATTCCAAGAAGCTTGGAACCAAGCATCTGTTCATCCACGGAAGTGGCCAACCAGTAGACGACAGATGTCCTGGAGAAGTCTTCCTCCAATAAATAAGCAAAGCCCAAGAAAATAAATTTGTCCGGTTGATAAAATTATATGAACATAGGACCAAAAGATTCCGCACACACTTGAGAAAAAATAGACTGTAAAATACCTGAAGACACGTTAATTGCACACTTTGTCTCCCTCTGAGCCTGCAAAAAAGTTTTTCACCCACCAAAACGATCGATCGATTAAAAAACAGGCAGGGCTATTAATTATAGTCTTCCTCTACGGATCTGTAAAATGTACAGAGTCTCTATCTGTATATAATATAATATTTACGTATGTTAGCAGTCCCGAGGGGCTTCACGGGCTGCTTGGCTGCCACCTTTTGGACGTACGCAGTGAAGTGCGCGCCCATGCAAGATTCAGAGATTTTTAATATCTCTGTCTTTAATTTTGACTCCGGAAAAGTCCAAAACGAGGGGTTTTTAAAGCGACTGCGCCGTGCAGGACGATAAGAACCCACCAAAAAGTCTTAGCACAGAGTCCGAACGAGGATATATACACTGTGATTTGGTAGTGGTACGAGCATATATACAGAGAGGGAGGATATATACACAGTACGAGCATGCTTACTCCAGTCCTGTGGATTTACTCGAGTGTCTTGGGAGGAATCGGTTGGTGACTTTATCTGTTCATGCAATTGCATGATCGAGTGTTGACGTACGACGGCACTAAGTCACTGTGCCCGGTGACTTTTTGTTCGGATCTTTTTGTGCTTGGAGGATGCTGTTTTCCAATGCGCTGAAAATTGTTTCTTTTTAGGGCCAATGATGTGTTTTTGGTCATCGGTTGTTACCGCATGTTCGTCTGTAGCTTCTGTTTCTTTGTTCTTTTGAAGGGGGCAGTTTTGTTCGTCTGTTGCATCTGTATTAGTTCCCTTTAAAGCCCATTTTGCCTCTGAAGGCCATTGTTCTTCGTCTGTAGCATCTGTTTCCTGATCTTTTTAAGACCATTTTTATTCGTCTGTAGCATCTGTATCTAGTTCATCTGAAAGCCCTCTGTCTTCGTCTGTAGCCTCTGTATCTGGCTATTTCGATTTGAAGGCCACTTTCCCTCGTTTGTAGCATATTTATCTGGCTATTTTGATCTGGAGACCATGTTTCTTCGTCTTTAGCATCTGTATTTAATCTGATTTGGGGGCCATTTTTCTTCGTCTTTAGCATCTGTATCTGGCTATTGTGATTTGGGGGCCATTTTTCTTCGTCTGTAGCATCTGTATCTGGCTATTCTGATTTGGGGGCCATTTTTCTTCGTCTGTAGCATTTGTATCTTGATCTTTTTAAGGTCATTTCTCTTCGTCTGTAGCATCTGTATCTAGTTCCTCTGAAAGCCCTCCTACTTCGTATGTAGCACCTGAATCTTGCTATTTTGATTTGAAGTGGCCATTTTTCTTCGTCCGTAGTATCTGTATCTGGCTATTTCAAAGATGGCTGTGGAGTTTTAAAAGCAGAAATTTTGAAGATTTCGCAAAATAATGGGGAAGAACGGCGTTGGAGGCGTTTTATTTGCTGCTGTATTGCTGTTTTCGTTGGGGTCTTGTCACGCGGGGAAGAGTGAGGTGGAAAGCCTGATGGAGTTCAGGCAGTATATCGGCGACCCGGGCGGTTTTCTGGCGTCGTGGAAGTCGTCGGACGGGAGCCCTTGTGCGTGGAAGGGCATCAAATGCACCGTCGACGGTGCCGTGAGCGCGGTCGATTTCGAGGGCATGAATTTGACGGGCAGATTCTCGGCGGATGTCTGTGGTTTGTTGAACCTGACGGAGCTCAACCTTGGGGGAAACAATTTTAACCAGACGATGCCGCTGGAAATAAGCCGGTGCCGGAGTCTGACGGCGCTTAATCTGAGCGGCAACTATATCTGGGGGACGGTGCCGGAACAGATTTCCGAGCTGGAATCGCTGCAGGTTTTGGACCTCGGCGGGCTGTATTTGGAAGGCCGGATACCGGCTGCGCTGGCGGGGCTGAGAGGGCTTAGGGTTTTGATTCTTGCCGATAACTGGTTTAGCGGCCCTGTGCCGTCGGAACTCGGGAACCTGACGGAGCTTCGGGTTTTGGATCTGTCCGGGAATGATCGGCTCGGCCCCGGTTCGATCCCCGTGGAGATCGGACGACTTGCGAAATTAGAGGAATTGCATTTGTCCATGGCGGCGTTCACTGGTCGAATCCCCAGTGAGCTCGGAATGTTGAAGTCGCTGAAGGTGCTGGATCTGTCTCAGAATAATTTAAGTGGCTCCATTCCGAGCGAGCTCATGGGGCTGCGGCGTCTGCTTTATTTGCGTCTGGATCATAACGCGCTGAGTGGGGAGATACCGGATTCCATTTCGAATCTGAGTGCACTCAGACTGCTGGATTTGGGGAAAAATGATCTGAGTGGTCATATTCCTCACGGCATTTCAGAGCTCTACGCCCTCGAGGTTCTGGCGCTCTACATGAACCAGCTGACGGGCCCTCTACCGCCAGGTACTTCTAAGTTTTCTATTACTGTGTATTTTTGCCTTTTTAAAGTATGTCCCACTGTTGGTAGTTATTCTTTTCCGTCCAGGGTTTTCATCTCTAGTCTGCTCCTGTTTTTACTGCTAGTCATATCCTAGTAATTCCCAAAATCCCTAAACATTTGTGTGAAAATATTTGAGGTCTGCTTAGAAGGTTTCATAAATTAACAAATTGTTTATTTGTATTTGTAATAATTGTCAAGATCACTAACATTTGTGTTTGTCCAGTGCCCTTGGTTTGTTGGTAAAATTGAATGGTGTACAGAGGGTCCACAAAATATCATGTCTTCTATAGTTGTTCTAATACGATAAAGGTGACCAAAACCTTAGTATTTTCAAGGCTTATAATATGTTCACTATTCAAGTCAACGCTTATATGATGCTTACTATTCAAGAGAATACTGTAGGAATCTGATCATATTTTTATGGTAGCACCAGTTCGTTGATTTCTGTACAAATAGATCGTGTTTCTCCGATTTATATAACTCCAAATAAACATTTAATTTTATAAACACCAGGACTGTGATACAGATCTGTGATCTTTCGTGGATCTTGTTTATTTCTGTTACATTGCTTTTTAACATTCCAGGACAATCGAGGAAGGAATAATTTTTTTGTTTAGTACTATCTTAAGCACAAACTCCTAAGGCTCTTTTAGCCAGTGTATTGAGGACACTTGCGTCTTAGGCTTGTTGATGATGAGAAGCAGTACACAGGTAAAGGTCTTTGTGAGTTGCTATCCTGAATACCTGATGTTGTAAAGGCCCATTAGTTTTCTCAAAAGTAGGACACCCACCTTATATCCTAGAGGTTAGCTTTTGAAAATTTTTAGTCGGGTCTAACTAGCTATTGAACCCATCATGGAAAAAAACCTCTGAACTTTTTATAGGAATCTTATGGAAGTTGTATTGATGGGTTGTAGTTCAATTGAGAACAATAGTACGTTTCCTGATTATGTCATAATCCAAAGTACAAGACAGACTGGATCCCTCCTGCTTGTATCAGCATAGCTAAAATACGATTTCTGGCCTAGATGCATGCCCCCTCGTAATGATCTAATCTGCTATATAAAGGTAGAGATATGATATCCATGTAAAATTAGAAATGCCGATATCCATCTAATCCAGTTGTTCAAAAAACAAGTTTATGTTTCCTATTTTCTTTTGAATTTTTATTTTGATTTTGCTAATGTATTTGATGTTTTAGTAGAACTTACAACTAACAGAACTTTTCTATAAATGCAGGTATTGTGAATCTTAAAAAACTCTTGGTACTGTTGATTCACACGAATATGCTGACAGGCACACTTCCACGAGAGCTTGGGCTCAACGCTAGCTTCACCTCCTTTGAAATCTCGCTTAACAATATCCGGGGTCCAATTCCCCCAAATCTCTGTCATGGAGGTCAGCTACAGAACTTGAGTCTTCACACTAACCATTTTTCAGGGCCAATTCCCCAGTCATTCAGCCAATGTCACAGCCTTGTCAGGCTCACTCTGCAGAACAATGAACTTTCTGGGGACTTCCCTAATGGTCTCTGGTCAGCTCCAATATGACCATTATTAGACTGGAAAACAACAGGATCTCTGGCACCATTACTCCTGAGATTCGTGAAGCTTCACAGCTAGCTCAGATTCAGATTGATAACAATCAATTTAGAGGCACCTTCCCTCCTGAATTAAGCCAGCTCCAGAGCTTGTACAAGCTCTCTGCTTCCCAGAACCTTTTCACGGGCAACTTCCCCCCAACAATATGCAATTGCCCTGTTTTGAGCATCATCAATGTTTCACAGAATTTATTGTCAGGCAAACTTGCAGAATTCAGCAGTTGCAAGAAGTTGGTATCAATTTCTTTTGCAGAGAATAACCTTGAGGGCGAAATACCCCCTTCTCTAGGGACCCTTCCCGTGCTTACATACCTTGATCTATCAACCAACAAGCTCACAGGCAATATCCCTTCCCAGCTGGCAAATCTCAAGCTTGTATTGCTCAATCTCTCTTTCAATAGGCTATCAGGAAGGGTCCCTGCCTCTCTGATTTCAAGTTTGCCTGCATCATACTTAGAAGGAAACCCCGGCCTCTGCGGAACAGGACTGTCCAAGCCCTGTACCTCAAAGTACTTAGATCAATCTGGGCACAATCACAAGCACCCTGTCATTCTGATATGGACCCTTATCACTGTATTTCTTGCTGCTGGAATCATATTTGTCCTGGGGTTGATTCTAATACACAGATCCTGGAATAGACTTGGGTACAATCCTGGAAAGCAAACATGGAATACTGCATCATTTTGCCACCTGGGATTTGATGAAGACGAGATTGTCTCAAAGCTAGATGAGAAGAATGTTGTGGGAAGTGGAGGTTCTGGCAAGGTATACAAGGTTATATTGCCTGGGGGCAATCCAGTGGCTGTAAAGAGGCTATGGAAAGCAGGCAAAGTAGGGGGAGGAAGACAGGCTGGTATCCTCAAGACTGAGATTGAGACACTGGGCAAGGTTTGCCACAGGAACATTGTGAAATTGCTTTGTTGCAGCTCCAGTGAAGAAACAAGCATTCTAGTGTATGAATTTGTCCCAAACGGTAGCTTGGCTGATGTTCTGCATTCTTCTTCAGATTTTGTCTTGGATTGGCCGCATCGGTTTAGAATTGCCATGGGAACAGCCCGGGGTTTGGCCTACCTGCATCATGATTATGAGCCACAGGTCCTTCACAGGGATATCAAGTCAAAAAATATACTTTTGGATTCCAACTATGAACCCAAGCTTGCTGACTTTGGCCTTGGAAAGATATTGGGAGAGACTACACATCTTCATTCCATGTCTTCAGTTGTAGGATCTTATGGATACATTGCTCCTGGTATGCTGCTATATCTAACATGAAAATGCTTTTTTGTTTTTTAATTTTTAAATGCTTTGACGCATATTAAAATTGCTTTCATTTTATGGTATTTGTCTTATGAAAAGTTCCTTTGAAATTTTTAGTGTTGCTTCAGAATCCTATATTTTGAAATCATTAAAACCTTTTGGTCTTAAAGCATGAAATCTACATGCTCTAGAACACTGTCACTACTCTTTGTAAGTGGTTGAGTAGCGTAAACTCTTCTATAACATAATCCAAGTCCACTGTGTTGTGCTTGTTCATATTTTCCCAAACTCTACGTGTATACAGTATTTCCATACTCCATGGACCTCAAACATGCAAACCCACATTTAGAAGATGATGATAGTCTATTACCATCGTGTTGAAAATGCTCTTTTGATTACAATGGAGTTTTCTGAAGATGTGCATTTATGTTTACTGTCATGTCTAATGTGTAGTTTTCATCTTTTAGTATTGTTAAAACTTTTCCAATTTTTTTTGTCAAATTGAGTTGTACTTAGATCTTTGGCTTTCCTTGAGAAGCTTCGAGCAGTATTCTTGTGTCACAAATCCTGTGCTTTGTATGTTTCAATATGCTCTAGGAAAAGCAGTCTTGAAGATTTGCAAGGTTCATTATGTTTTCCTAACTCTCGTTTCCTTTTCCTCTGTTTTCTTTTTATGGAATTGCAGAGTACACCTATTCTGCTAAAGTAGATGAGAAAAGTGACGTGTACAGCTTTGGAGTGGTGTTACTGGAGCTGATAACAGGAAAAAAGGCAGTGGAGGTGGATCATGGTGATTTGATTGATGTAGTGAAGTGGGTCCGAGGAAAAGTCAATACCAAAGATGGGATCTGGAAAGTTCTGGATCCAAAGATTAGAGAGAGATCAGAGCATGAGATGATGGCTGCATTGAGAATCGCTCTCCTTTGCACTAGTGTACTTCCTCAGCGGCGGCCTTCAATGCAAGAGGTTGTTGAAATGCTCCAGCTTGTGAAGTCTGCTGGATCATCAAACCCTGCAAATAAGCTAGCAGAAAATATTTCCGATTCTTCCTCACTCCCTTGAAATTTATCTAGAGATCTCCCTTATTTTCTCTTTCATTCATAATGACTGAGGACTGTAAAATGGATGACCAAGTAGCGTCTCTTCACTTTAAATTTAAATCATATAGGATCCTTTATCTTGAAATCCATATTTCTTATGGCTACTGATCCCAACCCCTTGGTGTCCTGTATTCCACTGGATGGGATGCATCAGCTTGTGTATAAGTTTGAGATTCTTGTTGAAGATGTAATTCAACAGATGAGGCATTTGATTATATGTGTATTTCATTGTATTTTCATTTTGTTTATGAATATTTTTTTCTATTGAAAAATTAGAAATCATGGTATCACTTGCATGCTACTATACTGTTCCCTTTTCAGGCCCGTGTTCTCGGATCTTAGATTAACAGAATCAAATTTTATTTGAAAAGGGAAGAAGCTTGACTCTTATGCAGAGTAGAGATTGAGTTTGAAGACTAAAAATTGTTATGCTGTTAAATGACAGTGTTCAAGCCAATAGAGATCCTTTGGAAGAGAACCTTTATAATTAAAAGATGATCCCATGTTATAAACTTGGAAAGTAGAGCAGGATACCTGAGAGGCTCTGAGCTAAGTAGCAAACATATCCATTGATGGGCAAATCAGAAGAAACAATTTCATTTCTTGGCTATGCCTTCTAAGATTAGTTACTTTGTGTTTTCCTAGTTCTTAAGAGTAAGTGGATTAGATTTTTTTTTTGAACCCAGTTGATTGTGAAGAGCCAAGTATGATACAGGTATGCATTTCTTGTAGTTTCTTGAGCTATTAACTTAGCAAATGCAAAAAAAATTCTCAAAAGCTTTAAATAAGGGTATACAGTTCTTGCATTTGCTTCCACCATGAACTAAATAAAAACAAAATGTTCTGTGCAAATGAAGGATCAAGTATCAATGTCTGCAATGATCAAAGTAGTTCCGGAACTATAAACTGTAGTGTCGTAAACTTCATTTCCTTACAATTTCACTCTATGTAGGCACTTGCTTGTGTGTCCTCTCGTGGCTCATTTCAAGCCTATTTGGGGCTCTTATCACATCCCTAGTGTTGTCATATGTCATGATTTAGACCAGATCTTATGTATTGGACTTGATACTTTGACATTGCCTGTTTTAGTCCCATTTTGAGTGGATTGGCACTTAGCACCCTAGTCCTAGTGGAATAGGGTGTCCAGCACCATGGACACCCGAGTCCCTCCAAGAGGTCTCCAAATTTGAATGTGCAAGTGTCCTTGGACACCCTAGTTCCTCTAAGAGGTGTCCATATTTGAACCTGCGAGTGTCAGCTATTATGATCAGATCCCAATATTTTCATTTGACTGTTGGAAGTCCGCCTAAATTAAGAAATACCTTGAGAACACTATATAAGACAATTATATATCATTCACAAGTGTAATTTAGCAATTCATTTATTGCAATTCAAGAGTCCCAATCATTCAATCAAGAGCAGATCTAGAGTAGATATGAGGACAAAGAGCAGCAAGTCACAACCACTTCGTTTTAAGTGTGATTTGATGATAGATTATGTTATAATTTGTCATGTTATTGCATCAACACTTGGAGGACTTCTAAAGAGGATTAAATCATCACTATCATCAATTCTAAGGTATAATCTTTGTTTTTGACAAGGTAAGTAGGGATTTTGATAGGGCCTCGACCCTTTTACAAAGAAAGATGAAGCATTCAGCCCAGCTGAACGACAAACAACGCAAAACAACGAATCATAACAAACTAAGGTAAGCCACCCCACGCATGCAGCCAACCTATAGCCTATCCAAATGACTAAAGCATTATAGATTTGGCTGAAAAAAACCAAAGGCCGAAGCCAACTAACCAAACAAGTTAGATAGTCAAAAGCAATGGATTTTAACAAGGCTCACATAACCTTCCCTTTCAGAGATTTATAAACTGGAATAAATAGAACTAGAAAGGCTTTTGAAACCAACCTACTACAAAACCTCCCAAGCATCTTGAGGCAAGAGGAGGGACATTTTCCAAGGTCCCTTGGACCTTCAAGTAGGGCTCCTCTCCACCTCAATAGGAGGGGATCCCACCTTGATAAGAAACATAAAGGAGAGGACAGTTAGAAGGGCGAACCGAATAGACTTCAATCTTTCATCCGAGCAACCACGATCAAGAGAATACCACTAAGAGCAACAATTGTCCCCCATCCACAAGCAAATTCTCACCTCCATATGAGATGTCACCACCTCAATAAGGAATGAGAAAGAAGATGATAAGAGCACAATGCACCAAACCCACAACATAACCACAAAGAGAGACCCCACCTATATAAGGGTAGACTTTCATCTCCACAAAAGCCATACAGGAAAGAGCCCAACCAAGAATAGTAGAAGTCGAAAATAGCTTCAATACATGCAGAAGCTGGACTAGAGCCAACCCCACAAGGTACTAAGGAATAACCAAAAGGGGCTATAGAATGGAACCGAGAGCATCAACATTAACAACAAAAGACTTTTAGCATCATTGAGAGGGTTTACATCTTCATACGTCAATGGTATTAGAGTGGGTTGATTTTGAGTGTGCATGCAGATTTGTCAGAGGGAGGCAGTTTGCACTAGAACTTAAGGGTAGTGTATGTGAATTTATTGCATATGTATGCGCAACTTGCAAGAGGAACTACTTAGAGGGTATTTTGAGCAAAGGTTTATGAGTTTGTAAACAAATTGCCAAATGTAAGTAAGTTTGCAACATAACCTAAATTTTTGATAAGAAGAGTTGTGTTGAGGCTTTGTGAGGCCTTAATTAGGGAGAGAAAGAGGAAAATGACTTTTGTTATTAGATGGACTTTTAGGATTTGTAAACTTGAGAAAATTCAAGAGAGAATAAGAGACCAAATGAGGGAAGAATTTATAAATTTGAAGTAATAGGTGAAAGAAATAGAAGAGTTGGAATCCATATTTCTTATGGCTACTGAACCCAACCCCTTGGTGTTGTGTATTCCACTGGATGGGATGCATCAGCTGTGTATAAAGTTTGAGATTCTTGTTGAAGATGTAATTCAACAGATGAGGCATTTGATTATATGTGTATTTCATTGTATTTTCATTTTGTTTATGAATATTTTTTTCTATTGAAAAATTAGAAATCATGGTATCACTTGCATGCTACTGTGTTGTTCCCTTTTTAGGCCTGCGTTCTCGGATCTTAGATTAACATAATTGAATTTTATTTGAAAAGGGAAGAAGCTTGACTCTTATGCAGAGTAGAGATTGAGTTTGAAGACTAAAAATTGTTAAGCTATTAAAGGACAGTGTTCAAGTCAATAGAGATCCTTTGGAAGAGAACCTTTATAATTAAAAGATGATCCCATGTTATAAACTTGGAAAGTAGAGCAGGATGCCTCAAAGGCTCTGAGCTAAGTAGCAAACATATCCATTAATGGGCAAATCAAAAGAAACAATTCTAATTCTTGGCCATGCCTTCTAAGATTAGTTACTTTGCGTCTTCCTAGTTCTTAAGAGTAAGTGGATTAGATTTTTCTTTGAACCTAGTTGATTGTTAAGAGCCAAGTAAGATACAAGTATGCATTTCTTGTAGTTTCTTGAGCTATTAACTTAGCAAAAGAAAAAAAAATTCTCAAAAGATTTAAATAAGGTTATATAGTTCTTACATTTGCTTCCACCATGAACTAAATAAAAACAAAATGTTTTGTGTAAATGAAGGATCAAGTATCAATGTCTGCAATGTTCAAAGTAGTGTCCTAAACTTTATTTCCTTACAATTTCACTCTATGTAGGCACTTGGTAGTGTGTCATCTCTTGGCTCATTTCAAGCCTATTTGGGGCTCTTATCACATCCCTTGTGTTGTCATATGTCATGACTGAGACCAGATCTTATGTATTGGACTTGATACCTTGACATTGCCTGTTTTAGTCCCATTTTGAGTGGATTGGCACTTAGCACCCTAGTCCTAGTGGAATAGGGTGTCCAACACCATGGGCACCTGAGTCCCTCCAAGAGGCGTCCAAATTTGAATGTGCAAGTGTCCTTGGACACCCTAGTTCCTCTAAGAGGTGTCCAAATTTGAACCTGCAAGTGTCAGCTATTATGATCGGATCCCAATATTTTCATTTGACTGTTGGAAGTCCGCCTAAATTAAGAAATACCTTGAGAACACTATATAAGACAATTATATATTATTCACAAGTATAATTTAGCAATTCATTTATTGCATTTCAAGAGTCCTAATCATTCAATCAAGAGCAGATCTAGAGTAGATATGAGGACAAAGGGCAGCAAGTCACAACCACTTAGCTTTAAGTGTGATTTGATGATAGATTATGTTATAATTTGTCATGTTATTGCATCAACACTTGGAGGACTTCTAAAGAGGATTAAATCACCACTATTATCATTTCTAAGGTATAATTTTTGTTTTTATAAGATAAGTAGGGATTTTGAAAGGGCCTTGACCATTTTACAAAGAAAGATGAAGCATTCAGCCTAGCCGAACGACAAACAACACAAAACAACGAATCATTACAAACTAAGGTAAGCCACCCCACGCAGGTAGCCAACCTATAGCCTACCCAAATGACTAAAGCATTACAGATTTGGCTGAAAAAAACAAAGGCCGAAGCCAACTAGCCAAACAAGTTAGATAGTCAAAAGCAATGGATTTTAATAAGGCTCACATAACCTTCCCTTTCAGAGATTTACAAATTGGAATAAATAGAACTAGAAAGGCTTTTGAAACCAACCTACTACAAAACCTCCCAAGCATCCTGAGGCAAGAGGAGGGGCTTTTTCCAAGGTCCCTTGGACCTTCAAGTAGGGCTCCTCTCCATCTCAATATGAAGGGATCCCACCTCGATAAAAAACATAAAGGAGACAGTTAGAAGGGTGAATCAAATAGACTTCAATCTTTCATCTGAGCAACCACGATCAAGAGAATACCACTAAGAGCAACAATTATCCCCCATCCACAAGTAAATTCTCACCTCCATAGGAGATGCCACCACCTCAATAAGGAATGAGAAAAAAGACAATAAGAGCACAATGCACCAAACCCACAACATAACTGCAAATAGAGACCCCACCTATATAAGGGTAGACTTCACCTCCACAAAAGCCATACAAGAAAGAGCCCAGACAAGAATAGTAGAAGTCAAAAATAGATTCAATACATGCAAAAGGTGGACTAGAGCCAACCCCACAAGGTACTAAGGAATAACCAAAAGGGGCTATAAAATGGAACTGAGAGCATCAACATTAACAAAAAAAGACTTTTAGGATTATTGAGAGGGTTTACATCTTCATAAATCAATGGTATTAGAGTGGGTTAATTTTGAGTGTGCAAGCAAATTTGTTAGAGGGAGGCAATTTGCACTAGAACTTAAGGATAGAGTGTGTATGAATTTGTTGCATATGTATGTGCAACTTGCAAGAGGAGCTACTTAGATGGTATTTTGAGCAAAGGTTTATGAGTTTGTAAACAAATTGCCAAATGTAAGTAAGTTTGCAACATAACCTAAATTTTTGATAAGAAGAGTTGTGTTGAGGCTTTGTGAGGCCTTAAGTAGGGAGATAAAGAGGAAAACGATTTTTGTTATTAGATGGACTTTTAGGATTTCTAAACTTGAGAAAATTTGAGAGAGAATAAGAGACCAAATGAGGGAAGAATTTATAAATTTGAAGTAATAGGTGAAAGAAATAGAGGTGTTGGAAAGGAGAAGAGCCCTTCATCACAAACAAAGTGATGATGATTTTTGTTATTCTAATGATGTTTTGAATGTAGGAAAAAAGGATATGCAACAAAGTGTCATGCATGTGACATGGAGGAAGAGGGAGATGATGAATACGAAGAGATTTATGAACTTGAAGTGATGAATGCTTATTGAATGACATAGAGAATGAGTTTGTAGAGATTGCAATAGCAAAAGAGAGTTTTTTAGAGGATACAAATGAAGTTGAGAAGGATGATTTGCTGATGTGTATTGAAGCAATTGATAGAGAAGGGGAAGAGTTAATTTTATGTGGGACAAAGGTTTCGGCTGAAGGTGACGAAAAATTGGATTTTACTAGTTTCTTTGATGAGAAAGATAATGAAGGGATAGAGAAAATCATTGTAGAAGTAGATAATTTTGATAGAACTAAATTCGAGAGAAATGATGTTGAGACCAATGAAGGCTTTTCCAATGAAATTTTCTTTGAGAACAATAAAGATGAATGTTCCTTAATTAACTTGATCACGATTCCTTGTTAGAGAATGTGGAAATTGAGTCTCTTGATCATTATAATAACATTATTTTGAGTGAAGAAAATTAGATTGCAGCAATGTTATGTCTTTCAAAAGGCATTGAAATAGTGAAAAGTCATGAAGGGGACAAGGTGGAAGAAGGAAAAGGCAAAACATCAAGAGGGCTGAAGTAGAGGAGTAAGGATGAACAGGAATGATTTTGTGACGTAGGAAGTGAAAATAGGAAAATGTCGATAGACAAGGCAAAAAAGTGGATCCATGACAAACATAGGGTCTACAAATGTTTCTGAGTGCAACTCAAGAAACATTTTCTTTCTATAGTGGGTGTCTGATGTAGGAGCACTCTTAGTACAATGACAATCAATATCAACCAAAAAGATTTTCATTTTATGCTTTGTTGAGTTTTTAGCTTTTAGTATTTTTTTTGGTATTTAATAAGCTAAATATTTTCTAAAATATTTTGGCATGGCTTTATTAAACCTATGGTTGTAATTTTATGTATTTTGGTGGTATTTAACATTTAGTAATTGGATGATCATTCAATTGTTCGAGCCTCTCACTCTTCTTTTGATGACTCTTCACAGGCTAATGATGACTCCCCATAGGGTGATGCTTCTATTGAATTGGTCTCCTATGACCCAAGGGAGTCGACAACACCTCTTGCTATTGATGTGGTCCCCTCTGGCTGCGTGGACCCTTCTTCGACTGCTACAACTGTTAGAGTAAAGTATTAATTATGTTAATTAATATTAACTCCCTTCGTAAGATGTCAACTCCCTTTTGCTTTAGTTAAAAGCACATGCACTAGTTGTTCTAAACTCATGCATTAGTCATGTAATAGTTAAACTAATTATGACATGCACTAGACTTTGCCTTTCAAGGCTTTCGATCTCCTTTATAAGAATGATCCATTGTGCATTCAATTCATTCATTAATTGAGGATATTTTCTTCTTCATATTTCTGAGTCAAACCCTTGCCCTCTTCTTGTCTCTACTTCCTTGTAACAGGTTTTTGTATGCAGGCGATCTTCGGGTTTTGTGGATTTGTATTGCTCAAATCCTAAATGGTATCAGAGCCTAATCTGCTACAACTTGTTCGTGTTTGAAGGATTCAAATTAGAGATTTTTCTGCTGATTTGAGAGGTTTTGGTATTCTTTGTAGGACATTATTTTTTGTTTCTTTTTTGTTTGCAAAAAATAAAATAAAATTTTTTAGCACTTTTTACAGAGAGGGTTTCCTGTCAAATCTGGGGGGACCTATTTTTTTGGTCATCTTGGCTTCAAAAGGACCTCATGGTTGCGTTCAGAGTGTCCAAGAACCCCAAGATCCATATAAAATTTGTCCAATTTGGACACAGTTGGAATTTGTGAGAAACTCTTTTTTGTAATCAGCCTTGGCACGGATCCCGAGGCAATCAATTTTTTTTGAGCATTTTTGGCCCAAATAGATGTCACGGTTGCGTCCGGAAGGCATGAGATAGTCAAAATCCATATAAAGCTTGTCAATTTTGGACAAGTTAGCTTCTGAGGCAAATTTTTTTTGCATACCAAGGTCGTACGACCCTGGCACACACATCGAGGAGGCAAGGTACGATTGTAAAAAAAATAATTAAAAAAAAATTTCTTTGGCACGGCCATCGAGCGGCCACCTAGGCGCCACCCGGCGGCCTTCGCAGTCTCCCCGACGGTCTCCACAGTCAGCCCCCAGAAATCGTGCCACTGCCGCTTCCGAAAACCGTGCCTCCGCCGCCGCCGCTCGCTCCGCTGGTCACCTATCCCCTGGTCTCCCATGTGACCAGGGTGAAACTATTTTCAGCCCCTAGGTGTTTTAGCCTTGCGACGGCCGTTTGGCCGTCATTTTTATCTCCATGGCATACTGACGTCAGCATATGTTAGCAAGTCTTTGCCCTTTTTTTGAAGTTTTTTAAGGGTACCTTGGCGTCTTTTTGCGATATCTCGGGCATATGGGATTGTAATTGGGTGTGCGATATATCGTTAGAAAGCTAGTTCCGAGCCCGATCTGAATTTGCTAGTATGATTTTTTGATTTTTTCATTTTGATGCTCTTTTTTGTTGTCAAAGTCAGATGTTCTTTGTAATCGTGGCGTTTCAGACCTCCTGGCTTCCGGGATCTGTTTCTCTTGCATCCGAGCTCCGTTTTCGGCAAACGAGATATTGCTGAAAATATCTTTCTGAGCTTTTTTCAGATCTGGTGGTTTCATGTGTGATTTTGTCCTTTTTCTGACATCAACCATCCTCAGATCCATGCAAACACCTTCTTTGGTCCCTCCAATGCAGCTGTTGGTTTTTTGCTCATATCTTGAGCATACGGTGTCAAAATTTGGCAAACGAGATATTGTCGGAAAGCTGATTTTGAGATCTTTCCAGATTTGGAGCTTATATTTTTTGGTTTTATTTTTCTGATGGTTTTTTCTCTGTCAAAGCTAGATCTTCAGTTTTGCACTCCGAGAGCTCTATCTTGCACATCCGGACTCCATTTTCAGAAAATGATATATCATTGCAAAGCTTGTTTAGAGAGATTTTTAGTGCTATGAGTCATTGTTCCAAATTTTTCTCTAGGTTCATTTTATTCAGATTCTTACTTTTTTGCAGTCTGGTGGATATCTTGGTTGTTTCAGGTCCTAGGATCTCTTCCCTTTGAGGGATGGCTCATCTTAGGTTGTTATTTTTGGTTCAGCAGCCTTTGATCTTCTTTGAGCAGTGTATACTTCACTTTTGTAGCATTCTTTGATGCACATGCACTGAGCTAAAGTGCCATTCTATTGCATGCTTGGAATCTTGAACATGTTTGTGCTATTTGTACTCGCACTCCATTATAAAGTGCCATGGGGGGTTTGATGTTTGCCTTTGTTTTCCATCTACCTTTGTCAAGTGAGTTTTCCTTCCATGACATTAGTCTTAGGGTATCTTTATTTGTGTTTGTATGCACCTTCGATGTTCCTGGTTCTTCACGATGCAGTTCTTATTGGCACTCTTTTCAGTGTACCTGTTATTAATCCCTTGTCAGCAGTATGGGGGGGTTTCTACTGTTGGTTATACTGCTTCCTTGGTTTGATAGTGTGAGCTATGTATTTAGTATTTGATCCTATGTACTAGGCGGTTGCAATGGCTGGGTACCTATGCATTTCGGTGAGATGGATCATTTACCATATAGACACTCTTTTCTTTCCTATTTTTGGATGCACTCTTCCAGCTTTGATTGATCAGCTCTTCAGGCTTTTGGTATTCGTGCCATCTGTATCTTCGAGTTCAGGTGTTTGCCTTTGTTTGCCTCCTGATTCGAGTAGTGTTATTTGAGGGCACTCATATAGATTACAGTCTTCTCTACTTGGTCATATTTCTGTGGAGGATATTCAGATCATCAATTTCTTCTTGACAGAGTTTGCAGTTTCATGCTTCACTAATGTTGTACATGTTCATCTTTGTTCCTATTTTCTGGAACATTCCTAGATTTGGAGGCTTCTTTAGTCCTTCAGATTAGTCTTTGTCTCTTTTTGGAGTAGAGTTTTTCCCATGTGGTTTTCTCTATTTGTCCTTTTTATAGAGACTCTCCTTTGTACATGGGTACCTCATCAGGCCATGTTGCTAGGACCCATTTTTATGCTTTTAGCACTGTAGTTTCCTTTGCTTTCTTCTTGCATTGTTTGTAGCTGCATTGTTGCTCATCTTAAGGGGGGGTGTTAGAGTAAAGCATTAATTATGTTAATTAATATTTACTCCCTTCTTAAGATGTCAACTCCCTTTTGCTTTAGTTAAAAGCACATGCACTAGTTGTTCTAAACTCACGCATTAGTCATGTAATAGTTAAATTGATTATTACATGCACTAGACTTTGCCTTTCAAGGCTTTCGATCTCCTTTATAAGGATGATCCATTGTGCATTCAATTCATTCATTAATTGAGGATATTTTCTTCTTCATATTTCTGAGTCAAACCCTTGCCCTCTTCTTGTCTCTACTTCCTTGTAACAGGTTTTTGTATGTAGGTGATCTTCGGGTTTTGTGGATTTGTATTACTCAAATCCTACAACAACTTCTAGTTGCGCCAACCCTTGGTTGTTGAGGTACAACATTGTCAACACTCTATTCCTGTTGCTGATTCTCTTTTGAAGAGGGCTCCGCTACCTTTCCCTTGTGGTGGGGACCCTACTAAAAGTATTGTTTGGATGACTATACGTAGGTGAAAGAAAAATCACTCTATAGACTCTCACTTTCCTCCCCAGGTTGTGGGTGAGCTATCTACCCACCCTTGATGTGGGTTAGAAGCTGTGTTGTTAGTATGTTGTTAATGGGCTTTTTTGACCTTGTTGTAAATAGTTGTTATAGATAGCCCTTGGGCTGTGGTGATGTAAGGGCCAGCCCCCTTGGTAGGCTACTTAACTTAATCAAACATTGTCAAAATTAGAAAAATTGACAAGGTGAGCGTTGACAATTTGTGGACCCCACATATACCTCAAGTGGAATGTTTTTGATTAAGGAAAGCAAGTTTTGAAGGGTGCCTGAAACCCTTTACACATCAAAATATTTTCAATGGAGCCCGAACATAAGATACAACAGACCAAAGTGGAATGTTGACAACTTGCAGTTCAATGTTTACTTATAGTTCTAACCATTTTGTTTATGTTGAATCTTATTAATTTCAATATTTTTACCTAGATTTTGCATAATCATATGATCATATCATATTAAACACAACCGTGCACAAGAATAACAATTAGTCAAAGTGTTAAGCTCTCTTAAAGATTAAAGTTGAACTTTGTTGGTTGTTTCCTAAACAATAAAATAGTAGAAATAGTGAATGAATAACATCTTCATTTGCATTCTTAAACTAAGACTTCTATTTCTATCATTACATAAACGTACAACTATCTCACAATATAGATAAGAGAGCATAAACATACTACTAGCTTAGAACATAGATAAGAGATCACTGAATGCTTCTCCATTGAACTACAAGGTAGAAAACATTTAGACTCTTCCAAGACTACTAGGAAAAATAGTAAAACACTTTGTTTATAGTTCTCAAGTATCAGAAGCGTAGACAGACTATCAATTTGAAGAATTCCTTGAGACAATTTGAAAACATGATTTGAAGAATGATGAGGTCTAAATTCTGGCATAGCTAGTGTTTCGTTGCTTCCCCATCGCTTAAGTTGTGGAGCTAATGAAACCGGTAAGCAGAGTCTAGTGAGGGAGATTTGAATCTCATGTGCAAAAGAGTTGTTACCCAATTTTGATTGGCTTGAAAGTTCTTTGCTGGGATTGTATCTGTTAGCTAGTCTTGATGCTTATTCAAGACTACTATGGTATTGTCTCCATCATCATCATTTAATATACATGGGAATTTTCTTATCGTCAAAGAAAAATCAGAAGAAAGAGTAATCAAGCCAATCAACATACACAATCTTGGAAAAGTTGGTTTTTTAAAAGCTATCATCTTCCAAAGGGGGGCAAATTTGTGTGGTCTTGAAGACAATTAAAAGAGATTTCTTGTTCAGCTATAAGTTGTTGTATGTTAATGAATCTAATACTAAACAGGGCACCGAGAAATATTATGTTAAGTTTATCTTAACAAGTAGGCAATAAATTTAAATAAACAAGAAAACCACAATTTATCTTTTTTTCTTCTCTTCGAATAAGAAACAATACAGGATGGAGAGTGCTACACACTTTTATGGTGGCTAAAAAAATAGTGATAGGTTGGGAATGTTTCTGTTTGTACTCAAAATCTAAAGCATTGGGAAGGGGATGGCAGGGGATGGAGGCCAATTATCAAAATTGGAAAAAAAAAATTCAATATAATTTATTATGGTATTGAGAAGACATTTATCATATATATTGTAGTTAGTGTATAAGATTTGAGCTGAGTTGAAATTTTAGGACAAATATATTAACAAAATTCAATGGATGTGTTGTTGATATGCATATAAATTGTATACAAATTATAAAATGTTTAAACCATGAAAGTTTCAACCATAAAGTGGGAAGGCTAGAGGCAGGTTACTGGAACTTTCAATCACTTTTATGAGAAACAATTATGGTGGCCCAAAAAGGAAGTTTTTTATTCTCACGGGTTGGGAGTGGGAGGACAAGATTCTAAAGAAAACTGTTATTCAAAGAAGCTTTAAGTTTCTAAAAAAAAGGTTTTAGGAATCACATAAATTCTTTAGAAATCAATTGTAGATAAAATCAATGAAGAAGAAGAATGGGTACAGGAGCATAAGTATGATGAAGCATTGGATGGATTAGGAATCGGGGGCCCTTTAGAGGCAGATGAGGATGAAAGAGATGTGGAAGAATAGGGGGAAGTGGAGAGGGAAGAACATAGCCGACAAATGAAATCAATGGCCCTCATTGATGAACCTTTCTCAGTGATAGAGTAGGATCAAAAGGAGCAGAGATAGGCATAACAAGCAGCTAAAGTCACTCTTCGACCCCCTCGGGTAGATAAAAAAAATTGATATTTTTTCCCTATTTTGTTTATAATTTCTCAGAGTTGGCTTTGTTTATATTTTTTTCCCTTACTCTTTCCCTTCCCAATTCTCTCTATTTCTTGTTATTTCCTCCCTACCTCTCTTTCTCTCTCTCTGTCGTATTATTAACCTTAATAAATAGTAAAAAATACTAGCCCAAACACACCTCTTTCCTCTCTTCTCACTATCTACCTCTCCCTTCCTCTCTTTTCTTTTTTCTCCCCTCTCTACCTCTTTCCCTCCCCCTTCCTCTCTTTTCTTTTATCTCCCCTCTCTAACTCTCTCCCTCCTTATGTATGTTTCTTTCCCCTCCCTCCCTCTACTTGCATTTCTCTACTTGAAGGAGAGGTATCTAAAGAGAGGTTTATTATCTTGCTAGTATTTTTGAGTATTTATTAAGATAGATTAAGAATTATTTTGGTTTAGAGTCTATTATGGTTTAATACAGTCTTGTGAATCTTAGATAAATAGACTATGATGTCATGATTTCGATTGACTTTCGCATTTGAATAGTCTCGTAAATTCTTAGATAAATAAATTTCAACGTCATAATTCTTATTCTAATAAACTTACAGAATTTTATTCAAATTAACAATTGATTAAATCAACAGTTGGTTGGCCTAGCGGTGAAGCTCAATGGTTCTCATTGAGCCCACCAGGGTTCAAATCTCGCTGAGCGAGAAGACATCTTAAAAGGGATGAGGCCGGGATCGTGCCCCGGGCGACTTTGGCAGAATGGATACCCCTCAGACCTTGGCTCTAAGCTGAAGAGAAGCGGTTAATATACGATTCTCAATAAAAATAAAAATAAAAAAATAAACAATTGATTTAAACAAATAATATTGTGATTTCTTAAAATAAATAAGTTTCCAGATAATTCTATTATTTGTCACACTAAAAAGCTTTCTTCAACTTTATATCATTTAAAACATGTCCATTCATAACAACTTTCGAACATTCACATAGATTCAATAATCATATTGAAAAATTAGATTCCTTTCTTAATTTAGATAACTAGACATAATTTGATCTATAATAGATCTAATCTCATGAGAGTCCAATGATCAAACAACTTGTTTATTTGAATCGGCTCATAAGAAGCTTAGCATAATTGGATATGTGTTCTCCCATCACATGATATCATAACATATCAAAGTCCATTCGGAGCACTGGTGTTCTAACAGGGTTTATAACAGATACAGGCATATCCCTGGTTTAGAGTCCAAACACATTTCCCATGATCAGCATCATCACCATCTCTGCAGGTATCATTACAGACACTCCAAACCCAGCATTGCCCCTCATAATCACTGCTCCAAAATCCGCAATACCCGTCGTTGTAGTCATATACCATCGTCTCTTTGTATGTACCAACAAATTCCAAATTAGTAAAATATGTATTTCAGAACTTATTCAGAAAATGAATATTGATTAAAGAAAAAGAAGAAGAGTGCATTTTACCAGATGCAAAAGCAGAAGCGGCCACGACCAACAGCAAGAGCATGTATAAGTATTTCTTCGCCATTTGTGCACTCAGTTTTTCTGTGAGAAAAAATTTAACGATGCTACTATTTATTTTATTTATTTAAAATTATCATAATTTTCACCGCTCGTTGGTAGCGATGAAAAATTAACATTATTTTCATCGCTCGTTAGTATCTATGCAAAACTTACAGTACTTACATAGCTGCGACGATGCCGACAAAGCTTTAGATAATGCCCAGTTTGAAAACATAGTAATTATAAGTCGGATAGGTCTGGTAAAGAAATAGTAATATAAAGTTATGGGAAACATAATAATTTAATCATGATGGAAGACCGGAAGATATTACAAAAGGATTCTTTTTGGTAAAGGACATTTGGTGTAATGACAAGTATAATTTGTAAGAAATAAATGGTGAAATACATAAAATAAAACTATCAATTGTATTTTGATATGTTGAATGTATGGGCTATGTTTGGATTAGCATTTTTTAGATTAATTAGAAAAAAAAAGATTTATTTTTCATAAATTTTTGTTAAAAAAATGATATATTTTTCATAATTTTTTGTTAAAAAAATGATCTATTTTTTACGTACATTTCTTTTAACTTGTATCAGGCCAATTGATAGGCCATTTAGTAAATGTTTTAGTTTGTTTAACAAAGGTTGTAATTGAGAATTGCTAGCTTGAAATCAACTATATTTGACTTTTATGGTTCCAAACATTATTGTAAAAACTTTTCAATCAAAAGATAATCATGATCCTTTAACATCAATATCATGTTCTCTCTTTACTTATCACATCTCTCCCTTGCTCCCTCCCTTCCCAAATCTCTCTATCTCACCTCTCTATCTCTTGTCATTCCCTCCCCACGTCTCTTTCCCTCTCTACCATGCTATTAACCTTAATAAATGCTAATCCAAACATAGCCCCATGCATTCAACATTCTAACAAATATTTTACGTGTGTGGTATGCATTCAACATTCTATCAAACAAAATGTAAAAAAAAAAACAATTAGTAAGAGCAGGAGAGGGAGCAAGAGTGGGAGCATTGTTTCAAATGCTAGGGTTTCTAGTAGTGGTAGAGGATTTTCTGGGTAGGTCTTAGAAGATGAATATGCCAAGGATGGAGACAATGATGTCAATGGTGAGGCTTCTAGCTGGTGAGACGTCTGTTCTTTGGTAGATCATGGCTTGTGTGTCTATTTTGGGGATCATTCCTTCCTTTAGTTTCCAGGGTTTGCTTCCTGGTTTTTGTCCTTTTCTCCCTTGGGGTCTGGGGGCTTCTTCGTTTGGTCTCATTAGTGTTTGGTAGAGCCATTGAGAAGATTCTTACATGCCTCCATGAGTTTTCATGGTTTCCTACCTTCATGGCCTCTCTTTCTTGGCTCTTGCATGGTGGTATTTTAGTCATCTGGATCCCCTTTTGTTGGCATTGGCAAAGAATCTATGGTGCAAATGTTATTGTTCATTATGGGTTGTCATCTTCTATTTTCTTCTCTTGGGGCTTGGTGTCGCCCTTTGAGGAGGCAATTTTGGCTTGTTATGGCCCTTTCTGAGTGCTATAGGAGATTGAGCTTTTGTGCCTACAATCTTCCCTTCCCTTTGCCACAGTCCTATTCGAGGGTGGAGTAATCATGTTGGCTTTGATGGTTCTATTCATTTCTGGGCTCTGTGTTTCCCAGTGGTGGCTTTTTCCTCTTTCTTGTGCATGGTGTTGGGCTTTGTACAGTGGAGGGATCCTTCCTGGGTCTGTGCCTATTTCTGAGTCACAACAAAATCTTCTCTCCATCTTCTGACCTATGTGGCCCTTTCTCTACCCAAGGCTTATGTGGGTTCATTTGTTCTAGGTTCTTCCCCGTCAGGCCTATTTTCTTGGGGAGCTTGCCTCTCTTGTAGTGGGTTCCTTAGCTGTATTTTTTTTATGTGGGCTTCATTCAATTTTACTTTTCTTTGGTTGGCCTATTTCAAGTTTCTTATTGAGCAGACATCCTATCCTATTGAGGCGGTGCTTGGAATTTAGAAAGAGGCTAGCTATGGATCCCTATGGTCTTCCTCCAGTTCAGGTTGTGTAAGAGAGTTGCTGACTTGGTCTCTAGTTCCCCTTTCGATGGCTCACTTACCTATAACTCACTTAGTGGTATGATCCTTTCCTATGGAGGTGGAGGAGATTCTTGTTGGTTTCTCATAGGCCTTCTGGAGGGCGACTTTAACTATCTATTGTAGAGTAGTTTTGGAATCCTTTTTAAAACCCTTTTGGCTTATTTGGGCAACTTTTCCTAACCCCAGGACCCTCCTCTGAAAGGAGTCTTTCTCTAGTATTTAGATCCATATTTGAGATGTTTTCCATTACCACCATGTTGCAGAATATTTACTACCATTCCCCTTTTCTATGAATCAACTAGTTCATAGTGGCTTTTATTGTAAAAGGTTCTAGGGTGCCTTTCAAAACCTAGCTTTTCGTTTGAGGCATGGGCCTCTTTTCTTGACTAAGAGTCACTAGTTAATGGTTTAGGGCACTTCCAAAACTTCTCTATGTTTCAATGTAATATTTTACAAGTTTGAGATTTAGGTCTCATCGGTTGTTAGCTCTAGTCAAAATCTCTCTCTTTAGTAGTCCTTAGTGCCTCTCTGTGGTCTCATATCTCGTGAGTTCCTCCCTTTCTTCCACTTTCAAGATTGTTGTTATGGGATTCGGGTTGGTCCTCCCCTTCCCTTATGTAATTTATATTCCACTATTCTGGTCCCTTTCTCATTTGACTTTAATTAAAATATACCACCCTCCTCTCTCTAACTATCTCTTCCTTTCTCCCTCTACTTCTATCTCTTCTCTCTCTACCTCCTTTCCTCTTTCCATATTTTTATTTCACAATTTCTACTTGCCTCTCTCTACCTAGCTACCTCTTCTTAGAGGTAGGGAGGGAGAGGTATCTAAAGAGAGTTTTTTTTTTTTATCTTATTTGGGTTTAGGGTTTATTATGGTTTATTAATATTGGGGTATATTAGGGTTTATTATGGTTTATTAATATTGGGGTATATTAGGGTTTATTAGGAACTATTAAGGTTAATTAGGAGTTTTAGCATTATTAGGTTTAGTTATTGTTTATTAAGGTTTATTCTAGGGTTAATTAAGGCTAATAAACCTTAATTAATCTTAATGAACTTTAAACATCTCTCTCTCTCTCTCTCTCTCACACACACACACACACACACACATTCCTTATCTATTGATCCTCTCATTTCCCCTCTTTCTTCTCTCTGTCATATCTAATTCTCTTCCCTCTTGAAGTATCTTCGTCCTTCCCTCTTTGCCTCTCCACTCTTCTTTTCTCATTATACAAATCTCTCTCTCTCTCTCTCTCTCTCTAGGTCACTTAACTCTCTTTCTATTACAAGTGTGGTTGTCGTTGCACCAAAATATCAACCTGTCAATAGCTGATACAACCACTAGACATAAAGAATCCAAAGAAGGTGGTTAATCCCTTGTGATGAATCGTGAGGAGAGCACTAATTATTTTTCCAAAAATCTCCCTCTCAGCATTACCCAAGTGGATTTGAGCCTATGACCAAGCTTTGATATCAATTTTTTCAAGTGTGGCTGCCATTCCACCTAAAGATAGACTTGTCAATGCTTGATACAACCACTAGACTTATAGAATCCACAAGAGGCAGTTAGTCCTTTTTCATGACTCCCGAGGGGAGTGCTAACCATTTTTCCAACACTTCATTTGTCCCTCTTTATCTATAAGTAGAGAGATATAAATAAAGAGAGGTGAGGTAGAGAGAAAGAGAGAGAAAGAGACAAATAAATATGGAAAGAGTGAGGGAGAGGTATGTAGGTAAATAGAGTATGGGGGAGTAAGGGAGAGGTCGTTAGAGAAAAATGTAGAGAGGAGGTAGAGAAAATGGTAGGGATGAAAATATATGTAGGTTGTGAGAGAAGTGGAGAGGGAGACAAGAGATAAAGATGAGTTGAGAGAGAGAGAGAGAGAGAGAGAGAGAGAGAGAGAGAGAGAGAGAGAGAGAGAGAGAGTATGAATCTGGCTAAGTGCAAGAAACTATAAGAGCTAAAGATTAGGGAGGAGAGAGTGAGATAGAGAGATATAAAAGAATGATGATAGAGCCCACTAATTAGTGAAATTAAACTTTGTCTAAAAAGCTATAATATCTTTTTAAATATAGAATGTGTATTATGACTTCTAGAGATTGAAAACCATTCTAAACATGTTGACAATATATATATATATATATATATATATATATATATATATATATAAAACTAAAAATATAAGTTATAAATTTATATTTTATGTATGCATCGTGATGAGAAATCACTATTCTCTTGACTTTCCAAAGACTATTCTCTCCTAGGCTTGTAATTCTCAGCATAATTCATTATCAAATCAGTCAATCACATGGAGACTAGATAAGATGTCACATATACTAGCCCGGATTGGAACAAGGAAGTAGCATCTAGCATTCTCCCATTTGGATTGTTCATACTTGTTGAATTTGTTTCTTCCCAATCCATTAAAGGTACTTCTATCCATGCATTTTGAACTTTAAGCTACACAATCAATATTATGTCTTGGTGAGTATGGACTAGCTTCACTCATTTGCTAACACATGCATGCAGCTGAAAGAAGCCACACTGAATCTCAGGGAAAAATAGTAACATGGGCATGGAGCTTAAGGCAAAGTGTGCAAATAGGTGCTAGTGCATTTCATAAGTGGGAAAAACATGTGTTGGGTGTTAGTTTGGTAGCTTGGACAGTTGTTCATCCATTTGCTAATAATTAGTAAATAATTGTATTTATTAATTATTTGACTCCTTCTAGAAACTTCTAGCTTCTAGAAACTTCTCGTTTGTAGAAACTTCTAGTTTGTGGAAACTTCTTGCAACTAGAAGTAACTAGAAACAATGGGAGTAGTATAAAAGGGGGTCAAGGGGCATTTGTAGGAAATGAAGTTAACATCAAGTTTGAGATCAAGTTTGAGAACAAGCTTGAGTAGTCTTGCAGTGTTAGCAAGAACAAGCTTGAGTAGTCTTGCAGAGATAGCAAGGTGCAGTCTTGCAGTGTTAGCAAGGGCACAATGATAGCATTTGGGGATAACAGTGGAGGAATATTAGCAGGAGAAATTGGGAGATTGTCAGAATTATACTAGTGAGAGGCAAAGAATTTTGTATCTCTTAATTTGCTGAAGATTAATATATTTCTCATCTGCAGTATTGGTTTTCTCTTCGGGGTTTTTCCAGGGACGATTTGTCCAAAAATATTGTGTCATTGTGTGGTATATTTATTTCTGTATTTTTTGGTGAGGTTGCGATTGTGTTATTTTTCATTATTTGTTAATCAAATAATCTTTGTAAGATAGGAGATTAATAACTAGTGACTGCAATAGAGAATTTTCACATGGTATTAGAGCCACGTTGAGGGTAGAAAGAGTTTACCCTAGGCAGAGGAAATAAATTGAGGGTTTATAAATTCTAGTTTGACCTCTTTAGAATTGTTATTTTCTTCATTTCTTTGAGATGGCCTCAGCTGGTTTAAGAGATTAGGACAAATTGGATGGTGCCTCAAATTTTGGTGTTTGGAAAGCCAAAATTTCTTTATTACTAGAAGAGAATGGTATCAAGGAATACACTACCAGTGTTGTAGCTATACCTAAAGATACAACACAACTTGCAGCATACAAGAAGGAGGATGCAAAGGTGAGGAGGATAATCCTTGATGGTGTCAAGGATCATATTGTTCCACATATCGCAGAGTTAGATACAGCGAAGAAGATGTGGGATACCATTCTGAATTTGTACTAGAATGCTACCACGAATCGGAAGCTGATTCTCAAAGAAAAGTAGAAGAATACCCAAATGAACAAGGGAGACGATGTTACAAGTTACCTCACTGGACCTAGACTTGTCAAGGATGAGTTAGCAGCTATTGGAGATAAGCCAGATGAAGATGAGCTAGTAAGAATAGCCCTAAATGGGTTCACTAAGCAGTGGGATGTCTTTGTTCAAGTTGTTAGTGGACGAGACACCTTACCTAGTTGGGATCAGCTATGGAGTGATTTCTCTCAGGAGGAGCTTAGACTAAGTCTTGTCAATGGAGCCAATAACAAGAGTCGAAAAAGTGAGGTGGAATAGGAGAACGTTTCCCTAGTAGGAAAAGGGAAAGCAAAGAAGGGGTCTAGCAAAAGATCAAATCCACAAAGCGAGAAGAAGAAGAAGGATCTGTCTAAGATCAAGTGCTTTGGATGTCATGAATTTGGTCACTATGTCAGCGATTTTGCACAAAAGAAGAAGAGTGAAAAGAAGGGCAAGAATCTGATGGCAACTCCAGCAAGTGTAGAGGATCTCTCTAGTAGATTGGAGGATGAGTTTGCAGTCATAGGTTGTATGGTTAGCTCAACGTCATAGAGTGTATGGTACATAGATAGTGGGGCATCATTTCATATGACAGGAGTTAGAGAGTATTTCTCCAGTTAAAAGGAGGAGAACACCAGTATCTAGATTTCTATGGGAAACTTGTCCAAGCTCAGCTCAGTTGGGAAAGGGACTGTTTGGTTTTAGAGGGAGAATGGAAAGGTGATTCCTCTTTAGGATGTGTTGGATGTGACAAGATTAGGTATGAATCTGATTTTTGTATCTGTTCTTCAGGATAAAGGGTATAATGTACTTTTTAGAGGGATGTAGGTGTTGATCAAGCACAAGGATTGGAAATCACCCGTATCTATTGGAGTTAGGAGTGGGTGCCTTTATAGGTTGCAGTTTGACACTCCTAAGTCATTGATAAGCAACAATAATCCTAGAGATCTTGGAGAGCTATGACATAGAAGGATGGGTCATATACATCATGGAGTACTTAAATTTATTTATGATATAGTGACAGGTGTTCTAGAGGTGAGCATAGAGCATGATGATGTATGTAAGGGATGCGTGTTGGGGAAGTTTACAAAAGCATCTTTTCCAAGAAGTGACACCAGATATGAGGGTGTTCTTGATCTAGTACATTCAGATGTATGTGGGAAAATATCAATGAAGTCTCTCAGAGGATATGAGTACTATGTTACTTTTATTGATGATTTCTCCAGGAAGACCTATATATACTTCTTGAAGACCAAGGATAAAGTTTTCAGTCATTTCCAAGAGTTCAAGGCTCTTGTGGAGAACTCGACAAGAAGGAAGATAAAGGTTCTTCAAATAGACAATGGAGGCGAGTACAAGAGTAATGAATTCCAGGAGGTCTGTACTAGGGAAGGAATCAAGAGAGAGTGGAATGTTCCTTACAATCCGCACCAGAATGGGGTTGCTGAGAGGAAGAATTAGTCTATATCAGAGGTAGCAAGGGCTATGCTACATGATCAGGACATGCCCCGCTACTTATGGGAAGAGGCATGTAGTAGAATAATTTACATACAGAACCAGGTTCCACATAAGGTGTTAGGAAAGATAACACCAGAGGAAGATTTCACAACAAAGAAGCCAGATGTCAGTCACTTCAGGATATTTGGAAGTTTGGCGTATTGTCATATTCTAGGTGATACACGTACCAAGTTAGATTAGACTACAGAGAGAGGGTACTTTGTGGGGTACAGTGAAACCTCAAAGGCATATCAGATATTTATTCCAGGGACTAGGTGGATTATTCTTAGGTGTGATGTCAAGTTCATGGAAGATAAGGCATTCAGGAGGTCCAAAGATTTGCCAGCAGATGATCAGAGTGAGAAGCCAACAGAAGCTCCAAGGACAACTCAACTGAGTCAAGAGAAGCAAAGCTCAAGTATAGTTACTAGTACTAGCATAGACTCAGGTGGTGAGAGTTCACAAAGTATGGAGAAACTGGTGCAGCAAGAAATGCATCAACAAGATATGGAGGTTGATATCTCATCTTCTATAGTTGGTAGAAGGAACTATGAAGATCAACAGACACAGAGGGATACTCAGGACTTTGTGGGAACTCCTAGGAAGACTACTAGAGAGCGAAGACAACCAGCCAAGTTCAATGACTAAGTGGCTTTAGTTAGCCAGTTGGTAGACAGTGAGCCTTCCAGCTATCAGGAGGCTGCACAACATCAGGTGTGGCAAGATGCGATGGTTGAGGAGTATACCTCAATAATGCAGAATAGTGTGTGGGAGGTAGTGCCTAGACCAATAGATAGAGCAGTGGTTGGATCATGCTAGATCTACAAGGTTAAGTATGGTGCAGATGGTAGCACCGAGAAATACAAGGCAAGGTTTGTGGCAAAGGGGTTCTCTCAGAAGGAGGGAATAGAGTATGTAGAGACATTTGCTCCAATAGCTAGGTATACTTCTATAAGAGATGTAATCTTGATTTTAGCACAAATGGGATGACAAATCCATCAAATGGATTTCAAGACAACATTCCTTAATGGAAAGCTGAAGGAGGAGGTATACATAGAACAACCAGAAGGCTTTGTAGCACACAACAAAGAAACCCACGTGTGTAGATTGAAGAGAGCTTTGTACAGACTCAAGCAGGCTCCCAGAGCGTGGTATGAGTGCATTGATAATTACTTGTAGGAAATGGGCTTTGTGAAGAGTAATGCGGATGCTAACCTCTACTACTTGGTGGTTGGGGGTGAGATACTCATTCTTGTTCTATATGTGGATGACTTGTTTCTAACAAGTTCACTAGGGCTCATCAATGAGTGCAAGAGGACCTTGCAACAAAGTTCGAGATGAAGGATTTGGGACTTATGCACTACTTTCTAGGTATGGAGGTGTGGTAGACAAATGGAGAAATTTTCCTTGGGCAAGGGAAATATTGCATGGAAATCTTGAAGAGATTCAAGATGGAGGATTGCAAAGCCATGTCTACACCTATGATCATGAATTGGAGGAAGGTAGACACATCCAAGGAGAAGGATGTAGATCCCACCTTATACAAGCAGTTGATTGGTTCTCTCATGTATTTGGTCAACACCAGGCCAGATATAGCTTTTGCAGTTAACTCTCTTAGTCAGTTCATGGTTGAGCCAAACATAGTACATTGGACAGCGGCAAAGCATGTGTTGCAGTATTTACGAGGTACAATCAAGTATGGGACTAGATATGCTCGAGGTGAAGGAATTATGGTGATGGTCTATACTGACGCAGATTGGATAGGTAGTACAGCGAACAAGAAAAGCACTTTAGAGTGTTGTTTCAGTTTGGGATCATGAGTTGTCTCTTGGTTCAGCAGGAAGCAGAAGTCCATGGCTCTGAGTTCAGTAGAGTCAGAATACATAGCAGCTAGCATGGTGATATGTGAAGCTATATGGCTTTGGAAGTTGCTAGTAGCCTTGATTGGTCAGAAGGTTGAGACTACGGTGATACACTGTGACAATCAGAGTTGCATCATGATGACTGAGAATCCAGTATTTCATGATAGGTCGAACCACATAGACATCAGGTATCACTTCATCAGGGATTGTGTACAACGGGGGATTTTTCAGCTACAGTACATACCTATGGAGGAGCAGGTAGCAGACATTCTGACAAAGGCATTGGGGAAGGCAAAATTCATCTTCTTTAGAGATAAGTTGGGTGTTGTGTAGAACAACTTCCTTGCTAAGAGGGAGTGTTAGCTTGGTAGCTTGGACAGTTGTTCATCCATTTGCTAATAATTAGTAAATAATTGTATTTATTAATTATTTGACTCCTAGAAACTTCTAGCTTCTAGAAACTTCTAGTTTGTGGAAACTTCTTGCAACTAGAAGCAACTAGAAACAATGGGAGTAGTATAAAAGGGGGTCAAGGGGCATTTGGAGGCAATGAAGTTAACATCAAGTTTGAGAACAAGCTTGAGTAGTCTTGCAGTGTTAGCAAGAACAAGCTTGAGTAGTCTTGCAGAGTTAGCAAGGGGCAGTCTTGCAGTGTTAGCAAGGGTATAGTGATAGCGTTTGGGGATAGCAGTGGAGGAATATCAGCAGGAGAAATTGGAAGATTGTCAGAATTCTGCCAGTGAGAGGCAAGGAATTTTGTATCTCTTAATTTGCTGAAGATTAATATATTTCTAATCTGTAGTACTGATTTTCCCTTTGGGGTTTTTCCAGGGATGATTTGTCCAAAAATATTGTGTCATTGTGTGGTATATTTCTTTCTGTATTTTTTGGTGAAGTTACACTTGTGTTATTTTTCGTTATTTGTTAATCAAATAATCTTTGTAAGATAGGAGATTAATAACCAGTGATTGCAATAGAGAATTTTCACATTGGGAACCCGACGTAAGTGTGCCTTATGGGCCTAAAGATTATTTTAAGTCTAATTATGTGAATAGTGTTTTGGAAGTTTTCTTGCGGCTACCATTGTCACTCTACCACCATGTCTCTCACACACACATACAACCCACTAGTAGCACTAAAATTATAAGATCATTAACTTATTTGATAATAGTAGCATAATTTTAGTTTTATTAAACTCAACAAGTCATGTTTCATCTAAAGATAGAAACATCAAGGAGCCTAAAACTCAAAATCTATGTAAGGGAGCTCAATTTTGTTGTTTTACCATCTAGAATTATGTATGGAAAAAGCTAATAATTCTAACATATCATTGAGGAATTTTAGTATATCTTGTGTGCATCTATTCATAATTTATTGAAATAGAATACAAAATGTTGATGATTACTTAAAAACTCAATGACAATCCTAAGAAATTTTTCATGTACATAAGGTATAATCATTATTCATGACCAACATTAGTCTAATATTTATAAATATTCATCTTTACAAAAATAAAATATATTAACCTATCTTTTTCTCATAAATTAATCAATTTTATCATTTATATAATCAAAATATAATATTTGATAAATAATTACTCTTCTCTAAAATTACATTTACTTCACAAAATAAAAAATAAATTAATCCTAATCTTCTTACATGCAAAATAATTAAACTTAAATATAAATTACAAAATTAAAAAAATAATTTTTAATAATTTATAACTTACAAACTTAAATCTTATAACTACCATTATTTCATACTTAAATCCCCTGTTTCCAAATATTGTAAATAGGGTCTAGATTTTTCCCTATCCATCATAATTATTCCCATATCTTCATGATTTGTTGCATTATCATTTGCTTTCTCTTTAAACTAAAGTAACATTAATGATAGCAAATTTCCACAATCCATAATAATCTAGTGATAATGTTTTTGCAAATGATTGTGTTAATGTTTTTTACCATCAACATTTTAGATCATACTCTATGATCCATCATTAGGATGCAAGAATTCAAGGATAATGTTGATGGTAAAAAAACATTTACACAATCATTTCAAGAAACATTATTACTAGAATATAATGTCACATTATTTCCACAAATGCTTAACAATTGGCCAAAAGTTTCCACAACTCTTTCTTTCTCACCCATCACTAACATGCCCATGTCTTCATTATTTTGTGCATTACTACCCCATTTGTTTGGAGCAAATTGAAGGGAACTGAATCAGTAATGGCCATCTTCTGCTTAAAAAAACTAAAATACAAAAATTCCAAACTGCCTTAAAGAAATGAGAAGCATGACATCTATTAAATAAAAAATAGAAAAAAGGAAACATTATAAAATTCAACCATACATTCACGAATATTACAACTACAATATTAAATGCATTTTACCAATCGATCAATAGCAAGAGCACGTATACGTATCCCTTCACCATTTGTGCACTCACTCTAATCTGTGAGAAAAACTTTAATGATGCTATTATTCATAGTTGAAGCAGTTAATTATTTATTTAAAATTTATATTTATTATCATCGCCCTTAGTAGCGATGCAAAACTATAATGGTATTTATCTCTCGTTAATAGCGATGCAAAACTTACATAGCCGCGACGATGCCTACACAGCTTTAGATAATGCCCAATTTGGAGTTTGCACTTATAAAGTATATCCATTAAAACTACTTTCCTTATAAGTCTGATAAAGAAATAGCAGTACTAGTAGTAGTGCAACTTTAAGTGGATAGGAGTTTTGATTTTCAAAAAATCAAAATTCCTATTAATTTACAAATGAAACACAAAATAATGTTCAATCTTGTGATCTTTCTAAACATATAAAGATATAATGTATTTGCCTTTTCAAATTGAAAACTAAAAATTATATATTATTTTTGAAATATCTATGCAAATATGCAATTTTTATTTTTTAAATTTAGAAATATTTTATGTTTTAGTTTTACAAACAACTAATACATTAAATATTTTTATAAATTAAAAATTATATATGTTATTATTGAATTATTTTGTATATAGATAATTTTTATTTTTTGAAATTAGAAGCTTTATATTTGTATGTTTAAGATTTAGAAACAACAATCACATTCCTTTAATAATAAATGCACTTTCAATTTATAAATTGATATAAGAATTAATAATACTTTAAAATACATAAAAAGAGTTTTCTTATAGAAAGACATTTAGATTAAAATTCTAAATATATGTAAATGGATTATTAACAAAATATATTTCTTATTCCATCAAAAAAATTATAAATAATATTATTTTAAAAAATGTCAATTTGCTTCCTAAATTCATTTTGATATTTTTAAGAAATACAAAGATAAACTGAAAAAGAATTTGTCTTCAAAGAAAATTGACTTTTTTTAATGAATGAAAATTTGATTGTCTAACTCTAGGTTAGTATCCACTTCCATTCAAGCCAAACCTCATTCCAATGCGAAGGTCAAGAAAGTGAGGTTTTCTTAATCCCAGTACTTCAATTGCAGACACAAAATTATTAAAGAGAAAAATTTAGCTTTCTGTTGTAGGAAAAATGTTAGTTTCATAATTTTTGTAAAATAGAAAAATAAAATGACCACTTACCGAACCACCAATTGCACAAGTTCATCTTTAAGGATTTGGACATCCGATAAGAAGATGAAACCAAGTTCTAAAATTTCCAATAGTGATCAGTTTCAAAATAATGCACAAAATAAAAAGACAACACCTGATTCATTCTTGTTTGAATCTGTTGTACTTCAAATTGGAGATTTGATTGAGCATTGATCTTTTTGCACTGAATCAGGAATGAAACATAACAAAGATTGTTGAATTTGAATCTTATAATTTCCTAACACCATTTAGAGATTAGATTATGTTCTAATTCCAAAGGAGTTCCAGAGAGTAATATCCTACAAAAAAAATGACAAAAAATGAACGTATTGAGGTTTTTTGCAAAATCAAAAAATTCTTTGGGAGAGAGGTGTTGGTTCTATTGGTGCAAACCAGAGTAATGTGGGCCTTTCCATTTTTGGTGGTGGGAGATGGACCATTTTTTTGCCGCTCTATTGCTCCTCCCATGCTCTATTTTTGTGGTATCTTGTGTTTCTACCCTCTCCATTCTGTGGTGCAGATCCCTATTGAGGTGGGGTTTCACTCAAGGGCTCCGTGGAAGCTGAAGGTTACTCTTCTTCTTCTTTCTTGTTTCCTGCTTCCTATTGAGGTGGAAGTTCCTTTTGAGATGGAGGCTCAACCTATTGAGGTGGCTCATTGCTGGATGAAAGAGGTGGGAAGGAGTATTGTTGCTGAGCTTGGACTATGTTGGAAGGAGTATTTTTTGCTAGAGATATTTTCTTGTATCATCTTTCTTTTGGTAGGATTTGGCTTGGTGGTTTGGGGAGACTGCAAAAATCCCATTTCTCTGTTGAAGGTTCCAGGGGAGCCTTTCAAAACCCTTACATCTTGGCGCAACTCAAGTTTAATTTTCTCATATGTTTAAGCTACTATTTTTATTTTGGTTTGGTACTGCTAGGGTGGAATGGTCTTTCTATCATAGCCATAGGTTATTGTCCTGAGAATCCTCTAAATCCCCATGTTGGTTTTGGGTCCCAGGTTAAAACTCAGATTGTTTTTAGCTGGTTCTTTTTCTTGCTTTTGTTTATTTTTTGGCTGGATGCTAAAAGTTTTCAAGGGTCCAACTCTATCTATGGTTATTTTGGATTAGGATTGGGTTGGGGTTTCCCTCAAAACCCCAAGCTCTCCTTTCTTGGGAGATTTTCTCTTTGATGTGAGGCCTTGGCCTTTTGCTTTAAGCTTTGGGCAGTTGGTGTTTTTTCTGGTTCTTATTTTTTCTACTACTGTTTATCTGTTGGTTCTGGGCTGCTGGTTAACAATGTCTTATCTCTTGCAACATTTTTTCTTGTTGGGGTTCTAGGTCCCCCTCAAAATCTGCTTGTAAAGGGTTTTAGGGCCCCTTTAAAACCTATTTTTACCTTAATGCAAAACTTTGGGCAAGGAAAGTGGCTTGGACAATCGAGGAAAGAAATTCTTGAGCCATATCGTCCAACTCATAATTGGAAACATTATCAAGACATTGTAGGTATACAAAACCTCAAATCCAACTATGGCATGATGTCAAAAAATCAGAAACTATCATCAATTATAGTATGTTCAATTCTAAGTTCTAAAGCCCAAGAAAAATGAGGAAAAAAATCAAGGTAACTTGCTATTTCTAATTTTACAATTGTTTAGTTATTTATATGAAAAAATAGGGGAACTTGAAAAAGCTAAAGTATTTTCCATAGCATTTTATCAAAATAATTTGTACAATCATAAAAAAATCAGTTAGAGGGGCTGACAATTTTATGGTAGAAAAATTATTTTTTAGGGAGCAATGCAAAACTATAATGGTATTTATCTCCTATTAGTAGCAATGTAAAATGATAATGGTATTTATCGGTCGTCAATAGTGATGCAAAACTTACATAGTCGTGACGATGCCTACACAACTTCAGATAATGGCCAATTTGGAGTTTGCACTTATAAAGTATATCCATTGAAACTACTTCCCTTATAAGTCTAATAAAGAAATAGTACTAGCAATAGTGCAATGTTAAGTCAATAGGAGTTTTGATTTTCAAAAAATAATAACAAATAAATTATAAATGAAACACAAAATAATGTTCAATCTTGTGATCTTTCTAAACATATGAACATATAATGTGTCTGCCTTTCCAAATTGAAAACTAAAAATTATATATTATTTTTGAAATATCTATGCAAATATGCAATTTTTATTTTTTTGAATTTAGAAATATTTTCATATTTAAGTTTTACAAACAACTAATACATTAAATATTTTTTAATAAATTATATATATTATTATTCAAATATTTTGTATATATATAATTTTTATTTTTTGAAATTAGAAGCTTTATATTTGTATGTTTAAGGTTTAGAAACAACAATCACATTCATTTAATAATAAATTCACTTTCAATATATAAATTGATATAAGAATTAATAATATTTTAAAATACATTAAAAGGGTTTTCTTATAGAAACATGTTTAGATTAAAAATCTAAATATATGTAAATGGATTATTAACAAAATATATCTCTTATTCCACCAAAAAATTTATAAATAATATTATTTTCAAATGTCAATTTGCTTCCTAAATTCATTTTGATATTTTTAAGAAATACAAAGATAAACTGAAAAAGAATTTGTCTTCAAGCCAAACCTCATTCCAATGTGAAGGTTAGGAAAGTGAGGTTTTCTTAATCCCAGTACTTCAATTGCAGACACAAAATTATTAAGAAAAAATTTAGCTTTCTGTTGTAGGAAAAATGTTAGTTTCATAGTTTTTATAAAATAGAAAAACAAAACAACTACTTACTGAACCACCAATTGCACAAGTTAGTCTTTAAGGATTTGGACATCTGATAAGAAGATGAAACCAAGTTCTCAAATTTCCAATAAATTGATCAGTTTCAAAATAATGCACAAAATAAAAAGATAACACCTGATTCATTCTTGTTTGAATCTATTGTACTCCAAATTGGAGATCTGATTAAGCATTGACCATTTTTGCACTGAATTGGGAATGAAACATAACAGAGATTGTTGAAAATGAATCTTATAATTTCCTAACACCATTTAGAAATTAGATTATGTTCTAATTCCAAAGGAATTCTAGAGAGTAATGTCCTAAAAAAAATGACCAAAAAATTGAACGTATTGAAGCTTTGTGCAAAATTGAAAACTCTTTGGCTAAGACTATAACTTTGGACAAGGAAAGTGTCCTGGACAATCGAGGCAATGAATTCTTGAGCCATATCGTCCAAATCATAATTGGCAGCATTATCAAGACATGTAGGTATACAAACCTCAAATCCAACTCTGGCATGATGTTAAAAAATCAGAAACTATCATCAATTATAGTATGTTCAATTCTAAGTTCTAAAACCTAAGAAAAATAAGGAAAAAAATCAAGGTAACTTGCTATTTCTAATTTTACAATTGTTTAGTAATTTATAAAGAAAAAATTAGGGGAACTTGAAAAATCCAAAGTGTTTTCCATAGCATTTCACCAAAATGATTTGTACAATCGGCTGACAATTTTTCGGTAGAAAATTTATTTTTTAGGGAGCAAAGCTCTCACAAATAGCCTATCGGCCAAATATAAAGTTATGTGAAATATAATAATTTAATCATTATGGAAGATTGGAAGAGATTATGTAGCTAACAAAATGATTCTTCTTGTCAAAAGACATTTGGTGTAATGACACAATAAAAGTTGTAGGCACTAAATGGTGCTAAATTAACATCATCTGCAAAAAGAGCTATTTTTCATGTAAGTATCATAAAGAAATAGTAATTTAAATTTATGTGAAACATAATAATTTAATATTTGTGAAAGATTGGAATGGTTTGGTACATAAAATATAACTACTAAATTGGACCTTGGTGTGCAATGGGTATGTCGAAGAGGCATGGAATTAGGTCAATTAGGAAAAGATTGATCTACACACACACACACACATTGTTTCCCTATCTATTGATTTTCTCTTGTCCCCTATCTCTTCCCTCTTTAAGTCTCTCCCTCCATCCCTCTTTACCTATCTAATCCCTCTTCCCATATTGTTATACACATTTCTTGAACTCTTCTCTATATCTCTCACCCCTCTCTCTCCCCCTGCCCCACTAGGACTCTCACCTCTCTTCCTTTATCCATCATTATCTATAAGTAGAAAGAAATAATTGAAGAAAGGAAATATAGAGAGAGATAAAGATAGAGATAGATAAGTATGAGAGGAGTGAGGGAGAGGTATGTAGGTGAATAGAGTATAGGAGAGTTAGGGAGAAGTAGGTGGAGAAAAATAAAGACAAGAGGTAGAGAAAATGATACCTAGAGAGAGAGAGAGAGAGTAACCCTACAATAGTGAGTTAAACTATTTTAGACATGCTGATTTTTGTTGAAAAAATACATTTTTAATAAAATATGATGATTTAAGCCTTGGGAGGTTCCATTTGAAGGAATTAATTACAAATGGTTATCTCAAAGCCTCTTAGATAAAAAAAGCATTGATATAACATCTATACTCCTCATTCATACCTACAATGGAGTCTCCTTCGCACCTATTAAAATGCTGACAAAAATTCACTTCGACTTTATCTTTTGGCAGATTAAATGAATCTATTTGACAAACCTATCTATGTAGTAAGGTACTAGACTAAGAAAAATATTTCCAATGATTATAACGTTAATATATATTAAGTTTGTTATGACTTTGTATTTTTAGTTTTACTAAACATAGATATTTCATCGTATGTCTACCTTTATGTTTTTTTTTTTTGATCAGTAAAAGGCCGAAGCCCTAGATAATTTTATTAATATAAATAATTATATTACAATGTGACCCCGCTCACTGTAGGCGCTGGTAGGAAAGAGCGGGGCTGAGAAAACCTCCAGCCTTGCCCGGGACCATAGGTCCTGACCTTATACAAAAATTTACATGGGCATACCCACAAATCAACAATTGTCGAGATTTGTTAAAATACATATTTTCTGTAGGCATACCCACGGCTCGATACCTATCGAGATTTGTACTTAATTTACGTAGGCATACCTACGTCCCGAAAAACTCTAGATTGCTTTTTTTTTTTATCATGAATTATACATAGAAAGGTGATTAGACAAGGATTACATCATTTGTACAATTGAAGCAGAGTCTTTGATCCTCCTAGTATGTCAAGTATATGTGTTGAACATCCGAATGATAGTCCTTCCTGAAAAAAAAAACAAGACAAAATTCCTCCGAGACCAAGGTTAACCTGCATCATAAATTCTACATCTTTGCTACATAACCTATCTAAGAAAATTTGATATTGACTATGAAGCAAGTAGTTAAATACTTTTATTATTGACAATATAATACTAGAAACAAATACTCTTGTGATTAAAAATCCTTACCGCTAAAGATTAACAATTCCTGCCATGAGAGTCTTAACATTTTAGGCATATTTACATCAGAACTAAATATACTCCTCAGTACTATACTAGTGTTCTAACTAAATTCAAGTCATACTTGGCTAACTATCAGAAAGAAGATAATAGCAGAGTTCATTATGGGCCTCTAATATTTACATCATTCAGAAAAAGCTGCAAAAAATAAAAAATAAAATAAAATAAAATTAAAAATTGAAGTAGCTTTGACTAGTCCTGGATTATATGAAGATATGAATACAAAGGCCTCCAAAGTGTTTTAAGTTTATTTGAAGTTCCTAAACAAGGTTCAATATGATGGAAATGAACAGGGAACTCCATTCTACCTTTCGGTCAATGGGACAATGGGACCTGAGCAATGATATTAGATCAACGGTTCCCGTTTTCCCTCCAAGCTGTTGAAGATTCATTACGGGATAGCGGGGATCTTGCCACCTGTCGAGATAATTTTTTTGCAAGCTTCTCGATGTTGTTACTGAGCTCAGGTCAAATAAAAGTGCGGCGTGCTAAGGGAGAATCAATGGATGTCGCAAGATCACATGACTGAGGAAGATGTCATGCGATCATGCGAGATGAAGCCACGTGGAATGGTGGGGTCGCGGGCTCTTAGTTGCAGTCTCCAGATCTACGGTCCCCACTTTGTCACATGACTGAGGAAGAACTCTTACAATCATGCAGGATCTTGCCACGTGTCCCTTGGTGGGTCTGGAAGAATTGTTTACGGTAGTAAGGTTTAAAGATCCTCGATCAACGGTTCCTGCTTTGACGGGATGATAGGGAAGATTCTAAGCGGTCGCATGATCGCAAGTCTTTAAAAAAAGCTATGCGATCATGTGAGATGCGAACATGTGTCTCACGATGGGGCCAAGAAAAGTCTCTCGTAGTCGCTAGGTCGGAGAAGGAATAAAGTACATTTGGCAATTAGGAAAGATGACCGCGTGGTTTCGCGACTAATAAATAGTTAAAGCTAGGCAAGCTCATTTTGAGCGGTCGCATGATCGCAAGACTTTAAAACATGCTATGCGATCATGCGAGATCAAGACATGTGGATTCCTTAGCAGATGCGGGCCTAGTGTAGGTTTCATCTTTGGTCAGAATCGACGGTCCTCGCTTAGTCGCATGACTGAGGAAGAACTCTTGCAATCATGCGGGATCATGCCATGTGTCTCGGTGGGTCCGCAAGCTTTTATGTTGCAGCCTAGATCAACGGTCACCGCTTTCCCGTGATGACGTCAGTTTGTCTCTGCGGGTAAATGGGATCTCGACGTGTGGAGCAGTGGGTCTGAAAGTGTTTGACTATAGTTTTTTCGAGATGCCAAATCTACGGTTCCTGTTTTCCCTTGGTGGGAAGGAATATGCTTTGCGAAAAAGTGGGATTTCGCCATGTGGACTTGCTCACTTGTGGGACCCAAGTCTTAAAGTAACTATAGGAGAAGATATAATCGTGGCCGTTCATTTCAAAGGCTACCAGATCAATGGCATGAGTTCAAACCTGAGAGTTTTTCAACGGATACCAAAATCCGATACGGTGCCAACGACAAAATACCAAAGGATTAAAGATAATAACTTGACTCCGAGAAGCCCAATGGATTTCGGCTTGACAAGTGTTGTTCAAAGAAATGAAAGGTCTCGAATTGAAGTGTCATAAGTCTGTGATTAGCTTTTCAATTTAATTCATTTAGGTTGTTCTTGTTCTGTGCTTTATCTTTCTGTATTCTGGAAGTTGAATCATTTCCAGTGGCTATAAGCATCGTATGTAAACTCTATAAATACGGTAGTAGAAGTTAATGTGGGGGTCGGCAAGTTGTTGATGTAACAAGACTTGATATTGTAGAGTCAATAAAAAGTGTTTTATGTCAATAATTTCTATTCCATTTAGTTAGTCAGTTATTGCTTCTATGTGTCTTTCTTCAAAATCTGAATTGCATGAAGAAAGGAAGGATGTTCCATTCTTTTTGTTATAAGGATATGAATTAACCAGAGTAGGATGTGCTTTGGGAGATTCAGGGAAGGACTCATTAGAAGTTCTTTATATTTCATTTACATTTCTGTAAGTAGATGCTGAGCATATGAATTCATAGGATTTGTGAGTTTACTGCTTGGTTTTAGATTAGAATGCTTTTCCTGCCTGGACTAAGTTCTGGCTAGACTTAGTTTGGTTTGCCTCTTCTACTCTCGGGTTAAGAGCATACCTGGATTAGATTTAGGAATCAAACATAATTCTTTGAAAATCATTCACATAGGGAGCTGTACCTATAAATTCAGAGAAAAGCCAGTCATCAGAAGATGGCTTTTCAACTATTGTAAGCAGGTTTTGTTCATCATTTAGGCATTAAGAGTCAAAGCAGGAGCCGTCGATCAAAAATCTTATGCAACCTCCTTCCAGACAATTTTTCTCGGCCCCACCTCTACATGAGGAAAGATCTCGCAAGTTCACAAAATTATTTGACAGGGATCGCGATTATGCGAGGGCCGTTGGATCCTTTCCTTATTCCACCATAGGTAAGTCTGTTGACTCGGGTCCCACCTGGTCCTCCATTGTTGCATTTTCGCAAGAGTGTTATTTTATTCACGCGATCATACGATCTCTTTATCCTTGGTGCATGAAATAATATTTAATACTATCCTTGTCAGGCTCGGACTTGTAACTTTTCATTATCGCATCTGCGCTATTAGCATACGTGGGTCCCAGAAGAGCACATTCACCTACCCGAACTCCATTGTCACATGATCGCAAGGCATTATTTTATTCCATGCAATCATGCAACCACTCTAAGATTGGTGCACGTGGATTCCCAACCTGCCTCATTTCAACATTAAATCATGCACCGTTTTCACTGTTAGGATCATGGGGACTTAAGGAATCAATATATACTGCAGGATGATCCATCAAATCACAACGAGCCAAATAGTGAAAATCGTGTGCGGTTTGATGTTGAAAATAAAGCCCTGTGGTAGGTGTGGTCGCATGATCGCATGACTGAGAGAACTGTCTTGCGATCATGTGAGATCTTGCCATGAGTTTCGATGGGTCCGAAGGCATTTATACCATGCGGCATGCTAAAGGAGAATCAATGGATGCCACTTTGTCACTATGGTGTGGAAGATGTCTTGCGATCATGTGGGATCTGAACATGAAGCATGGTGGGCCACCCTAATGTTAAGCGCAGCCGGTTAGGTATGTGGTCGCATGATCGCATGACTGAGAGAACACTCTTGCGATCATGTGACAATGGAAGACCAAGTGGGACCCATGTACACTGATAGCGCAGATGCGCCAATGATGAAGCGGTCGCATGATTGCATGGATTAAAATATTGCTATGCGATCATGCAATAGCATAAGTCACCGAAGATGCTTTGTGAGTTAATGGGATCTTGCCACGTATTCAGGTGGGCCTCCCTAATTTTAAGCACATCTTAAGATTCCAAATCGACGGATGGTGTATGATCTCGTAGAATCTTGTGAGCCCATCATATCATACGCCATCCGTCTGATCCTCCAGGTGTAAAGTTAGTAAAGGTGGTGGGTCCAAAATGTTTCATGAGCATGTATGGTAGTCTGTGATTGGTCCACGAAGTACCGAGTTGGTGGATTGTCAGCGGGAACCTATATACGCTAACAGTGCAGATGTGATAAAAATATAATATAAGTTTATTAAAAGTTGTCACATGATCACAAGAGTTGAAAAAGAGTCATACGATCATGCGACAAGACTGTAAGTTAGTGGAACAAGAAGATGAGTGCAACTCAATAGTAGACAAATTCATGAGATCATGCCGAATGTTTTAAAGCATCTGAAGGAGAGGATCAATGCCAGTTGGAGATCGGGTTAGTTATTCTGCCTGAGTTTGAATGATGACTTGCCTCCGAGAAGCCCAATGGATTTGGCTTGACAGATACTATTAAAAAGAAGATGAAGAATCTCAGATTCCATAGCGACCAACAGTTTGAATCTTGACTGCTGACTGGCCCCACGGCCAGTAGTTTGAATTTTTGGTTAGCCCGAGGTGTCTTGCAAGGCAGGAAGACATAGAGTAAAGGCTTGTCGCATGATCGCATGCAGCTTTCTAACCACATGCGATCATGTGACCATTGAGTAAGGAGATGTTAGGGAGAGATAGAAAGGAAAAATGAAAATATTGTACTCATAATCTTGAAGATAGTATTTACATCAAAATTGTAGGTAGATATTGTATATACATCAAATTTGCATATACTATTCCTTAACATAATGCTACTCTTTTAAAGTAACTAAAGACACCAAAATTGATAGTTACAGTCTATCTTCAGTCAGAGCTAAAAATTTGCTCCATTCTCTTGCTAGAACTAGCCAAGAGACTTAATATTGCATTTAGAAAGGACAAGAGATTAAAGGAATGTGGAGCTACAATGTCAAAAAGGAAAAGGCTAAGTTTGCGAACCTACTCATATTCTCTGATAAAACTACTTAATTATTATTTAAGGGTCGCATATGATTCTTTAGTAAGCTATCTTCCCCAAAGAGCTCCTATATTCTTATAAGTAAGAAGGGTTCCTATTGTTAGAATGTCTCTATATGAGGATCCTGTATCCTCATAGGAGAGTCAGTTTCCCAATCTTCCTACTGAGGTAAACACAGGGTAAGGTCTCTACCTTAACCTTATCATTAAAATACCTCTTAAGCTATTATATATGCTGTTCCAATGTTACTACTCCATTGGCACCTAGATTCGCTAGCTTATCAGCCTCTGTGTTTCCTTCTCTGAAAGTATGTCTGATTTCATAATTGAGAATATTATCCATTAATAAATTAATCTCTTCTATTTTTGAATTTAAAACCCAATTAGGATTTTTTTTAGTGTGGATGGCATTGATAATAATTTGGGAGTCTCTTTCAACAATTACTTTTGAAATGTTAAGATTTTTACATAATTTAAGCCCTTCTAATGCCGCTACACATTCAGCCATATTGTTGGTTGTAGGGCTAATGGGTCTTGAGAATTTTGCTATCACTTCTGATTTCCAATTACGGATGATCCCTCCTATACCTAATACCCCAGGATTGCCTCAGGATGCTCCATCAAAGTTGAGTTTATACCAACCAGCTTTTGGTGGTATCCATTTACAGGATGCTCTGTCCGTTTTAGTTTTGGATCCCCCTTTGCCATAGAGGGGAGGGATAGCTAGTTTTGGCCATTTGCACCTGATTCTGTTATCCCAACTCTTAAAGGAATCTTCATAGCTCTGTTTGTCCCTGAGTTTATTCTTAGTAATTTCTACGATGGATGCTTCTATCTTGTTAGCTATTGAGTTCCAAGTTAATTTTTGGTCTATAAAAATCCTTCTATTTCTTTCTTTCCATAATTCCCATACTAATATAGAAGGTGCTATTGTCCATATGTCCTTGAAGAGATTGTATTTATATAGAGACGACCACGCTTTAAGGTTGCTGATTAAATCACAATGAGAAGCAGATTTCCATCCTAAACTTTGATGGAGCCAATTCCAACAATTTTGAGAAAAAGGACAATTAAGGAGAATGTGATTGGCATCCTCAGAATGGTTTTCGCATAGCGGGCATCTAGATGGTCCTTCGAATCCTAATTTATTAAGCCTGTCTGCATTAAGAATTCTATTTTGTAATGCCACCCATAAGAACAATCCAGCTTTAGGGAGGCAGGATTTGTTCTAGCAAAGGTTCAAAGGTATATCGATGTTATCCATATTTTGGTTCTTAATAATTGCATTGTAACCCTCCTTAACAGAGTATTTTCCGTTGTTAGATCCTATCCATATTAAAGTATCTGGTCTATCTTTAAGAATTACTTCTCTATCATTTAAGAGTGTAAGGAGGTTGTTCTTTTCTGGCCAAACATCCTCTATTATATTTGTAATATTCCATTTATGGTCTTACATCTTGCCTAGGTAGTCCTTAAGGTAAGGGCCAATGACTCTTTTGCATTCTTCCATAAAATCCTTGGAGAAACCTAGTTTTTTAAGGGAGGGACGGCCTACCCATGAATCCTCCCAAAATAAAGCTTGATCTCCTGCTCCTACATCCCAAGAAAGGAATTTGCTGATAATCCCTCTGCAGTCCTTAATAAAATTCCATATCCGTGAGCCCTTAACATGTGATTGAGACCTGAAGATGTTGATGGGATCTACATCAAGGATGTACTTATGTAATAAAATTGATGCCCACTTATTGCTTGATTCTCTGAACATTCTCCATATAAGTTTAGCCCCGAGGGCTTGGTTTTGCCATAATAGATTTTTAATGCCTAGGCCCCCTTTAGAAATCGGTTTACATAGAGTATCCCATTTGATAAGGGCAATTTTTTTTTCCTCAGAAGGACCTTGCCAATAGAATTCTCAAAGAATTTTGTCTAATTCCTTTTTGACACAAATTGGGAGGGGAAGGACCGACAAATGATACGTGGGAATGGCTGAAAGGACATATTTAATCATAGTTGTTCTACTTGCTTTAGTTAACCACTTTCCTTTCCATGAGATTTTCTTGTTTTGAACTTTGGATATGACTTGTTGCCATAATTTGGAGGATAAGAGACCTGTATCTAGATCAATACCTAAGTATTTACACAGAAATTTGCCAATTTTATATCCCATCATACCACAAATTTCTCTTTCAATTTTTGAGATAGTGTTAATAAAGTAAATTTATGACTTGGAAGGGTTGACATGTTGACCTAAGGCTTTCGCATAAAGACTTAGAATGCTTTTGAAGGCACTCGCTTCCTGTCTACTAGCTAATCCAGGTAAAATCATATCATCCGTAAATTGTTGGTGAGTTATATTGGGCACGTTTTCCGTGGCTTTCAATCCCAAGATTTTCCCTTCTAAATGAAACTTAGTAATTGATCTCCCCAACGCTTCTGCCATAATGACATATAGAAAGGGGGATAATGGATCTCCTTGCTGAATGCCCCTGGATATATTGAAAAAGCCTTCTGGGGTACCATTGACAAGAATAGAAATCCTGGGAGTTGAGATACAATTAAAGATAAGATTAATCCATTGTTTAGAGAAACCAAACACTTCCATACATTTGCAGAGGAATCTCCAATCTACTTTATCGTATGCTTTTTGAATGTCAATTTTCATTAACATACTAGGTTCCTTTGTTATCTGTGCGGTATGGACTATTTCTTGCGCTATAATAATACCATCCAGAATTGATCTATTTGCTACAAAGCCCATCTGCTCTTCCGAGATAATCATTGGAAGGATGGATTTGATTCTATTAGCTAAGCATTTTGATAGGATCTTGTATATGGTATTACAAAGGGAGATAGGTCTTGGTTCCGAACACTCATCTTTCTTCGGAATAAAAGTAAAGAAGGTATTATTAATTTCACTTAATAAAGATCCTAAATTTCTAGTAGCTTCCACAGCTTGCCATACTTCTTCTCCAATGAAATGCCAACATTTTTGGAAGAAGCCAACTTGGAAACCTTCTGGGCCTGGTGCTTTATCCGGATGTAGTTGAAATACTGCTGCTTTGACCTCTTCTATTGAGAGCTTATTATTCATCATTTTTTTTTCAGAATCCGTAATCAGCTTAGGAATAGCTTTAAGCATTTCATTTTGGGCATGAAGGTCAGAAGCTTCTGTAGTGTTGAGTAGGGAGTTGTAAAAATTCGTTAGTACATTTGAGATTTTTATAGGATCCTCAGCAATAAGTCCCTCAGTTGACTTAATTTTGGTTATTCTATTGATGCTTCTTTTAAAATTAGTTGTATTGTGAAAGAATTTAGTGTTACTATCACCCTCCTTAAGCCAAGATTCCCTGGATTTTTGCTTCCAGAAGATTTCTTCTTTGAGAAGGATATCATTGTATCTAGCCATCAACTCTTTTTCCTTATGGTAACTAAGATCGTTCATACCTTGTTCTATTACTATTTTGTTAAGGTAAGAGATTTCTTGTTCTACCTTGGTTTTCTCTTCAAATATGTCATTGAAGTGATTCTTATTCCATTCTAACGCTTTGTTTTTAATAGTTTTTAATTTAGCTGTTAAGCAGAACATTTTCAATCCTTTGATCGAGGTTTGTTTCCACCAATCCTCAAGAAGGATTATGAATTTTGGATTTTGGGACCACATAAATTCAAATTTAAACAGATTCCTCGAGGGTTTAGAATTGTTTGTTATGGTAAGCCTGACAGGGAAGTGATCCGATCCTGCTTTAGGAAGTATCTCCGCACTGACTATTTGATTAAAGTTTTTGAAATTAGTTCTAATAAAGAATCTATCTAATTTTTCAGCTATGTAGCTGAAGCCCACTCTTCTATTATTCCAAGTATAGATTCCATTAATAGTATTTATGCTTATTAGATGATTAACCTCAGCCCATTTGCCAAAGTCTTTATGAGATTGCGAAATATAATGAGAGCCTCCAAATTTTTCTTCTAGATTTAGGATAGCATTGAAATCTCCTCCAATGATGAAGGGATGTTCTCATTTTTCAATTAGAAGATTTTGTATTTCCATCCAAACTTTTCTTTTTTCCTCATTAGGGATTGGCCCATATATGTTGATCAGGTAAAATTTTAAATCGGATTTTAGGCTATTAATTGTTAATGTCATCTATCTATCGTTAATGTGTGTGAGTTGGGCCATTACTTTACGGGGATCCCATAGGACTGCCAAACCACTAGAGAGGCCTACTGATGGGACATATTCTGACTTCCATATACCTAGTCTTTTTACTAAACTTGTTAATTTCATCTTTATTAAGCTTAGTTTCTTGTAACATAATGATTTTTGAGTCAAAGTTTCTTAAATATCTTTTGATTAATCGCTATTTGTTAGGGGCATTTAGATCCCTAACATTCCAAGTAGTGACTTTCATTGTTCCTTGGGAAGGAACTTCCCCTTCCCTGTGTTCAGAATATCCGCTATCTTTTTTTGGTTACCTGCATTACCATCCAACGTTCTCAACTCAACAGCTGACTTCCTACCTCTTTTCTTTTTGAGTTTATTAATATTGGGTGTGTTGGTACTCAAAATGCAGTTTTGAGGTACCATGTAAAATTTTGATTAGGTGCTCATTTTGGCTTTGTATTGCATGCTAGTATGGGTGTATTTGGGGTCATATCTTGAGGTCTATGTGTTCATTGCTTTGCATTCATCCTATCGAGTTGTTTTGAGTCCTTAGATGGCATGTTCAAATGGGTTTGCATCAGTTCGTTTCTAGGAGGTCTCTAAGTCAGAAAATGCTTAAGTGTAAAATTCACTGGGAATGGTCACTTTGAGGTTGAATAAAATGCACCCTGGAGAGCGTCATGAAAATATGAGCCTAGCGTCTTGTTGTAAACTTTTCATACTCTCTATGTGTCAGGTTTTAGGCCTATGTGATAAGTTTTGACCCCGTTTATTCATCCCCTTCCAGAGGTGTTTTCTAGTTTCTACACTTGGCCCTTTTCTTAGTTTTGTCGGGAACCCTGTTCGACATGTTATAACTTGTACCTGGTGGATTGGTAGAAAGGTTTTAATAATTTCTCTGCATTATAGATAAGTTTTACTCTACCCCTGTCAGTTTGTAGCTCGTGATGAATCCATCTGATGAGAAATTGAAGCTGATTCCATTTGCAGCTTTTGTGTTTTGCACTGTTTGGTTATTCACTAGTTTTCTAGAGCCCTATTTCAACTATGAATAACTCATGCCCTGTTGATCAGGTCATCAGTATGTTTGTCTCAGTGTATAGTAGACATAAATACTTCCATGCTGTAAGATTGTGGCTCTTGATGCATTCATTTGGTCAATTTGCCAGACCTTTTCTGTTTGCAAAAAGTGCAAATTGCCTAGTTATGTTTTCTGCAAGTTTGTCAAAGGCCTTCTTTGCCTACTAATAAATTTTCACAAGATGATCCTATTTTCAAAATTCTTGTTGTCTTGTATTGCTGACAAGTTATATTGTATCTCATTCTGATTCGAGCATCCTGCCAATCCATTCGTGCACTTTTCAAGGCTAATTCCAGATGCAGTTTATCAAGTTCTGACAGTGTGTTGGCAGGAGCAGAATGAAAAGGGAAACTTCAGAGGTTAATAAATTTCACCTCAGGTACAGTCAAGTGATGTCATTTTGCAGGGTGATTCTATGTATCTCAAGGTTTATGTTAGTCACGCGATGAGATTTGTTCAAGTGATTTGGTCAGTTTTCAAAGCCAGTTCTAGAGCCAACTTAAGTGATTTCAGATAGAGCAGAAAGGCAATGTTTTAAGTGGCTAACTTTGGTCAATTTTATCTTGTGGCTCGGGTCTCTTTGAAATTTCTTCTTTGACATGCATATTTGTTTGTTGGAGGTGAACATGTGTACTCAGTGACATGATCCTATGATAGCTATTGGCCAGTTTTTAAGGCCACTCCCGGATGTCAGCTAATGTTATTTGACAATCTTTGCAAAGGGTAAAAGTGAAATAAATGGCCCAGACAAGATAATGCCATGATGTGTGAGAGCAAAGAAGTGTGTCGCCAGTGTGAGTTATCACTAAGATTGAGCACAAGATATTGTGTACGTAGAAATGGCTAGTGTTACTGGTGTTCATTTATCATTGTTGTTTTCTAGAGGGCAATGCATCAAGGTCTTGTCTCAGAGTTTGAGAAAATCATAGAAAAGTGATTTTGTGATGCCAAATATCATAGACAAATGCAAAGCATGTGAAGAAGAAGACGATAAAAAAAAAGGTTGAAGGCAAGAGCCAGTTAAAAAAAAAGTGTCAATATACAGCCAGTCACGTTTTTTATCATATCTCAAAAAATACAAACTGGGTCGGGCTGAATTTTACATATGTTTGAGATGACAATGTGTGCAGTGTACATAAATGTTTTTAGAAAAACCCAGTTTGACAATCAAAAGTTATGGTCCTCTGCGTACTCGCAGCAATAAAAAATCAGCATTGCTTCCAAAAGTTTAATCCCACATTGCTCAAGAAATGACCATTTCAAGTGTTTAAAAGATATACCACTCACATAATGAAATGAATAAAGAGAAGAAGGCTCTCAAGAGTGTGCACAACTATTGCATTGGGATGCATGCCAGTGACCATAAAACACTAAATTTTGCATAAAAATGCTGGCGAAAAATGCTAGTGGTTAAGGAGATAACATTCAGAGAATTGGAGAATGCTTAGTCTCTAGTTCTCCAAATGCTGGCGGTTAAGTCATAAACATTCAGAGAATTGGAGAATGCTTAGTCTCTAGTTCTCCAAATGCTAGTGGTTAAGGAGATAACATTCAGAGAATTGGAGAATGCTTAGTCTCTAGTTCTCCAAATGCAAATGGTTAAGTCATAAACATTCAGAGAATTGGAGAATACACTTGGTCGCAAGTTCTCCAAGTCGCTAGTTCTCCAAATGCTTGAAAGTTAAGGAAAATCATTCAGAGAATTGGAGAATACACTTGGTCGCAAGTTCTCCAAGTCGCTAGTTCTCCAAATCGCTAGTTCTCCAAATGCTTGAAAGTTAAGGAAAATCATTCAGAGAATTGGAGAATACACTTGGTCGCGAGTTCTCCAAGTCGTGAGTTCTCCAAATCGCTAGTTCTCCAAATGATAACCATGGTCAAAGAAAGATTCAGAGATTTGGAGATCAATGTCATTCACCAGTTCTCCCAATCAGTGGGTTAACTTGAGGTTTGTCTGAGCATGCAATGAGATAGTGACAAGTGGCACTTTCTAGTGCATTCTGTGGGTATATGCAGAAAATGATATAAAATTGCAAATTAAAGCTGAATTTATGAAATGATATAATTTAGACTATAGGGCATAAATTCAAAAATTTAAAAGATAAGCTGTTCACGGAAAAGGGGCCTGGAAATTCATTTTTTAACAAAACATATAAGTGTTATATGTTTCCGGAAAGGTCTCGGAATAAGGATTCCAATGGTGATGACTATTTTTAGTTTCAAAGCAGTTGATAAGAGCAGTTTAGGTTTGAAATTCGGGAATCAAGATCAGTTGCAGATCAGATTGGAAGTTTTTGCAGAATGTGGATCAGCTTGGGAATCAGTTGCAGGGAGATGAGGAATGTTGAAGATATTTTTATGCAAGAGGGACAGCTGTCAGTTGGTTTTGGGAATGGACTCTCAAGTGCTATATCTTGGATTTTTCTCATTGTAACAAGGATGTTGAAAATTTATGCTGCTAGACAAGATTCAGGCCCTTTTTCTTATTTTCTCTGTGTTTCTTTGTCATATAAATATGTTGAATCAGAGGAATTTTAATAGAAAAATAATGGAATCCCTATTCAGTTCTGGTCAATGTCTTCGTGTATTTGGTCTTAGTTCTTGTGTATCAGTTTGTAAGGCATTTTGATGCACTGGTTATAAGGTAGCTGTGATCTTGTTTTCAAGTTTCTTTCAAGGAGAGAGTCAATCTTGAGTGCAGGCTTTGAGAATTTAAGATTTATATATGAATTTGATGTCTAGGAACTGGAATGAGAAGAGTGATTTGTAAGGCACTTCACTTGGTTTCTTTGAGTTTGGAGTTAAATTTTTCTGGGAATGCATGGTTGTTTGACTCTGATGCCCAATAGATAAGGCACTGGTCTTTTGCTTGTCCTACAGTTTTCATCATCAAACATTAATTACAAATCATTTTACTTTCCTATTGTTATGCACATTCATGTTTGATTGTATTCAAGAAGTACAATTCATTTGTCGATTCCTTGAAGAGTGAATCATTAGGTTAGCCTGCCTGAGCCTCCAGGTTTGAAGAGAAGAAGGAGTTTATCCTTGTTATCACATTGGCCATTTTTCTAGTTCTTAGTAGATCATACAAGTGGAATCCTGTATAAGACTGGTTGAGTTGGACTTCCATGTTTTATAAGTCTAAGAATTATCCACCGATTTTCATGTCTGCATAAAGGGTTTTAGCTAGTGAGTTATATGTATGCAGATCTTATCATGTTTTAGGTGCACCCACCTGAGTGTGTGGAACTCGAAGCAGAAGGAGGATCAAATCCTCATTAATTAGTCTTTTCTTGCCCCTCAGTTTGTATGAACAAGTAGATTTGTGTTGCTGGACAAAAATCCCCAGGTCTGGTCTTCATGTTTCTCTTTTAGAGTTGAGGGATACAAGAAAAACCGCTAACAAAATGGTGACTCTGCTGGGGATTGAATAAGTTCACCATTAAGTGTATCCCAGAGTCTTGTTGGTTTTCAGTTTGGGAAAAGAGTCTTCAAAGTTTAAAGTTCTGAAAATCATTTTCAGACTTGTGTATACTTGGATTTGTTGTTGTGAAAGTTTAAATATATGCGGCTCTGCTGTTGTGTGAAGTGCCCAGAATCTAAATATTTTCAAAGCGAAGATCAGTAAAGAAAATTTTCATTCCTCTATGGAGAGGTGGCGACTCTGTGTCAGAAACGAACCTGAAGTTTGAAGGTATTCTTCAGATTTCAAATCAAAAAGTGAAGCGACAGCAGTAGCAAAAAATCTTTCCAAGTATTTTTTCATTTGTTTATGATATCTCATAAGATCCTTATTCGGTGAAGAAGTCACCAAGCTAAGGAGTATTGGTAAGTTTGGTGCATGCTTCTCTATTTGAAAAGTTCAGTTGAAAATCCATGGTGAGAAGTATGTTAGTTATGAAGTTGTGACTGCATAAGTTGTAGAAGAGAAAAGATACACTGTCAAGAAGTTATGTCGTCTGAAACAACAAATTGTGTAAATCTAGATGTTATTCCTAGATCTGATTTTTCTTTGTCCAGTTTTGAAGAAGATGAAAATAATCTTGCAATGACTAGGCAAGAAATCCAGGCAAAGGAAATTATGTTCCTAAAAATGGAAGTAGGGAAAAGGAAAGACGAATCAGTGTCTCTATTTTATAAAAGATTTGTTGCAGCACTCAACAAACTTCAAATTAAAGGTGTTTTTCAGGAACTTTATCATATTGATTTGTTTCTAGAACTGTGTGTTACTGAATCAATTCACTGGGATGCAAGAACAAAAGCGAAGTATATTGTGTGGGTAGAAGGATCTCAGTTTGTACATGAATGTGAAAGTATTGTGGTCAAAGCTGAGAACAAGTGTAATCCTCAATCTGAAAAGGAAATTTATGAGGACAAATTTCTTTCTCCTAGTGCATTCAAAAGTGAAGTATCTCAGTTCTCAGATGCACCTGATGAATGCAATGATGATGCTGATGATGAATGTCAGAGTGATAGGGGTGAATTTGTTGATGGTAACTTCTATGACTCTGAAAAGGATAATGATTCTCAGTCCGGAAATGAATGCAGTTCACAATATGATTACTCGAATGAAGATGGTGTAAGTGAAGATAGTAGTTCTCTCATTGATGAATGTGTTGGTATTTTGGATTCAAAGTTAAATGATTCAGATTCAGACTTTTATTGTGCTATAAGTATCCATGACAGTGAGTCTGAATATGAGTATAATGATATCTCAAATCCTTTGTTTAATGAGAAGATTGATTGTGATCACCCATCACTATGTACGAATTTCTATGATTCGCATTTTCATTTGGTCTTTAATCCGTTGTTTGAGGAATTTGTTGAGGATCTAGTTTGTGATGAAGCTGAAAAAGTAAGTGCATTGAATAATACAACTGGATATGAATCTAATTGCCCAGTTTCATCTCAGCCAGATGAAAAAGAAATAATCTATGAGGAGCATCCTGATTGTTTGCCGCAATTGCATGAATGTGGGTATGAGAGTTTTGTCTTTGATTTAAAAAACTATGCTGAAGATAATGTTAAATCTGAAGTTTACAATCAGAAAGTTTGTATGCTCCCATTTTGTGAAACTCAGTCCTATGATAGTTTGCCAGATGTGATGGAAAATGTTTCTTTTTCTTTTGTGCAAACTAGTGATCTCTTCGAGAACGATCATCACATTTATGAAGATGATCAGTATATCCAGATTGAGTTTGATTCTCAGGCATTGGACGGATATGAATATGTAGATTATATGTTGCCTAATGTGCTTGTGAAAAGTTTTCATGTTTTCAGTCATGCGGGTGCAAGTGATAAATGTTTGATTCCAGTACATGGTGGAAAAGAAAATCATGTTTTTGATCGGGGTAAGTGAAGTTTCCAGCCATGGTTTCCATTTGAAAGAAGTTTGTACATTTTTAGTTGCTTTCCTTTCAGCAGTAGTGTAGTTTCTTTCAATAAAGGAGCCTCAGAACCTAATAATGGATTTGGAGGAATAAGAAGATGAAGTTGTTTTTGGAGTGATAAGGAGAAGCTAGTTTTTGGGGTGGTCTGCTCTTCCAAGAGATTCTGAGATTCTTGTGCTGATCTTACGCTCAACCATCCCCAGACAGAGCCAATGTTTGTACTCAAAATGCAGTTTTGAGGTACCATGTAAAATTTTGATTAGGTGCTCATTTTGGCTTTGTATTGCATGCTAGTATGGGTGTATTTGGGGTCATATCTTGAGGTCTATGTGTTCATTGCTTTGCATTCATCCTATCGAGTTTTTTTGAGTCCTTAGATGGCATGTTCGAATGGGTTTGCATTAGTTCGTTTCTAGGAGGTCTCTAAGTCAGAAAATGCTTAAGTGTAAAATTCACTGGGAATGGTCACTTTGAGGTTGAATAAAATGCACCCTGGAGAGTGTCATGAAAATATGAGCCTAGCGTCTTGTTGTACACTTTTCATACTCTCTATGTGTCAGGTTTTAGGCCTATGTGATAAGTTTTGACCCCGTTTATTCATCCCCTTCCAGAGGTGTTTTCTAGTTTCTGCACTTGGCCCTTTTCCTAGTTTTGTCGGGAACCCTGTTCGACATGTTATAACTTGTACTTGGTGGATTGGTAGAAAGGTTTTAATAACTTCCCTACATTATAGACAAGTTTTACTCTACCCCTGTCAGTTTGTAGCTCGTGATGAATCCATCTGATGAGAAATTGAAGCTGATTCCATTTGCAGCTTTTGTGTTTTGCACTGTTTGGTTATTCACCAGTTTTCTTGAGCCCTATTTCAACTATGAATAACTCATGCCCTGTTGATCAGGTCATCAGTATGTTTGTCTCAGTGTATAGTAGACATAAATACTTCCATGCTGTAAGATTGTGGCTCTTGATGCATTCATTTGGTCAATTTGCCAGACCTTTTCTGTTTGCAAAAAGTGCAAATTGCCTAGTTATGTTTTCTGCAAGTTTGTCAAAGGCCTTCTTTGCCTACTAATAAATTTTCACAGGATGATCCTATTTTCAAAATTCTTGTTGTCTTGTATTGCTGACAAGTTATATTGTATCTCATTCTGATTCGAGCATCCTGCCAATCCATTCGTGCACTTTTCAAGGCTAATTCCAGATGCAGTTTATCAAGTTCTGACAGTGTGTTGGCAGGAGCAGAATGAAAAGGGAAACTTCAGAGGTTAATAACTTTCACCTCAGGTACAGTCAAGTGATGTCATTTTGCAGGGTGATTCTATGTATCTCAAGGTTTATGTCAGTCACGCGATGAGATTTGTTCAGGTGATTTGGTCAGTTTTCAAAGCCAGTTCTAGAGCCAACTTAAGTGATTTCAGATAGAGCAGAAAGGCAATGTTTTAAGTGGCTAACTTTGGTCAATTTTATCTTGTGGCTCGGGTCTCTTTGAAATTTCTTCTTTGACATGCATATTTGTTTGTTGGAGGTGAACATGTGTACTCAGTGACATGATCCTATGATAGCTATTGGCCAATTTTTAAGGCCGCTCCCGGATGTCAGCTAATGTTATTTGACAATCTTTGCAAAGGGTAAAAGTGAAATAAATGGCCCAGACAAGATAATGCCATGATGTGTGAGAGCAAAGAAGTGTGTCGCCAGTGTGAGTTATCACTAAGATTGAGCACAAGATATTGTGTACGTAGAAATGGCTAGTGTTACTGGTGTTCATTTATCATTGTTGTTTTCTAGAGGGCAATGCATCAAGGTCTTGTCTCAGAGTTTGAGAAAATCAAAGAAAAGTGATTTTGTGATGCCAAATATCATAGACAAATGCAAAGCATGTGAAGAAGAAGACGATAAAAAAAAAGGTTGAAGGCAAGAGCCAGTTAAAAAAAAAGTGTCAATATACAGCCAGTCACGTTTTTTATCATATCTCAAAAAATACAAACTGGGTCGGGCTGAATTTTACATATGTTTGAGATGACAATGTGTGCAGTGTACAGCAAAAATTTTAGAAAAACTCAGTTTGACAATCAAAAGTTATGGTCCTCTGAGTACTCGCAGCAATAAAAAATCAGCATTGCTTCCAAAAGTTTAATCCCACATTGCTCAAGAAATGACCATTTCAAGTGTTTAAAAGATATACCACTCACATAATGAAATGAATAAAGAGAAGAAGGCTCTCAAGAGTGTGCACAACTATTGCATTGGGATGCATGCCAGTGACCATAAAACACTAAATTTTGCATAAAAATGCTGGCGAAAAATGCTAGTGGTTAAGGAGATAACATTCAGAGAATTGGAGAATGCTTAGTCTCTAGTTCTCCAAATGCTGGCGGTTAAGTCATAAACATTCAGAGAATTGGAGAATGCTTAGTCTCTAGTTCTCCAAATGCTAGTGGTTAAGGAGATAACATTCAGAGAATTGGAGAATGCTTAGTCTCTAGTTCTCCAAATGCAAATGGTTAAGTCATAAACATTCAGAGAATTGGAGAATACACTTGGTCGCAAGTTCTCCAAGTCGCTAGTTCTCCAAATGCTTGAAAGTTAAGGAAAATCATTCATAGAATTGGAGAATACACTTGGTCGCGAGTTCTCCAAGTCGCGAGTTCTCCAAGTCGCGAGTTCTCCAAGTCGCTAGTTCTCCAAATCGCTAGTTCTCCAAATGCTTGAAAGTTAAGGAAAATCATTCAGAGAATTGGAGAATACACTTGGTCGCGAGTTCTCCAAGTCGCGAGTTCTCCAAATCGCTAGTTCTCCAAATGATAACCATGGTCAAAGAAAGATTCAGAGATTTGGAGATCAATGTCATTCACCAGTTCTCCCAATCAGTGGGTTAACTTGAGGTTTGTCTGAGCATGCAATGAGATAGTGACAAGTGGCACTTTCTAGTGCATTCTGTGGGTATATGCAGAAAATGATATAAAATTGCAAATTAAAGCTGAATTTATGAAATGATATAATTTAGACTATAGGGCATAAATTCAAAAATTTAAAAGATAAGCTGTTCACGGAAAAGGGGCCTGGAAATTCATTTTTTAACAAAACATATAAGTGTTATATGTTTCCGGAAAGGTCTCGGAATAAGGATTCCAATGGTGATGACTATTTTTAGTTTCAAAGCAGTTGATAAGAGCAGTTCAGGTTTGAAATCCAGGAATCAAGATCGGTTGCAGATCAGATTGGAAGTTTTTGCAGAATGTGGATCAGCTTGGGAATCAGTTGCAGGGAGATGAGGAATTTTGAAGATATTTTTATGAAAGAGGGACAACTGTCAGTTGGTTTTGGGAATGGACTCTCAATTGCTATATCTTGGATTTTTCTCATTGTAACAAGGATGTTGAAAATTTATGCTGCTAGACAAGATTCAGGCCCTTTTTCTTATTTTCTCTGTGTTTCTTTGTCATGTAAATATGTTGAACCAGAGGAATTTTAATAGAAAAATAATGGAATCCCTATTCAGTTCTAGTCAATGTCTTCATGTATTTGGTCTTAGTTCTTGTGTATCAGTTTGTAAGGCATTTTGATGCACTGGTTATAAGGTAGCTGTGATCTTGTTTTCAAGTTTCTTTCAAGGAGAGAGTCAATCTTGAGTGCAGGCTTTGAGAATTTAAGATTTATACATGAATTTGATGTCTAGGAACTGGAATGAGAAGAGTGATTTGTAAGGCACTTCACTTGGTTTCTTTGAGTTTGGAGTTAAATTTTTCTGGGAATGCATGGTTGTTTGACTCTGATGCCCAATAGATAAGGCACTGGTCTTTTGCTTGTCCTACAATTTTCATCATCAAACATTAATTGCAAATCATTTTACTTTCCTATTGTTATGCACATTCATGTTTGATTGTATTCAAGAAGTACAATTCATTTGTCGATTCCTTGAAGAGTGAATCATTAGGTTAGCCTGCCTGAGCCTCTGGGTTTGAAGAGAAGAAGGAGTTTATCCTTGTTATCACATTGGCCATTTTTCTAGTTCTTAGCAGATCATACAGGTGGGATCCTGTATAAGACTGGTTGAGTTGGACTCCCATGTTTTATAAGTCTAAGAATTATCCACCGATTTTCATGTCTGCATAAAGGGTTTTAGCTAGTGAGTTATATGTATGCAGATCTTATCATGTTTTAGGTGCACCCGCCTGAGTGTTTGGAACTCGAAGCAGAAGGAGGATCAAATCCTCATTAATTAGTCTTTTCTTGCCCCTCAGTTTGTATGAACAAGTAGATTTGTGTTGCTGGACAAAAATCCCCAGGTCTGGTCTTCATGTTTCTCTTTTAGAGTTGAGGGATACAAGAAAAACCGCTAACAGGGTGTACTTAAACTACCTCTGTTTATGGCTATGTCTAATTCTCTATTTTCATTAGTGATCCTGAAAAGGCCTTCTATTGCTTCTTTAACCAAAGTAGTTTCTCCATCATACCTTATTATGGTATTAACCTGGTTGTTTGAGTTTTTTTTCTCATTTAAGGAACAATCTAGGGGTACATCTCTATCTATGATCTCCTTGCCATAAATTTCCACTATATCTACATCATTTCCTATCAAATCCAAATTTAATGCTTCTAACTCTAGAGGAATATAAACAGCTAGTTCCTTCCCATTAACACAGGTAGGCATATTTAAGTTTTCCTTATCATTTATATTTTTCTCTTTTGCGTTATGCCTATCTATAGCTTCTTGACTGATTTTTTTATCTGATTGGTTTGAATTTTTGTCAGGGTTATCCAAAAGTGCAATTTCTAAAGCTTCCTTTTCTGGGGAAGAGGGAAGGAGATGCTGATTCAAACTATTATTCTGTTCCTTATTTTCTTCTAGGATGCATTCCCAAATTTGTTTAATTAGAATTTCCTTTTGGAGTTTTAGTTCATCGAAGTCACAAGTTTCGTTAAGAAACATGTCCATGAGTTTGTCCGTTAGTGATTTTCCGAAGTAATTAATAATTTGATTCACCTCCTCTTCTGTTCTGTTTACCTGCTCAACTAATTCTACCGCATCAGCACATTCCGGCTTCAAAATCAAGTTAGTTGGTGGTTCAGTCCTATTACCTTCATCTTGAACACAAATTTTATTATTATTTGTTCCAAGTTGTATTTTTTCTGATTTACTCTCCCTATTGAATTTTTCATATGGTTCTTGCCTAATAATCTTAACTGGGTTATTATTTATTAGAAGCATTGCTTCAGATATTTGGGGGTTTATTAGTTTAACCATAGGAAAATTAATTGGGTGTAGATCGGGTATTGATTTGTCTGTATTATTAATTTTATAGCCATAGTCCAAACTTATTTGTTTATCATTCTTAGTTATATTTTCCATGTTCAGGCTCAATGTTTTCTTGGTTTCTATCCTCCTTAAAGAAGTATGGGTGTTGGATGAGTCCTGAGGAGTGTCATTTATAACCGGAGTGTTGATTTTATACAAATTGGGAGGAGAAGTCTTAGAATACTCCTCTTCGTTATTCAGGATTTCAAAACCCCCTTTGTTATTTAAAAATTTTACCTTTATTCTATTATCTGTGCCATGTTGAAAATCTGAGCAATTTCTAAGAGTAAGTGAGAAAGGATTTCCTCCTTTCTCAGAATCTTCTATGTAGTTATCTAAGATCTGGGGATTTATAATTATGTAATTAGAGTTAAAAAATAGCTGAAGGGGAGGAAAATAATTATCATGATAATTTAAATTAATTATGATAATCACATCTATTTTTCTATGTTTAGTTTTAACTATCCTTTTAAAAATTCTGATTCTATTGCCTATATTTTTAATGATTTTTGGATGATTAAATTCTAATGGCAGATTTCTTAATAAAATAGATTTTTCTACTTGGAAATCTGCTACTTTTATTGGATTAAAAAAGGGAAACCATGAGCATACAAAAAATGGAATATCTCTGAATTTTAGATAACCTATCTCTAAAATATCATTTTTGAGCTTACTACTCTTGCAATCTACAAAAATAAAGTTATCTGTCATGATAGTAGTACTTACCTCCGGGGGAAGAAATGATGCCAAACCTTTGATTGTATCCTCTAAAAGGGCACCTGTACCCATCCATTTGCATATGACACCTGTTTCTACATAAACATGCTGATTTTGCACAATGTATTTTTCATCCAATGTTATCCTAAGATGATTAGGACCATGATTACCATATTTTGAAAGTGTTGAATGGCTATGGTTAGCTGCACACCTATGTGGTGGGGTGTAAATGCTATCATTACACTTATCATGAGACAGATTACCCTCATTATAGGGTTTAACCATATTATATGACTTCCTGTTCATAGAACCCATATTTCCCTTCCTTCGATGAGGAGGGCTGTAAGCATTTGGGGATCTATGAATAAAAGCTAGATCTTTAATATCCTTAGAAGTTCTATGTGCCATGCCTAGAGTTTTGGACAGGGGAATGGGGGAATTTCTCATATCGGGTTGTGCAGGTTCACCTTCCAGATGTGATTTCCCCTAGGAAGCTACTCCCCCTCCCAAAACCCTACTACTCTGATGATTTACTAAGTGCATAGGTTTGTTACTAGGTTAATATCCCTGCTTAGAATTTCAAAAGAATTTTTAAGAGCAATACTACTGCTATTGTGATTTATAGGAGAAGATTTTACCATTTTCCTTCCTTTGACCATGTGCCATTCCTCTTTTCTTGATCTGCCACCACCGGAAGATGCCTTAGTCTCTATCAATCCTCCTCCCCTCATAGCAGATAGAGGTTCATAGGGGCATTTGGCCGGAGATGTCCTAGATGATAGAGCCTTTACGGTCCCGGGGTGATCATACTGCTTACTTTCTAATAGCCGTGGATAGGGTTTGTACAAACTGCAAGTGGTAGGGTTCTGAGAAGGTGCCACTCCATCTTTCCCCACTTTGGGGTTAGCTTGAAGTGAGACCTGCTCAATAAACTTTTCCCTTACCATCTCTGAATTATTTTTCTTCAAATTCGCATACTTGGTTTTGGCAAAAAAATTCATTTGTGCGTCCAGTGATTTGACAGAGAAAACCTTTAGCTCCATAATCTTTTTTTGGAACCAATAGCCACTGGAAGTATGGTTTTTAGAACTGGGTTCCAAAACCCTAGTTTTAATTGGTAAACACTTATCAGATTTCTTAGCGATATGCTCTTTGCAACCATTGTTCGGGGGATTACCTGAATTAACATGTGAAGTGATGATCTTGCCCTTAGATTGCTCATTTTGTTGAGCATCCTGCAGACTTTTTGCCTTCTGCTTCGCAATGAACTCATTGAGGTGATCGTAATTTGGATGGAGATGATGGACATCCCTAAGTTTGTAGTATGTATGTTTGTGCCCATATTGCCAACAATTAAAACAATAACTGGTGAAATCCTTTTCCGAGCTAGAATATCTGGTATCCAAATATTGAGCAGGCTTGGAAGACAATTTCGCCGAGGCAGAATCTAGATTTTTGGCTTTCGCTAGGTCATGATGAATAAGTCCTAGCTTGACCTGACGATTCTGTAAAGTTATTTTCCTTTGAAGTCTAATTTTTTGCATTTTCGCAAGCAGAGCAGATTATTAATATTGACAACAAACATATGTATACCTCTATGTTTGACGCTTATGGAAAAATAGTAAATAAGAGAATTTTTTTATAAAAAATATTTATGCCCTAGATATTGAAGTTATCTTTCTATCAAAAAAAATGAAATTGGACAAATACATGACAAGTTATAAGCTATGTAGTCAAGGTATGTCAAAATTATAGTTTAGTCAACTTCAAACGTTATTATAAAATATGCAATAATCATGATAATGTTTTCAAACCAATTGCATGCCCTCTATATGGATGTTACAAAACTAAATTTGAAAGAAGCACACTGATATCTATTTTAGAAAAAAAGTTATGCTCTATGAAAATAATGTAACTCTTCGAAAATGATGTTTTCAACAATATATTAGTTTTCATGGGAGAAATAAAAAACCATTCAAATCAATTCAAAAATAAAATAAAAAAATATATTTAGAATCTATATAATTTTTTTTAAAAGACTCTAATTTACTTTATCTTCTGATTTCAAATGGTTTAACGACAATATGCATTTGAATCTAAAAGTTTTTTTCAACATATAGAGTTTAGTGTCCGTTGAGGCAAAAAAGTGTAACCCACTATTGTGGGTTCACCCGAGAGAGAGAGAGAGAGAGAGAGAGAGAGAGAGAGAGAGAGCTTAGTTACAATTGAAACTTGCCTAATCCTGATAAAATATAAGATCTAAAGCTTGGGAAGAGAGGAGAGAGCACAAGATAGAGAGATCACAAGAATGATGATATGAGCCTCTTGATCACTAAAATTTGACTGTCCCAAAAGTTATAAGATCTCTTACAATCTATTATATTTATTATACTCCTAGAGATATGATACTATTCCAATTTTTTTTGACAATATACCTTAAAGTATAAGTTATATTTATATTTTATGTATATATCCTGATGAAAAATATCTATTCTCCTAACATTCCAAAGACTATTCTCTCCTTAGGCTTGTAATTCTTAGCACGTGCCATTATCAAATCAGTCTATTGCATGGAGATTGGATAAGATGTCACATGTACTAGCACATACTAGAACAAGGAATTAGCATTTGGCATTCTCCCATTTGGATTGCTCATAGTTGTTGAATCTCTTTCCTATCAATCCATTAAAGGTACTTACGCCCATCCATTTTGATCTTTAAGCTACACAGTCAATATTATGTCTTCGTGAGTGTGGACTACATTCACTCATTCACCTATAACATGCATGCAACTAAAAGAAACCACTTTGAAGGTCAAGGAAAAATAGTAACATGGGCCTGGATTTTAAGATGATGTGTGCAAAGAGGTGTTGGTGCATTTTCCAAGTAGGGACAAGTGTTGGGAACCTAGCTTAACCATGCCTTAATCATGCTTGAGGATTATTTTAAGTTTGATTATGTGTAAATATTAGATATAATTTATGGCTCTACCTATAACTATCAATCTATGTTTTTAGTCTAGCAAACTACATGCATGGGTTATTAGGTAGTTGATTCTAGCACTTATTGGGAATTTTGAAGGGCTTGAGGAATCGATCTTTTTTCGCCATGTTTTCAGATTTTGTCACTTTGTATTTTCCAAAATTGGATATGTTTTTGAAAAAAGTGTTTTAGAGAATATTTCTTCATTTACGCCTATGATAAAATTACTATCATGGTATCAGATCCATTTTATTCAAACAAGAGTCTAGTTTCAAAACCAATTGCTAGGATAATGAAAGAGAAGATTGACAAATTTTTAGCTAAATCCAAGGGATCATAGACTATTAAAAAGGAATTTGCAAAAGGTAGTTGAAAAAGGTTGCAACTTTCTGATATATTCTTATTTGAGGATATCATAGGTTCATTGAAGAAAATGTGTCGCCTAGAGGATTGCATACCCCAATACATAAGTTGGAATCTATAAGGCCTTTCTAAATATATCTATTAGTAGTTTGAAGCCTATGAAGAGTTGTGGTGAACCAGCTGAGTTCAATCATGCAAAGATAGAAGCCACCGTAGTAAAAAAAATGTGAGGCCCCACCCCAAATCGTTTAAGATTTTCATATACTAGCCAGATAAACTTAATGTTTTGAAACTACATGTTGGATTTATACTATACATATGATAGGGATTGACCACATCCAATTTTGACAAACTTAATTTTATAATGTTTCTAGATTTAGAACAATGACTTTATGAAGTATTATGTTGCATCAAGGTTATTTGATTTACATAAATACCATGATTATGTCATGTTCCTTGTGTGGATAATGTAGGAAATGACTGTAATACCCCCAAAATGGGCTATAAGTTCATTAACCTCCTACATCGACACATCGAATGAAATTGACATCAAAGTCCTAACCTAAGGCACATCTAAACATCATCGAATCCTAATTGATTATCATAAATTCTGCATCAAGGAATATTCCTAGTAATATTCCTAATTATCATAATTATCTTTAATTTAATGATTATTTGGCGATAAATCTTATTTATCCTAAAGTTTGATTAATTGAATATTCTCAATATTTAATTAATTAGATTTAATTCTACCACTTAATTGTTTAATTGAATTTAATTATATTTATTCCTAAATTATATTATTTAATTTTGACAATAAATCCAAAATCCTATGAATAATTGATTAAATTCTTATTTAATTAATTAAAGCAAGTTGTCAATTTTTAATAATATTGTTTTTGAATAAAAGTTTGAAAAATAATTGATTAACCCATAAATCAATTGTTTTAAATTTAAAATTAGTTAAGTTGGAAATAAATCACTTTATTATTAAAATAATTCATAAATAAACATGCACAATCAGAAAAGCAGACAACTATCAATTATCAATTAAAGCTAAACTCTATTTTGAGTTAGACTCTACTTTTGCATGTTTTTGTGAGTTAATTATCCTTTATTTAAAAATAACTCAAAAATCAACCTGAGTTATTTGAGTGATTTATGGCTTTCTTCCATGCATCCTCAAAGCCCTGGATTTCTATAAATTAAGGCTTCAACTCATCTCATCTCATCTCATATTTTTGCATCCTCACACTGTCGAATTGGAGACTAAAGAATCATCTTTGTGAATCCAAGCTATTGTGAGATCATTCTTGTTTTTGAGTATTGCATATCATTTAGAATTCATCTTAGATCAATTCATTGCATATCAATTTCATCTTAGATTCTAGATTCATATCAGTTTTCATCATATCATTGCATAGAAAAATTAAAAAAATAGATTAATTGCATTCATATTTCATATCAGTTTTGCAATCAAATCCTTCATTTAGGTGTTGTCAAGGTCACTGATCTTGATAACAATCTGATAACATCATACTCGCACCTATTAGAAGGCAGTAAATCACCTGGTTAGTTTAGCTTTCAATTCCTTGCACGATTTCATTTTTAGCTAACCTCTAATGTTTTACTGAAGTGTTGTGTCTACAGATCAGGTACAAAATTCACACACATAATGACAGTTGATTTAATTATAAAGATTAATGATCTTATTAGGAATTGAATGGTAGAAAGATTTAATTATTTTCATTTATGCAAACAATCTTAGGTAGAAAGTGATGAAATGATTATGGTAAATTGAATTGAGAAATGCTACATGAAAAAAACATAATGATTAATTGATATATGTCTAATTGATGTGTAATCATATATTATAATGCATATGATTTATTGAGCTATTGATGTCTAGTTTGAGATGTGCAGGAGATGAACCATGGAATAAATTTGAAAAACTAGAACCAAACCTATGTAAGAAAGTACAGTCAAAATAAGTAGAAACCAAGGCCGCGTCTAATGAAGAGACAAAACCTTATTGTATTGTGTTTTATTTTGTAATGTGAATTCTAGCATGTTTGTGCTAGTGCATTTTTTATTCCATTTATGCATCAAGGGGCATGCCAAGTATATTTTAAGTTATGTATGTTTTATGGAGTCAATTGACACTTATTCAATGTGTATGTGTTGGCATCGACATATCCTTTGGGGAAAATTTATAATCAATGCATTCCTTCTACCCTTGTTGAATCCCCATGAAATTGCCTAGAAAGATTAGATTTTGAAAGATTAGGTTTTGGAAGATTAGACTTTGGACATGAGGCCTTGGGTATAGGTGGTGGATCAAATTTATGACTGAACCTAGAAAGCTCCAGGAGTTGGTAGAAGCCTATTTTGGGAGACTTCCTGGACCTTCTCATATCGATCACCCACTATCTAGTTTTGGAGACATCTAGTTTTGGAAGCATAATTACAATGAAAAATCATAGGGTTTGGGCATCTCTTCTTCAACCATCACCTTGTCACAGCTAGGTAGAGATTGGTTCATCTTCGCATATGTAGAGTAAGGATTGTATCTTTCATATCATACAAGTTGTGTGTTGTATGAACCTGTGATTGCACTTGTGACATGAATAAAGTCCTGTTGTTATGACTAATATCTTGTCTACATTTTTGTGATCTCTCTTTTGTGTTGTTTGTTCATGGGAGTGTAAGGCCAAAACTTACCCTAGGGAGGGAAGTGTAAGCCTTGAGATGAAGGGTCTCCAGATAGTCCATTTGAGTGCTTATCCTTTCTCCAGAGAAGAAAAGGGTTAATCATAATGGATACTTGGTCCACCTTCATCCCTGAGTTTAGTCAAGTTTATTGAGTTTGTGTAATTTTTTAGGTGAAGGGTCTCCAAACAGTCCATCAAGTGCAGAGTCTCTCTTTTGGGAAGAGAAGGAAGAAGCATGGAATATGGGGTCCATAAGGCTATTTTCTTGTTGCAAAATGGGGGGCATGAGGGGAGTTATGGGCCTAAGGCCATTTGGGGGTCACAAGGGTTGATAGGGGTTCAACAAGATGCTAAAAATTAAGTTATGTTCTACCTTTTGAAGTCATTGTTTGTTATTTTCATAACTTTCTCTCATGGATACTTGGTCCACCTTCACCTTGTATTAAGTTAGTTAAATAAATTTGTGTTAAGCCTTGGGCTGGGAAACTCTTGTGTGTTATTTTTTATCTAAGTTTAATATTTTATGTTCTCCATGCTTGTCTATTATTTGTTTGGTTTCTTGTTCTCCTAGCTCGGGGTGGCCTTATAAAGGCCTGGGTTGGGAGGTGAGACTCCATGGTCAACCTTGTTTTTATTGTAGACCCTTGCTACAAGATGATCCAAGAAAGAAATTATTTCATGGAGAAAAAGGGTTGGAATTGTATAATTATATTTCCAAACCTTGTGTATGGTTTAAAGCCCAATAGAAGCAACATGCATGCATAAGCCTTCTAGAAAATTTTTATGTATAAAACTAGAAAATATGAAGGAAGAACTTAGTCTGGCTATAAAATAGACAATGATTTAGAATGCCCAAATAATTAAGATGAGATCCTAAAGGTAAGCCTTAGAAAATAATACAATCAAAAAAATAGGCTATTTTTGGTTCTATGATAGTAGACCGGATAGTGGAAAACAACACTCTCCAAGCCGATGGTGAGGATTGTAAATTCCAGTGTTGATTAAGGACTTGAATCATAGAAAAGTGAGGTGAGATCCACTGATATCCCTAACATGGTTGATATCTTGTAAATGTTATTTGATGATACCAACGCTAATCCTTCCACCATGGTTTGATGCTTGAAATGCCAATTTTATAGAGCAATTTCGTTGGAAAAGAAGAGAGAAGCACTTGAAAAGTCTGATGATATTGGTGATTCAGATATAATTAGACTTGTGAATTCTCCCAAGTGTGTAGAAACATTATAGGCCTAGAGAAGAGGTCTTCAGGGGTCCGAATGCCATTCTTATGGAATCATAGAGCATGAATACATGGAATATGAGAAAGTAGAAGCCAGTGAAATTTTATTAAAGGAGAACACCAAAGATTGTGTTGTTTGAATGAAATACTATCTTGAAATCCAATGCCATCCCAATGTATCCAAGGCTTAGAAGCTTCCTAGCTGGCATACCAAATGCTTTTAGAAATAAAGGAACTACAAATTTGTTCGAGTTATCTCATGAACAAAAGGGTTTGAAAGAAAATCCCCTTCCAAGTTGGGTGATGCAAGGGAAATTCATAAGTAATGCAATGGTGAAGAAGAATTTTCCATGCTTTTTTTCATATAACAGAATAAAAAACTCATTTGACACACATGGCTTGACCCTATTTGTGGGTAAAAATGAGACCAACACCGCTAGACATTTTGGGAAGATAATGGTAATCCCAAGAAACTCTGTGAAAACCAATTTTCTCAGTATCTGAGACCCACAAAGATCTTGTAGTAGCTTCTCAAAATTTTTGTATGATGATTCAAATGGTTCCCAATAGGAAAAATAGTAAATTTACAATATTCCCACCAATACTTTTTAACACATTTGAAACTTTCCTGCTAGGTAAAATGGCTTAGTCATCCAATATGCCAATTTAATCTCAATCTTGGAAAGAAATGCACTCTAAAGCTCTTGTGCGGAGCCATGAAAAGAAAATGGGATCCCTAGAAAGTGGAAGACCTGGCCATGACAAATCCACTTTAAATCATACTGAAGAATCCAATGAGGAGCTGGAAGAAATGACCGACGATAGAAAAAGGTCTTCTCCATTGAATGGAAGAACTAGAAGCCAAGAAAAAGGTTTCTAAGCACTAAAGAGCATTCTATATAGTTTCTTTAACCTTAATGAGGGTGAGAAAAGAGTCATCATCAAAATGGCCATTAAGAAGCTATGCATTGGAATCAGGAAGGGAAATTCCTCAAACCCGACCATTGGAAATAGTAGAGAAAATAAAATACCCAAAGCTTTCTATTGCGAGGACATACAAGGAAGGGGTTAGTGGGTAGCCTTGATAAATGCATTTATGCAAGACAAAGGTATGATACTGATAGCATTAATAGTAATTCAAGTAGAGGCAAAATAATTTGAACATAAAGAAGAAAACGTGGACCAAACCCAAGAGCTTTTAACATGGTCAGAATGAAAGGCCACTCTATTCGGTCATATGCTTTAGCAAAATCAATTTTGAGGAAATTGGAATTCTGACTGGATTGATGAGCCCATTCCATACCTTCCTAGATTGAGATGATATTATCTATAATAAATTTGGACTAAATAAAACTAGTCTACTCAGGATGCACAATATGGGGAAGAAGATGGAAAAATTTAAAAGAAAGAGCCTTGGCAATAATTTTGTAGGAAATATTAAGTAAGGTAATTGGACGTCAATTACAAATGTCCTCTAAATCACTAATTTTAGGTATGAATTTAATATTTCCTTTGTTTATTTAAGCTTTTAGAAACCCATAATGAAAAGCTTCAAGATATACATGATGCAAGTCTGAACCAACATAATCCCAAAGAGATTTATAAAATTTACATGGGAAGCCATCAAAGTTAGGGGATTTGTCATCTACCATAGATAAATCAACTTCCTTAAAGTATTGTATAGTCAAAGTCTGATAAAAAAAATCCCTTTGAGAGGCTATTTGACGAGTGGGAAAAAATTCAAGATAGTCCTCAAGGGCTTGTTGAGTAGCAGTTGTAGGTTCTTGAGTAGTGAAAATTTTTTGGTAATGATTAACAAAGGCTTGGAGAAAGTCTGGAAGTTTAGTAAGAACTAAATTTCCCTCTCGAATCCTTATAATACTAGGACAGGAATGTCGAGGTCATAGACATTTTTTTTTTCCTTTCTAGCCCAATCTCCAAATTTCAACCAATACATACATGCCTTAATATAAACACCTCTTGTTGCATAGAAATCAAAAACTTGCTTCAGATGATGAAGAGTATCCACCTTTAACTGTAAGTTATTTTAAAATGGGTGAGCTCCCAAAATCTCTATTGTAGCACTTAATTCCTTGAGGGTCCGAGCATAAGATTGATGACAAAATTGGGCTAGTTTTTTCCCATAAAAATGGATGAATTTAGTTGTCAAATAATTGCATCATTCCACAATAAAATCCAACATGTACGTTGAGTGGGCCTAGGTTGTAAATTCCATATTCTCTGTATGTGGGCCAAAGTACGAGGATGACTTAAAAGTGACGTGTTGAGAAAAAAATGAGGCTTAAAAGAACATTGCAAATAAACACTCTATTCAATTATAAATTTGATGGGAAAGTGGTAAACATAGTGACATTGGCTAAAGGAAAAACTAGAAAAGACTGATCTGTCCCAAAAGAGCAAAAAGATTAAGATGAGATCATGGAACAATCAAGGTGTTTAAAGATTCTGTCAAATCTAACTCAAAAATTGCTCCAAGTATGCCTAACTGCATGAGGAAGGGAGTGGTTGGCATTGCAATAAAAAAAATTCTAATTTATTGTGCATCTAAAACTAAGCCTCATGCTCACCAATTGTCCACTTAAATGGTGAAATTTCATCCTTATCAGAGGCTACCTTAGCCATATTAAAGTCTCCACACAAACCCCAAGTGGTTGGAGGTAACGAGTTAGCAATCCAGTGCCAAAGGTAAGCTCTTTCCACCTCATTA